>OU343222.1:10791832-10880741 GCA_910596185.1 Chrysanthemum makinoi
CAGAGGGAAATATACAACCCGCTGGTAGGGGAGCGCCTTCCACAACGCCCAAGGATGACATTAGCAAATCACAGCCTTTGTCTGAGGGCACACTGATCGATCCCAAAGACTCAGAGGGAACCAAACAACCCGCTGATAGGGATATAACTGTCACTGACTCTGCTAAAGGCACTGGGAAACGCCCACCAGTGTCTCAGGGGTCACTGGGGGACAAAGACTCGGAGGGACAGGAACAACCCGCCGATATGGAACCCACAGCCAATCCTGACTCCAGAGAAGACACTGGGAAACTCCCACCAGTGTCTGAGGGGTCAACGGGGGACAAAGACTCAGAGGGATTAATACCACCCGCTGATATGGAACCCATCACCACCCCCTTGCTGACTGTTGCTGATGTTACTGGAATACTCTTCTCAGATGATGAACCTGCTGAAAGCGATGATCTAATTTTATCAGCAGGAGAAGAAGTGGACGCTGAGGTTCAATTTGAACAAGAACCTCAGCCTGATCCACAGGAGCATACTGAGTCACCATTTGTACCTGAAGATAATGACTCAGCCTCCTCATCCGGCTCTGATGAATTTAACCGGTTTGATAACACTCTTCCACTCACTGAAAGACAGCTGGTTAAGTGGATCACTAGAGCTTCAAGGAAGGTGTATTCTGGGGTTACTGCTAAATTATGGGATCAACACACTGAAGCTGCTGCCAGTTATGCTGATCTTAAGTCCGATGTGCTCACATTCAATGAAAATGTTCACGAACACAGGGATCTTATGTATCAGCAAATAGACGAACATAATACAAACCTGGCTAAAATTCGCGAGTATCTTCAGAAGTGTGGTTCTTCAATTGATGATATCAAGCAGACTGTTACGGAGGACCCAGCACTCAATTCTAAAGTGCTGGAAGCCACTGAAGTTTACATGAAGAATTCCTCCCGTCTCACTGACCTAATTGATATGCTTCAGTCCGCCAATGTTCAGGGTCTACAGAGTGCTGTTCAGTCCCTCCAATCTACATTGGGTTCTCTTGATGCGCAGGTGGCTAATCTGGCGAAGGCATCATCCTCCATGGCTTGGAATCTTGGGCCTCGGATGACAGCCTTGGAATTAACTCATGCTAACTTGGAAGCAAAGGTCACTGGCATTCAATCCGATACATCAGACATGAAGGCAATGATCACTGAAATTTATCAAGCCTTCAAGGGTCAAGCAGCTCCTTCCCCCTCAGCACCTACACCAACTCTTGCCCTCACTGAAGCTACGGCAACAGTTGAGGGGGAGAATATTGCTGAAGAAACTCCTCTTCACACTGAGGGGGATCCAACACCAAAAATCTCAGTAGCTCCAACATCATCTGCACTAGTCTTAGCAATACCCATCTCATCACTACCACCACAAATCACAACAACAACAACACTGACAGTCACAACAACAACACCACCCTTGGTTGCATCATCTTCCTCAGGCCAGGACAAAGGCAAAGGCATTATGACAACCACTGAGCCTGAGAAGATTCATATAAAATCGGCGACACTAAATATCTGCTCACACCACAACAGCTGAGTAAACATCTTGCTAAAGAAGAAAGAAGATTGAAACTAGCTGAGGAAGAGAAAAAGAACAGAGAATCACTGGCAAAGGTTGTCGCCGAAGAAGCTGAAAACATGGGATTAGATCCAAGCAAGCTCCAAAAGGGTCAGGCAGGACAAAAGTTCAAGGATGCTCAGGCTGCTCAAATGGCTGCAATGAGAAAGCAGTTTGAAGCTAAGAAAAAGAAAGCTGAAGCTGTCAGACAAGAACGAATCGATCATTACAATTGGACAATGACAAGCCGAAGGAAGCCTAAGAAAATCACTAATGTCAAAATCATCCCCAACTCCAAACCACTGGCAATGAATGTCTACAGGGGGGATGATAAGAGACATTTCGAGATTCATGATCTCTTAACCTTCATAGACTTTGGGATCACTGAACTCGATGAGCTTGGACCAATTATTGAGAATAAGAAAAATAAGGTGGTTAAGGAGCTGATGAAGATGCTCAGCAAAAGATATGAAAGGCTGAGAGATGCACCAGCCCAACTGGGAATTCAGCCTGCCTTAACTGCACCTCAAGGATCTCAACCACAAGCATCCACTGGCAAAAGGAAGAGAGTTGAGTTCCAACCTGAAATCAAAGTGCCTGGATTAGAATGCAACAGGGAGCTGCCTGAAGGTGTGAAATTTGTAAACTGTCTAGTGATTGAGAAGCCTGAAAGAGGGCTATTTTTCATTGATGTCTATGGAAACCCAGCATTCCAAAGTTGGAGTGATATCGACCAGGCAGGAGTGGCTACAATGATCAGCTATATTCTAGTGGCCTCTCAAATACTGACTCCTGAGAATATCAGGTTCTGCACTGACTTAAAAGCTAAAATAAGAGACCATCCTGACAAGGAAACACTCATCACCAAGAAATTTAAGCTTGAAGCACTGGGAATCCATCTGGACTGACATCATTTTGATTTATCTTTTGTACTAGTAATAGGAACCTTGTAATTTGATCAATAAACGATGTATGTTTTTGTTAAAATATTCAGTGTTCCTTATTGTATTTATTAGTACATTCAGTGTAAGAAGAAGCCATTTGCTCACTTACACTGATCAAACACTTAGGCTATTTGTATATCCAAATAGGGGGAGACTGTTGGCTTCAGTAAATACCCAAACCCCTTAATCTAGGATTTGAATATAAAATAGCCCAAGTACTTAGACCGTTAAACATAATCAGTTCACTGAGTGCATAGTCTCTCAGTGAGTCATCTTCAGGATACTCAGTACGAGGCGAAGATGAAGTCTCTCCACTCAGTAAGGCAAAACTTAAAGGGTGAAGACTAAGTCAAGAAGAAGATGATGGATTCAGTGAGTGATGAAAATAACTCACTGAATCCCTAAGACTCCTCTCCAACTACTTACACTGAAGACAAACTGAAGTAGAAGACTGAAGGATTTAAGGACTGAAGAAAGAGCGGGACAAGGCGGGATAAGTTTGAATCAGATAAGAAGAAGTCCTTATCAACATAAGTCAACTTTCCCTGAATGGCTAACTTACAAGCTCAGTGTCATCACTGAGTTATGGAAAGCAGCCTTGTCCTTTACTTAGAATAGTCTTTGTAAACAGAGACAAAATACATCAGTATTTTGTCTTCTGTATGATGTCAGTTTTTGTCACTTAGGAAAGAGTTAAAACTCATACATGTATAAATAGCATAAGAGATGGAGTGAAAAGTTTAAGCTTGTGAATTGTAAAAACACACATACACGCAAGCCATCTTTTCACTCCTCCAAATACAACTTAGTTCCTGAGATAGCTCAGTGAGCTCTAACAGTTGTACTCAGACTTAGCCTGAGCTTAGAGAGGAGTCACCAAACTTTGTCATTTCAATCCCAAGTACTATTCCGCAAGTACTTGGGTAACGTATTCTTTGTTGATTTATTTCTAATAAGAATATTATGTTGAAAATTTATAAGTGTGTTTTACTTATGTTAATTTCAGTCATTGTTCACTATTAACTTGTTTTTGATTCTTAAACTATTTTTAAACGATAGTGAAGGGGGGAACACATTATATGTTAAACGGGTAGACCCAACAACCAGTTTAAGATTTTTCTCAAAAATTAAAAAAATTATACATACTTTATATTAAATTAGTCGATCGATCCACGTACTCGTTTAACCCGTTTAATCAATGCAATGTGCCAACTTGTTTAGATAAACGGGTTAAATGGGTTAACCCGGAACCCGTTTAATCTACTTGTGTAAACTATTTAACCCTCAAACCCATGTATATATACGAGTTAAATAGGTTGTGTTCGGGTTATGTGTAAATATGTTAAAGTTGACATGGCTGACCCGATTATTTAAACGGGTCAGGTTCGGATTGAGGTCTTTTAACCCGCCAACCTGCTAACCCGAACCCGCCAACCTGAATTGCCACCCTACATGTAACCACACGAAACAAGTATGTTCAAATTAATTTTTCATTCTGCAATCTTAACTTGTACAGTCATTAAGGCTACCTTAAAATGTTGAAATGCATATTGTGTTAGTTGCAATTAGGGGTGTTAATCAGGTTAGGTTCAGTCCCGACCTCATTTAAATTAGAGTTAGTCGGGCTCGGTTTAATTCGAGGTTGGGTTTATTTGGGTCCAGGTCAACCCGGATATAGGTACAATGTAATAGAATCTCCTAGTTGTACTCGTTTAAATAGATAATTAAGAAAAACAAAAAAAACCCTCATTTGGGTCAATTGGATCGACATATTTTCAAGCCAATACCCGACTCTATTTAGTATTCGCCATACTCGGGTTGACCCGAATACCTAAATAATATTATTGACACAAGTAACCCGTCATGAATAGACTTAACCGGGTTCGGGTCGGGCTCGACTCTAGTCGAATTTTTTGATACCCCTAGTTGCAATATGGATAAAGGATTTACTTTAGGATCCATTTGCAAGAAATAAAGAGTAGAAGGTTAAACCCTATAAAATTCTCTCTCTTTGTGGCGACAAAAACAAGCCGACTGAAACATTAATCAAATATTTTTTAATCGGTTTGTTGCTTTTACTTTGTTGATTAATATATTCATTATCTTGTCGTTAACTGAATGGTCTATCTATTATAGTGCCATAACCAATTAGTATTTGTTTGATTCTCAATCATTGAGTCACTAACGTGGGTCGGTGTTATTTTCTACATCAATTGGTTTTAATCATGACTGGTGGATAGTTTCTTGAAACTTATCGTGTTAAAACCCTAACTTTAAAGTTAGGGTTTTCTTTCTCATTCGTTTTGGTATTGCATGTTTTCTTGTATTTGCTGTACGTGGGTGAGGAGAGATGGATAAGGGTTTTCTCAATAACAATAGTGGTTCTAAAGGTGTTAATCAAGCTGGTGGTACTAAGGGTGCGACTAATAAAGCAGCTGATGTTGTTACTAACGAGCCTATTGTTCCACAAGTTTCGAGTTTCAATGTTGCCTGTCAATCACAAAACTTTGGAATTGATCCGGTTGTTTTGAAGGCGTGTAAGAATTTTGAAGAGGCAATGCGTGGTGCTAATGTAATGAATGCGGAGAATGTAGTCACTGGTGCTAATTCTAATTTGTCTCCCAAGGTTCATATTGTGAAGCCGGTTTCATATGCAGGTGCTACGTCCATTGATTCCACGAAGCGTAAGCCTAATTTTCGTAGGCTGGAATGTATGAACAAATCTAATGAGGGTGGATCTCTCCGTTCCTTTGAAAGTCGTGGAGGAGTAAACTCTAAATTTGGAAATACCCTTTATGGTTATTTTCTTGGTAAACGTATTGCTTTTCCCGTCGTTGATTATTATGTTCGTAATACGTGGGCCAAGTATGGTATCCAAAAGGTTATGATGAATGCTAAGGGATTCTTTTTCTTTAAGTTTTCCACGAGTAAAGGTGTTAATGATGTTCTTGAAAACGGACCGTGGATGATTAGGAATGTGCCAATTATTCTTAAAACTTGGACGTTGAATACTAATCTGCTTAAAGAGGATTTAACTAACATTCCGGTGTGGGTTAAATTTCATGATGTTCCTCTTGCTATGTTTTCTGATGATGGTCTTAGTTTCCTTGCTACATTGATTGGTACTCCGAAAATGCTTGATTCTTACACTAGTCAAATGTGCTTGGATTCCTGGGGCCGTAGTAGTTTTGCTAGGTGCTTGATAGAGGTTTGTGCGGATAAGGCTCTTCGGGAAAGCCTCACTGTTGAGATACCCTTACTGGATGGATCGGGTTCTACTATTGAAAAGATCCAGGTTGAATATGAATGGAAACCGCCAAGATGTGATACATGTAAACGGTTTGGGCATAAGCTGCTTGAATGTCTTAAATCTGCTCCACCGTCTACTCAGCCTAAACAGAGTGCTACTGATGGTTTCCAAATGGTATGTAACAAGAAGGGTAGAATGGTGGTACAAGTGTTCCTGGTAGGGGGTTTTAATAAACCAGGTGTGGGGCCTAAGTTTCAGTATCAACCTAAAGCCCCACCTAATCCCAAGCAGGTGGATAATTCTAAAATGAAAGCCACTAAAGTGGCTAGTATGAGTGGGACGACAATTGCTATATCTAACCCGTTTGATGCACTTAATGTGATTGATACTGATGAATGTGGTACTCCTACTGTTATAGTGGATTCTGGTTGTTCAATGGAAGCTAAGGAGGTTGGGGCTATTAAGTCTGGGAATGTATCACAAGATTCGCTTGTGAGTGATTCAATGGAAGCTAACGTGGTTGGCCATACCCCTATTGTTGAGAAAATTGGGGAGCTTGAAAAGCTTCTTATGGATGGAAAAGCTACTCTTGTTGATGATGCTGGGAACCTATTAAAGGTTGATTATATTCCGCCCGCCTCATCTACTAAGAGAGTTAATCATTTTTCCAAAGTGGGAGATATCGTGGTTTCTGATTCTGATGATGAGGTGGTTGCTAACCCATTTTATGAGTCTGCTAATCTGTTCAGTGGTGGTGGCCATGAGTTTGAAGATGAGTATGATGACTATGCGAAGCCGGTTCATGATCTTCCAGGGAATTTGGATGCATTTAATGCCATGTATGGCACCAAGCTTCAAGGTCCAAGGAAGTAATTTTTTCGTTTTGTCCTATGTTATCATTTGAGTAGTTGTTTGTTTTCTTATTTAGAAAATAGGAAGTATCTTGTTATGTAAGCTTTATGCCTATGTAACGGGCTGAGATATGGGATTTCACTCATATCCATTGTACTTAAACGTTTCTTTGGTTAATATATTTACCAGAGTGCAGGATTACTCCCCTTTACCCAAAAAAAAGGTTGCACTTCATAAAGAAAGAAGCAGTGCAAGGACCATTCTTAGACACGTTTAAAATGGAAGCTTCTAGGAAAGTGTTGCAAGATTTAACATATAAAACAGATCATCAATATCACAACGGATAAGAAGCTGTCATATTGCTAGCAAAGAGTGTATTAAATACCCTCTGCTTTATATTGAATGACCTTTCATTTACATCACATACAAGACATCTCTCATTTTACATCACATTTTCTATGTTTATGCAGTGTCAAAATGCATGTCTATATATAAAGTATGCTCTAGTTTCTCATTCACTGGGAAATTTAGCTTTTGAGAAGGTAAACTTGTCAATGGGAGTGGAGTGTAAGAATAAGAACATGTGGGGATCCACACACCAGATAAACATCTCACCACCGACCACGGTTCCCCTGTTTAAAAATGGTCATTTTTTCTATGACGGGTTCCAAGGTAAAAATTACGTTGCTTTTGTTTTTTAGTTGATGTTTAATACCAGTATTTTGGATTTGAACATGAGTTAGAGCAAGTACTTTATTTGTTTTATCCGAACAAACATTAATATCATAAGCCACTAATTACCATTTATTTATTTTTTTTTTTTGATCACATATCCTTGAGTTTACTTTTTATTGGTAAGGAATGTCTATAGGCTTATGAGAAAAGTTCCATACGGAACAAGTTTTATCTAAAGAACAAATGGTTAGATCTCAACCATCCATCCATTTGAATCCAACGGATTAGATTAATCTACATTTGAAACTAAAATTATACTAAAGGGTCATTTTTGTAATTTCACACACATTCTCATATACTCAAAACGCAAAACGTGAAAACACACACACACGCTTCACTCACACTCTCACCCTCTCAACTTTTCAGATCCCCAAACCATCTTCAAACCCTAACCACCGCCAACCACCGCCAAACCGCCACCAAACCACCCCCAAAACCACCGCGCAACCGTAAGTATTCATTTAAAATGGATATTCGAGAAGAGATTTCCCTATCTAAAGCGCTATTCAGTGGCAAAGATGCTTCATCTAACGTTCCTAATGAAAGTAAGCTTCGAAATTCATTTTTTTAGTTATTTTTTGATTAATTAACATCAGTTGCTTATTTTTTGATTGAATAGTTGTGACTGAAATTTGTGATGGATTAAAGTTTGTGTTATAGGAATCAGATTATATTGCTTATTTTAGAGCTTAATTTGTGATTGAAGAGTTGTGACTGAAATTTGTGATTGAAGAGTTGTGGCTGAAATTTGTGATTAGATTGCTTATTTTAGAGCTTAATTTGTCAGCTTATTTTAGAGTTTATGAGGAGACTGCTAAACGAGGGGTGTTATGAAGTTAATGATATGTTTGGCGAAACTAGCACCAGTTAGTGGTATTTGGTAAATATATGTATGCTTATTGAGACACGCGACTAGTCTTGCGTTTGCTAAATACATGTAATGTAGAATATAAGCTCTTGCCGTTAGCGTAATCAGCTAGGTATATGTATGCATATTAAGACACTTGCGTTTGCTAAATATGTGTGATTAGTAGCTTGTAGAGTAATGCAGAACTTACATGCTTGGTATATATGTGTATGGGACTACCTAAGTTTTAAGGAAAAGTATAAGTTGAATGAGTAGATGATTGAGCAGAGCGTGTTTGATTGTGTACGAGTTTACTGTAACTGATTGCGAGATACTTTAATTTGGCTAATGAGAATGTGCTGAGTGTTGTACAGAATCCCATGGGATTTAGATACATGCTTGGTATATTGTCAGTTTGTGTAAGATTAATCCTATGGGATTATCACTGAATCCCATGGGATTTAGATAGAATGAGTGTTTGTATTAGCTTTTAGGAATCAGATTTATAGTTGCGTATTTTTCTGTATTGTTTGTTAGTGTTAGGACTTTGTGATTGATGAGATTGTGCTGTTGTTAGTTGCTTATATCTAATATTTGTCTCAAAACTAATATTACTCTTTTCGTCTTAAAATTGATATAGGTAAAGGGAATGTTACGTTGGGTCGGTGGAATCCTTATGATGATATTAAGGCGAATAAACAAGGGAATAAGGTTGTTCTGGGAAAGGCGAGTAAAAGGCTTAATAAAACATCTATTGTTGATGTTGCTAAGTTGGCGTGTGTTGTTAAGGAGAATGAGATTGTGTCGGGTGTTCAGGGAAAGGCGAGTGTTGTTCAGGAGATGAAGAATGTGCCGGATGATTCTCGTAGTATTATTTCTCGCTATTGTTTCGATTTGGCTAATGAGAATGTGCTGAGTGTGCATGTAAGAATGAGAAGGAGAAGGAGAAGGAGAAGGTGAAGGAGAAGGAGAAGGAGAAGGAGAAGCATAAAGAGAAGGAGAAGGAGAAGGTGAAGGAGAATGTGCTGAGTGTTGCACAGGAGATTGAGAAGGAGAAGGAGAATGTGATGAGTGTTGTACATGAGAAGGAGAACGAGGAGATTGTGGTGGGTGTTGTACAGGAGAAGGATAGTGTTTTTACATATAAATCCCAGGGTAAGAGGTCGGGTAAGAGTGTTGGTAAGAATAAGGCGTTGGAGACGAATCCGTTGGATACAAGGGTCGTGATGTTTGATTCTGTTCTTCAAGGAGTTCCAGAAGGTGATCTTTTGAGTTCGGATAAGTCGAAGGACAAGGGTTCTGATCCGGTTTTTGAGATGGAGAAGGCGCCGAGTGATATTTCAAAGGATAAGCAAAAGAAGCTTAGGGTGAATGATATGTCATTGGAGAAGGAGTCCGTTCATGAAGAAACTCAACCGAAACGGAAATTGGGATTATCAAAAGTAGATAAGAGTACAAAGAAACCAAAGCTCAAGGTTCAAAAAGGTATAGATGTGTCTTTTTTTGTTTGATTGAATTCAGTATGCCTATTTATGCCCATTTAAGCTTATATATCTTTTTTAGGTTTTCCTAGGTTAGTTTTTAGCTTCATTACTAGTCCAAAATCCATGAAATTTGTTTTTATGTGATCTCTATTGGCTTAAGTTTATCTGTTTGAGTAAAATGTTAGGCTGTTTGAACCATTTAACTAATTTATTATTAGCTTAAAATTTTAAGGTTAGGTTGTTTGAATCCCATGGGTTTCACAGTCAATTCCATGGGATTCACAGTCAATCCCATGGAATTGACTGTCAATATTGTGTTTTTTTTTTGGTTTTAAAGTTGTTTATATTGTGTTTTTTTAATGTAGATGCTGATGAAAAGAAGAAGATATTGAAGAGGGATGTTGTTGTAAAGAGAAAGAGGGGCGTTTCTTCTGTTTCTGATAAAGAAGAAGATATTATACCTGCGGATGAGGGAAGAAGAGAATGAAGGGGAAGGGTCCGTTGAAGATTCAGAAGGACGATTCTCCGAAGATGTTATACCCCTGACGATGTTATGAAGCATCTTTTGAAGAATATGTTGAAGAATCCTTCAGTTAAAGGATTTGTTAAAGAAGAATTCGAGGAGAATGAACTGATGTCCAAGAATAAAGGGAAGAAGAAAGAAAAAGAGTTGACTCCTGATGAAATACGACATCAAGAGTATCTTTCAAAATTGCCAATTCTTCAAGCTAGGACAGCACCTACTGCCCTTCATACGGCTATCCATGGCCTTAGAAAGGTTAATGTTGTTAATGTTGAAAAGTTTTTGGCGGAGATTGGTTTCAGCTCATTTTACAAATTTGATATAGACTACATACCTTCAAGGTTAGGTAGGTACGTTGTTCAAAATTTTGATGAAAAGAGTTGTTGTTTGATGTTGGAAAATGAAAAGTCAATCGAGGCGACGGTTTCAAAAGTTCATGATTTGTTGGGTATTCCAGTTGGAGGTGTATCTTTGTTATCTTTAGAGCCGAGGCCCGTTGGAGATGAGTTTGAGGAAGTTTGGAAAAGTCAGTTTTTACCGAAGAAGTTTAAGAAAGTCAGAGTTAACGATATTGCTTTAAAATTGACCGAGTCCAAGGAAGTTGACTTCCTTTTTAAAATCAACTTTCTGACTCTCTTTACGAACACAATGGGTATGTGTTCTGGCTTGGCGGGAGAAATTAACTTGGACGCTGAGGCGGGTTCGAATCTACTGATATTTCGGTATTGATTGGTGCGAGTATATTTTTCACCGCCTTAAGAATAGTAAAGCACCGACAACTGCTCAAAACAAGTACACCGGTCCATACACGTTACTTGTTGTAAGTTTTATTTTATATCAAGTCTTAAATTGTTTTCATGTTTCTGTGACATATTTGTTGCAACTTTCTTACACTTTTTTGTTATTTGTTTTTTTTTAAAGCTCTTGTATTTAGATTCTACAAATTACAAGAAGCTTCCGTTGTTCGACACGTCCCGCAATAAAACAAAGGGTCGCCATTCTTAATGGCACAGAGGCAGGACATGGAGCTCAAAGAAGAATATTTTGGTATGTCAGAGCTTTATGACGAATAACCCGAAGCTGCCAGAGAGTGAAGGTTTTACTGGTGCTTCTTCCGATAATTCTTACAAAAGGTTTGCTTAATTCTTTGTTTTATTTTCTTCTGATACTTCTTTCAGTGTGAACATGTTTAGAATCCCATGGGATTCACTGTCAATCCCATGTGATTCATAGCTGAATCCCATGGGATTCACTGTGCTTATCTCATTATTAATATTCATATTTTTTTTTTCCGTGAATTGCTTAAAAATCTTGAAGAAAAGTTAGATGTTTTAAGCAATGAAAGAACTTGTTTTGAAGAACTTTTTGTCAGAGTGGTTTAGAATTCCCTGGTGATTTAAAGCTCATTGAACTACACAAAAAGTACGTTCAAATTTTCAAGCATCCCCACATTGAATGGTAAAGATCTTGATGGAGATGATGATAACAGAGATGATGATAATGGAGATGGTGATGATGATGATAAACGCCTATCTGGTACCGATCCCTAATTCCGATAGCCTGTTGTAGTTCCCTTTTGTAATTGAAACCGTGAATTTATGTAATAACTTTGTTAACTTTGTTAAATTTGGGATTCATCTGTGACACCCATAAGTTTTGTTGCCTAATCTTTGTTAGAAGTGTATCCCATAAACTTTGTTTTATTTAATCTTAAAAGTGATTCATTATGAATCCCATGGGATTCATTATTTTCAACAGTGGGTAATGCAGTTCCTGAGGAGCAAGATGTTCCAGGATCGCAGGAGTATGAAGAAAACCTTTCAACACCTAAGAATTTATCGCAATGGTTTGAACTACATGCGAATATGGTTGAAGATTTGATTCAGTTGGTTGAAGAAGAGCATGCATACGTAATATTCTTGTATAATAATGCTTTCCAACTTTTTTCCTAAAATGTACTTCTTTTTAATTAAATATTTTTATGTTATGCAGAATGAATCGGTCAGGAAAGGTGTGCCATTTACTTTTAATAAACTAAACATCGTTGGTCTCCTTACTCCTGAGAAAATGGGAACTCGTGCTTCACATGAAAGTCCCATTAATGAAAAGCGTTTGGTTAAGCCGTCTTCTTATTTATGCTCTCCATATATGAATAAGAAGACAAAGGTTGTACCGAAAATTTCTAAGCTGGAGTTCATTCTAGGGAATAGTTTGTTTGCCATGCAAGGCAAGACTATGTAAGTTTACATGTTTATTTTTTATATATGTTTCATAGTATCTTAATATAAGATTCAAATGTGAAGGGAATGACATTGGATTTATTATTAATCCTATGGGATTAGTGATTAATCCCATGGGATTCACAGTCAATCCTATGGGATTCACAGTCAATCCCATGGTTTTCATTATGAATCCTATGGGATTCATAATGAATCCCATGGGATTCACAGTGAATCACAAGTATTTTTCTTTTTGAATCCCATGTGATTCTTTAATGATTTTTTTTCTTCATATAGTGAAAAAGTTTTCGAAACAAATTCTGGGATTTCCATATATTCATTCCTGTGAATATGGAAACGTTAGCACCAGTTTGGATGTCGATTCTAACGAATTGACATGTTGGGCTGCAATTTGAATTATGAAGAGAGTCATAAAGAAGTTGGTTCTCCAAAGACGCACTGTTTCCCGATCTGGTTGTATTGTAAGTATTTTTTTTAGTTAATGAACTGTTTTAGTCTTATATGCTTATGCGACTTACCAAAAACACTAAAAGAAAAGTTGAAATCATAACATCATATTGTAAATTGCATATACAGAGATCTTCTATGTTTGATGGAACGTTGTCTTGTTTTAAAGAACAATTTGAAGAATTTGAGAAAGAACTTTCAGCTCAGTTGCAAGATAATGTTGCTAGTTTGGCACTCAATGGCATTGACTTGGTAATATTAATTTTTTTTTAATTCTTTATTTGTGTTTTTACTTTTCATTATTTTTTTTATGTATTTTGTTTTGTTAAAACAGGTTTTTTTCCGATTCGCAAAGCTGGCCATTTTTATGTTGTTGTCTTCAGCCTCACTAACAAAGCAAAGCAGGACGATACTTGACAACAGTGATTGTGGAGCAACTTATGCTCAAAAGTATAAAGATACGGTTGAACTTCTTGTAAGTATTTTTACTTTTCTGTTGTTTTGTAGTTCATACATAATCCCATGGGATTCATACAGAATCCTATAGGATTCACAATGAATCCTATAGTACTCTATAATCCCATGCTTAGTACCAATTTACATTTTCCCATAATTCTAGATATTTATGTTCTTTTTTTAATCAATATTGTAGCAAAAGTTGTTTGCCAAACATCCTAAGCGTATGGTCACATAAAGCATGCTAGTATTGCTAAAGCCAAGCCAAAGGTCGCAACTCTCAAGTGGAGGACGAAGAATAATTTCCGAGATTGCGGTATTTTCGCAATGTTGCATATGGAATCTTACACTGGTCAAGCTATTGCAAAATGGGATTGTGGGCTTGTTGCCGAGTCTCGAGCGCAGTTAGACAAGTTGAGGCTATTGCGATTCAAGTTTGCGACAAAGATTTTATTGCACGAGGTAAATCGCATGCACGTAAGATGTTTGATTTAGCACAGAATTTGATAAACTTCCTCTGAAGAAAAGATGACTATTATTATTGAAGCAGAAAGAATAGGAAGCACGTGAGCGCATGTAATCATTGAAGAAGTTATGTCTTTTTTGAATGCTAGAACAATTGTCCAGTTAGGTGTTAATGGTATGGTAGACGAGATCATGTGAATGGGAACTTGTGCATGTGCATTGATCATTTTGAGAATTTTAGAACAGTTTATGATGGAGTTTTACAATGTTAACTGTTAGAATATACAAGTATAGAATTCATTGTGAATTCCATGAGATTCTGTGATTGAATCCCATGGATTCTGATTGAATCCCATGGGATTCATTGTGATCCATTCAGATTATCCACACAAGTTTTTAAACATAATATAAATAACAAAGAAAAATAAATTTTCTTTGGAAATCATCTAAAAACATCTGAATATTCAATCTATATATTCAATAAAATAAGAAAAATACAAGTATAGGATTCATTCTGAATCCCATGAGATTATGTATTGAATCCCATGGGATTCTGTATTGAATCCCATGGGATTCTGTATTGAATCCCATGGGATTCATTGTGATCCATTCAGATTATCCACACAAGTTTTCAAAGTAATATAAATAACAAAGAAAAATAAATTTTCTTTGGAAATCATCTAAAAACATCTGAATATTCAATCTATATATTCAATAAAATAAGAAAAATACAAGTATAGGATTCATTGTGAATCCCATGAGATTCAGATTGAATCCCATGGGATTCTGTATTGAATCCCATGGGATTCATTGTGATCCATTCAGATTATCCACACAAGTTTTTAAACAGAATATAAATAACAAAGAAAAATAAATTTTCTTTGGAAATCATCTAAAAACATCTGAATATTCAATCTATATATTCAAGAAAATAATAAAAAAGAACTAACAAAAAAAGGAATATAAGTAAATTAATTTTTTTCAAACATCATTGGTTTCGCCTTTCGCCTTGCCTTTGGGTTCATCGGACAAGTTGTTTTTGTATGCAAGTTCGTCTTCTCTCCACAATGTCCGCAAGGCTTCATTTGTTTCTTTTAACTTGAAGTGCTTTTTCTCTTTCACTCTTTCGCCTTTCATTTCGCTTCTGAAATATTCCCTTTATTTCTTGCTTTTGTTGGATTGTTTACTATTTTCTTCTCAGGGTTAGAAATAGCAAAATGATCACCAATTACATCTCTTGTATTTCTTGAAGGAGGATTTGGCACCTCGCCTCCACTGCTTTTCAATGTCTTTAACTTTTCTACAAAAGCACCCATCTTCTCTTTGTCTTTGCTCAACCAAAAACAAACATTCATCCACCGAAACGCTGCCTCATTTGTAAGTCTTTGAATTTCTTCATTTGTTTCACCATATCTGTTTCTTTTCCTTCTCAAATCAGGCGGTATTATATCTCTTGTCCAACGCCTCAAAATATATTGTTTTGGAATGAAGTTAATATCACGATTCTTGAAAACACAGAATACGTGTCGGCATAGGAAACCAATCGCATACAAAATGTCCGCAACTACACTCCACCGACCCATCTTCTGTATTACGCAGTACCTTTTTAAAACACAATAATTATTAGCCAATCCCATTAGGCAATCCCATGGGATTTTAAACAGAATCCTATGGGATTCACAAAAATCCCATGGGATTCCCAATGAATACCTATAATTATTATTCAATCCTATTTGACAATCCCATGAGATTCATACTGAATCCCATGGGATTACTATGGGATTGATTATGAATCCTATGGGATTGATTATGAATCCCATGGGATTACTTGATTAATCCTAGTTTATACAAGAATGTAATATACCTTATAGTCTACAAATATTTCTGTTGCTACTGTTTCGCCTTCATCTGCTAGTTCTTTTGCAACTTCCTTATTAAGGATTCTATAAGCTGCCGGATTTTTGTCTCTAACAGTGACACGCTCACAACGTTCTTCTATTTTTAGTTCCTGTATCGCACAAGTCCAGCATGCCTTTTTATTTCCGTTTGAACAAGTAGAAATATTGTTCTAGTATACACTTTTGTTGCATGACGCTCAATTGCTAACTTTGTTTCACATTTTGGAGCCGCGTCTAGTGTTTTAAAGTCCAAATGTTCTTGAATATAACGTTGTCTCTCCATTGCTGATTCATAGGACATCATGAAACTAACTAGTGTCGCTCCTGAGCTTGTGAAACTTTTGAAGAACGAAGCCACTCGCACCTTGATCGTTCTCATCAATCCAAACAAAGGTGAGGTGATAAAATATGCTGGAATCCACATTTCTCGTAGTTTAAACATTTTGGTCATCCATTTGTGGTTTTGCAAACCAAAATCTTCAATCAACTTAGCCCATTTCTCTTCAAATTCCATCGGTTCCATGAACATATTCCAAATTATCTTGTTTAAACGCTTCTTGAAATCAGTTTCATTGTATATTTCCTTACAAATCTGTAAATAAAATGATAAACACATGTAAACCATCGTCGGCCTTCCCAGATAAATCCCATGAGATTCAGAGAAGAATCCCATGAGATTCAGAGAAGAATCCCATGGGATTCAGAGAAGAATCCAATGGGATTCAGAAAGAATCCATGGGATTCAAAAGAATCCCATGAGATTCAAAGAAGAATCCCATAGGATTTTGAATGAATCCCATGGGATTAAGAAAGAATCCCATGGGATTCAGAAAGAATCCAATGAGATTCAGATAAAAACATTCAATAAATTACTTTTGCGGAATTTTTGGTGAATATGCCACATGCAAAGTCTATGTTTTGATTTAGTGAAAACGGCTTCAATGGCTCTTTTCATTGCCCCGTCTTGATCCGTCACCACCATCGTTGGTTCTTTAGAAAAAGCAATCATGAATGCCTTTAGTAGCCATGTGTAGGATTCAGTGTCTTCTTTTAAAAGCATTCCCGAACCAAGCGTGACACACTTTTTATGATTATCGACACCAGTAAATGGTACAAACACCATGTTGTATCTAAAAATAACATAACTTTTAGTGACAGAATAAAATGTGATTACTGAATCCCATGGGATTCTCTATGATCCATGTCTTTTTTAATTTTACTTGCCAAGTATCTTTATGTGATTTAAAAACAATCCCATGGGATTCACAGAGAATCCAATGGGATTCTCAAGGATCCCTTGTGATTCATACAGATTACCATGTGATCCCTTGTATAATCCCATGGGATTCACATATAAATCCCATGGGATTTATAATAGAATCTTATGTGATTTTAATCAAAATAAATTATATTAAGAAAAGACACTTACTTATTACACCTGAATGTTGCATCAAAAGATACTATGTCTCCAAACTCCTTAAAATTGCATTTTGCAACTTCATCAGCCCAAAACATTGCGACCAACTCACTTTCTTCTACCTTATACTGAAATGTAAAGTTTGGCACATACAACTTTCTGTTTTCCTTTTTATTTATAAGCATTTAAAGGCCACTTTCTATGAAAATATTAATATTCCACGATGATTCTTAAAATCAGAAGATGTCCCATGTACATATTCATATCCACCTTTCATACTCGTTAACAAGTTGTGAGCCCGTGTTGCACCTATTTTGTTTGTTGCTGCTCTAACAACAAACATTTTTTATGCTTCGGTCATTTTTCTTTGCTTTTTTGTAAAATGTTTATACTCTTTTGGTATAAGCATATGATTGTGTTTTGCAATAAACTTAATTAGCTTGTATTTTCCAGAAACGATATCCAATTCTAACCTTATACGAGCTTGACAACCTGTTACATGTAGAGTTGTATTTCTTTTTTGTTTCTCGCTGTGCTTAGGATCCAAAGTGTCTACATTAATATGTCTCTGAGCTCCTTCTTTGTTACACATGATGTATTTGGCTTGTACAATTCCAGATTTTGTTAATCGTTGTCCTGCTTTTTTAATTTGAAACCCTCCCGCTTCAAAGATAGGTACTATACATATCTATAGCTTCCTCTATAGTATCATAGTATTTCCCTCTTCGTACAACAATTCCTTCCACATGAGGCTCCTAATATATCGATCCACCCGGTGTCTCGGTGTGTTCATATAAAGTTGGTTTTGGTGATCTCATAGAATCTGCATATAAAAAGAAAATATTAAGGATTAAGATTTTAAAAAAATGTGAATCCCATGGGATTTATATGTGAATCCCATGGGATTTACATGTGAATCCCATGGGATTTATATTTTCATGTCGAATCCAATGGGATTCACATATAAATCCCATGGGATTCACATAAGATTCTGTTATAAATCCCATGGGACTCACAATGAAGACCTTTATATTTTCATCCTGAATCCCATGGGATTCACATATAAATCCCATGGGATTCACATAAGATTCACATATAAATCACTTGAATCCCAAGGGATTTGCTTTTTTTAAAAAGAATTGAATTTAATCACATGTAAACCACTGGAATCCCATGGGATTTTGCATTTTTCCAACAACAATTGAATCTAAAAACATATAAACCACTGAAATCCCATGGGATTTGGCATTTTTACAACAACTTTTGAATCTAAAAACATGTAAACCCTGGAATCCCATGGGATTTGGGATTTTTACAACAACATTTAAATCTAAAAACATGTAAACACTGGAATCCCATGGGATTTGGGATTTTTACAACAAGAATCTAAAAACATGTAAACACTGGAATCCCATGGGATTTGGGATTTTTACAACAAGAATCTAAAAACATGTAAACACTGGAATCCCATGGGATTTGGGATTTTTACAACAAGAATTGAATCAAGGAATTTACCAAGGGTTTCATTGATAATGATCATCTTTATCTTGATTTTCATCCATCGAACTTCAATTAAATCAGTTTCGCTTCATGGCGGCATTATTTCCGGTTAATCGGTGGTGGTTCAATGGTGATTCGTACGGTTTGATGTGATGGTGACGGTTTTAATAGATTTGATTCCGGCGGTTTGATTCGGCGGCGCGGTTTGATGAGGTGTTTGTCTTTGTGATGGCGAGATTGGTGGTTTGATTTGATTCCGGCGGTGGTTTCATTATTCCGGTGTGGTTTCAATGTTCTCCGGCGTGGTGTTAATGATTTCCGACGGTGGTGACGGATTCCGGCGTGGTGTGGTTTCAGATTTGGATTTGGGTTTTTATGAGAGAAAGTGAAATGTTAAATGAGAGGATTTGGGATATTTTTTTGCTTTTATTGTAATATGTGATTTTACTAATATACCCCTCCTTGTTATTTTCAGATGGAATGTGGACCATTGGATGAAAGAAAGTTGGATGGTTGAGATCTTCTCATTTGTTCTTTGGATAACATGGGTTTTGCATGGATCTCATCTCATAGGCTTATAGTATTGTTTAATCTTGTTTATTTAGATAAAATTGGTTGGTTAATCTTATCTTATTAGTAGTATAACACAAGTTTAGGTTTTTCATTATTCTGTTCTTAACCAATGGATACGTTCGCATATGTTAAGATGCACATCACAATCTTTTTTTTTTGGGTAAAGGGGAGTAATCTTGCACCCTGGTAAATATATTAACCAAATAAACGTTTAAGTACAATGTATATGAGTGAAATCCCATATATCAGCCCGTTACATAGGCATAGAGCTTACATAACAAGATACTTCCTATTTTCTAAACAAGAAAACAAACCACTACTCAAATGATAACAAATGACACAACGAAATAATATTACTTCCTAGGACTTTGAAACTTTGTGCCATACATGGCATTAAAGGCATCCAAATTCCTAGGAAGATCTTAACCTTCTTCTTGATAGTCATCGAAGTCGTAGTCATCATACTCATCTTCAAACTCTTGGCCACCACCAAATATATTAGCAGACTCATCAAATGGGTTAGCAACAACCTCATCTTCAGAATCAGACACCTCAATCTCTCCCACTTTAGAAAAATGGTTAGCTCTCTTAGTAGAAGAGGTAGACGGAATAGGTTGACCATCATCATCCACAAGAGTAGCTTTCCCATCAATAATTAGTTTTTCAAGCTTACCAATTTTCTCAACTATGGGAGTAGAACCAACATCTATTGTTCCCATTGCATCACTCACAAGCGGAACATGTGATGTAGAACCAGTCTTAATCAACTCATCCTCATTAACCTCCATTGTACGACCAGTATCCACATCAGTATCGTCCATATTAAGAGCATCATACTTATTAGACGTAGTGATCCTGGTTCCACTCGTACAAGCCACATTAGAAGCCATCGTCTTATCCACATTTACTTTCTTGGGTTCAGGAGGAGGCTTTTTGGGCCGATATTCAAAATGCTTGCTCACCAAAGATTTAGTAGAACCTCCTCAACCGAATCGGCCCAACTTGCTTTCCCTTCTTCTTATTGTTAACAGTCTGAAAACCATCACTTACGTTCTTATGAGGTTGAGCAGTCGGAATCACAACCTTAGGACAATCCACCAAAGTATGTCCAAATACCCAACATTTCTCACATCTAGGCGTTTCCATTCATATTCAACACGGATCTTCTCAATAGTCGAACCCGTACCATCAAGTAAAGGAATCTCGACAATGAGGCTGTCCCTAAGAACCTCATCCGACTTCACTTCAATCATACACCTAGAAAAACTACTACGGCCCCAAGATTCTTTGCACATTTGACTAGTAAAAGCATCTAACCTTTGGGCGTATTCAATCAATGTAGCAAAGACTGAGCCCGTCATCAGAAAATATAGCTAAAGGAACATCATGGAATTTAACCCACACCGGAATGTTAGTCAAATCCTCTTTAAGCAAGTTGGTGTTCAATGTCCATGGTTTAAGAATAATAGGAACATTACTTAATCAACCAAGGACCATTATCAAGAACATCATCGACGCCTTTTTCGAATTAAACTTGAAGAAGAAGAATCCCTTAGCGTTCATCATAACCTTTTTTAAACCATACTTAGCCCATGATATGCGAACATAATAGTCAACAACAGAAAAGTAAGGCGTTGACCAAGGAAGTATCCAGAAGAGTATTCTCAAACCTCATGTTCACCTCTTCCACCACTTTCATTGGGACTGAAAGGTCAACATCATCCTTCTTTTTGCTGCATTCTAACCTCCGAAAATTAGACACATGTTTCTGTGATTCATTAGAAGCAACACCCGCGTAAGAAACCGACTTAACTCCATTACCACTAGTAGTAACAACCTTAGGTGCATTAGGATCAGAAGTAACACTATGATTAGTACCATATGTCTGGGATTGCATAGCCACATCAAAACTCGACGGAGGAGTATTTGCAGAATAAACTTTAGTACCATTCGACTTAGATTGAAGCCCAATACCACTCGAATTGTTCACATCGTAAGATGAAGCCATCTTAGCAATATCACCCAATTTTATTCATTGCTTCATCAAAGTTCTTAAGCGCATTAGCAATCAATTGCTCCACATTAGGCTATTTTGAAAC
The DNA here is from genome assembly GCA_910596185.1 of Chrysanthemum makinoi. Lineage (NCBI taxonomy): Eukaryota > Viridiplantae > Streptophyta > Magnoliopsida > Asterales > Asteraceae > Chrysanthemum > Chrysanthemum makinoi. Next base: position 10,813,152 of record OU343222.1, read on the forward strand.
ATTAGAGGCCAATCGTATGTGTATAATGGCTTTGCTCCAAATCTTCCAAAACAACCTTATCCTTAACCATAGTCACGCTAATGCCCCATCACATTCAATATGATCAACAAGACTCTCGTTCAGACCAGTACTCCCATCATCATTTCCTGTATTTAACCGTGCATCAAATTCATCAACCTTTTGCACCCCAACTTGATCGGCCAAGTTAGATGGTGCATCAATAGTTTGCGAACCACTAGTTTGATCGGCCAAGTTAGATGGTGCATCATCGGCCAAACTTGTAGCAATCGTGAAACTCACCACGATTCCCGTGATGATAATTTACCATCCTTCTTCAACACATTAGAAGAATTATTGTTAAGAAATCCCTTCTCCATCTCTCATAACCCACTTAACAAAAATAAAAAACCCAACACTAACCAAGAAAACCAAAGAACGAGCAACGAAAGAAAACCCTAACTGGAAGTTAGGGTTTTAAAATTAATGTGCAATACAACTAACCGCCCATCATGATAATACAATCAGCCAATAGGGTATATGATGCACACTGATTATAATAATATTGGCTGATGAGTGGCGTAATAAAATCGAATCCTACACCAACCACTTATTGATCAATATAATACACCACCGACCCATTATATTGTGGACCAAAAGGGATAAATTTGTTGGACTCTATGTTTACATTGAAACTGTGTCTTTAGCTTTATTAATCACCAATATTTATAGACTACATAGGAGAGATCAAACCTACCAATAAACCCTAATGGACCCAAACCCACAAGCCGGGCTTGGGCCACACTAATCTATTATACCGGCTAACACTCCCCCGCAGTCTGAGCGGCGAAATCACGAAAGCTCGGACTGGAGATAATTAAAACAGTGAAGCTATAATAATTATTATTTTTTGACGAAGACATCCACAGCAAGCGAAAGCAAGGCAAACAAAGAAAGCGGTACTTGTCGAAGAACTTGTAGATTCACTAATGATGTGCATTAGGACATCAAAAGGTTGCACATTGATTCTTGAAAAAGTAACCTTATGCGACTTATTGAATGAAGTAACACCATTGATCGAGCTTTAGTTGACTTTAGGTCGAGACAGGTCGAGCTTTAGTCGACTTTAACCGAAAAGAAAAGAAAAAAGAAACAGAAAACATTAACGTAACACTTTTTTTTTTTTTATAATTATTTTGAGCTAGTTCTTGACTTTAGCATGACATCAAGAAGATAGAAAAGATGTAGCGACGTGTATGAGTACGGCAGCGAAGACGATCGACCAATAAACTATTATATCAATTCTTAAACAGTTGGATTACTTTATCAAATCCACATTATATTTGTATTATAATATGGATTTTTGCATGGAGGTTGTGAGGTTTGACGTGAACAAATGCGGACAGAATGAAGAGTTAGTTTGCGAGGTGTTTCTTTTGATGGGAGATTGGGATGGAATTTAGGGTTTAGGTATTGGAGAAAGGATGGATCATATTTAGTTAGGGTTTAGAGGACCGGTAAACCCTCTGATACCATGTTGGACTCTATGTTTACATTGAAACTGTGTCTTTAGCTTTATTAATCACCAATATTTATAGACTACATAGGAGAGATCAAACCTACCAATAAACCCTAATGGACCCAAACCCACAAGCCGGGCTTGGGCCACACTAATCTATTATACCGGCTAACAAAATTAGATTGATGTATAAGTTAAATCAATATAGTAGAAAAACAATGAATTCAATACCACGTGATAATTAATGAAGAAAAGCAGATTGGAGTGATCGTGAATTTTCCTTCAAAAATCGCCAAACTTGAGAGAGTCGCGTAGGTGGTTGCACATCACAATCTTAAAAATAGCAACCAAGTAACCGGCTGTGTGCTATAATGAGTATGAACCTTATGGTGCTTTAGATATGAATTGGTGTGTGCTTTGTCATTTTTTCAGGTAACTATACATATTTAGACTAGTTACATCTTATTACGCCTGCTTATCAATTATCATGCACTTCTTCTTATCTTAATATTGGGAGGTAATTGGGACACTCAATCGTAGGGACGGAACCATGACTAAATATGACATGGTGCACAAATTTTTATGAACCGTAATATGATAGATTTAAAAAGTGAATAAAAAACGAAGAATTTATTAAAACGATAAATAAATGAGCATATTAGAGATGGAGCGTGTGCATTTGAGATACACTCAGAAAAAATCGATTTTTTTTTTTTTTTTAAATTATCACTATATCGAAAAGATTCATGGGATTCCGACACTCATGGAACCCCGGTTCCGCTTATGCTCAACTGTGCAAGCAGTTAAAATAAATTACATTTTAAACACTCTACCTTATGAGTGTACAAAACAGTGTTTTAATTAAAAGTGTGAATGTGCAAATCAATTGCTATTATTATTACCTTTGTAAGCTCAATCACATGCTCCCTCATTCTCTTCCGAACATTCTCATGAAACCAAGTGTTTGTTCAATTTTATTATGATTTTCCTTTTGTTACCTTAATCTAGATGGTTTCGCCTAAGGAAAACACCAGCGAGAAAGAATCCTAGTTGTCACTATTATGTCCCATTCTTTTAGTTGGCTTCTTGATGCCGATAGTATGATAGGAAAATCTAGGTTTTACTCCATAATGCTATATTAATATTCACAATAAATATATAAAGAATAACATCATACCCTACTCCTTTTTAAGGTTTTGCAAAATTTTATATTTCGCTTCATGTATTTATGTTTACAAATCTCTTTTTTGTAGATGTCAAATTTATTCCGATATCTTGCTTGTGTGGTACAAATATACATACAACAACTTATCAAACTATATGTAAGTGGAATGAAAGATGATGCTACTGAAGTGGATTTACATCTCCGTGAATACCTCCATTTAGGTCATATTTCTCTATATTTTAGTTGCTTTCTGGCTAACCTTTTCTCATGTCGCATTTCTATTGGGAATAGCAATTCTAATTGTTGGATTATTTTGGCGTCAACCTGCCGAGCAATAAACAATAACAAAACATTTAAACCAATTTCAAAAGCAATTTCGGCCACGCCCTATGAAATATGATAACGTGTTTTTGTTTTGTTGGTGTTCGTTATTTTGTTGCACGTAATTCATTTATGTTATGGTTCGGTGATTTTAGTACTAATACATGAAAGTGACAGTATAGATACAAGTTACTTATTATCGTCTCGTTGTTTAATTTTCAGAATGCCTGTTGTAACCATCAAAAGTGACAATGGGACTGTGGTTCTGGAAAAATTGAATATGGAAGTGCGCAAGAGGGACCATTGGTCTTGATTATGCCCAATGATGTACGATATACTTTATAACCTAGGCTCACCTTTTTCTCTTCACAGTTAAATACATAGACAGTCTTTGGATCACTTTAGACCTGTTTAAATCATTTGACTTTTCACCCTCTCTTTCATTTTTTTGGCGCGCTTGCTATAAATCAATCCGTTCATAAGTAACTACATTGAAACTCCTACTTCTAGTATGTAACAATGGAGTTAGTGAGTAGAATACAAGATATATCTTTATGTTCCTTCTCAAACAAACCGTGGTCCCATAAATACAAACATGGAAGTTGTTAATTGATGTCAAATTTGTGTAAATGGTCTTTTCAAACAAAATATAACACATACTTCATTGAGGTTGTGATGTAAAGTATTGCAAATGCTTCTTTTATATATGTTCATGTATAAATTTTGTATTTATAATTCTTTGAACAAATATGTTACCAACGTATCTATGTTCATGTACATCTCTTCATCACTAAACCACCAAATCGAGAGTAGTTCTTACATTTGTACCATGCATGTTTACACTATTGGATGAAAGTAGCAAAAGTGCAAATAATGGAACAAAATAGGAGTAAAACGAAAGAATATAATAACTAATGAGCAAAGATACATCAATTAGATAAACGAAGTCGATGTATTTATTTAGTGAATGCATAAAATGCAATGTACAATGGTGTCTTTACCTCTATCAACAACGGGAAGATGTTAAAATATTCCATCATCTTAGTGTGGGTTAAATTCCATGATGTTCCTCTTGCTATGTTTTCTGATGATTGCCTTTGTCTCCTTGCCACATTGATAGGCACGCCCAAAAGGTTAGATGCTTTTACTAGCCAAATGTGCAAGGACTCGTGGGGCCGTAGTAGTTTTGCTAGATGCATGATTGAAGTGAAGTCGGATGAGGTGCTTAGGGACAGCCTTACTGTTGAGATACCGTTACTTGATGGTATTAGAGAATAAATAGGCCCAAGCCCGGTTTGTGGGTTTAGGGCATCTAGGGTTTTGCATTATAAATAATGGTGAATAATAAAGTTATACCTACGGGTTTCAATGTAAACATATGGTCTAACAAGGTTTCAGAGCGGGTCTGATCCTCAGACCTAGGTGGCTACGTTGAGCCGCCTCTTTGTACCACCCGTCAAAATTATCCATCTTTATCTCAAATATTCTATTGGGTCTATCTTTGTTCGAGATCCTACACCTTGCCGCCGGTTTTTCAATTTTGTTAGAATATAGTGTACGTGAAGATTGGAATATTAATGTTTATTCTGGCTTATGTTTATACAGTGGAGATCTTGCAATAATTGATTCACAATGAATGTTGGTAAAATTAATGGAGCAAAAGAAGAAAAGTTGCGACCGGATAGGTTGATCTTGCAATAATATATAGTTATTTAATTGTTTTATTTTTTATGTCGAATCCAGGGTATCAATTCCCGAGACGACTTTTGTTGGTGTCGAATCCAGGGTATCCATTCCCGAGACGACTTTCGTTGGTGTCGAATCTAGGGTATCAATTCCCGAGACGACTTTTGTTAGTGTCGAATCTAGGGTTCTTATTCCCGAGACGACTTTTGTTGGTGTCGAATCTAGGTTCTTATTCGAGACGATTGCTTTGGGATACTTTGAATTATCCTGTTTTATTTGGTTATTGTTTTATTTTGATTTTTAGTTTCCTACCTCCTCGAGCATATTTCGCCGCTCGAACTGCGGGAGAGTATTAGAGAATAAATAGGCCCAAGCCCGGTTTGTGGGTTTAGGGCATCTAGGGTTTTGCCATTATAAATAATGGTGAATAATAAAGTTATACCTACGGGTTTCAATGTAAACATATGGTCTAACAGATGGGTCGGGTTCGACTATTGAGAAGATAAGGGTTGAATACGAGTGGAAACCACCTCATTGTGATAAATGTAAGATTTTTGGTCATACTCTTATTGAATGTCCTAAAGTTGTTGAACCTCTTGCTCAGCCTACTAAGCGTGTTAATGATGGTTTCAAGACGGTTAATAACAAGAAGAAGGGAAAGCAAGGTAGGTCTACTATCCCGGGTCCAGGAGGGTTTACTAAACCTGTTGTGGGTAAGCAGTTTCAATATCAACCCAAGAAGACTCTTCCTGAACCTAAGACAGTGGAAGTCACTAAGAAGAATGCTTCTGATGTGGCTAGTTCGAGTGGAACAAAGATCTCTACATCTAACCAGTTTGATGCTCTTAATATGGAGTATACGGATGCTTTTGGTATTCCTTCAAATGACACCAAGGATGTGGATTTTGGTCGTACAATGGAAGTTAATGAAGATAAGTCTAATAAGACAGCTACTGCATCACAAGAACCCCTTGTGAGTGATTTGAAAGAGATGGAGTCGGGTGTGGCTCCTATAACTAGTGATTCTTGTACTCCGCCCGCCTCTTTTACTAAGAGAGTTAACCATTTTCCTAAAGTGAGAGAGATCGTGGTTTCTGATTCTGAAGATGAGGTGGTTGCTAACCCATTTGATGAGTCTGCTAATCTATTCGGTGGTAGCCAAGAGTTTGAAGATGAGTATGATGACTATGACGACTATGACTACGATGACTATGCGAATCAGGTTTATGATCTTCCAGGGAATTTGGATGCCTTTAATGCCATGTATGGCACCAAGCTTCAAGGTCCTAGGAAGTAATTTTCTTTCGTTATGTCATTTGTTATCATTTGAGTAGTGGTTTGTTTTCTTGTTTAGAAAATAGGAAGTATATTGTTATGTAAGCTTTATGCCTATGTAACGGGCTGAGATATGGGATTTCACTCATATCCATTGTACTTAAACGTTTTTGGTTAATATATTTACCAGGGTCCAGGATTACTCCCCTTTACCCAAAAAAAAATATTCCATCATGGATCGACAATAGGTGTAATAGTTGCACAATCGGGATTTGGAGTCATTACCTATATAGTATATAAATTATGCAGAATTTGAAAGCAAGTTGCGTACATATTAACAGGCAAAGGAAATCACTTAAACAACTTAAAACAGATTACCTTCTCCACTAAGGTTGATTCAGCGGGAATATCTTGTGCTATCACCCATGCTAAGATATCGTTTGAGCTAATATTTGCACAGAACACATGTTACTATACAGTTTTGTAAGATCACATGCCTATTTTCAGTTGAATTTTTTTTCCTCTTAGATGTCTTTTTTAGATAGAAAAAAAATAGATAAATGCTTTTATGACACAATATTTTAGCCATATTTATCACACTGATAAATTTTGTGACAGTCGCGAAAGGGAGCAAAGGATGTTGACGAGTCAACCTAAACTGAATTAAGTTCACTTGAATATAAGACTTAATGCTAGTGGCAACCACATTTCCACAAAAGCAACCCCGCCATCTTAGAGCACCTCAGCTTTCTCTCTTCACAACTCCACCTTAACCACAATTTGCTAATAAGACGATCGCAACCACACACTACTACACAAACAGGTTTTTCTCACAATCAAATCCGTGGGAAATCCCGTGGACAAAGACCTTTATCCACGGATTTCACACGAAATTATTCCGTTGGTAAAAAACTTGTGTTATATATTTTCCCACCAATCTTCCCACAGTCTTTGACTATTTTCACACCAAATTAGTCGTCCCAAATATGTGGGAAAAATTACCCACGGATTTCTCACGTATATTTTCCCACAATTTTATGGCAAAAATTTCCCACTAATGTTCCACAAAATTTTTTGCCACATATTTCCAACGATTTACTTATGTGATTTTTCACACAACTCTTTCCAACGAATTTACCACAGACAATCTTCCCACGGATTTCCTATGTCATTCTGACTAAGAATTCCGGCCAATAATATTCCGACGAACTATTTTTCGTTGAATCAACAGCTCATTCTTTTAGTAAATTTCGTAATTAAACATTTTATTGTACATCCGGTAATAGAAAAACAAAAATTCCAGTACTCTAATCATCAAATACATTTATCTAATATCTAAATGGAACAAATTTCATATATAAATCAATGGTCCAAAACACATAAATCTGCCATCAAAATGACATAAGATACACAATTTTTATATGTTATGAAACAACAAATAGTTTATACATGCTACAACAAAAATCCATAATTCTTCAAAAGCTTCTTGATTTTCCAACGGGTCTTTTATTTTCCAGCAACTCATTACCCATTTGTTTCCCGTCGAGTCTTTTCTTGGAAGAAGGCGCGAGTCTTTTAGCGAAAATCCACCTACAAAAAAATAATGGCAAAAAGAATTAGATTTTAAAGTGTCACAACTTGCTAGATCTAAATTAACCCATTCACACCATTCAAATTATGCACCTCGCAACATAAGATTCCCACACAACATCAAAGAATATGTTTCAAATTGGGTAAAAGTAAAAAATGATAAACATGCTTTCTCAAATGTATCAATATGATAAACATAGTCATTTATATACTAAGATGCTAAATCAAAGATCAAATTATGTACAATAATGGGTAATTCTTCACATCTCCATCTCTCACATCTGCATCGTTAGTCCTTTATACTAATGGCCGTTAGTAAATAGCTTAAAAACATAAAAATTCGGACGAAAACGCAAAAAATCGACCGAAAACATAAAAAATCAGACGAAAACGCAAAAAAACGGACGAAAGTGTGAAAAAACAAACGAAAACATAAGAAAATAGACAAAAACATAAAAAAAATTGGACGAAAGGGTCGAAAATGTAAAAAAACGGACGAAAACATAAAAAAATGGACGAAAACGTAAAAAACAGACGAAAACGTAAAAAAAAGACGAAAACATAAAAAAACGGACGAAAACGTAAAAAACATACGAAAGGGTAAAAAAACAGACAAAAATGTAAAAAAACGGACGAAAATGTAAAAAATGTTGACGACGTAAAAATAATAAAACGTAAAAATCAGAAACGTAACAAGGGGGTCGGAAACGTAAAAAAACAGACGAAAACGTAAAAAAACGGACGAAAACGTAAAAAACAGACGAAACGTAAGAAAACCAAGTTTTAAATTATTTACTAACGGCTATTAGTATAAAGGACTAACGATGCATATGTGAGAGATGGAGATGTGAAGAATTACCCATTATTATACATAATTTGATCTTTGATTTAGCATATTGATACATAAATTACTATATTTATCATATTGGTATATTTGAGAAAATATTTTTATCATTTTTGACTTTTACCCTTCCAAGTAAGACCAGTCGTGTATAACAAAGGATTTAAAATGATACCGAGCTAAGAATAGGAGCAAATTCGATACTAATTCCGCAATTTCATTGAATAAAATAACCAAATAAGATCCTAATGATAAATACATAACAATTGCAAGAAGTCGCAATGCAACTGACCGATGGAACAAAGAAGATGCTGAAATTCACGGAAGTAAATTTTCCTTAAAAGAAGCCAAATTGTTTTCCTTGGTGTTGGCTGAATCTGAGATGGAGAAAGAGAAAGATGAAAAAAAGAGATGGGGAGTATTTGTTTTTGTTGTAACTAAGATGTTGCATCTTGCCCATTAAAAATGACATGTTGGCAATCCATGTGAACTCATCCAAAGGTTCAATATACTTCCCTTACAAAGTCGCTATGTAAAATGATATGTTGTAAAAATAAAGTGAATAAAATGAGTTAAGTCAGAACCAAACATATAGTTTTTAGCTAAAGGTTTTTATCTTACTTTTTTTTTGAACGACAATTGTGACTATATTGCCCCTAGCCCAGAAGGCGTAGCGATTCCACACAACCAGGTTGGTGACATATTTCAAACAATAGTTAAACGTCTAATTTATTTAAATCACTTACATATTTTGCAAGTAACATAATAAACACATTTAAAGATGTTTTATGTAGGTAAATTTTGTGTGAAATTACCATTAATGAGAAAAAGTCAATTTATGTGCAGATACAAAAAATGACATGGTCGTTGTTTAATATTTAGTTGATCATTAGTAGCCAGTATGACTTTTTATCACATTTATTTATACTCATATCGTACATGTACCATGTTTTTGCTAAGAGTTATGATTCGTTAAGTTAAATTTGATCTTATAATGAAACATATTAGACGTTAAACGGCGACGTTAGCTTCCGCTAATGTATAAAAGAGTAATGTGAAAATCCGCGGGTATAAAAACAAAAAAAGTATATATCATGTGGGAAATCAGAGTGTAATTACCCAGGAGTTTCGCACATACTTCTAATATTGGTAGATAATCTATAGGAAATTACTCACAAATTTCCTACAAACCTAGTCAATTTTTTTCTTTTTTGATATAGTTACACGTTCACGCACACGCACAAACCCATCCTTGTATATCTACGTACAAAACATCTAATGATACAATGAAAGTCATGACAGACATACAAAATATGTCCATGTAGATATTCATACATATGCAATGCTTTGTTACACAAATAAGTCATACCTAAACCTATACAAACACTTGTGATACTGACATAAATAGTTACGGTAATAAACAAACACATATAATATGAAACTACAAACACATGTGATGACATACTAACTTACTAAGTAATGTAAGAATGTGTAAGTGTACAAAAACATAAAGACGGTATTTTTTGTGGGAAATCCGTGGGTATTTACACACATATTTCCCACGAATTTATCAAATTGGTAGGTAATTTGTGGGAAATTACCGACGACTTTCCCTCAGATATAATCGCTTTCTTTTAGTTTTTTTTATGAAGTTACACGTTCATGCATATACACTTCTGTATACTTACAAACAAAATATCTATAGCTATAATAAAGGTCATAAACGGATATATGAAAAATATACGTGTAGATATCCATACATATACAATGGTTTGTTTCACTAAAAGGTTATACCTAAACCTACACACACTTGTGATATTCACATAAATAATTACATTAATAAACAAACAAATATAATATGAAACTACAAACACATATGAAGTGTTAATCAACTTACACCACATATATACAAACATTCATGTATATACATTGGTTCGTGTGGCACATGTTTTACACAAATATGCATTAGATATACACAAACATACATACCCACATTTGTAATACCCGCACAAATTTTTTACATTAATGGAAAAACATATATAATATGAAGCTACAAACATATATGAAGATACAAATAGTAATGCGAGAAATTATAAGGCAACATAAACACAATAAAGATATTATTAGTGGGAAAGCAGTGGTAAATTACCCACGAATTTCTGAAATTGGTGGGTAATCCGTTGAATTTTTTTTTAAACAATAGTAAACGGTAAAACAGTAGCTAATCCGTGGGAAATTTGCGATAGATTTCCCACAAAAAATTGGTCAACAAATTAGTGTGTAACTTGTCGTTAATCCGTAACCGATTTCCTAAGGAAATTTGGTCAACCAATTGGTGGGTAAATTGTCACTTATCCGTGGGAAATTTCCCATGATTTTTTTCATGGGGAAAAATCGGTGGGAAAAGGGGTCACTTTGGGGTGGGCTAATGGGGCAACACATTGCTTTTGTGGGGTTGTGGTCATTAGGCACACCCATTAGCATTAGTCTAGGTGAAATATAGTTGAGAGAAACTAACGTTATAATCCCACTAAGAGTGCCCCATTGGGTCATAGACAATAGACTTTATGAGTCTTTATGATATAAAACCAATTTTTGGTTATGATAAAATCACTTAACCATAAAAGTTTGCATGACATTTTGAGACTATATGGACAAAGAAATGCTCGAATGACAAAAGTTTTACAAAAATATATCCACAAAATGACATGTCATTTAATTGGTGACATTATCTTTCTTCCTTTAAATTCTCTCGCTTTTAAATAAACATGACATGTTATTGTGGAGATATATTTTTTTAAATTTTTTTATAATTCTAGGATTCCTCATACGAACAAGGCCATTCATTTTACATAATAACATTTCATAAACTCTCCCACATAATCAGCTTCAAAAGCCCTAACAAAATATACATGTCCGACTCGTCGATTTCAGTAGCCTATACAATTAGCACAAAGACGCTCTTAAACAGACACAATATAGATTTTTATATATAAGTAGTGCATGAACTAATTAAACTCGAGCCTCATATGTGTATATATAATTAAATTGCATGAAATTTTGTGATCCTTGTGTATATATAATAAAATTGCATGAAATTTTGTGATCCTTCTTTAAGCGGTGGACCTGAGCAATCGCACCGCCTGCTGAAAGTATCGATAGGTACATCATCCCGAACCATGACCACCTTGGAGATCAATGTCTTCACCATATGGCTCCTCCCAACTTTCATATTATTGCTGTTACGCTCGAAGCATCATTTTGTTATAAGTCCTTTAACATTGTGGTGGACGTATCAAGATGTATACTTTCTTTGGCTAACATAACTCATGATCAAGTCTTTTTCTTATATAAATCTTACCAAAGTATACAACTCATCTCGCATATTAAAAATTTGCATAACAAGAATCAATCACTACTATTAAACAAAAAAAATACAAATTAGAACATAAATCAGACCTCTGTTACAACTGCGTATAATGTTTGAAGCCAATGCTATTATATATAAAGGTAAAAATTACATCCCATTATCTTAATTACCATATATATAGCAAACCTTGTGTACCTACCATTTTCAACAAGCGAGCTTCTAGCATTCAATTCTTGTACGTTTGGTCTTTGGTCACTGAAACACTACAATAAATTTTTTCACATAAAGAGAATCTCTACGATTACTACAATTCCTTCTGTGAAAAAAAGGAAAGGAGGTAAACCTACTTTATTAACTTCGTTGTAGTAATTATTTTATGGGGATACCATTTTGCCAATGAATTAATGCTTTATTACGTGTAACTACACAAAACAAGTATGATCAAAGTAATTTGTCATTCTGCAATCTTAACTTGTACAATCATTATTAAAGGCTAACTTAAATTGCTGAAATGCAGATTGTATTAGTTGCAATTAGGGGTGTTAACTGGGTCGGGTTCTAGTCCCGACCCTATTTGAATTCGAGTTAGTCGGGTTCATGTCAATTCTGATCGGGTCTATTTAGATTCAGGTCAACCCGAATATGAGTACAATGTAACAGAATTGCCAATTTGTACTTGTTTAAATAGATAATTTATAAAAATTATATTAAAAAAAAACACTTATTCGAGCCAATCGGATCGACCTGAATCCTAGTTAGCCAAACATTTTCAAGCCGATACCCAACCCTTCTAGTATTCGACTTACTCTGGTTGACTTGAATAACCCAAATAAAATTATTGACCCGAGTAACCCGTCCTGAACAGACTTAATCGGGTTGGGTTCCGGGTTTGGCTTTTTGACACGCCTAGTTGCAATAAGGTTGCAGTTCGTAAATTATTGACCCGAGTAACCCGTCCTGAACATTATTTTCTCATTTTTACAAAGTACAATACATCTCCTTTTATTGAATCACCTTTTTATTTACATCCTAGCTAGTGCCCATCAGATACAAGACATCTCTCATATTACATCACCTTTTCAATGTCTATGCAGTGTCATAATGGCTGTTTATATTTAAACTTTAAAGTATGCTCTAGTTTCCCCTCAATGGGTAATCTACCTTTTGAGAAGGTAAACTTGTCAATGAGACTGGAGTGTAAGAATAAGAACATGTGTGCATCCATACACTATGTTATTGTAGATTTGTTGGTTCTTTATGGAATCCACAACATCTCACTAGCGACCACGATTTCTCTGTTTAAAATAAAACTCATTTGGATTTTATCCCTGGATTCCAAGGTAAAAATTACATTTGCTACTGTTTATATTTGATTTGAGTTGATGTTTATTCCGGATTTGAACATGAGTTAGACCAAGCACTTTGGATGTTTTATCCAAACAAACATTAAATCATAAGCCACTAATTACCATTAGATTTCATTTGATTACATATTCTTCGGTTTACTTTTAATTGGCAGGAATGTGTATAGGCTTATATAGTTTGGTTTAATCTTGTTTATTTAGATAAAATTGGTTGGTTAATCTTGTTTAGATATTAAAATATTTAAATTAATGTTTAATCACATGTGATATCTCATGCAAGTTTCAACAACAAAAATAAAAAGACGAAAAATTGTGAAAAAAACATAAAAGAAAATGTTTGTTGAAAGTTTTTCATTAATAGAAAAATAATTAAATACCCAAAATGATAGTGTAATTTTTCGCTTAACGATTAATGGTTTAAGATATTTTAATTTGAAAAAAATGGGTGTAAATAGGTTTGTTATCTAATATAAAAATGAGTGGTTAAACTTGATTTCTTGATATTAAGGAGACTTTTGGTATGTAAACATCACACCCATGTGCATCCTCACTCTCATCATCACCATCCTCACCATCCTCGCCACCATAATCACTCTCACTCTCATCATCACCATCCTCAGTATCATCATTCACACTTTCATCATCACCATCCTTATTCTCACTCCCATAATCTTCATCCTTATTCTCATACCCATCACTATCCTCATTCTAATTCCCATAACCATCCTCAGTCTCACTCTCATCATTGCCATCCTCACTGTTATCACCCTCACTCCCATCACCATCCACACCATCACTCCCTTCAATAGTGATGTCAAGACCTTCGATTGAAAATCGTGGATTGCTTCCCATAGCACGATAATTTATCACCATCCGGCATCACATAATTTGCTTCATATTTAAAATGAACGAGTTGAGAGGGATTTTGCATGAACATAGATGATATGTATGTAACATATATCAACTATAACACTAAAATAATTTAATGAAACAAAGGCATTAGTCTACCTATGTCCATGCCCTCTATGTGCATATGCTGGCGTCGAATTCAATGCACGTGAACCTAACATTTCATCACTCCGTCTCCCCACTATTTTGATTATACTAAGGAGTTTTCTTTCCTGAAATATTTGAACGTTAGAGAAGCCCATACTAAATGGCACTTCGAGCACTGCATATGAACATTATATATAATTATATACGTAATTATCATAAACAAAGAAGGAAAAGAATATATTCATATAAGTAATGATCGACTCTTACGTTGTGTTCACTTGTTCCGATGGTCTCAAGTGAGAATGCAACTATATCCTCAGTTTCACAACGTCCATGCCGAATCTTGTAGAATAAATTAAAAATGGAAGTTAAGTGTTAATAAATGATTTGTAGTTTTACAAACTATACAAATGATAATTTTGTATAATGATTGTCATTCACCAAAACTTGTTTTGGCAGGAATGTCTATGAAAGGTCTGATCGAGTTCTCATCGAGGTTTGTAATAGATGTAGACTTAACCATCACTTTGTAGTAACTCATTGGCATTTTACTAAGATAAATAGATGTTTGAATGATATTAAAAATAAGTGTATGTAGGAGTGTAGAAACACATTGAGAGTAATGGTTATATATATGGATTGAGATTCTCTCAAGTTAGAATTGAGATCCTCACAAGTTTAGATGAACATGACTAGTCACGTTACCTCACAAACAAAAGAAATACCGGGTCCTGCAGTAAACCCCACAATTTTGTATGTGATGGAACATAACATATCATGATTATTCTAACTTAAGAGAATCTCAATCCATATATATATAACCCTTACTCTCAATGTGTTTCTACACTCCTACATACACTTATTTGTAATATCATTTAAACATCTATTCATCTTAGTAAAATGTCAATGAGTTACTATAAAGTGATGGTAAGTCTACATATATTAAAACCTCGATGAGAACTCGATCATACCTTTCATAGACATTCCTGCCAAAGTAAGTTTTGGTGAATGACCATCATTATATAAAATTATCAATTGTATAACTTGTAAAACTACAAATCATTTGTTACCACTTAACTTCTATTTTTTATTTATTCTATAAGATTTGGTGTGGACGTTTTCAAACTGAGGATACAGTTGCATTCTCACTTGAGACCACCAGAGCAAGTGAACACAGCGTAAGAGTCGTTCATTACTTATATGAAATATTCTTTTCCTTCTTTGTTTATGATAATTACGTATATAATCATATATAATGTTCATACTCAGTGTTGGACGTGCCATTTAGTATGGGCTTCTCTAATGTTCAAATATTCCATGAAATAAAAACTCCTTGGTATACTCAAAATAGTAGGGGAAACGGAGTGAATAATGTTAGGTTCACGTGCACCAAATTCGACGCCAGTACATGCACATAGAGGGCATGGACACAGGTAGGCTAATACCTTTGTTTTTTAAAATTATTTTAGTGTTATAGTTGATATATGTTACATACATATCTTTTGTGTTCATGCATAATCCCTCTCAACCCGTCCATTTTAAATATGAAGCGAACTATGTTATGTCGGATGGTGATCAATATCGTGCTATGGGAAGCAATCCACGACCTTCAATCGAAGGTCTTGACCTCACTATTTCAGGGACTGATGGGAGTGACGATAAGGATGGTCATGGGAGTGAGGGTGATGATGGGAATGAGAATGAGGATGGTGATGGGAATGAGAACGAGGATGGCGATTATGGGAGTGAGAATGAGGATAGTAATGATGAGAGTGAGAATGATGATGGTTTTATGATCCTACATCGACCAAGTATGGGATTGGTTGGTAGTTTATAAGGTCTAGGTGTCCCCTCCTCATTTGAGCTAGCTTTTTGGAGTGAGTTCTACACTTAGACTTATGAACCAATACGAGCCTAATATGTGATAGGTTTGTATCAGTTGGTATCCGAGCTAGCCTTACCTTTTAAGGTTCCAACACTCGGAGTGGTGGCCTATGGAATTGTGGATTCGACCCGAAAAATTAAGGGTGCCAACCGTGACCAACGAGCTCGGAGTGGTGGCCTATGGAGTGGTGGCTTGGACCCAAAGAGGGGTGCTAACCGCGACTAACGAGGATGTTGGTTCTTCAAAGCGTGGGGTATTGTTATGATCCTACATCGACCAAGTATGGGATTGGTTAGTGGTTTATAAAGTCTGTTAATACAAATAAGCCGAAAAAACGTTTATTTATATTTTACGATCTTCTAATGTTTTGTCGATAACAAACGTAAAATCATTTTAACGAAACAAATAAAATACGTAAATGGTTTGAACTAATAGTTTCTAACATATTCACATTTTCACATAAAACACTAAAACAAGTATAAGTGATTTTGTGATTTAATATTACATATGTACAACAACTAGTGTTTACATATTTGGGTAAAATATACACATAACTAGTATGTAGTATATTGGGTAATATAAATGGGTAGAAACTTAAGTATCACAACCCATTGGGCAAATACATTGAATGTAGTTGGGTACAACCCAAAGCCCATGACCCATGGAGCTTGAGCCATAACCCATTACATGACATCATGCTTATATCATTTATGGATAATATCCATAACCCATGGTTTTGACCCATACCCATGTGACTAGGTGCATTGCACTCAAGAGATACATTGTATCTAGCTAAAGACCCATGGATCAACCCATGACCCATGACCCATAACCAAAATACCCATGGGTAAAGAGGAGCTTCCCAAGGATCCCTAGCTTTACGCTAGACGGATCCCTTGTGGGAGGGATCCGTGGGATCCGGGGAACAATAGATTTTTTCTTCTATAAATAGTGAGTCATTTCCTTATTGTTGCTCACCCCTTTCTAACATACTTTACCCTAGAGTTAAAAACTCTCTAACCTCAGATCCAAGAGATCTATGTTTGTAGTTTTGTTTTTGTGTGATCTTCTAGGTTCCTCTTAAAGGCGAGATCACCACCTTTGAAGTCGAGCTAGCTCAAGACCAAGAGTTGCCATGCTTCCTCATCATCAAGACTACTGAAGTCTTCTTGTTGATGATTGTTTTTCTTTCTCTAAGAAGTGTAGAAGACATTTGTGAAAGGTGTCTCAAGTGTCAAGACGAAGATATTAGTGAAGGGTATCTTTCGTCCATATCATAAGCACTTGTGGTAGGTGCTTAGAAGTCAAGACTAGAAGCATTATTGAAGGGTGCATAGAAGTCAAGACACAAGACATTAGTGAAGGGTGTCTTGAAGATCTAGTTAAAGGCATTAGTGAAAGGTGCCTTAGATGTACATTCGATATGGTGTGTTTCGATGTACAAGATAGATTAGTACTAGATCCAAGGATATTGATATCCTTGATGATGTTGTAAAGGAGTTGATCTCCTTTGGGATTAGTCGTTGGTGTAGTGTTGGGAAGTAGTTCCTCCATTGCAATGGAACTAGGTGCTTAGCCTAGTACCTAATAAAGGGTAGGCGACGTTGTGTAGGTGTGGTTCACCTTGGTGTGAAAGAACCCGGTGGTTAGCCTAGCACCGTATAAAGGGTAGGCGACGTTATGATAGGTGTGGTTCACCTTGAAGTGAAAGAACCCGGTGGTTAGCCTAGCACCGGAAAAAGGGTAAGCGACGTTGTGAAGGCTTCTCCGCGATAAGGAGTTGGTGTAGTGATTACGAACTCTCGAGTAGGTGACTCGGGGAGTGGAGTAGGGCAAGGAAGGTGTCCTTGTAGCCAAACCACTATAAATACTCGCGTTGTGGTTTTGTGCTTCTTACTCTTATCTTTTCATTACATACTTATATATGTTTGTTTATCAACATCCAACACACACATACAAATAGATTGACATAAGTCGATCTAAATAGATTAAAAGAAAGCTTTAATTGGAAAAACTATTCAACCCCCCCCCCCTTCTAGTTTTCCACAATTGGCATCAGAGCTTCGTTACCAAGTTTCTTGAAGTATATTGTACTTTAAAAACTTGATACGATCCATAGTTAATTGAAAATTATAAAGAAGGTTTTTCATAAAAACAAACACCATGTCTTTTAAAACTCTTTGTTTGGATGTTGATTAGATGACAACATTTCGTATTAGTTATTTCCTATTTAAAATGCGCTAATCTTCTATGTCATGTTGATTAGTCAAAGCTCATACCCACCAAGCTATAGGAATCGCTTGGTAACAAGAATACATTCCTTAAGAAGGTATCTTAAACACAAAGGAGCCGGAATCGTCTAAGTGACATTTGTTGTGTCATTTGTAAAGACTTTCATAAGTGCGCTGGAGGTATGATTTTCTTCTTTGACTTTTGCTTGATAATTAAGTATGCCTATTTAGGTATTTATATGATTATCTTTTGTGCATATACATGTTTTACATGAAGCTTCATTAGAAAGCCTTTTTTTTTTCTCACATACGTGTTATTTTTCTCGTTTAAAGTCGTGGTATATAAAACATATGTTTTATTTCTTTTAATCCAATAATAAAACAAAACACAAATTTCAAAAATTCTCCTTCCCCATAAATAAACCACTCGACGCCCACTTTATCAAATCCCCACTTTTTCATATCTTCCAATTTCAAAAATTTTCCGTCACTCAAAACTTCATCCTCCTCTCCATTTCATATCAACCGAAACCAAGAAGAATCGTCTTCAACATGGTTTACATCGCCTTCGTGCTCATCGTCTTAACACTCATCGCACTTGTGTTCCCTATGATGAAGTTCACATATGGAGACATATACTTTGTGTTGTTAATCTACATTGGGGTTATATACCCAATCATTTGTATCATCCTTAGCATTGAAATGAAATATTATTAATAATCTAGTTTATCTTGGTTATTGTCATAATGTGTTTATCATTTCCTTTTACTTTTTCGTGATACATTAGAAGTCATGTATGCATGCTAAAAAATGTAGGCTAAAACACTTATCTTGGTATAAAACTATGAGATCTAAAAACCTATGTTTTTCATCATAAAATCTGTTTCTGTAACTACAGATCCACGGATCCCTGGAAATGTACTAGCCGGATCCCTTTTCAAAGGGAACCGTGGGATCCGTCATACTGGAGAACAGTTTTTCATCCAATTTAAAAACCACTTCTCTTCTAAAAAGTATTTCACTAGAACGTCAAAACCATAACCGAGTTAAGTGTCATTGTTGTTAAAAAAAAACCATTGTTAATAAAAATCAAGTAAAAACATTAGATAATCATTGGTTGACCACAAACATCACTTTCTATTAACTCATCACTTCTATAGGTTCAACTATGACGCATGAATATGAGTTTGATTTTTCACTCGCTAGCGTCTACACTCCGAACATCTCCCTCGAGCCCAACACACCTGGCAATCATGTCCGTGGGTTCAATAATCTTGAAAACCGTCACTTCCACGAAAGACGTATTGTAGACACCTCTCTACAATTCGAAGAAGGTATCAATACCTCCTTCCGAGCCATAGGACTAGAATGTCTTCTTGAAATCAACGAGAAGATATGTCCAAGGTTCATAATGGAATTCTTCCGTCAAGTTGAACTCGTTCGTAACGAGGATCGCTCTCTATCTCTTTGGTTTTATATCAAAAACCAAAAGTTTACTTTAACCCTTGGGCATTTTTCTCACATCCTCCGATTTCCAAATCATGGACAATGTGCCTTCACCGAAGATTGGTCTCTTGATTCTCTCTTCAACTTTTGTGAAGAAAATAGTCCATATTGTTCACACATACCCTCCCCGGAAGATTTACATCGCATAATATGCAAACCTCGACCATATTACTCCGATCCAAACATTATCTTCACACCGGACATCCGAGAAGAGTACAAGCCCCTTGCACTCATCCTACGTGAAAATGTTTGGAGTCTTAGGGGAAATCGAGAAATCCTTCCCGCTTGTTGTGCTCACATATTGTATTGTTTGCTAACACAACAACCATACAATCTTGCCTACTTCTTCGCAAGGCGAATTGTAAATCTTCAATTATCCAAGAATAAACTCATCCCTTATGGAATGTTCTTGACGCGCCTCTATCATAACGTTATGCACTTTCATCCTCAATTTCAAAGTCCGTTGTACGTACTTGTGAACAAGATGATGGAACCGCTAAACACATCTCTCATGAAGACTTTCTTCATTCTTGATTCCACCAACACTCATCAACAACATGATGATCCTCCTAGCAAAAACACTCAAGGAACCTAGTAGTATTTCAAATAGGATCATTCCTCTTGTACTCGTGCTTTATCAATGTAATCCTATTTCCTTCATGAAATAAAACATCTTACATTTGATATCTTAGTGTTAGAACCCCTTTAAACTAACCTTGGAATATAATGCATTGTCAAGATCATTGTATACCTTTAGTAAAGGTTCTGCTGAGAAGATGGACGGATCCCAAAGTTTGTGCTAGATGGATCCCTACACTTAGGGAACCGTGGGATCCGGAAAACAGAAAATACAATTGCAAGCATTGTAATTCAAAAATATCCTTAGAACACCTCACACTAAGCTAAACATAGTGTCTTAAGGCAAATTAAGTCCTTATCAAGTTAAGTAGATCCTTCCCACTCACACATAGATTCACCTAGATCACACTCAAAGACGCTTGTAGATCTATCGTTTCATTTTAATCCATTAATCTTCCGCTCTTAAGCTCACACATCATTTTTCACATGATCCCTCATATCTAAACGTTGGAAACCTCTTATAGCAAAATCGATCATAATCATCCTTACGACAAAATTGGTCAAAATTGATCAAATCCTAGTTTTTCCATCTTAAGCCTCTAGGACATTTTCCAAAGGATTAATCTAAGTCACTATCTGATCTCTAGGATCATTTAGCTTCACTTGAAACTCTCAAAATCTTTAGTGTCATTCTTGTTCAATCATTGGTACTCATGAAAGTTCCAATTTCTTCCATAAAAGGCAATCATTAGCTTCATCACTCATTACCTTCAAGTACTTCAGCACCCCTTCATTTAAGACACTTAGGAGGACTAAAACACTCAAGGTGATATAGATCTTAGATCTTAGAAACATCATTTCTACTCTTTCATAGCTGCTGAGAACCGGATCCCTAGGATTAGCCTAGACGGATCCCTCTGAGGAGGGAACCGTGGGATCCGGGTGACAGATTATGTCAAACCTTGCTAAAAACATTCATTTCAACTCATCTTTCTAACTCAAACACTCCATCTCATCTTAAATGAGTTCCTAGATCAGTACAAACTCTGAAGTTGACTCTTGTGCATGTTAATCATCACATTCCAATGAATTTTAGTGGCTTAAGGCTTAAATGTACTTGCCAAATCTCTTGCTTTATAAACCACATTGTTAGGACTTCCATAGTCATCACCTTCATCCTAATATTCAGCACTTTAGAAACCCTTACAAACTTCTTGAAATCATCTCATCATGAGGAAAACTCCAAGTAGTAACTTATCCACCAAAGAACCACCCAAGAAAATTGCTCGTGTTGTACACGAAATTTCTTCAACCAAACCATCTCCGGTCAAGCCAACAAATGCAAGGATCTCTTCTCAACCAATCAAACCAATTCCTAAAAGGATAGTACCCACAAAACTACCAATGTAAAATACCACCATACCTCCTAGGCCAAACAATATCATCTCCACTAAACCATCACAATTGGTTCCTAGAGCTATTTCTTTTACATCTCCACTATCATCACCACACCTCTGCAATTTAGAGGATTTTCCTCCTAGGCCGTCTTATCCTCCTCCGCCAACAACATTCTCCTCATTAGGAGGAATAATGATACAAAATCAAGGTGTTGAGTCAACACTAGCTCCGGCTTCCTTTTCGTCGTTTCCATCATATAATCCCATTTGGATTATGAGAAATCATCAAAGTCAACCACCCGACCATATGGAAGTTGACACTTCTCTACCACCAACATCATTCTTGGTCGAGCCATTCTCAAATGCGCCTCCACCAATCCCTCCATCGTTTGAAGCTCCACAAGCCGCTTCACTTGATCCTTCGCATCAAGCCATTTCATTTCTTCCACCACCACTACCTAGCCATGACAAAGATTGCTATCATTGTCAACATGTTAAAAGTTTGATACATGAAGTACAAGAAGACCAACGTTTCATGTTCTATCATCTCCTCGAACATTTCAACGAGATTAAACCTAAACAAAACTTGAGCTAGAAGATTTTAGTGGTGTCCTAGCATCAAGCGAAAGTTGGGCTAGAAATTCCTAGTCATGTATTCTTTATTTTCTTAGTTTTTAGAGTCATGTATATCATAACTCTAGTTTTATTAAATGAAATTACATGCTACTTGCTATATTTCTGAGTATATGATTACATTGTATTCACATTTGTGATAACATTATTTGTTATATCACCATTGCTGAATTTGATCATCAGCTATATGGATCCCTCAAAATTGCCTAGACGGATCCCTACTAGGAGGGAACCGTGGGATCCGTGAGACAAAAAACTATTTTTCTACTAACTTGGACCATACTTGCAGGAAATTGTGAATTATACTTGCTTTCTAACATTTGTTTTGTAGTTATTCAATCTACACTTGTAGACTTTGTCACCCTAAAGCTAGGGGGAGCTTTGTGTCAAAGCAACACATTGCAAATTACTTGCAATACTAGGATTACATTTCTTAACATCCCCTTGCAAAATTGCAATCATCAAGGGGGAGCACATTCGTCACTTAGACGAAATCTTTTGTAAACTTAGTTGCAAACAAACTAGCTTAGTATTACTTTCTTGACGCCCTTACATAGGGATGGACTCGTCAAGGGGGAGTGAAAACGAGATCCTTTCCCGTTACTTGCACTCTATTTCTTTTTATTTCTTCCACATGTTTTTTTCCTAAAAAAAAAAACAATGTGTTAGTTTCCTTTCGTACCTCTTTTTGTTTCGACGAAAAAGGGGAGAAGAAAGTAAAAACTACAAATTCAAACTTTTACGAATTTTAGCTTTTCCTTTAAAATAATTTTATGTTTTGTCATCAACAAAAAAGGGGAGATTGTTAATACAAATAAGCCGTTAAAACGTTTATTTATATTTTACGATCTTTTAATGTTTTGTCGATAACAAACGTAAAATCATTTTAACGAAACAAATAAAATACGTAAATGGTTTGAACTAATAGTTTCTAACATATTCATATTTTCACATAAAACACTAAAAAAAGTATAAGTGATTTTGTGATTTAATATTACATATGTACAACAACTAGTGTTTACATATTTGGGTAAAATATACACATAACTAGTATTAAGTATATTAGGTAATATAAATGGGTAGAAACTTAAGTATCACAACCCATTGGGCAAATACATTGAATTTAGTTAGGTACAACCCAAAGCCCATGAACCATGGAGCTTGACCCATAACCCATTGCATAATATCATGCTTATATCATTTATGGATAATATCCATAACCCATGGTTTTGACCCATACCCATGTGACTAGGTGCATTGCACTCAAGAGATACATTGTATCTAGCTAAAGACCCATGGATCAACCCATGACCCATGACCCATAACCAAAATACCCATGGGTAAAGAGGAGCGTCCCAAGGATCCATAGCTTTACGCTAGACGAATCCCTTGTGGGAGGGATCCGTGGGATCCGGGGAACAGTAGATTTTTTCTTCTATAAATAGTGAGCCATTTCCTCATTGTTGCTCACCCCTTTCTAACATACTTTCCCCTAGAGTTAAAAACTCTCTAACCCCAGATCCAAGAGATCTATGTTTGTAGTTTTGTTTTTTTGTGATCTTCTAGGTTCCTCTTAAAGGCGAGATCACCACCTTTGAAGTCGAGCAAGCTCAAGTCCATGAGTTGCCATACTTCCTCATCATCAAGACTACTGAAGTCTTCTTGTTGATGATTGTTTTTCTTTCTTTAAGAAGTGTAGAAGACATTTGTGAAAGGTGTCTCAAGTGTCAAGACGAATATATTAGTTAAGGATATCTTTCGTATATATCATAAGCACTTGTGGTAGGTGCTTAGAAGTCAAGACTAGAAGCATTATTGAAGGGTGCTTAGAAGTCAAGACACAAGACATTAGTGAAGGGTGTCTTGAAGATCTAGTTAAAGGCATTAGTGAAAGGTGCCTTAGATGTACATTCGATATGGTGTGTTTCGATGTACAAGATAGATTAGTACTAGATCCAAGGATATTGATATCCTTGATGATGTTGTAAAGGAGTTGATCTCCTTTTGGATTAGTCGTTGGTATATTGTGGAAGTAGTTCCTCCATTGCAATGGAACTAGGTGCTTAGCCTAGTACCTAATAAAGGGTAGCGACGTTGTGTAGGTGTGGTTCACCTTGGTGTGAAAGAACCCGGCGCTTAGCCTAGCACCGTATAAAGGGGTAGGCGACGTTGTGATAGGTGTGGTTCACCTTGGAGTGAAAGAACCCGGTGGTTAGCCTAGCACCGGAAAAAGGGTAGGCGACGTTGTAAAGGCTTCTTTGCCATAAGGAGTTGGTGTAGTGATTACGAACTCTCGAGTAGGTGACTCGGGGAGTGGAGTAGGGCAAGGAAAGTGTCCTAGTAGCCGAACCACTATAAATACTCGCGTTATGGTTTTGTGCTTCTTACTCTTATCTTTTCATTACATACTTATATATGTTTGTTTATCAACATCCAACACACATATCCAAATAGATTTACATAAGTCGATCTAAATAGATTAAAAGAAAGTTTTGATTGGAAAAACTATTCAACCCCCCATTCTAGTTTTCCACAAAGTCTAGGTGTCCCCTCCTCGTTTTAGCTAGCTTTTTGGAGTGAGCTCTACACTTGGACTTATAAACCGATACTGAGCCAGTATGTATGGATAGGTTAGTATCGATGTGAGGATGGTGATGATGAGAGTAAGAGTAATGACGATAGTGAGGATGGTGATGATGAGAGTGAGAGTGATGACAGTGAGGATGGTGATGGGTGTGATGGTTACGAGAATGGGGAGACCGATTGAACCTCGGATAGTCAATTAGTTTGTTATTGATTATTCTATTTTTGATGCCTTTGTGTGGTTTTATATTTCCTGTAATGGGAATGGATATAGTGAAAACGGTTATATAAATGAGAAGAATGAGAAAAAAATTTAGCCACAAAATTCAAATAAGAAAAGAAATATAATTGGGAGATACATATATTTTTGTGGATGTATCTAAAATTTGCAATTGTGGTTCCTTCTCGTTCTTTTCATCTTGATTATATTTCTCATTTGATCCAAAGTCTTCTTGTAATTTGTTTTAACCCCAGTTCTTTTAGTCTACGTGTTGTTGGGGGTGCCTTATGTTGTATTGTTGTCTTCTATGTTTAGGAATATGAGTTTAAGGAAATAACTTCATATCATAGAATCAAGAAAGTGATATTAGATATTTTACAAGTAGTTTTATCATCTTCCTATAGTATAGTTTTTGTGTATAGTGATAATAGTTATTAAAGTAAGTCTTGGATTCCAGGCACCCCTTAGTGTTACTCTTATTAGTGGATAGATTATAGGTTAGTCGACTCAAGCCTCTTTGTGGAGTTGGGTCCATAAAATTTATCTAGGATTTTATCTTGTACTCTATAATGTTAATGAATGATAAAAGATGACCTATGGGGTTTGAATTGTCTAACATAATATCGAAGCCAGGGCGGAGCCAGGAATTTTTATTAGGGGGGCTCGGATATCTTGGGATACTAATAACGTTTAATGTTTTTTTTTTTGAACCAATGATCGAATTGATAAACCTATATTTGCACTCAAATGACGATCTTGCACAATCACAAATATATCTATATCTTTATAAAAGTTAATAAAACATGAACAATTTATCAGATCAACTTATAAACTAACTTGTTACTCCACATACCACATAGCTAAAAATTTCATTTATAAACAAAAAAAACGTCAAACACAACATTTAAATTAAAATAAAAAGTGATAACCAATAATTGCTAGTATTTGACTTCCCATTCCCCAATAAAAACTAACCACCAGTCCTATTT
This sequence comes from Chrysanthemum makinoi, assembly GCA_910596185.1. Classification (NCBI taxonomy): domain Eukaryota; kingdom Viridiplantae; phylum Streptophyta; class Magnoliopsida; order Asterales; family Asteraceae; genus Chrysanthemum; species Chrysanthemum makinoi. The sequence goes on from OU343222.1 coordinate 10,839,299, forward strand.
ACTTATCCTCTGTTGGGATTTTATGATCATGTTAACCATTTAACACTACGAGTACGCAGCGGAATATGGATATATTTAATGTAATCAAGTAAAAACGTAATTAATAAACAATAGAATATAAAAGGTAACAAGTAAACTAACCCTCATAGTCACCCGCAAGTTATATCAAACAACGAAACTATGTGATCAAAACGATCACCTCTACGAGTGCTCACACAAACATTTTAACACGAATACGCCCGATAAAGCTAGTCGTGTAACGTTTAACCAAACAACCCTTAGAACACTTTCACGTATTGTCTGAGATCAAACAAAACCCTTGAATCAAATATCTCTCTGTCCGATATCTGCGAAACGCCCGAGAACCAGATTTTCCTTTGTCCACAAATTTATGTATGTTAACATGATAAACCAGTTATCTGACAAGACTACTATCACAAACTTCAAACTTTAGAGATAAACCGTTCATACATAAAACAAGAAAATTACATTCAAGAAACGTATAGGTCAAGTGTGACTATTACTAGTCAGAAGAACCACAAATTTCTAAAGATACTGTTAAGTACTAGTCAAGCAGGTTTAAAAAGTCTGAATATGTACATGTACGCCTACGATTATAAACTAAAGTGACATCTAATTTTCAAGTAAAAAAGAAACTTCAAACAGTACTAATGTTAGTAATTAAGTATATGTAGGCCATCAATATAAAACTAATGTGACATCTAATTTTGAAGTATAGAAAATATACGAGTGACTCTTGAGGATTTGAACTTTAAATCTTTGGGTTAAAAGCCAAGTGTGTTAATCAACTAAGCTATTAATGGAGTATGTTTTGGATAGTGAAGAGCATTGTTTATGAAAAGTATAAATGGTTGATAAATGTATATACTGGTAATGGTAATTCTCAATTTGCTACATGTAAAAATCTAAATAAAATTGATAATACAGTAACACTTTTTTTTGGGACAAGTTTTAGAACTTAAAAGTGCATGAGTGTGATGAGATATTTTACCTATTTTTTATGTTGTTGCTAAGTTATTTTCGTAAATTGAAAGCCAGTGCACAAAATAATAGTTATAAAGCCCGTGCACACAAAGTTTAGACATAAAATTTTAATGAAGTATTAATATCGTTATCGTGGTTTTAATGTAGATTATGTATTTTTTTTTTTTTTTTTTAATTTTTTTGAAGTAAATCTAATTCGTGTGTTTAAATTTTATTGTGTATGTTTTAATATTATTTTGTTACAAATTTTGTGGTCAATAATGATCCATAATCTTTTTGAGCAGATATAAGGCCTGTTTGGTAGGCAATATATTTTAGCTTTTTTGGAGTTGTAAGCTTTTTGTTATAAAAATAATCATTTTCAAAATAAGTAGCTCCGTTTAGATATATCAACTTCAAACTTTTATTTTAAACAAGTAGCTCTAAAATAAAAAGCTGATTCATGAAGCTTTTAAAATATTTCAGAGTTGTTAAAACCTAAAATTATTGTTAAGAACTAATAATTACAGTTAACAACTAATTTACCAAGCACTTTTATTGAAAAAAAAATATATACAACTTAAAGCTCACGTTAACAGCTATGCATTTTACAGCTTACCGTTTACACTATACATTTACAGTTAGTTTTGCCAAACATACCCATAGTATAATTGTTTCTTCCCGAGTTGAAGTCTATTTACCTAAAACTTTAATCCATACCATTCCGATTAAGCTTAAAACTAAGGGTCCATTTGGTTTGTCGTTAGGAATGACAATTGGTATCGGATTTGGTATGTGATAGAATGATAATGGATATGAAAAAGTGTATCATTACGATTGTTTATGTTTGGATGACAAAATATGGTATGAAAAAGTGTATATATATTTAAGTTTTATAGTGGAAAAGAGAAGGACCCACGAGAATAGATTTTAAAGACACCAAATTGGTGTGTAATGCATCTATGGCTATGATATACTCATTTCATTCTCGGGCCCATTAAACAAACACCTTGAATCTGAAATGAAATCTATAGACCCATTCCGATTGGAGGATACCAAACGCACCCTAAAACTAAAAAAGTTGAGAATAAGACAATTATATAAACAAACAATAATTATTCATTCAGACTTTATAGCCATTTCTTAAGTAAGATGTGACAATCAGATTAAGACCCACAACGTCTAAATAAAACTTCTTAAGGATCCTCTAACAAAGGATCTCCTAATTATACGGTATATATATTTAAAAAGTTTATGGACTAAATTCCATAATTATTTATAATAACTATATCATGACGTTTATGGGCAGAATGTAACATAGTTAGTGCCAGTATTACATGTAAAAGTGCTTGAAGGGTCGTCATAAGCGTAAGAATAAGCCTTGGGGCAAAGATTCTTGAAAAACCTCGAATAATCTGTTGGCGGGCATGTGTTTGCTGTATTGTGATCTCCAGTGCAACAATATTGTGGTGTGCCAAACTGCACGCATGCACTTTTACATCCAATTGTCGCACCAGATCCATTTCTCACAGCGAACTGAGAAGGGCATTGAGCGTTAATATCAACTGGACAATCCGCTGTTTCACAACCACCTTGTGGAACGATAGAAACCGGTAAATTAAAACCATCAACAAGACTAACATCATAAAAGTCTTTTCCATTTGAACCTCCTATGGTAAACTCAGCAAGCGTTGCCGGTGGGATTGCACCAGCACCGTTGCATGCCACTTGACCCGAACCACAGTCTCCACTATTACAATGGAATCTGCCACCATCATTTGAACATTCAAATCTAGCCCAAACTCGACCTGACCATGGCGTAGGGATGTTAACATTGTTCGAGGCACCAGATGCCAATTCGAATCCTGTTGTCGACGCTGATGCTCCACTGCCGGTCAATGTTGCTGGTGCGATGCTATATGGGCAATTGTTTTTAATGGTGAAAACAGCACATGCAAAATCGTTTATGTTATAAGCATATATTAATATTATGTGCATGACAACATTAGACGTACACTAATTAACGAGTAACAAGGACATTATATATTTAATTTTTTAGTTTGTTTTATTAAAAAAGACATGCATGCATATAATAAAAGTACGTAAAGCTTTACCATGGATCAAGTTGATGGCTAGAAGAAGAGCATAGGCGAGTTGATGACATTCCATGTTTGTAAAATATGTTATTGTGATGAAAAACTCACAATACGAGTTTAGGTTTTATAGGTGGAAGAAGATAACGATATTTGATTACATGTCGACATATATATCTTAATTTGACTTAATCAACGCTGAATGTAGAAAAAGATATCATTTAACCAACGTAAACGTTAGCAAATATAGATTTGACATTCGACTAGTCGCATAATTTTGCTCTAGCTTAGATTGAATTCAAGTGTAGGAGTTGAGCTTGATGTCATTGAAAATCATGTCTTTTCTCGGTTTTGAAATGCTAAGACCATCTCGTTTCTATATCTCCAAAGAACCCATAGAGTCATTTGAACCACGAAATCAAAGAATTTGATTTGGTTGGGAGGCAATTGTATCCGGTCCGCCAAAGCTTATTGCATCATTAAGGCTTGAAATATTGGAGATATGTAAACCCCATCAATTAAGAACCTCCAACCAAGTTGACTTAGCAATTCGACACTCAACAATTATGATGATGATGATTTTGGCCTCTCTCCTGCACAATTAAAGGCTGCTGAAATTCAAGACTTTTGTCTCAACTAAGTTGTTTTATATTTTTTGCATAAAATTTTCTGATGTATATTATTTCATGCTGGTTTTGGTTTAGTAGTCTAATTGGTTCTAGCTAGTTGTCATTTATGGTCTGTCATAAATGATTTGTGGTTGTGTCAAGCGATTGCTTGCGGTTAATGTGGTACTTCAGCCACATTCCATTGTAATTAAACGATTTTTTTAGAGTAATATATTTTACCGGGTGGAATACCCTTTACCTAAAAATGAAACACTCAACAAAGATGTGGACCTCTCATTCGAGGTTGTCGTTACAAATGGGGCAAAGGACGGAATCATGATCAATGCCACGTTTGTCAAGATTAAGTCTAGTGGCAGGCCGACCACCTATGAAGTATTCGCCATGATGAGATGTTTACTTTTGATGAGAGAATATTGTTCCAACTATACGGAACCGTGGGAAGAAGGCATGTAGTCTTGGATATATGAATACGGATAAGAACGCACATCCACTTGTCAGAATCGTTTGTGTGAATAACAATCTGTGTAAACATGCAGTTCAATAAGCTTTCCTTATCTCTTTTATTGTTGATGATCTATGTTATATAGTAATTTTTAAGTTACCAATGTTAACAAAAATGGCGTATATAAGATACAGACATAAGTGAAATTAATCATGTAAATTATAGATTGTTTGTTATCTGAAAAGAATCACACCTAAAGATCTTTGCAATGGATGCCAAGTGCAAAAGGAAACATAAAATTTTCGGATTAGGTGACGTTTGACGTCGGTTGGATGAATGTAGCATACCTTCTTACGAATTTTACGATAGCTATGGTTTTCATATTGTTGTAGTCTTGGGTTTAGTTGATAGCAACGAGGTGGTTCGTTACTCTAAGCGATGTTGTTAAAACCGTGTTGATGTCAAGATCATCAAAAGAACACATAAAATTCCTCCGATCGATAATGTTGAAATCATGTCGTACATCTTTACATCGTTCCTACCGGAGAATATAAGGAAATGATGGTTGATGAAAAAACTCGTCACTAGTGATGGATTTGTTAAAAATTAAAAAAATAATTATCAAGTACCAATACTAAAAACTTGGTGTTTGTTTCTATTTTTTAATTAAAGTAAAAATAAATAAACTTTCACCTTCTTTAAAAATTAGTTATCTACTTATCTGGCAAACCGTTAATCATTACGCGAAAAGAATCATACCACCATGTCGATAGATAAATCATCTATTTATAGAGGGGCACTTCTTTATAATTTTAATAGACTTTTTTTTCGACATTTTTATGTAAGTGTTGAAATTTACGTCAGGAGAAATCACATGTAACTTATCTATACGCAAATTTTAACACCAAAATAAAACTCGAAAAAAGGATCGTCGAAAGTATATCAAAGTGCCCATCTACAGAAAGATTAAAAAAAAATTCATCGCGCTGGTGTATTTTGCGTCGCTTAACGGTTTACCGTTTGCAAGATATATTATTTTTTTTTAAAAGGTGAAAATGGTGTTTTATTGTAATTTTGATGAAAGATGGATGACTATAATCAGTTCATTAGATCTATGAACAATATGAGATCTCTATTGATCTCAACTTTATGCTTTTATCATGGTTCCTTAAAATCATAAATTACCAATAGCTAGAATTACACCATATTATAGGTTTGCAATACAATATGAATAAAAATGAGACATTTTTTGATTCACATTCATATAATAGTGAAGATTGGGAGAATGACAACTCTTTCATTCCTCCATGTAAAAGAGACGTGATGAATTCCTAGAAGAAAGAAAAGTCATGGTTGTATGTATGTGTTTAAATTTCAAAAGAAGGGCAAAAAGGTAACTTAAGTTGTTGATTACAATCAAAATATGAGTTTTAGAAATTAAAATCATTTTTCTATATTTAACTTATTTAATTGGATATACATAAGTATTTCTAATTTTAAGAAAAATATTGATGTAATTTTAATTTTTGCAAGGATATATATTGACGTAATAATTAATTTTTGTTAGTATATAGATGAAATTCTCTTTTTAGCCCTTTGAAGGTTAGTTAATCGATCACTTGTAGAATTGGGAGTCTTTGAAAACCATAGACAAATCAAACATGATCAATTCACTTCCTAGTCTCCACAGACAAAAACGTCAAGGTCGTGTTATGGAAAATTGAAATTGTGGAAATGTTGCATTCTGGAAAACTTGAATAATCATCAAAGACACTTAACCTTAATGGATCATGATCCCATGATAACGTGTTCTAACACGTAAGTGTAAGCAGGCAGGAAATAAGATTTTCTCTAACCCATTTGAGAGGGTAATTAATCAGATCATCGTTTATCGCCTTTGAAAATATCTTGAGAAACCAGCGTATGATTGAGTTCATGCTAAAGCTAGGGATAACACTGGAGCAAACAATTCAGTAAGACTGCGTACAAAAATATGGTTACAGATAGGCTCAAAATCTGCACGTAGCTAGATCAGGGAATTATCATTAAAAGAGTTTACGTGGTTGCTCCAGTCCCTTCATATCGTGCTGTTTTACATTAACAGGAGATATATAGAATGAGTAAATAAAATGACAATTAGCCCTAAATTGTTGAAATAAGGTCTAATTAATCTTTTGTTAGAATGAGAAGTTTATTAGTATAGAACCTGAATCGACCCAATAGTAAGTAAAAATATGGGATACAAGTTGTTTTTGTATGCTAATTTGATGGTATCCTGAAAACTGTACAGGCTGCTTGTGTAGAACTTAGGAAAAGCCTATTATTCCTCAAACTTTTAGAAGCCGTTCTAAAAACCGGGATCGTAGAACGAGGGAACATTCCGTGGCAGTGCACAAGCATTCAAACTCGACACCCTTTTAAAACTATCGGACGTCAAAGGAATCGATGGAAAAACAACCCTTCTACACTTTGTAGTTCAAGAAATCATCCGGTCAGAAGGTATTAAAGCTGCGCGAACTATCCGAGAATCAAAAAGCTTTAAAACTGAAGATCTTCTCAAAGAATCTTCATCTTCATCACAAGAAACAGAAGAACGTTATCGTACGCTTGGGCTTACTGTGGTCTCGGGTTTGAGTAGCGAGCTCGAAATGTAAAGAAAGCAGCCATTGTTGATGCTGATGGGTTGACTAGTGTGGTGTCGAAATTGGGTCGGGCTTTGGTAAAAGCCCATGACTTCTTGAAAACGGATTTGAAGAAAATGGAAGACGATGGTGATGAGTTTAAAAGGGTTTTCGTAAATTTTGTTAAGAATGCTGAACCGGAGATCATGTGGATGCTCGAGGAAGAAAAGCGAATAATGGCTTTAATAAAAAGTACAGCGGATTATTTTCATGGCAAGTCCGGAAAAGATGAAGGGTTGAGATTATTCATAATCGTTCGTGATTTCTTGATAATACTCGATAAAGTATGTAAAGAAGTCAAAAGTGACCCCATAAGGCCACCAGCAACACCAAGAACACCAAAAACCGACGATTCAACAGCTGAGACTTCAAAGAAAGAGTTACTCAAGAAAAAACCCTAAACGTTTCCCTCTCGGGCGAAAAAACGATCTACAATTCCTAACCCCTAATCCTTATTGGTCGTCCTTTGATTGCTCTTTGTTGGGTTAGTGTAGTTTTAATCGTTGTTTATTGATTGCATGCAAACCGACATTCAATTAATTCTTGTTAACTGGTATACCAATCTCTGATTGGTGTCTTTTCATTGTGGGTCGGTGGTTTGATTATATTATATACGTACGTCTTGCATGCATATATTCTTTTGATCACACAACCTTGGACTGTTGGGTCGATTATCAATTACTTGGTGTGCTTCATTATGATGGGTGGATAGTTTCATTGTTCTTCATCGTCAAAACCCTAACTTCGTTAGAGTTAGGGTTTTCTCTATTCGTTTTAGTGTAAGTGTTGCATGCTGTGATTTTGTTGGTTTCTTGAATTTGTTTGTGGGTTGTGAGGGATGGAAAAGGGCTTTTTGATTGATCGTAGTGCTTCTAAAGGTTCGAACTCAGTTGGTACGAGATCGGGAGGTAGTGATGGTTCAACTAACCAGGCCGACCAGGTTACTTCGACTAGTTTGGCCGATCAAACTAGACCAAGTAATACTACTACTGTTAATTCATTAGATGGTGATACGCCTATGCCTATTGGGAGTAAGCATGATACTTACTCTTCTGATAACGTAACTAATGCGACTGAGGCTACTGGTACGTATACTAATGTTACGTCTAACGCACCTAGTCATGACACGCCTGAGGGTCATGATACTTTATTGAAAATTCGTGCTATTGAAAAACAAATATTTGAGGGAAAACTTGTTCTTGTGGGTGACGATGGGCAACCATTAAAACCAGCTGTGACAGTGGATGCTACTATTACTGAAGCTAATCCATTTGAGCATCTTAAGGTGCCGCAGTCACAGAAGGAGCTAGAGGAGATGCTTACTGCTATTGGTTATTATTCGAAACCTCCTCATGATACGAGTGTTCCTATGGCTTGTAATGTTAATGCTACTAGTAGTCCTAATAATGTTAATGATAAGGTTGATACGAATGCACATGGGGCTGTTGGTATTGAGAAGGTTGGTGTGTATGCTTTGAAACAACCTTCTACAACATTTGCTGGTGTTACTTCTACTGAACCTAAAAAACACACGTCAAACTTTCGTAGGTTGGAGTGTAATAAGAAAGCTAATGGTGTGGATCTTTCTGTCCCGATGAAAGTGGTTGAAGAGGTGAACTCTAGGTTTGAGAATATTTTGTATGGGTATTTTCTTGGTCAACGACTTGCTTTTCCTGTTGTTGATTACTTTGTACGCAATGCGTGGGCTAAGTTTGGTATACAAAAGGTAATGATGAATGCAAAGGGGTTCTTCTTTTTTAAGTTCAATTTGAAGAAAGGTGTTGATGATGTTCTTGAAAACGGTCCTTGGTTGATTAGAAATGCACCTATTATTCTTAAACCATGGACATTGAACACCAACTTACTTAAAGAGGATTTGACCAACATCCCGGTGTGGTTTAAATTCCATGATGTCCTCTCGGCTATGTTTTCTGATGATGGCCTTAGTCTCCTTGCCACATTGATAGGCACGCCCAAAATGTTAGATGCTTTCACTAGCCAAATGTGCAAGGACTCGTGGGGCCGAAGTAGTTTTGCTAGATGCATGATTGAAGTGAAGTCGGATGAGGTGCTTAGGGACTGCCTTACTGTTGAGATACCGTTACTTTATGGGTCGGGTTCGACTATTGAGAAGATACGGGTTGAATATGAGTGGAAACCACCTCATTGTGATAAATGTAAGATTTTTGGTCATACTCTTATTGAATGTTCTAAAGTTGTTGAACCTCCTGCTCAGCCTACTAAGCGTGTTAATGATGGTTTCAAAACGGTTATTAACAAGAAGAAGGGAAATCAAGGTGGGTCTACTATTCCGGGTCAAGGAGGGTTTACTAAACCTGTTGTGGGTAAGCAGTTTCAATATCAACCCAAAAAGACTCCTTCTGAACCTAAGAAAATGGAAGTCAATAAGAAGAATGCTTCTGATGTGTCTAGTTCGAGTGGAACAACGATCTCTACATCTAACCAGTTTGATGCTCTTAATACGGATGTGTTTGGTATTCCTTCTAATGACACCTACAAGGATGTGGATTCTGGTCGTTCAATGGAAGTTAATGAAGATACGTCTACTAAGACAGGTACTGCATCACAAGAACCCCTTGTGAGTGATTTGAAAGAGATGGATTCGGGTGTGGCTCCTAAAACTAGTGCATCTTGTAATCCGCCTGCCTCTTCTACTAAGAGAGTTAACCCTTTTTCTAAAGTGGGAGAGATCGTGGATTCTGATTCTGAGGATGAGGTGGTTGTCAACCCAGTTGATGAGTCTGCTAATATCTTCGGTGGTGGCCAAGAATTTGAAGATGAGTATGATGACTATGACTACGATGACTATTCGAAGCAGGTTCATGATCTTCCAGGGAATTTGGATGCCTTTAATGCCATGTATGGCACCAAGCTTCAAGGTCCTAGGAAGTAATTTTCTTTCGTTATGTCCTATGTTATCATTTGAGTAGTGGTTTGTTTTCTTGGTTAGAGTATAGGAAGTATCTTGTTATGTAAGCTTTATGCCTATGTAACGGGCTGAGATATGGGATTTCACTCATATCCATTGTACTTAATCGTTTCTTTTTCGTTAATATATTTACCAGGGTGCAGGCTTACTCCCCTTTACCCAAAAAAAGAGACTCCAAAGAAAGATATTCAGCCAACGGAGACTCGTCAATCACCGTTTGAGGAGCAGCGTCAACGGTTGTTTCCGGCTATAGTAGGGCGGCGGGTGGACAGTGATAGTTCAGATGAGGATTAGTATGTAGGGCTATTTTTTTTATGAACATTAAGGAATGATTATTTTGTTAATTTTTTTGTTATATACTTGATGGATCTTTGATGGTGTAGGTTTTGTTAATGTTGTATATGAATACTAATTCTATCTCACCAACTGTAAAACTATGTGCATTATCGATATGATTACCAATTAATAAGTGCGTCGTCGATTTTACATATGTTTGAACGAGATAAAAAGAAAATACGAGGTGTGCTACCATATATTCAGCTAGCCATTAGGAATGATGAAGAGTTGAGTAAGTTGATGAGAGATGTCACGATTACGAAGAACCAGCATCTATAGCTGAAATGAGAGACTGCCATAGCAAATCTAGTTGTGATGTCGATGAATGCAAATCCGTCATTGATCGCAACAAGTCTTCCGTAATCAAGAATGGGTGAAGCGTTATGTTGTTTTGTTGTTTCTTTTTGTTAAAAATAGGATAAAGTTGTCCCATGAAAACTGTGGTTTTGGTACCATGGAATTCAATTAATTAAGAAGCGTTACATTCAAATGTCGCGGTGCATCCTGGTCGTTGTCACCAAATCTAACTTACCTACAATCGATGTCAACATTGCTCTGAATCTGAATCTGAGGCGTACATCTGAATTTGAATCTGAATATGAACTGCACATCTGAATCTGAATCTGAGGCGTAAATGTCTGAATCTGACCGCATCTGAACGGGAAAAAAACTCATGTTTGAACCGCACATTTGCTTGCTCGTATTAATTTTTTTTGGTTTTTTTTGTTGTCAGCAAAACGCAACAAAAGCCATTCAGACACCCCTCTCAAGTCTAGACCATTAAGATCTTACTGCCTCTGAACGCGTCTGAACAGAAAAAAAAAACAAACGGTCTGAACGACCAAAATATCTGACCGCGTCTGAACGGTTCAGATTAAGAGGCTGTTAAGAGCCTCTTTATGAAAAACAAACACCACCTAGTTACACATGTCAGAAACATGATCAATGGTGAGACACATGACTACATGAGAAAGCTGTCCAAAGTACTATACATCGAAAAGCATGTGATCTACAAGAAAAAACCATAATCACTTGTGCAAATCTAACGAGAGTTACGGTATACAAAAAATGAATGTTGCATATATCAATACATATTCGGCTCGCTACACCAAAATTTATGTTCAGATATGTAAAATGGTGGCTTGTTCATCTCTTGTGTTGAGTTATTATGAACTCAGAACTAAAGGTTAATAGGTACATTCGATTAAACTTTATAAAATACTTGATACACAAAAAATTATGGCAAAGTGTATTTAAAAAATACGATAACGTTGACAAAATTTTATATCACTATGCATGTGTTGAAGCATTTTTCCGTTGGGATGATCTTGACAGCTTTCTCGTGCCATTCTTCGTTGTCCCGAGCTTTGAAGTATGCTACACACATGAAGAAACCCGTTAGAAGGGGTACCGAGGCCGAAGCCCTGGGGACCACCCTCCGACGGTCAAGTCAGAACCTCATATGTAGAGGATTTAACATATGTGTGTAAGTATGTAGTGTGTTGTGATGATGTGTGTGAGATGAGATTAGATGAAATATAATGGGGTATATATAGAGAGAGAAAGAGGTAGGTTCCAGGTAGGCCACCTCGATACCTGTTCTATCTAGGGAAGGAGCACGCCGAGCTATACCTAGTCTATGCGCTAGGTGTCAGGTCACGTGGAGACACAATCCCGTAATATCCGGGTTAGGTGGCGTAGTCCAGTTCTTGCATCGGACTGCTGGGTAAAAGGGTGTACCTGCATAAAAAGGAATGTATACCTTTATGGTCCTTCGGCACATGCCGATCGGACAATAGTAGTATCCGCCTTCCGGTAATGGCCTCCAGAGTGATGGAGGTTCTTCGGTCCGGCACGTGTCGTCCGGACACATACGTTAACATGTCCCCCCAGTATTGTAATATCGGTTAAAGACCGATGGTGCAATACTTAGAGAGTGTCTTTATGCCTTTCGGCACCTATCGTTCGGCGTGGGCCATCCGGACACATACGTCAACAGTATGCATCGTCATGAACACTTCCGGGAACCCATTGGCCACCCTTGTGTTGAGTCGAAGCACAATTCACACAATGGTGAAACACCATTTTATAAAATCATCAAACAAGTCTGTTATTATACAAACCAAACTTTGATTCGTTATTCATTTTGGTAGTCTATAATGTATACTACTTGTGAGTACTTGATGTAATGATAAATGATACCCCAAAATGTAGCAGTAGCATTTTACTTGTTTCTAGCTAGTCCAACCCATTTGTAAGCCCCAAAGTCAGGATCTCGATCCTGATCTTAGGATTTTACGATTCTACAAAGAAAAAACGATTCAGATCCTACATAGGATCTTAGAAAGCTTAAGATCTTACAAGATCCCGATCTTAACCGTAGGATCTTAAAATCTAATCCGATCAGATCTTACGTTTCTCGAACCGCAAACTAAAAAGCTACAAAGTTATGGATTATCTTTTAATAAAATTAAGAAAACAATGTGTGATTCTTCCTAAACATTCAATATTCATAATTTATGACAATTTTTTTTATAAAACATTCGTATAACTTTTTATTTATGATACACACTAAGTTGTAGATTTGAATAATACTACAAAGACTATAAAATTGATGTTGCAGTAGGGTCTTAGGATCTCGATCCGATCTTAAAAATACGATCTTGCAAAGACGAAAGCGATCCTAGGTAGGATCCCGATCTTAAAAACCTTGACTAAAAGGATGGGAGGTGATTTGCACACTCCTCAAATTGATTGAGACACTCTAATTTAGAGTGTCCTGACATTTAGACCTTACTGAGTAAAAATCATACACTCTAAATTAGAGTGTCCTAATCAATCAAGAGAGTGTGTAAATCACCACCTAAAAGGATATTCCAACTCTAACCGTCAAATGAAATCCAATCGGACGGACTGAATTCATGATCCGCGTACTTAAATCCCATTGGCTGAAACACAACAACCCACACTATAATAAATACTCCTTTTTTTTTTTGAACATAAATACTCATGTTATTGCAGACTAATATGAAACCACAATTACATATTTACATACCTCGTTTCTCCTGTTTAAAAATTCTCATTATGAGGTAAAAATTACATTTGCTATTGTTTTTATTTTATTTGAGTTGATGTTTATTTCGGATTTGAACATGAGTTAGACAACTACTTTAGATGTTTTACCCGAACAACCATTAACATCATAAGCCACTTATTACCATTGAATTTTATTTCATCACATATCCTTGAGTTTACTTTCTATTGGTAAGGAATGTGTATAGGTTTATATAGTTTTGTTTATTTAGATAAAATTGTTTATATAGTTTTGTACTTTTGCTTAACTCATTATTATTACATTTGTATGCTCACTCATTATCTTCCCAACATTCTCATGAAACAAAGTGTTTGTTCAGTTTTAATATGAATTTCCTTTTGTTACCTTAATCCAGATGGTTTCGCCAAAGGAAAACGCTAGCGAGAAAGAATCCTAGCTGTTACCATTATGCCCTATTCTTTTCATTAATGGAGATTTTTAAGGAATTCGTAGCCACTAATGAGAAGGATGATGTTTCTTGCAACTTTGCAATCACAGGTATTATTTGGACTTATCAAAAATTTGGGATAACAAATTAAATAGTAGCGGCACTTATTCTATTGTTGGAGGTGAAGGTGGGCATGTACGGATATATTACATTATCTTAAGAGATGCATTAGATGCTACTCTAGAGGTAACGTCTAGTATAGGCTTTAAAAATCTTGGAAGTTTATGAGGAAATTGTTGCTTATTATGAGGGTGGCTTTCCTTTTGAATGTGATGCTTTTGAGAAGACTTTTTACACGGCATCACTTTTTGAACTCAATTCTTGTTATATTTTTAACGGTGACCCCGATTCAACTTCAGAAATCTCACATAGCCGTAACCAGAAAAGGCTCTCTTAAAATTAAAGCATACTTGACAGAAGTTAATTCATGGAGTAAGATTGAATTAACTTCTATTAAGTATGCTTTAATTTTAAGAGAGCCTTTCCTGGGTACGGCCATGTGAGATTTCTGAAGTTGAATCGGGCCACCCTTAAGAATATAACAAGAATTGAGTTCAAAAAGTGATGTCGTGTAGAAAGTCTTCTCAAAAGCATCACATTCAAAAGGAAAGCCACCCTCATAATAAATGACAATTTTCCCAAAAACTTCTAGATTTTTAAAGCTCATACTAGACGTTATCTCGAGAGTAGCATCTACTGCCTCTTTTAATAGGATGTAATTTATCCGTACATGCCCACCATCACCTTTAATAGTAGAATAGCCGCAGCTACTATCTAATATGTTGTCTCAAAACTTTGAGAAGCCCACATAATACTAGAGATTGCAAAGATGTGAAAAATATCCTTCTCGTTAGGAGCTACGCGTTCCATAGAAATCTACATTTTGATGAAGAGGATGTGATTTAATGGCGACAACTCGGATTATCAAATTAATTGCTCTTTTGATGTGAAAGTCAACTCGAGCTGCAATTGCGAGGGTCATGTTTTAACCAGCCAATACCATTTATGTGAACAAGTACTATCCTTATTACAAGATTATTCAAATGACAATATAATATCTTCAATTTTTGGTATGAATGCTTTTGTTCCTGTAGAGTGAATTAAGATTGGTCAAATGATGCCATGTTTTTCTTGTATTTGTTTTCCAAATGTATTTATATGATAAAGAGGTTACAGATGTGGCTTTTCTGATGAAATCGATTGAACCGGTGTTTAGGAAAGAATTGTTTGCGTTAATGGTTGTTATGGAAATTGGGTCGCCGTTGAAAGGTCATGATAACAGGATTCTTGCACTTTTTCTTTAGCAACTACGAAGCATATTTACACCCGAAACAATGATGAGTTGTAGGAAATATTAACTAATATTTTCATCTGTCATCTAAGGAACACATTGCATACGATAACAAAACTGGGGAATGGGTATCTCATAGATTAGCAGGAATGAAACAACATAAAATAATAATAATTGGTAGGAGCACAATTTTCGATTGCAATACATAGTAACATATTTTCACTTCGTCTCTAATTTTGTTAGTTGATTTGTAATATCGTCATAATAATATGTACACTTTTTATGCAAAATCTAGCTGATTTTCTGAAAGGGTTTTAATGTTTTATAATAAACTGAATGTTTTTTAGAAAGATCCCGATGACAATAAATGGACGGAAATTGCTACTTAATAGCTGATTTGCCCAATAAAATGTTCACATTTTCACTTCAAAATAAAAAGCCTAATCCTTCCTGCATAAAATGCGAACCCCCTCAAACTTACAACAATTGACTTTGCACATAGCTTATTTTCACTTGAAAACTTGTGATAAAACAAAATGTTGTAAGTGATCATGGGACATCCGCAAAAGAAAACAGAGATAGGAATTTATGTCAAATTAAATCAAGGGTTTTAACGATAAAATAATAAAATAGCAACGAACTTTTTCAAATGTAATGATTTAGTAAGTGAATTAAAAATTGTTTGACTTAATGTAATAGACTTTTACCTTTTGTTTAAATATGCACACTACTTTACATGCTACGAGCTAAAAACGCAAACTCTAGCATTTATTATTGGGTTTTGGTTATAAAATAGCAAAAAACTTTTCTCAATGTATTGATTTGGTATATGAACTAAAAAGTGTTTTAGATTTTTTTTATTTTATTACTTTTTTTTAACATCAATTGTAAATATTTCTAGTTGAATAGTTGATGTTATTATAAGATCTGTGTAATTACATATATTCTTTCGATTTACATAGAAGTGCAAGGTAAACGAGCAACAAGTTGCGCCGCTAGCCCATTTTTGGAATTGCAAAGCCAATTCTTTTAAAAACTACGTTTGTAGATCTAGGTGTCATAACATTGTTATGCATAACTCGTTGGACTCTGTTGAGGAGCTCTACAGCCTCAGGTGCAAGGAAACCAAAGGTATCAAATGCGAAAGGAATAAAAATATGTTGATTTTCAATGCACGCTTTCTCGTGTTTAGGCATTTTGTACGAGGCGGCTTTCAAAGCAGCTTGTCATACTGTAAAACCCATGCTACTTAAACCTACGAGAGGAGAAACCCTTGTTAGATCCACACATGCATGTTTCCCTCTAATCCATCCAAACACCAAAACGCCTGTCGGTCTGAGTGTGGATCTTCCATCCCACGAGTCAGTCAAAAAGTTCACAGGTGCTTCTTTCTTGATGGAGATCCCAGCACGCCTACAAACGTCAAAAAGGACATCCGTAACCATATCTTGTCTATACTTGAAGCCCGGGAGCTCTTTGCAATGAACTGCGTGTTCTCCAAAGGAATCCAAACACGCCTTGCGATAAACTGGGCATATCTCATCAATCGAAAATAAAAGAATCATAAAGCGATACTTGAGGATAGTACAATATTTCACCGGTGACATATAATGGAGTATAAGTGTGAACCTATAAAGTAAAGCGGTTAAATACAAAATAATACTAGTAAACAAGTTAAGTATATGGAGCTCAAAGGAATAGCAATTTATGTTACATAAAAACCAAACCTAGCCATGTATTATACTAGAGCTACTATATAAGATTAACCAATCCATTTGCTAACTAAACATGACTTGAATACCAATTTTAAGTATTTAACTTAATTTAAACATACAATGTTTTGCCTTTAGTTTCATTATTGATCAAGAGAGCAAGATGATTATTCTCAAGAAATTATAATATAGTGTAAGAATATTTGTACGTAAAGTGAAATAAAGATAGATGAGAGTAGTAGATGGTGAAGGTTTTGGAGTAAAGATCATGGCATTTACTGAGACCAACTAACCTAGCTGGGCTATCCCTTTAACATAGATATAAATTTATGAAGATGGTAAAGTGTCAGCCATGAGTAAGCTAGCTTGTTTCGTGTATACTGCAATAAAAGTGTTACATCATTTGTTTGCACTATTTTCTTCACGCTTCTAAGGCCAATGCTAATGACAACAATGAATACTCTGGTCACACCTTATCACATCAGCGCTACATCAGTTTTTTTTCTCCAAAACTACATCCAACCATAATTTGCTAATAAGGCGACCGCAACCATAACCACAACCACAACCAAAAGCATACCCCACAAAACTAAAAAAAGAAAAATACACACACAAAAGAAAATGACACTTTCGGTTGCCAGGCCAACCATAACTTTAAAGAGGTTAGGGGTGATCGGTCACCAATTCGGTTGAGCTAATGGGGAGAACTCGGTCATCTACTTGGTTGGTTGAGGGGCAACATTAGCATTAGCATTGGCCTAAGAAACCATAAACATTTTGTATAGTTCGCACTCACATGTCATATATATGTACAAAATAATTACATGTATAAGCACTCATATGTTCCGTGGATTTCAGTGTGCAATTAGCCCAAAGAAGCTCCTATACATACACACAATATACATATGTACTAATAGTGCATGAACTAATTAAACTCGAGCCTCATATGTGTGTGTATATAATAAAAATTAATGAAATTTTGTGACCCCTCGTCAAGCAGTGCCCATGTGCAGACGGCCCTGAAGGTATCGATAGGTACATCATCTCGAAACATGACCATCCTGGAGATCAATGTCTTCACCATCCTCTTCCCAACTTTCATATTGTTGTTGTTATGCTCGCAACATCATTTTGTTATACGTCCTTTTTAACTTTGTGATGGACGTATCAAGATGTATACTTTCTTTGGCTAACATAACTCATGATCAAGTCTTTTGTCTTATATAAATCTTACCAAAGTATACAACTCGATCATCTCGCATATAAAAAATTTGCATAACAAGGATCAATCATTACTTTTAAACCAAAATGCAAATTAGAACATAAACTAAACCTCTGTTCCAACTGTTTATAATGTTGAAGCCAATTTTTTAATATGAACTTATAAAGTTAATAATTGCATTCCATTATCTTAATTACCTCATAATCTCATATATAGCAGAACTTGTGTACCAACCATTTTCAAAAAGTGAGCTTCTCGTGGGTATATAAAAAGTGTATATTTTGTTTTAGTGGTTTCATCATCTTTGCAGACCACTGTAAAAACTATGATGCACTAATGTCAATATAGTTCATAGCTTATATAGCTAATAAATATATAGTTCAATTCACGTACCTTTGGTCTTTGGTCACTCAAACACTACAATTAATTTTTGCATTGATGTTACACTACTACAAAAAGCACTTTTTAGACCGGTTCGTAGGGGCTTTTAGACCGGTTAACGGACCGGTCTTAAAGAGGGGAGGTCTAAAAGATGAATCTCATATAGACCGGTTGCACCACCGGTCTAAAAGATTAGTATATAGACCGGTTGTTTACATTCTAACCGGTCTAAAAGACCATTTTTATAAATAAAAAAAATAGCATTCCCAAACAGCCCATTTATATGTAGTATCAATAAGCAGTGCCAAACAACCATCTTTGTAAGCATTGTTCAAATACAAAATACTTATAAGATACGCTGATTTGGAATGCTTATTAAATCTACTTATAAAAAGCTGTTTAGGATTGCTCATTCCACTCAACAAAAGCCAAATACAAAGAATCATACATTAACGTTAAAAGGAACTTCGAAAATAGGAGGATATAACTTTTTTGTTTAGCAGAGATTACTTACATATTTATTCTAATAACAAATAAACATATATAATAAGATGCTCACTAGCGCCACCATTCTTCATTCGTTATGTTCTCTTTAGCATCAATCATACAGTCACCTATTACAAACCATCTGGTTCTCACGAGCTAAGAATAATGACCAACCTCAAGCAAACGTTCTCTCCAACTCCAGTTTTTCCTTCTCAAGCTGCAACTTCGCCTCCATGACGTTGCTAATGTTGAATCTGTACCAAAAAATTAGACGGGTTAGACCAAAACTAATAGCTTTGGGAGCATTTCTCAAGAATATTTGAGTACTTGTGTCGTGTAGCATGACACAATAATCTACGCAAAATTATTATTTGCAGTCTTTAAATGATAGAAGGAAAAAAAAAGTATACAACTACACTTCTAATTGACCGATTCACAAGTAATGGGTAAAACCGGTCACTTCTAATCCGTGCATTAATTATTACTGTAATTAATAAGAATAAAGGAAGAACAAGTATTTTCTATCACCAATCTTGTGTAGTCCAATGGTTTATTGTTGAAAATGAAATCATTTCACGCTGTTAATGAACCCATCTCCATGAGACCCGTTACAAGATCTGAAACTAATCTTTTTAATCTTGCAATTATGCAAACCTAATGAGTTTTTACAAAGAGAATAAGTAACCACAAAACTAAAAGATTAGTTCTATCCATGCCAATACACGTTTTGGGCATTTTTTTTACCATGGGTTCAGTTTGACAAACAAATATAGCACTCTAATAGACCAAATCAGTCATTTGTTCGAGATAAAAGACTTTAAACCCTAGATAACAAATTTGCCCCAAATCCTGAACTTTACTATGTAATGATAAAGCATAATATAGGCATAAACAATTCATAACAAGAAATGAATGAAATTAACCATGAAATAAGCATATATAAACTGATATTAACATGTAAAAATGAAGCAATTTTACCAAAATCGAGTCCTAATTCGGGGTTGCTTAAGAACCCTAGTTTCACAAATCACAACTAATCAAAGGCTGCGCTTGGTAGATCTGAATTCAAACCCACTTAGTTAAAACTTGGAGTTGAGTGGCTGGTGTTGCAGCAGTAACAATGGGAGGATCGGAGAGAAAGATGAGGACGGTGGTAGGTTGTGACTTGTGACTTTTGTGTTGAGTGAACAAAGTTGGGAATTTGTTGAAACCGGAGTGGCAAAAATGAAAAAATTCTGAATCCCCGCCCAACTAATATGTGAAGTTGTGAAAGTTCTTTTTAGACCGGTGCAAATAATATACACGGGTCCTTATTAATTTTTTTTACATATACACCGGTGTGTTTCATTTTCACGGGTATTAAAACTTTTTAGACCTGTATTTTCTAATGGAGGGTCTATATGAGGGGGTCTTAAAGGCTTAATTTGTAGTAGTGTTACATTTCACATAAAGAGAATCTATACAATAGTACAATACCTTAGGTGAAAGCAGAGTGGTAAAAATAGGAAAGGAGGTAAACCTACTTTGTAAACCTCATTGTAGTTGTATTATTTTACATGTAATCACACGAAACAAGTATGTTCAAAGTAATTTGTCATTCTGCAATCTTAACTTGTACAATTAATATTAAAGATTAAAATTGTTGAAATGACGATTGTGTTAGTTGCAATATGGATATGGATACATGATTTAGGCTATGTTTGTCATCAGGTTTATATGAGCTTACAGGGTTTGAGCTTTTAAATAAGCTAGCTTATAATATTAATTTGCTTATAAAATAAGTTTTGTCTATCACGCATGCTTTTGGAAGCTGTTATAAGCTATAAATATTCATAAGCCCAAGCCAATCAAAACAGGCTTATATGGACTTATAGTTAGTCAAATTACTTAAATATCATTCAAAATGTAGTGTATTATTACGCAAAACCTGAAAAAAAATATCTAAAGTTAATTTGACATATTTTTATGCAATTTTACATTAATAAGCTTCGGCTCAACTAATTTGCCAAACAACTTTATAGAAATTTAATTTTTAGCTTCCATCTTATAATATAAGCTCCAGCCTTGCAACATCAGCCCCAACCCCATTTCTAGGTACAACCCATTTCACCAACCATACCCTTAATCTGGGATCTAGGTGCAAGCAATAAAGAGTAGAAGGTTGCATTCCGTAAAGAAAGAAGTAGTGCAAGGACCATTCTTGGACACGTCTAAAAATGGAAACTTCAAGGAAAGTGTTGCAAGATTAAACATATAAAAGATATCATCAATACCACAATGGATAACAAGTTGAATATCATTTTCTCATTTTTAAAAAGGGAATGTCTAACCAATGCCTTAAGGGCATTGGTTAAAATTTGTCTTTTTGTGGGTTTTAATTACATAAATAGTCCTTTTAGTTGACACAAAATTGCATATTTGGACGGGAACCCACTTGAATAGTTATTAAAAACCACAACAAAACAAATCTTAACCAATGCCCTTAGGGCATTGGTTAGACATTCCCTTTTAAAAAATACATTACCCTCTTCTTTATATTGAATGAACTTTCATTTACTTCCTAGCTAGTGCCCATCATATGCAAGACATCTCTCATATTACATTACCTTTTCTATGTTTAAACTTGTCGATGAGAGTGGAGTGTAGGAATAAGAACATGTATGCATCCATACACCATGCTATAGTAGATTTGTTTGGTTTTTTATGGAACCCACAATAACATCTCACTAGCGACCACGATTCCTCTCTTGAAAAAAAAAACGTCATTTGGGTTTTATCTCTGAATTCCAAGGTAAAAATTACATTTGCTATTGTTTTTATTTGATTTGAGTTGATGTTTATTCTGGATTTGAACATGAGTTAGACCAAGTACTTTAAATGTTTTATGGAAACAAACAATAAATCATAAGCCACTAATTACCATTAGTTTTCATTTGACTACATATTCTTCGGTTTACTTGTTATTGGTAGGAATGTGTATACGCTTATATAGTTTGGTTTAATCTTTTTAATTCAGATAAAACGGGTTGGTTAATCTTGTTTAGTTATTAAAATATTCAAATTATTGTTTAATCACATGTGATATCTAACGTGAGTTTCAACAACGAAAATAAAAAGACGAAGAATTGTGAAAAAAAATGGAAAATAAAAGTTTGTTGAAAGTTTTCCGTTTATAGAAAGATAATTATATGCCAGAATGACAATGTATTTTTTTCGCTTAACAATTAATGGCTTAAGATATTTCAATTATTGAAAAAAAAATGAGTGTAAGTAGGTTTATTATCTAATATAAAAATGAATGGTTAAACTTGATTTCTTTATATGTAAGGAGAATTTTGATATGTCATCACACCCATGTGCATCTTCACTGTCATCACTCTCACTCTCATCATCACCATCCTCACCACCGTCATCACTCTCAATCTCATCATCACCATCCTCACTGTCATCACCCTCACTCCCATCACCATCCTCACCGTCGCTCCCATTAGTCCCTTCAATAGTGAGTAAAGACCTTCAATTGAAAGACGTGGATTGCTTCCCATAGCATGATATTGATCACCATCGAGCATCACATAATTCGCTTCATATTTAAAATGGACGAGTTTAGAGGGATTCTGAATGAACATAGAAGATATGTATGTAACATATATGAACTATAACACTAAAATAATTTAAAGAAACAAAGGTATTAGTATATCTGTGTCCATGCCCTCCATGTGCATGTACTGACGTCTAATTCAGTGCACATGAACCTAAGATTATTCACTCCGTCTCCCACCACTATTTTGAGTATACCAAGGAGTTTTTCTTTCCTGGAATATTTAAACGTTAGAGAAGCCCATATTAATGGTACTTCTAGCACTTCGTATGAACAATATATATGATTATATACGTAATTATCATAAACAAAGAAGGAAAAGAATATATTCATATATGTAATGATCGACTTTTACATTGTGTTCACTTGCTCCGGTAGTCTCAAGTGAGAATGAAATTTTATCCTCAGTTTTAGAATGTCCCTGCCGAATCTTGTAGAATAAATTAAAAATGAAATTTAAGTGTTCATAAATGATATGTAGTTTTACAAGCTATACAAATGATAATTTTATATAATGATGGTCATTCACCAAAACTTACTTTGGTAGGAATGTCTATTAAAGGTCTGATCGAGTTGTCATCGAGGTTTTTAATAGATGTAGACTTAACCATCACTTTAACTTGAGAGAATCTCACAAACAAAAGAAACACCGGTCCTGCAGTAGACCCCACAGTTTTGTATGTGATGAAATATAACATATCATGTTCATTTTAACTTGAGAGAATCTCAATCCATATATATAACCCTTACTTTCAGTGTGTTTCTACACTTCTACATACACTTACATGTAATATCATTCAAACATCTATTCATCTTAGTAAAATATCAACATGTAACTCTAAAGTGATGGTTAAGTCTACATCTATTAAAAACCTTGATGAGAACTCGATCAGACCTTTCATAGACATTCCTGCCAAAGTAAGTTTTGGTGAATGACCATCATTATATAAAATTATCATTTGTATAGCTTGTAAAACTACAAATCATTTATTAATACTTAACTTTCTTTTTTAATTTGTTCTATAAGATTCAGTGTGGACGTTGTGAAACTGAGGATACAGTTGCATTCTCACTTGAGACAACAGGATCAAGTGAACACAACGTAAGATTCAATCATTACTTATTATGAATATATTCTTTTCCTTCTTTGTTTATGATAATTACGTTTATAATCATATATAATGTTCATACACAGTGCTAGAAGTACCATTAATATGGGCTTCTCTAACGTTCAAATATTCCAGGAAAGAAAAACTCCTTGTATACTCAAAATAGTGGTGGGAGACGGAGTGAATAATCTTAGGTTCACGTGCACTGAATTCGACGCGAGTACATGCACATGGAGGGCATGGACACAGGTAGACTAATACATTGTTTCTTTAGAATATTTTAGTGTTATAGTTCATATATGTTACATCATATCTCCTATGTTCATGTAGGATCCCTCTACACTAATCCATTTTAAATATGAAGCGAATTATGTGATGCCGGATGGTGATCAATATAGTGCTATGGTAATCAATCCACGACCTTCAATTATAGGTCTTGACCTCACTATTAAAGGGATTGATGGGAGTGACGGTGAGGATGGTGATGGGAGTGAGGGTGATGACAGTGATGATGGGAATGAGAATGAGGATGCGGGAATGATAATGAGGATGGTGGTTATGGGAGTGAGAATGAGGATGGTGATGATGACAATGAGCTAGGATGGTGATGATGAGAGTGACAGTGATGACAGTGAATGGTGATGGATGTGATGATTACGAGAATGAGGATACCGAGTGAATCTCGGATAGTCATTTAGTTTGTCATTGATTATTCTATTTTCGATGCCTTTTGTGTGGTTTTTATTTCATGTAATTTATTTTTTTGTCCCCATGTTCTTTTTATTCTATGTGTTGTTGGGGGTGCCTTATGTTGTACTAGTTTTAGATCCCCGTGTACGCACGGGGCTTTGTGTTTTATTTTTGTTAGATTAAACTTTAGCTTAAATTTTGTTGGACAAAATAGTTGTTGGAAGCAAAAATAGTATACTAACATTTAATTTAGTTTGTTTTTTAATATAATATCTACGTATTATAGATATTTACATCATTTTTTTTTATGTTATTTTTTATAATATCTATGTAATATAGATATTATTATTCTAAAAATAGGTTAGTTTTAATTTTTAAAAAACCACATAAGTTTATTTAGATGACAATTTTGGTATATGAAAATAAACTAAAAGTAAAACCTACAAAATTTTAATTTGTACTTGCTTTTTAGAAAAGCAACATCATGCACATGTATTATCCGTCAGAAATATATCACATGAACAAATAATTGTTCATCAGAAACCACGATGGCCTTAAATCAGAAACTAATCGTTCAACCAAAAACGTTTAAGAAATGATTAAACATATTAAATTTTTATATTTATGCTATTGTTGTTGTGTTGATGGTGTATATAACTAATAAAATTATTTAGTTAGAAACTCAAAGCCATCAGAAACAAAGAAACCAACTTATTGATAATATTAACCAGTCACAAATACAATAAAAAGAAATTCACCCCATAAAAATCATTTTCAAATATAAGAAGCATATTCTAGAATGTTTTTAATATTCTATATTTAAATTATTTTACGTGATCAGTTTTAAATTTATATGGTATATATCTTTTCAAAATTTGAATGTGATACTTTTCCATCTAAAGAAACTTATGTGCTTAACCCATTCTTAGAATAATAATATCTATAATTACGTAGGTATTAAAAAAATAGTATACTAACATAAATTAAAGGTAAAACCTACAAAATTGGATTCGTACATACTTTCTAAACAAACATCATCATGCACATGTATCATCTTAACACGTCAGAAATATACTACATGAAACATTCATTGTTCATCATCAATATTTCTAGCCTTATATAAGAAACCAGTCATTCAAAAAAAAATGATTAAGAAATTGTTAAACATATTGAATTTTTGTATTTATGTTATTGTTGTTTTCTTGATGGTGTATTTAACTAATAAAATTATTTTGTTAGCAATGCAAAGCCATCATAAACAAAAAAACTAAATTATTGATAACATTAACCCGTAAAAAATATAATAAAAAAAGTCGCCTCATCAGAGTCGTTTCCAAATATCAGATGCATGTTCTAAATTTTTTTAAAAATAATATACTTTAATTGTGTTATGTGATAAGTTCTAAATTTGTATAGTATTTATAAGATATAATTAGGGTTTCGTCACATTCAAATTTAGAAAAGATATGGTCAACAAAAGATATATCACAAAAAATTAGTACTTATCATGATTTATTTTCCAGGAAAATATTTTTTTTATTTTTTAGCACGGAGTAAATATCGTCACAATTCTGATATATAAATTATCAGAAACAATGAATAAACTCAACATGCTCATAAGTTTTAAATTTAACGTCATCAGAAACTAATTATATACAAAAGAAAACAATAAATCTTTATGAGAAACCATGATTCTTTATGAGAAACCACAAATTTTGTTGTGCATTCAAATATATTATCTTCATACATTTCATAAAATCTTTTTCTAAATTTTGATATGTAATTTGAAACCCTAATTATTTAATGTGTTATTAAACCCTAATTTATACATTCTCTTCATATTTATGTTATTGTTGTTTTCCTGATGGTGTATTTAACTAATAAAATTATTTCGTTAGCAATGCAAAGCTATCAGAAACAAAAAAACCAAATTATTAATAACATTAACCTGTAAAAAATATAATAAAAATAAATTTGCCCTATTAGAATCGTTTCCAAAAATAAAATGCATGTTCTAAAATGTTTAAAAATTATATATTTTAATTATGTCACGTGATAAGTTCTAAATTTGTATGGTATTTATAAGATATAATTAGGGTTTCGGTCACATTCAAATTTGGAAAAGATATGGTCAAAAAAAGATATATAATAAAAATTTAGAACTTATCATGTTTTATTTTTCAGAAAAATATATTGTTTATTTTTTAGCATAGATTAAAAATCGTCATGATTCTGATATAAAAATCGTCAGAAACAATGAATAAACTCAACATGCTCATGAGTTATAAATTTGATGTTATCATAAACTGATTATATACATAAAAAAAACAATAAATATTTATGAGAAGCCATTTTTCTTTATGAGAAACAATAAATTTTGTTGTTCTTTTAAATATATTATCTTCATACATTTTATAAAATCTTTTTCTAAATTCTGATATGAAATTTGAAACAATGATTTATACATTCTATTCATATTTTAAATAAATCGTCCGCAGTAATGAATGAACTAAACATACTCATGAGCTGTAAATATAATGCCATTAAAAATGATTATGTACATTAGAAAACAATAAACGTTTATGACAAACCATGATTCTTTATGAGAAACCACAAATTGACTCAATTTTTTTCATATATTTGAAACATATTTTTTCTCTAAAATACAATAATCGTATATGAAACAAATAATTTATTAGTACAATTAACATCGTTGTGATACTGATAAATCAAACAAAATACCAATTAAAAAAGATATTAGAATTAACTAAACAATCGATCTGTACTTCAAAACTCTAATTTGAACATTCTACTCATAATTGTCATAATATATTTTTTTTATAGTGATGTGTACCTCGAAACTCTAATTTTGAATAAATCATCAACAACTTCGACAATTTCAGAATCATCTTCCTACTCATCCTGCACACTATAAATACAATAATCATATAAGAAACAAATAATTTATAATTTAGTATAATAAATACAATTAATATCGTTGTGATAGTGATAAATCAATCACATAAAAAAATTATTAGAATTAACTAAACAATCAATCTGTACTCCAAAAACCTTATTTAAACATTCTCTTCATAAACCCAAAACCTTAAATTCAACAATAAGTAAATAACATCAAAGGCCAACAAATATTAAAGAATATAAGGAGGAAATAAAAAAGAATGGTAACAAATTGCTAAATAAAAAAAAAAAAATCCCTTGGTCTTTATTGTCGTACGTAATCACATAACGAAAAAGCTCTTTTTGTTTCTTTACTTATTATGTGTCTGCTACTGTCCACAATTCCAAACAATCAAGCACAAAAGAATTTTTAGAATATGAAATTAGAACGGTAGAACCTAAAACACTAAGAATGAGAAGCATGTACCTTATTATGATCAACTGTGAATGAATGAGATGCAATGCCGAATGATGGTATTTATAAGATGAGATTAGGGTTTATGTCAAATTTTAAATTTGGAAAAGATATGCTAAAAGAAAGATGTAACATATAAATTTAGTAGTTATCACAAAATTATTTTTAGGAAAGTATACGGTTTTATTTTTTTCCTAATAAATTTACACGTTTTATCATAATCTAGTTTTTAGCAAGCAAATTTTATCAGAATCTAATTTTTGCACGAAACTTTTATAAATCATTCCCTCTTTTTAAAAATTTTTTTCTTCGCGTTTTCGACAAGCCTATGTTTGGGGAGCTTTTTAAAAAAAATCCTAAACTGGCCTTATTTTTTCGCACTTAAAAATCCAATTGACCAATGATAGGGCTCGATTTTTCAATTGAGCCCACTCATTAGTTAATCAAATCCCTCGATTTGGCCTATAATTTCTCTTATTATATAAAAGATGTCTTCTATGTTTAGGAATATGAAATTAAGGAAATAACTTCATATCTTAGAATCTCGAAAGTGATATTAGATATTTTACAAGTAGTTTTATCATCTTCGTATAGTATAGTTTTTGTATAGTGATAATAGTTACTGTATTAAAGTAAGTCTTGGATTCGAGGCACCCCTTGTTGTTACTGAAAGGTGTCTACTTTAAAACATAAATCTCAAATGGTGTCCTAACCGTTTTGATTCTTGACCACGATAGAGATTTATATGATTTTGCTTTGTGTTATTGATATTTGAATCGATTCTCAGTTAACCGGGAAATATAGCACATTGCATCTATGTGACGTATGCATACAGTCATAAAACTGGCCGTTAATGATCTCTAAAGTTTGAAGTTTGTGATAGTAGTCTTGTTAGACAATTGGTTTATCATGTTATCTTTCACTGAAACAACTAGATCTAGATCGCACATCTAATGTCGATTTCTGTGTGTAACGGTGTAGTGTGGTTCTTTTCTTGTTTCTGTGTACCTTTGCTTGTCGAAGTAGTTATGTTTTCCCATCATAATATCGACTACAATGTGTAATGTGTTGTTTTTCCGTATGCATTAGCATGCATCTTCCTTATGCCCCAATATTTTGAGTCAATAGTTTTGTCTTTCATTTCAGGTGTTGAAATACTAAACGATAGCTATACCATCTTAGTCATTTTGTAACAAACTATTTTGGGTAAAGGGTTTCCCGGGTAAATATATTACTCCAAAAAACATTTAAGTACAAAGGATATGAGTGAAGTCCTATATCTCAGCCCGTTACATAGGCGGTAAAGCTAACATAACAAGACACTTCCTATCCTTAAAACAGTAAAACAACCACTACTCACTAGATTACATTTGACACAAAACAAAGCATAACCTAACGTCTAGATTGCTTACTACCACGAGCTTGGAGCTTGATATCATACATATCAGAAAAAGCATCCAATTGCCCTGGTAAATCATAGACCTGATCCGCATAATCAATATAATAATCTTCAAGCTTATGACTACCGCTATTTGATGCGAGAAATTTAGCCATAGGATTATCCGGTTCAAGCACCTCCTCATCATCACTGTCAGAAACACTCACATCCCCCACTTTAGAGAATGGGTTACCCACCATAGAATACGGAGAGGAAGAAGAACTAGGCTTAGTAGCCGTATCATGCACCTTTTCTTTCAAATCAACATTTTTAAGAGGTTTACCATCATTATCTACAAAAGTAACTTTCCCCTCAATAATTACTACATACGCTGATACATTGCATTTCATAAAAGTTGAGGTACAAATACTAAACAATAACTCAGGGACTGTTACATAGCAATAGTGTAGATTTGCCATATATCTAATTATTGTCAATTATGTTACTGGGCCGTAATTGGTTGCTTTTGACCGTTCATACATAAAACAAGAAACTTATTCAAGAAACGTATAGGTCAAGTGTGACTATTAACAATGTTTGAATATGTATATGTACGCCAACGATTATAAACTGAAGTGACTTCTAACTTTCAAATAAACAAAAACTTCAAACACTACAATTGTTAGTAATTAAGTATATAAAACTAAGGGAATATGTCATTCATTAGTAACCAAGTTTCGCGAGTGTTCCAATTTGATACCTCAAACTTTATACTAATCATAAAAACCATCAAAGTTTCAAAACTGTTTCATTCTTATGTAATTTTCTGAAATTAATGTGCTTAAAGTATCCATCTATGCATTAACATGTTGTACATTAATTTTAAACACCCACCCCCTGAATTTAACTAATTCCAACCAACTTTATGTACAACCCGTTAAAGCACGACTAAACATAAACAATAACCACAAAATAATAACCAAGTTTGAGAAGTGTTCCATTCTGGTCACTCTAACATAAAAATTACATAAGAATGGAACAGTTTTGAAACTTTGATGATTTTTATGGTTGATATGAAGTTTGAGGTACCAAATTAGAACAAATCTCAAACTTGGTTACTATTTGATGATTTTCACCCTAAAATAAAGTGACATCTACTTTGAAGTTTTGAACTTTTGGGGAAAGCCAAAATGAACTGCTGAGTGAACCGAGTATGTGGACTGGACTATGGATCTTTGCCGAATCGTGCAGTGGACTGTTGTTGAACCGCCGGGTGAACTGCTGAACTGCCTAGGTGAACTGCTGAGTGAACCGGATAGGTGGACTGGGCAGGATAGTTGTAAATTTTCGAGTGGCATGTCATCCCATAAATGGAAGGGTTCACGAACTGCAGTGATGGGACAGAAGGTGCATTGGACGGTCCAAAGCCTGGTGGACTGGTGAAGAAGGCAACATGGGTCGTAGAAGTGGTATTTTGTCCACTGTTGGTCCTAGTACAACCCAATTTTGCTAAAAGATGTTGTAAGGTTTGCATATCATTGGAGGATAAATGATTGGTTGATGGTTGAGGTTGGGAAGGAACAGTAGCATGCGTACCATTATGCAAAAACTTGCACGAGGCACCAAATCGACATGAACCCTTGCTCCAATTTAGACACGGCTTGTGAACTTTTTCCATGGTGGAAGATGAACGGCGAGAGTTGGAACCGGTGTTGGCTAATAAGACCATTGGTGAAGATGATGTTGAATCGGACAAAGTGTCTTGAGTACGAGCCTTTAAACGCATCTCCTCCGTGGTGAGGATGGACCTAACGGTTTTGACATCGGGAAAGGGATCCCGATAAGCAATGATGGTGGCCACGTTATCATACCTTGCGGGAAACCCTTCCAATGCAAATTTCACCACATCGTCATCATCCAAACGCGAGCCAAGACTATTTAAGATTGTTGCAATTGATTCAATTTTTCGAAAATATGCATCAATGCCCATATCACCTAGTTTCAAGGATCGTAATTCCGCTTTCAAAGCAAGTGAGCGGGTCCTTTTTTTGTCGGAAAAGATCGCGGCTAGAGTTTCCCATGCCTCTTGAGCCGTTTTAGGGTTTGCAACAACTAACCGTTGTTGAAGTGTTTGGGAGACAGTAACAAATATCCAAGAAAGGAGAATCGAATCGATTTTCAACCACTCCGCATCCGGAGGCGAAGAGGTACTCGGTGCATCTTGGCCACTCTTGTTTTCAAGGTGGTCCAACAGGAGGTTTCCGCTACAAAAATGAGTGAAGAAATACACCCATGATAAATAATTCATCTCATCCACGTCGAGTTAAACAGGGATGATGTTGTTGAGATTAGTGATTGCCATTAATTTATCGGAGAGTAGAATAGTAGGTTGGGAGGGGGGATCGATGACAGTCATGGTGGGGAGAGATTAAGAATGGTGAAAGATGGATCGAGGAGAAGAAGCAGAGGGTAGTAGAATGGTGGGGAGAGATTGCGACAGAAGGTAGTTGCAGCGGAAGTTTTTTAGGGTTTTTAGGAGAGGTAGAATTCTACTGATACCATGTAGAATATTGTGATTGATTGACTAGAAATCCCAAAACCGGGACATACAAATACAAGAGTAACCCTAGGTGATCTTGGGCTTTAGCCCCGATCATAGAGAGACGGGCCTACATGTAATAGCCCGATCATAGAGAGACAGGCCTACATGTAATAATACAAATACATAATAATACATAATACTAACAATTATAGTATATATATTTAAAAAGTTTATGGACATTGATTCCATAATTATTTATAATAACTATATCATGACGTTTGTGGGCAGAATGTAATGACATAGTTAGTGCCAGTATTACATGTAAAAGTGCTTGAAGGGTTCGACATAGTTAGGTGTGTTTGCCCATCATAGTTTCAACTACCATGCTTAATGTGACGCATCTTAATAGTTTTGTCTTTCATTGCAGGTATTGAATTAATAAACGTTATATATACCATCTTAGTCATTTTGTAACAAACTACATACGCTCATACATTGCATTTCATGAAAAAAGTTGAGGCACAAATACTAAACAATAACTCAAGGCCTGTTACATAGCAATAGTGTAGATTTGCCATATATCTAATTATAGTCAAGTATGTTACTGGGTTTATCGTCAAGTATGTTACTTGGTTTATCATCAAGTATGTTATTGGGTCGTAATTGGCTACTTTTGACCGTTCATACATAAAATAAAAAAATTATTCAACAAACTATAGGTCAAGTGTGACTATTACTAGTCGGAAGAACCACAAATTTCTAGAGATACTGATAAGTACTAGTCAAGAAGGTTTAATAAAGTCTGAATATGTATATGTATGCCTACGATTATAAACTAAATTGACATCTAATTTTCAAGCAAACAAAAACTTCAAACACTACTAATGTTAGTAATTAAGTATATAAAACTAAAGTGACATCTACTTTGAAGTTTTGAGCTTTTGAAGTATAAAAAATATGAGTGTCTCCTGAAGATTTGAAGTTATGAACTTTAAATCTTTGGGCTAAAAGCCAAGGGGGTGTTAATTAACCAACTAAGCTATAGATGGATTATGCTTTGGATAGTAAACAAATTATATGAGAAAAAAAGGCGATGTTAATGAACAGTATAAATGTATATACTAGCATTGTTTATGAACAGTAATTGTCAATTTGTACATGTTGTAAAAATCTAAAATATAATTGATAATGCGGTAACACTTTTTTTGCGACAAGATTTAGAACTTAAAAGTGCATATGAGTGTGATGAGATATACCTTTTCTTATGTTGTTGGTAAGTTATTTTCGTAAATTGAAAGTCATTGCACAAAATAATAGTTATAATGCATGTGCACGCACGAGGTTTAAACATAAAGTTTTAATGAAGTGTTAATATCGTTATCGTGGTTTTAAAGTAGATTATGTTTTTTTTTGTGAAGTAAATTTAATACATGAGTTTAAATTTTATTTTGTAGGTTTAAATTTTATTTTGTTAAATATTTTGTGGTAGATAATGACCATATTCTTTTTTAGTAGAAGGACTTAACGCGATCATAAAAGAAGCGGTAGACAACAGTGTATTTAGAGGAGTGAAGATTGGTAGAAACAACGTTGTAGTATCTCATCTACAATATGTGGATGACACTATTTTGTTCGGGGACTGGAACAAAGAAAATGCAAAAGTGCTTATGTATATCTTAAAATGGTTCGAGGAAGTCTCGGGTCTTCGAATTAATTACAATAAGAGCAAGATTTATGGGGTTGGAGTGAATGAAAGGGAATTGAGGGACATGGCGAGATGGATGAGGTGCGGAGTTGGTGAGCTCCTTTTTACATATTTGGGACTACCAATTGGCGAAAATATGAGGAGGTTAGGGCATGGAATAGTGTGATAGAGAAATTCAAAAATCGGTTGGCCGATTGGAAATCAAAATCAATGTCGTTTGGGGGTAGTTTAACATTGGTTAAATCGGTTCTAGAAAGCTTACCATTGTATTATTTTTTGATGTTCCGTGTGCCTTTGTGTGCTATAAAACAACTTAAGAGAGTGAGAAAAAATATATTTTGGGGGGGGGGGGAATGGGGGATTGTAAAAAATTATCTTGGGTTAAATGGGAAAGGTTACTAGCCTCACACAAGGATGGGGGTTAAACATTGGGTCTCTTCGAGGAAAAAATCTAGCACCTTTTGCGGAAATGGTGGTGGAGATTCAAAAGGGAAGGGGACCTTTGTGGGTTAGATTCATAAAAAGCATTCATGGGGAAAGTGGTGGGCTTGGTGACATTAGGGGGTTGGGGGGGGGAACCCGGGGGGGTGGCGAGATATCATTAGGGTGGATGAGGAGTTAGAAGGGTTAGGTCTTGAGTTTATGTCTTCGTTTGTGGGGGAAGTGGAGGATGGAAACGATATAAGATTTAGGATTCATAAATGGGTGGGTGGGGTTAGGCTTTGTGATAGATTTCCAAGGCTTTATCATCTTGATAGAAGTAAGGAGGGTAGGGTGGCGGGAAAAGGGAATTGGGTAGATAATACTTGGTGTTGGGAGTGAGATTGGGTTAGAAACCTTAGAGGAAGGGTTTGTAAGGATTTTGAGGAGTTACAAGTGTTACTGCAAAATGTTGTTATCAATCTTGATTGTAGGGATTGTTGGAGATGGACGATTCAAGAGAGAGGAGATTTCACGGTTAGAGAATTAACAAAATTGGTGGAAGAAAAGATTCTTAGCGTAGCTAGTGGTGGTGAGGCAACAATATGGAACAAACGGGTGCCAAAGAAAGTCAACATATTCGTGTGGAGAGTACTAATGGGTAGACTTCCGGTTCGTGAAGAATTAGATAAAAGGGGAATTGATTTAGATTCGTTATTATGTCCTTTGTACGGCGATATGATGGAATCGTGTTCTCATTGTTTGGTAATGTGTAATTTTGCTATGAGCGTGTGGGAAAAAAAATATGTAGTTGCTGGAGGATTGGGGATGTTAATGCGTTTTCCATTGAGGAAGTATTTGCGTATAATGGAAATGCTAACATTCCTACTCATTCATCTAAATTTTGGCAAGCGGTAATTTTGACATCCGGGTACTTTATTTGGAAAGAAAAAAATGCGCGTGTTTTTAAAGGGAAAGCTTCAAGTTTAAACAAAATAGTTCAAGATATCAAACTTAAAAGTTTCGAGTGGATAGTGAGAAGATCCGGAAAGAAAAGTGAGATGAATTGGCAACATTGGCTTTTTGATCCGGTTAAATGTCTGAGTTTGAAATATTGATATAGATAAAGTACATTTATGCTCCTGTTTGACAGTGAGCAGTCCGATAATATGGTGTGTACTGTCAAGTTGTGTTTTGCTACCAGGTACCTCTCTAGTGGTTTGCATTATGTTCATACATGTATAATATTTCTGGCATTTGGTAAGGGTCCTCCTATGCAGGCACCCTCCTGAAATATAATAGGGGTGTTGGGCTTTCTCTCTCCACAATCATTGGGTGCATGGGTTTCTACAAAATATGGGTGGTGGGGATCTTTGCTTGGGGTGTTTGTGTATTTGTTTTGTCACTTTTTTTTACAAGTTTTTTATAACTTTTTTACACGTTTTTTTTTGTGTTACAAGTTTTTAACATGTTTTTTACAAGTTTTTTACAAGGTTTTTTGAATCAGTTTAAAACTTAAAAACGTAGTGGAAAATTTTTGAGGCTCAGTTCGAAGGTTGCAAAGTGAGCTTTTATCTCCTTTTGCCGTCCATTCGGTTTCATCATCGCATCGAGAAAATTTTAAGGCTAAAAATCATCATCGCCTCGAAAATTTTTAGGCTCAAACCCGAAGGTTGCAAAGTGAATTTGATCTCATTTTACCGTCCATTGTTTCGGTTATCATCATGCATCAGGAAAATTTTAAGTCACAACGCAAAGTCACCAGTTCCGCAGTCTAGCGCACAAAGCCACAAGTCTAACGCACAAAGCCACAAGTTTAACTCACAAGTCGGCGCATAAGTGCGAAGCTGCATAAGTCTCACAAGTCCCTGCACAAGCACAAGTATTAGGACACAAGCCTCACAAGTCTAAGCTGCACAAGCCACATTAGGACACAAGCCTCACAAGTTCAACAATATTCACAAGCTACGTTTTGGCATGAATGTGGTAAGTATGATTCCAAAACTGCAAAGTTCACAAGAATGTACTAAGATTCTCAAGGGGTTCTACTTGCAGGGCACCAAACAACTTATAATGCCACAAGAAAGCAACAACACCACAACATAATCCACTTCCCAATCAAGCAGAAAGCAACAACCAACAACCAACAAAACCACAACAACACCAACAAGCAACAACAACAACAACACCACAAACAACCATGTCTAGTTCACCATTTGACACACAAGAGGTAAGGCTGGATTATTAGCTCGTTATGAGATATAAACAATCATGTTGGCTGCAAATATGAATGTTGCAATCCATTCATATTTGCCATGCCAAAACTCTTAAGTTTTTTTTTATAAAAATCATCATTGCCTCTTTTTTTAAAACCTATTAATTTCATTTAAAGTTGCAAAGTGAGATAAAACTGCACTTTACCATCCGTAATGAAGCTGCATAGGCACCAAAGTTTTCATTTAAAGTTGCAAAGTGAGATAAAGCACTTTACCATCCGATAAATGCGCATAAGCTGCAAAACATCACCACAAAAAATAGTCAACATCTTCAAAAAACAGTCTTTACCAGATTTAAATATACTACCACATCTTCAAAAAAGTTTTCATCTTTTTGAAGATCTAAAAAAATTTTAGATCTAATAATTTTTAAACATCTCTCTAAAAAATTTAGATCTAATGTGCTTCCCTCTCCAGCTATATCTGTCAGCAACACACCCGCTCGTGTTGAGAGTCCCAGATTATGTGTCTTCTTCTCCATCTTATGTGCCTCCCTCTCCGCTATATCTCTAGGCTGCGGATGAGGAAAATTTTATACACGTCCTCCGATTCTTCCCTCATCTTGTTACAGCCGTCTCCCGTTTCGATGCTGCAGATTGCGGATTGAGGCGCATTTCAGTTAGAGTTTAAATTTGGAAAATGGCGGCATCATTAGAGCGACTACGCCTCGGGCGTGATTGATCTTAGTTTCTAGTTATATCGTCATTTTGTGAACCATGTATCAACTATTAATCTATAACAAGATTGGTTATTTATGTATATATTGTGATTTTGTGAACCATGTATCAACTATTAATTTATAACAAGATTGGTTATTTATGTATTGAAGCTAATTTTGTGAACCATGATATTACGATTTATGTTGTGAATAATTATACAAATTCTTTTGATCAGTGAAAGAAAACTTTGTCGTTGTTGGACGATGGATTTATAATTGAAAGAAACATCACACAAGCCGGCTTGGTTGCAGTATTATGCATGTCCTTTATCAAAGGTAAATAATTAGCGTTTGCTTATTTACCTAAATATATCAATAACTTGTTTGTGAAGAATACATTTCTTATAATTGTTTCATCATGTAATAGCCAGGGGCTGAAGACTATGGTATCGATCTTTATGTGGAGGAAGTATTTCAACAAAGTACTGGTCAAGCCTCTTCTTCAACGATTACTCAAGCTGCGAAACTAAAGATCACACGATCAACATGCTATTGGCTCAAAACAATTTTTTGAAGGCAAGAATAAAGGCGTTAGAGCATCACTTTGGAATGAAATCCAGGTTGATCACGCATGTCGGTCGAGTGGAATACTATGAGCTTATAGATGACATTAATAATCTTCATGTGGAGTAGATTTCGTTGTAATATTAGTAACATTTGTTGTTGTACTTGTTTAATGTTTTAATGTCTAATGTTTTAATATTTTAACGTAAAAACACAACACAAATAAATATACTCTACATATAAAAACACTACATAAATAAATACACTCTTACATATAAACACTACATAAATAAATACATACTATATATATTAAAACACTACACTACACAAATAAATATTAAAACCTTACACAAAACAAAAAAAACTACAAAAAAAATAAAATAAATAAAAAAAAAAGAAAAAAAAAATGAATCCAATGATTGGCCCAATGATTAGGCGTGGGCCTCACCCTATGAGGTGCATGGCTAGAAATTCATGGGGTGTTGGTGTAGATCACCCATTTGGTAATTGTGGTAATTTGATACTCCAGTTGGTATGGTCCATATATTACTTGGTGGGGCCGGTTAACTTGATAATTTGAGAAAGTGATGATTTTGCTGACTACATTTTGGGATACAAAAGTTTAAGTTTTTATTCTTTGTGTCAT
Source organism: Chrysanthemum makinoi (assembly GCA_910596185.1). Classification (NCBI taxonomy): domain Eukaryota; kingdom Viridiplantae; phylum Streptophyta; class Magnoliopsida; order Asterales; family Asteraceae; genus Chrysanthemum; species Chrysanthemum makinoi. The sequence goes on from OU343222.1 coordinate 10,877,010, forward strand.
AGTTTGGTTTAACTTGTCTTAGGTTGACTTGGTGCTGAGTGTCAACTTTTTTAGTCTTGTATTGTTTGTGTTGTAATATTTTATTTTGGGTTGCCTATATTTGTAATTGTTTGTTGGTTTTGAAATAAATTGCCTTCCAAAAAGAAAAAGAAAAAGTATGTATTCTTCCCGAATTGAAGTCCATTTACCCAAATCTTTAATCCATGCAATTCCGATTAAGCTTAAAACTAAAACAAAAAAAAAAAAAAAAAAAAAATGAGAAGTAAGACTATCATATAAAACAAACAATATTATTTATTGAGACTTTATAATCACTTTTTAAGTAAGATGTGACAATCAGATTAAGACTCATAACATCTTAATAAAACAAACACACGTGAAGTATCCTCTAACAAAGGATCTCCTAATTATACGCTATACATATTTAAAAGGCTTATGGACATTGATTCCATAATTATTTATAATAACAACTATATATATCATGACGTTTATGGGCAGAATGTAATGACATAGTTAGCGCCAGTATTACATGTAAAAGTGCTTGAAGGGTCGTCAAAAGCGTAAGAATAAGCCTTGGGGCAAAGATTCTTGAAAAACCTCGAATAATCTGTTGGCGGGCATGTGTTTGCTGTATTGTGATCTCCAGTGCAACAATATTGTGGTGTGCCAAACTGCACGCATGCACTTTTACATCCAATTGTCGCACCAGATCCATTTCTCACAGCGAACTGAGAAGGGCATTGAGCGTTAATATCAACTGGACAATCCGCTGTTTCACAACCACCTTGTGGAGCGATAGAAACGGTAAATTAAAACCATCAACAAGACTAACATCATAAAAGTCTTTTCCATTTGAACCTCCTATGGTAAACTCAGCAGCGTTGCGGTGGGATTGCACCAGCACCGTTGCATGCCACTTGACCCGAACCACAGTCTCCACTATTACAATGGAATCTGCCACCATCATTTGAACATTCAAATCTAGCCCAAACTCGACCTGACCATGGCGTAGGGATGTTAACATTGTTCGAGGCACCAGATGCCAATTCGAATCCTGTTGTCGACGCTGATGCTCCACTGCCGGTCAATGTTGCTGGTGCGATGCTATATGGGCAATTGTTTTTAATGGTGAAAACAGCAGAATGAACACCTGCATGCAAAATCGTTTATGTTATAAGCATATATTAATATTATGTGCATGACAACATTAGACGTACACTAATTAACGAGTAACAAGGACATTATATGTTTGCTTTTTTAGTTTGTTTTATTAAAAAAGACATGCATGCATATAATAAAAGTACGTAAAGCTTTACCATGTATCAAGTTGATGGCTAGAAGAAGAGCATAGGCGAGTTGATGAAATTCCATGTTTGTAAAATATGTTATTGTGATGAAAAACTCACAATACGAGTTTAGGTTTTATAGGTGGAAGAAGATAACGATATTTGATTACATGTCGACATATATATCTTAATTTGACTTAATCAACGCTGAATGTAGAAAAAGATATCATTAAACCAACGTAAACGTTAGCAAATATAGATTTGACATTCGACTAGTCGCATATTTTTCTCTAGCATAGATTGAATTCAAGTGTAGGAGTTGAGCTTGATGTCATTGAAAATCATGTCTTTTCTTGGTTTTCAGATGCCAAGACCATCTCATTTCTATATCTCCAAAGAACCCATAGAGTCATTTGAACCAAGAAATCAAATAATTTGATTTGGTTGGGAGGCAATTGTATCCGGTCCGCCAAAGCTTATTGCATCATTAAGGCCTGAAATATTGGAGATATGTAAACCCCATCAATTAAGAACCTCCAACCAAGTTGACTTAGCAATGCAACACTCAACAATTATGATGATGATGATTTTGGCCTCTCTCCTTCACAATTAAAGGCTGTTGAAATTCAAGACTTTTGTTTCAACTAAGTTGTTTTATATTTTTTGCATAAAATTTTCTGATGTATATTATTTCATGCTGGTTTTGGTTTAGTAGTCTAATTTGTTGTAGCTAGTTGTCATAAATGATTTGTGGTTGTGTCAAGCGATTGCTTGCGGTTAATGTGGTATTTCAGTCACATTCCATTGTAATTAAACGATTTTTTTAGAGTAATATATTTTACCGGGTGGAATACCCTTTACCTAAAAATGAAACACTCAACAAAGATGTGGACCTCTCATTCGAGGTTGTCGTTACAAATGGGGCAAAGGACGGAATCATGATCAATGCCACGTTTGTCAAGATTAAGTCTAGTGGCAAGCCGACCTCCTATGAAGTATTCGCCATGATGAGATGTTTACTTTTGATGAGAGAATATTGTTCCAACTATACGGAACCGTGGGAAGAAGGCATGTGGTCTTGGATATATGAATACGGATAAGAACGCACATCCACTTGTCTGAATCGTTTGTGTGAATAACAATCTGTGTAAACATGCAGTTCAATAAGCATTTCATTATCTCTTTTATTGTTGATGATCTATGTTACATAGTAATTTTTAAGTTACCAATGTTAACAAAAATGGCGTATATAAGATAAAGACATAAGTGAAATTAATCATGTAAATTATATATTGTTTGTTATCTGAAAAGAATCACACCTAAAGATCTTTGCAATGGATGCCAAGTGCAAAAGGAAACATAAAATTTTCGGATTAGCTGACGTTTGACGTCGGTTGGATGAATGTAGCATACCTTCTTACGAATTTTGCGATAGCTATGGTTTTCATATTGTTGTAGTCTTGGGTTTGGTTGATAGCAACGAGGTGGTTCGTTACTCTAAGCGATGTTGTTAAAACCGTGTTGATGTCAAGATCATCAAAAGAACACATAAAATTCCTCCGATCGATAACGTCGAAATCATGTCGTACATCTTTACATCGTTCCTACCGGAGAATATAAGGAAATGATGGTTGGTGAAAAAACTCGTCACTAGTGATGGATTTGTTAAAAATTAAAAAAATAATTTTCAAGTACCAATACTAAAAACTTGGTGTTTGTTTCTATTTAGAAGATTACCAACATAAGAGCTTTTTTCGTATGAGGAAAGTTTAATACAAATCCAATTTTTTCAAAAGATATAATGAACAAATCCCAATCTATTTTTTAATTAAAGTAAAAAAAATAAACTTTCACCTTCTTTAAAAATTAGTAATCTACTTATCTGGAAAACCGTTAATGATTACGCGAAAAGAATCATACCACCATGACGATAGATAAATCATCTATTTTTAGAGGGGCACTTCTTTATACTTTCGATAGACTTTTTTTTCGACATTTTTATGTAAGTGTTGAAATTTACGTCAGGAGAAATCACATGTAACTTATCTATACGCAAATTTTAACACCAAAATAAAACTCGAAAAAAGGATCGTCGAAAGTATATCAAAGTGCCCATCTACAGAAAGATTAAAAAAATTCATGTACCGGTGTATTTGCAAACATAACGGTTTACCGTTTGCAAGATATATTATTTTTTTTTTAAAAGGTGAAAATGGTGTTTTATTGTAATTTTGATGAAAGATGGATGACTATAATCAGTTCATTAGATCTATGAACAATATGAGATCTCTATTGATCTCAACTTTATGCTTTTATCATGGTTCCTTAAAATCATAAATTACCAATAGCTAGAATTACACCATATTATAGGTTTGCAATACAATATGAATAAAAAGTATGAGACATTCTTTAGATTCACATTCATATGAAATAGCAATGACGTAAA
>OU343222.1:10880841-10959280 GCA_910596185.1 Chrysanthemum makinoi
ACTCAAGAGATACATTGTATCTAGCTAAAGACCCATGGATCAACCCATGACCCATGACCCATAACCAAAATACCCATGGGTAAAGAGGAGCTTCCCAAGGATCCTTAGCTTTATGCTAGACGGATCCCTTGTGGGAGGGATCCGTGGGATCCGGGGAACAGTAGATTTTTTCTTCTATAAATAGTGAGCCATTTCCTCATTGTTGCTCACCCCTTTCTAACATACTTTACCCTAGAGTTAAAAACTCTCTAACCTCAGATCCAAGAGATCTATGTTTGTAGTTTTGTTTTGGTGTGATCTTCTAGGTTCCTCTTAAAGGCGAGATCACCACCTTTGAAGTCGAGCAAGCTCAAGACCAAGAGTTGCCATGCTTCCTCATCATCAAGACTACTGAAGTCTTCTTGTTGATGATTGTTTTTCTTTCTCTAAGAAGTGTAGAAGACATTTGTGAAAGGTGTCTCAAGTGTCAAGACGAAGATATTAGTGAAGGGTATCTCTTGTCCATATCATAAGCACTTGTGGTAGGTGCTTAGAAGTCAAGACTAGAAGCATTATTGAAGGGTGCATAGAAGTCAAGACACAAGACATTAGTGAAGGGTGTATTGAAGATGTAGTTAAAGGCATTAGTGAAAGGTGCCTTAGATGTACATTCGATATGGTATGTTTCGATGTACAAGATAGATTAGTACTAGATCCAAGGATATTGATATCCTTGATGATGTTGTAAAGGAGTTGATCTCCTTTGGGATTAGTCGTTGGTGTAGTGTTGGGAAGTAGTTCCTCCATTGCAATGGAACTAGGTGCTTAGCCTAGTACCTAATAAAGGGTAGGCGACGTTGTGTAGGTGTGGTTCACCTTGGTGTGAAAGAACCCGGTGGTTAACCTAGCACCGTATAAAGGGTAGGCGACGTTATGATAGGTGTGGTTCACCTTGGAGTGAAAGAACCCGGTGGTTAGCCTAGCACCGGAAAAAGGGCAGGCGACGTTGTGAAGGCTTCTCCGCGATAAGGAGTTGGTGTAGTGATTACGAACTCTCGAGTAGGTGACTCGGGGAGTGGAGTAGGGCAAGGAAGGTGTCCTTCTAGCCAAACCACTATAAATACTCGCGTTGTGGTTTTGTGCTTCTTACTCTTATCTTTTCATTACATACTTATATATGTTTGTTTATCAACATCCAACACACACATACAAATAGATTGACATAAGTAGATCTAAATAGATTAAAAGAAAGCTTTAACTGGCAAAACTATTAAACCCCCCCCCCCCCCTTGTAGTTTTCCACAATTGGCATCAGAGCTTCGTTACCAAGTTTCTTGAAGTATATTGTACTTTAAAAACTTGATACGATCCATAGTTAATTGAAAACTATAAAGAAGGTTTTTCATAAAAACAAACACCATGTCTTTTAAAACTCTTTGTTTGGATGTTGATTAGATGACAACATTTCGTATTAGTTATTTCCTATTTAAAATGCACTAATATTCTATGTCATGTTGATTAGTCAAAGCTCATACCCACCAAGCTATAGGAATCGCTTGGTAACATGAATACCTTCCTTAAGAAGGTATCTTAAACACAAAGGAGCCGGAATCGTCTAAGTGACATTTGTTGTGTCATTTGTAAAGACTTTCCTAAGTGCGCTGGAGGTATGATTTTCTTCTTTGACTTTTGCTTGATAATTAAGTATGCCTATTTAGATATTTATATGATTATCTTTTGTGCATATACATGTTTTACATGAAGCTTCATTAGGAAGCCTTTTTTTTTTCTCACATACGTGTTATTTTTCTCGTTTAAAGTCGTGGTATATAAAACATATGTTTTATTTCTTTTAATCCAATAATAAAACAAAACACAAATTTCAAAAATTCTCCTTCCCCATAAATAAACCACTCGACGCCCACTTTATCAAATCCCCACTTTTTCATATCTTCCAATTTCAAAAAATTTCTGTCACTCAAAACTTCATCCTCCTCTCCATTTCATATCAACCGAAACCAAGAAGAATCGTCTTCAACATGGTTTACATCGCTCTCGTGCTCATCGTCTTAACACTCATCGCACTTGTGTTCCCTATGATGAAGTTCACATATGGAGACATATACTTTGTGTTGTTAATCTACATTGGGGTTATATACCCAATTCTTTGTATCATCCTTAGCATTGAAATGAAATATTATTAATAATCTAGTTTATCTAGGTTATTGTCATAATGTGTTTATCATTTCCTTTTACTTTTTCGTGATACATTAGAAGTCATGTATGCATGCTAAAAAATGTAGGCTAAAACACTTATCTTGGTATAAAACTATGAGATCTAAAAACCTATGTTTTTCATCATAAAATCTGTTTCTGTAACTACAAATCCACGGATCCCTGGAAATGTACTAGCCGGATCCCTTTTCAAAGGGAACCGTGGGATCCGTCATACTTGAGAACAGTTTTTCATCCAATTTAAAAACCACTTCTCTTCTAAAAAGTATTTCACTAGAACGTCAAAACCATAACTGAGTTAAGTGTCATTGTTGTTAAAAAAAACCATTGTTAATAAAAATCTAGTAAAAACATTAGATAATCATTGGTTGACCACAAACATCACTTTCTATTAACTCATCACTTCTATAGGTTCAACTATGACGCATGAATATGAGTTTGATTTTTCACTCGCTAGCGTCCACACTCCGAACATCTCCCTCGAGCCCAACACACCTGGCAATCATGTCCGTGGGTTCAATAATCTTGAAAACCGTCACTTCCACGAAAGACGTATTGTAGACACCTCTCTACAATTCGAAGAAGGTATCAATACCTCCTTCCGAGCCATAGGACTAGAATGTCTTCTTGAAATCAACGAGAAGATATGTCCAAGGTTCATAATGGAATTCTTCCGTCAAGTTGAACTCGTTCGTAACGAGGATCGCTCTCTATCTCTTTGGTTTTATATCAAAAACCAAAAGTTTACTTTAACCCTTGGGCATTTTTCTCACATCCTCCGATTTCCAAATCATGGACAATGTGCCTTCACCGAAGATTGGTCTCTTGATTCTCTCTTCAAATTTTGTGAAGAAAATAGTTCATATTGTTCACACATACCCTCCCCGGAAGATTTACATCGCATAATATGCAAACCTCGACCATATTACTCCGATCCAAAACATTATCTTCACCGGACATCAGAAGAGTACAAGCCCTTGCACTCATCCTACGTGAAAATGTTTGGAGTCTTAGGGAAATCGAGAAATCCTTCCCGCTTGTTGTGCTCACATATTGTATTATTTGCTAACACAACAACCATACAATCTTCCCTACTTCTTCGCAAGGCTCCAAGAATAAACTCATCCCTTATGGAATGTTCTTGACGCGCCTCTATCATAACGTTATGCACTTTCATCCTCAATTTCAAAGTCCGTTGTACGTACTTGTGAACAAGATGATGGAACCGCTAAACACATCTCTCATGAAGACTTTCTTCATTCTTGATTCCACCAACACTCATCAACAACATGATGATCCTCCTAGCGAAAACACTCAAGGAACCTAGTAGTATTTCAAATAGGATCATTCCTCTTGTACTCGTGCTTTATCAATGTAATCCTATTTCCTTCATGAAATAAAACATCTTACATTTGATATCTTAGTGTTAGAACCCCTTTAAACTAACCTTGGAATATAATGCATTGTCAAGATCATTGCATACCTTTAGTAAAGGTTCTGCTGAGAAGATGGACGGATCCCAAAGTTTGTGCTAGACGGATCCCTACACTTAGGGAACCGTGGGATCCGGCAAACAGAAAATACAATTGCAAGCATTGTAATTCAAAAATATCCTTAGAACACCTCACACTAAGCTAAACATAGTGTCTTAAGGCAAATTAAGTCCTTATCAAGTTAAGTAGATCCTTCCCACTCACACATATATTCACCTAGATCACACTCAAAAACGCTTGTAGATCTATCATTTCATTTTAATCCATTACTCTTCCGCTCTTAAGCTCACACATCATTTTTCACATGATCCCTCATATCTAAACGTTGGAAACCTCTTATAGCAAAATCGATCATAATCATCCTTACGACAAAATTGGTCAAAATTGATCAAATCCTAGTTTTTCCATCTTAAGCCTCTAGGACATTTTCCAAAGGATTAATCTAAGTCACTATCTGATCTCTAGGATCATTTAGCTTCACTTGAAACTCTCAAAATCTTTAGTGTCATTCTTGTTCATTCATTGGTACTCATGAAAATTCCAATTTCTTCCATAAAAGGCAATCATTAGCTACATCACTCATTACCTTCAAGTACTTCAGCACCCCTTCGTTTAAGACACTTAGGAGGACTAAAACACTCAAGGTGATATAGATCTTAGATCTTAGAAACATCATTTCTACTCTTTCATAGCTGCTGAGAACCGGATCCCTAGGATTGGCCTAGACGGATCCCTCTGAGGAGGGAACCGTGGGATCCGGGTGACAGATTATGTCAAACCTTGCTAAAACATTCATTTCAACTCATCTTTCTAACTCAAACACTCCATCTCATCTTAGATGAGTTCCTAGATCAGTACAAACTCTGAAGTTGACTCTTGTGCATGTTAATCATCACATTCAAATGAATTTTAGTGGTTTAAGGCTTAAATGCACTTGCCAAATCTCTTGCTTTATAAACCACATTGTTAGGACTTCCATAGTCATCACCTTCATCCTAATTTTCAGCACTTTAGAAACCCTTACAAACTTCTTGAAATCATCTCATCATGAGGAAAACTCCAAGTAGTAACTTATCCACTAAAGAACCACCCAAGAAAATTGCTCGTGTTGTACACGAAATTTCTTCAACCGAACCATCTCCGGTCAAGCCAACAAATGCAAGGATCTCTTCTCAACCAATCAAACCAATTCCTAAAAGGATAGTACCCACAAAACTACCAATGCAAAATACCACCATACTTCCTAGGCCAAACAATATCATCTCCACTAAACCATCACAATTGGTTCCTAGAGCTATTTCTTTTACATCTCCACTATCATCACCACACCTCTGCAATTTAGAGGATTTGCCTCCTAGGCTGTCTTATCCTCCTCCGCCAACAACATTCTCCTCATTAGGAGGAATAATGATACAAAATCAAGGTGTTGAGTCAACACTAGCTCCGGCTTCCTTTTCGTCGTTTCCATCATATAATCCCATTTGGATTATGAGAAATCATCAAAGTCAACCACCCGACCATATGGAAGTTGACACTTCTCTACCACCACCATCATTCTTGGTCGAGCCATTCTCAAATGCGCCTCCACCAATCCCTCCATCGTTTGAAGCTCCACAAGCCGCTTCACTTGATCCTTCGCATCAAGCCATTTCATTTCTTCCACCACCACTACCTAGCCATGACAAAGATTGCTATCATTGTCAACATGTTAAAAGTTTGATACATGAAGTACAAGAAGACCAACGTTTCATGTTCTATCATCTCCTCGAACATTTCAACGAGATTAAACCTAAACAAAACTTGAGCTAGAAGATTTTAGTGGTGTCCTAGCATCAAGCGAAAGTTGGTCTAGAAATTCCTAGTCATGTATTCTTTATTTTCTTAGTTTTTAGAGTCATCTATATCATAACTCTAGTTTTATTAAATGAAATTACATGCTACTTGCTATATTTCTGAGTATATGATTACATTGTATTCATATCTCACTTTTGTGATAACATTATTTGTTATATCACCATTGCTGAATTTGATCATCAGCTATACGGATCCCTCAAAATTGCCTAGACGGATCCCTACTAGGAGGGAACCGTGGGATCCGTGAGACAGAAAACTATTTTTCTACTAACTTGGACCATACTTGCAGGAAATTGTGAATTATACTTGCTTTCTAACCTTTGTTTTGTAGTTATTCAATCTACACTTGTAGACTTTGTCACCTTAAAGCTAGGGGGAGCTTTGTGTCAAAGCAACACATTGCAAATTACTTGCAAAACTAGGATTACATTTCTTAACATCCCCTTGCAAAATTGCAATCATCAAGGAGGAGCACATTCGTCACTTAGACGAAATCTTTTGTAAACTTAGTTGCAAACAAACTAGCTTAGTATTACTTTCTTGACGCCCTTACATAGGGATGGGACTCATCAAGGGGGAGTGAAAACGAGATCCTTTCCCGTTACTTGCACTCTATTTCTTTTTATTTCTTTCACATGTTTTTTTTCCTAAAAAAAAAAAAACAATGTGTTAGTTTCCTTTCGTAGCTCTTTTTGTTTCGAGGAAAAAGGGGAGAAGAAAGTAAAAACTACAAATTCAAACTTTTGCGAATTTTAGCTTTTCCTTAAAATAATTTTATGTTTTGTCATCAACAAAAAGGGGGAGATTGTTAATACAAATAAGCCGTAAAAACGTTTATTTATATTTTACGATCTTCTAATGTTTTGTCGATAACAAACGTAAAATCATTTTAACGAAACAAATAAAATACGTAAATGGTTTGAACTAATAGTTTCTAACATATTCACATTTTCACATAAAACACTAAAAAAAGTATAAGTGATTTTGTGATTTAATATTACATATGTACAACAACTAGTGTTTACATATTTGGGTAAAATATACACATAACTAGTATGTAGTATATTAGGTAATATAAATGGGTAGAAACTTAAGTATCACAACCCATTGGGCAAATACATTGAATTTAGTTAGGTACAACCCAAAGCCCATGAACCATGGAGCTTGACCCATAACCCATTGCATAACATCATGCTTATATCATTTATGGATAATATCCATAACCCATGGTTTTGACCCATACCCATGTGACTAGGTGCATTGCACTCAAGAGATACATTGTATCTAGCTAAAGACCCATGGATCAACCCATGAACCTTGACCCATAACCAAAATACCCATGGGTAAAGAGGAGCGTCCTAAGGATCCATAGCTTTACGCTAGACGGATCCCTTGTGGGAGGGATCCGTGGGATCCGGGGAACAGTAGATTTTTTCTTCTATAAATAGTGAGCCATTTCCTCATTGTTGCTCACCCCTTTCTAACATACTTTCCCCTTGAGTTAAAAACTCTCTAACCCCATATCCAAGAGATCTATGTTTGTAGTTTTGTTTTTGTGATCTTCTAGGTTCCTCTTAAAGGCGAGATCACCACCTTTGAAGTCGAGCAAGCTCAAGTCCATGAGTTGCCATACTTCCTCATCATCAAGACTACTGAAGTCTTCTTGTTGATGATTGTTTTTCTTTCTTTAAGAAGTGTAGAAGACATTTGTGAAAGGTGTCTCAAGTGTCAAGACGAAGATATTAGTTAAGGGTATCTTTCGTATATATCATAAGCACTTGTGGTAGGTGCTTAGAAGTCAAGACTAGAAGCATTATTGAAGGGTGCTTAGAAGTCAAGACACAAGACATTAGTGAAGGGTGTCTTGAAGATCTAGTTAAAGGCATTAGTGAAAGGTGCCTTAGATGTACATTCGATATGGTGTGTTTCGATGTACAAGATAGATTAGTACTAGATCCAAGGATATTGATATCCTTGATGATGTTGTAAAGGAGTTGATCTCCTTTGGGATTAGTCGTTGGTATAGTGTTGGGAAGTAGTTCCTCCATTGCAATGGAACTAGGTGCTTAGCCTAGTACCTAATAAAGGGTAGCGACGTTGTGTAGGTGTGGTTCACCTTGGTGTGAAAGAACCCGACGCTTAGCCTAGCACCGTATAAAGGGGTAGGCGACATTGTGATAGGTGTGGTTCACCTTGGAGTGAAAGAACCCGGTGGTTAGCCTAGCACCAGAAAAAGGGTAGGTGACGTTGTAAAGGCTTCTTTGCCATAAGTAGTTGGTGTAGTGATTACGAACTCTCGAGTAGGTGACTCGGGGAGTGGAGTAGGGCAAGGAAGGTGTCCTTGTAGCCGAACCACTATAAATACTCGCGTTATGGTTTTATGCTTCTTACTCTTATCTTTTCATTACATACTTATATATGTTTGTTTATCAACATCCAACACACATATCCAAATAGATTTACATAAGTCGATCTAAATAGATTAAAAGAAAGTTTTGATTGGCAAAACTATTCAACCCCCCATTCTAGTTTTCCACAAAGTCTAGGTGTCCCCTCCTCGTTTTAGCTAGCTTTTTGGAGTGAGCTCTACACTTGGATTTATAAACCGATACGAGCCGAGTATGGGATAGGTTAGTATCAGACAGTGAGGATGGTGATGATGAGAGTAGGAGTAATGACGATAATGAGGATGGTGATGATGAGAGTGAGAGTGATGACAGTGAGGATGGTGATGGGTGTGATGGTTACGAGAATGGGGAGACCGATTGAACCTCGGATAGTCAATTAGTTTGTTATTGATTATTCTATTTTTGATGCCTTTGTGTGGTTTTATATTTCCTGTAATGGGAATGGATATAGTGAAAACGGTTATATAAATGAGAAGAATGAGAAAAAAATTTAGCCACAAAATTCAAATAAGAAAAGAAATATAATTGGGAGATACATATATTTTTGTGGATGTATCTAAAATTTGCAATTGTGGTTCCCTCTCGTTCTTTTCATCTTGATTATATTTCTCATTTGATCCAAAGTCTTCTTGTAATTTGTTTTTAACCCCCAGTTCTTTTTAGTCTACGTGTTGTTGGGGGTGCCTTATGTTGTATTGTTGTCTTCTATGTTTAGGAATATGAGTTTAAGGAAATAACTTCATATCATAGAATCAAGAAAGTGATATTAGATATTTTACAAGTAGTTTTATCATCTTCCTATAGTATAGTTTTTGTGTATAATGATAATAGTTATTAAAGTAAGTCTTGGATTCCAGGCACCCCTTAGTGTTACTCTTATTAGTGGATAGATTATAGGTTAGTCGACTCAAGCCTCTTTGTGGAGTTGGGTCCATAAAATTTATCTAGGATTTTATCTTGTACTCTATAATGTTAATGAATGATAAAAGATGACCTATGGGGTTTGCATTGTCTAACATAATATCGGAGCCAGGGCGGAGCCAGGAATTTTTATTAGGGGGGCTCGGATATCTTGGGATACTAATAACGTTTAATGTTTTTTTTTTTGAACCAATGATCGAATTGATAAACCTATATTTGCACTCAAATGACGATCTTGCACAATCACAAATATATCTATATCTTTATAAAAGTTAATGAAACATGAACAATTTATCAGATCAACTTATAAACTAACTTGTTACTCCACATACCACATAGCTAAAAATTTCATTTATAAACAAAAAAAACGTCAAACACAACATTTAAATTAAAATAAAGAGTGATAACCAATAATTGCTAGTATTTGACTTCCCATTCCCCAATAAAAACTAACCACCAGTCCTATTTACTTATCCTCTGTTGGGATTTTATGATCATGTTAACCATTTAACACTACGAGTACGCAGCGGAATATGGATATATTTAATGTAATCAAGTAAAAACGTAATTAATAAACAATAGAATATAAAAGGTAACAAGTAAACTAAACCTCATAGTCACCCGCAAGTTATATCAAACAACGAAACTATGTGATCAAAACGATCACCTCTACGAGTGCTCACACAAACATTTTAACACGAATACGCCCGATAAAGCTAGTCGTGTAACGTTTAACCAAACAACCCTTAGAACACTTTCACGTATTGTCTGAGATCAAACAAAACCCTTGAATCAAATATCTCTCTGTCCGATATCTGCGAAACGCCCGAGAACCAGATTTTCCTTTGTCCGATATCGGATGAAGGAGGATTGGTTGTTTTCTTTCCTGCCCGATATCACAGCATCATTACAACTTATTTGGAGCATTGATTCGACCAGGAAACAAGCTGAAAACAAGTGCCCTAAACCTTAACATGATTGGATCGATTGAATGCAACTATAAGGTTTTAATAATCAAAACCCTAATCGGTTTGTAAATCCGATTGAGGCTAGCAACTGGTGATGATAGATCGATTATTCTTGCTATGAAATTGAGTATGTTAGTCGCGTGTGTTGTGAGCTAGGTAAGGGGTATATAAAGCCTCAAAACCCTAGTAATCTTGGGCTCTAAACTTGAGCATCAAGTTACCCACTTTCCTTAAACGACTATAACTCCAATAGGCCTAAACCCACACCCCACTAGCCTTCCATGATAACCGGCCATTGGGCTAAGTATTGGTGTAATCGGGTTTGGTCCATAATGGGTCAAAATGCTGTTCAAGTTCAAGTTAAACGTATTCTTATGTTTAACGTGTGTGCCCCCAATAGGCTCACACACCTCTAGTCGATTTATGCTAATCTAACTCCCATAATCCAACATCCTCATCCTATTTACTTTAACTTTTTTCTTCATCTCCTTAAAAAAAAAACCAACCACGAGTCCACCATTAATAATTTTCCTATGCATATGCAAGTAAAACATTGATGGGTATTTATACTTTTGATAGAAACATTCGAAGCACAAGAAAGATTGGCAAACTAGAATATCAAACTTCGAACAATAAATCCTCCCCTCTTATGCCATACTAAAAACTCAATGAAACATGAGCTGACATTTAAGCTATAAGCTGGACAAGTTAGACCGGTTAGGGGTGGTTGAGCACCCGCCAGCCACCCTACTGGCTCCGCCTCTTATCGGAGCATGTCTGATCCTCAAACTTAGGTGACTATGTTGAGCCGCCTCCCCTAAACCACCCCGTCAAATCCTAATCCCACAAAATCACATATCATTTGTTTTCTTCCTCTTTGCATATTGTCGTCACAATATTCTTCTTTGTCCTTGTATACATCTAGTGCCCAACTACAATTAATCCATGGGTCATACTATACAAACCCCCCCCCCCCCTCTATGGTCAACCATACAACCCGCGATGCATACAATACAACATTGCGATGCATACCGTACAACTTTTCAATGCATCCAATGATTGGAAACCCCCCTTAAAGGGAGGGTTTGTATAACATGCCCTTTAATCCATTGCATTATCTCATTCGTACAGCACTACATATTTTTCCCCTTGCATGTTACAAAGTATTATATCCCTTTGAATTTACATTCGGCTACCCTGTGTCATAAATTTTTTTTATTTTTTTTATTTTTTATTTTTTATTTTTTGATTTTATGAATACTTTTGGTTTATCCAATTTGCTAGAGGGTACTTTGGTTTATTCTTTGATACGATACTTTGGTTTATTCTGGTGTGGAAACTTTGGTTTATCCCCTATGAAAAAAAAAATTAAAAATGGATACTTTGGGTTATCCACAAAAAGGATGCTTTGGGTTATCCCGTATGAAAAAAAAAATTACTTTGGTTTCTCCAGGTTTATCGGCTCTTGACTTTCTGTTTTGAAGATCAGTCTCCGCTTGGTGTTGGATGTCTTCATCAACAATTTATTATGAATCTAATGCTTTTAGTTTTTTAATCCAATCCGAGCTTACGCGATTTCGCCGCTAGGATTACGGGGAGTATTAGTGGATAGATTATAGGTCGGCCAAAGCCCATTTGTGGAGTTGGGTCCATAATATTTATGTAGGGTTTTATCTTATACTCTATATAATGTCAATGAATAATAAAGGATGACCTACGGGTTTTCATTGTCCAACAACTCCTTGGTGTTACTGAAAGGTCTCTGCTTTAAAACATAAATCTCAAATGGTGTTCTAACCGTTTTGATTCTTGACCACGATAGAGATCGATTTATATGATTTGGCTTTGTGTTGTTGATATTTGAATCGATTCTCAGTTAACCGGGAAATAAAGCACATTGCATCTGTCTGACGTATGCATACAGTCTTAAAACTGACCGTTAATTAACCAGAAAAAATTCTCGTCACAAAAGTCTCGTAATGTACTTGTAGGTGTTACTACTTTTCCGGCCATATGCTACATATCTGCAGTTCCTCTATCTCTAAAGTTTGAAGTTTGTGATAGTAGTCTTGTCAGATAACTGGTTTATCATGTTATCTTTCACTGAAACAACTAGATTACATCTAATGTCGATTTCTGTGTGTAATGGTGTAGTGTGGTTCTTTTCTTGTTTCTGTGTGCCTTTTCTTGTCGAATTAGTTATGTTTGCCCATCATAGTATCGACTACCATGTGTAATGTGTTGTTTTTCCGTATGCATTAGCATGCATTTTCCTTGTGCCCCAATATTTTGAGTCAGTAGTTTTGTCTTTGATTGTAGGTGTTGTAATACTAAAGGATAGCTATACCATCTTAGTCATTTTGTAACAAACTACATACGCTGATACATTGCATTTCATAAAAGTTGAGGTACAAATACTAAACAATAACTCAAGGCCTGTTACATAGCAATAGTGTAGATTTGCCATATATCTAATTATCGTCAAGTATGTTAGTGGCCCGTAATTGGCTGCTTTTGACCGTTCATACATAAAACAAGAAAATTACATTCAAGAAACGTATAGGTCAAGTGTGACTATTACTAGTCAGAAGAACCACAAATTTCTAAAGATACTGTTAAGTACTAGTCAAGCAGGTTTAAAAAGTCTGAATATGTACATGTACGCCTACGATTATAAACTAAAGTGACATCTAATTTTCAAGTAAAAAAGAAACTTCAAACAGTACTAATGTTAGTAATTAAGTATATGTAGGCCATCAATATAAAACTAATGTGACATCTAATTTTGAAGTATAGAAAATATACGAGTGACTCTTGAGGATTTGAACTTTAAATCTTTGGGTTAAAAGCCAAGTGTGTTAATCAACTAAGCTATTAATGGAGTATGTTTTGGATAGTGAAGAGCATTGTTTATGAAAAGTATAAATGGTTGATAAATGTATATACTGGTAATGGTAATTCTCAATTTGCTACATGTAAAAATCTAAATAAAATTGATAATACAGTAACACTTTTTTTTGGGACAAGTTTTAGAACTTAAAAGTGCATGAGTGTGATGAGATATTTTACCTATTTTTTATGTTGTTGCTAAGTTATTTTCGTAAATTGAAAGCCAGTGCACAAAATAATAGTTATAAAGCCCGTGCACACAAAGTTTAGACATAAAATTTTAATGAAGTATTAATATCGTTATCGTGGTTTTAATGTAGATTATGTATTTATTTTATAATTTTTTATAATTTTTTTGAAGTAAATTTAATTCATGTGTATGTTTTAATACTATTTTGTTACAAATTTTGTGGTCAATAATGATCCATATTCTTTTTGGGTAGATATAGGGCCTGTTTGGTATTCAATATATTATAGCTTTTTTTGAGCAGTAAGCTTTTTGTTATAAAAATAATCTTTTTTAAAATAAGTAGCTCCGTTTGGATACATCAACTTCAAACTTATATTTTAAACAAGTAGCTCTAAAATAAAAAACTTATTCATGAAGTTTTTAAAATATTTCAGAGTTGTTAAAACATAAAATTATTGTTAAGAGCTAATAATTACAGTTAACAACTACTCCCTCCGTCCTATATTTACTGTCCACTTTGAATTTTTTAGGTCTTTCTTTTCTAACTTTGACCTTAAATATTTTTAATTGTGTTATATAATACTTGATGCAAAATATATGAATAGATTGAATTTTAAATGTAATTTTTATTGGTATAATTTTTATTAAATATTATATAACACAAATAAAAATTTTTAAGGTCAAAGTTAAGAAAGAAAGACTTAAAAAGTCAAAAAATTACAACTAATATGGGACGGAGGTAGTAATTTACCAAGCACTTATATTGAAAAAAAAGATACAACTTAAAGCTCACGTTAACAGCTTTGCAGTTTACACCATACATTTACAGCTAGTTTTGCCAAACATACCCATAGTATAATTGTTTCTTCCCGAGTTGAAGTCTATTTACCCAAAACTTTAATCCATACCATTCCGATTAAGCTTAAAACTAAGGGTCCATTTGGTTTGTTGTTAGGAATGACAATTGGTATCGGATTTTGTATGTGATAGAATGACAATGGATATGAAAAAGTGTATCATTACGATTGTTTATGTTTGGATGACAAAATATGGTATGAAAAAGTGTATAGATATTTGAGTTTTGTAGTGGAAAAGAGAAGGACCCACGAGAATAGATTTTAAAGACACCAAATTGGTGTGTAATGAATCTATTGCTATAATATACTCATTTCATTCTCGGGGTCCACTAAACAAACACCTTAAATCTGGAATGAAATCTATAGACCCAAACGCACCCTAAAACTAAAAAAAGTTGAGAAATAAGACTATTATATAAACAAACAATAATTATTTATTCAGACTTTATAGCCACTTCTTAAGTAAGATGTGACAATCAGATTAAGACCAACAACGTCTTAATAAAACAAATACAACGTCTTAATTATTTTAAAAAAGTATCCTCTAACAAAGGACCTCCTAATTATACGGTATATATATTTAAAAAGTTTATGGACATTGATTCCATAATTATTTATAATAACTATATCATGACGTTTATGGGCAGAATGTAATGACATAGTTAGCACCAGTATTACATGTAAAAGTGCTTGAAGGGTCGTCATAAGCGTAAGAATAAGCCTTGGGGCAAAGATTCTTGAAAAACCTCGAATAATCTGTTGGCGGGCATGTGTTTGCTGTATTGTGATCTCCAGTGCAACAATATTGTGGTGTGCCAAACTGCACGCATGCACTTTTACATCCAATTGTCGCACCAGATCCATTTCTCACAGCGAACTGAGAAGGGCATTGAGCGTTAATATCAACTGGACAATCCGCTGTTTCACAACCACCTTGTGGAACGATAGAAACCGGTAAATTAAAACCATCAACAAGACTAACATCATAAAAGTCTTTTCCATTTGAACCTCCTATGGTAAACTCAGCAAGCGTTGTAGGTGGGGCTGCACCAGCACCGTTGCATGCTACTTGACCCGAACCACAGTCTCCGCTATTACAATGGAATCTGCCACCATCATTTGAACATTCAGATCGAGCCCAGACTCGGCCTGACCATGGCGTAGGGATGTTAACATTGTTCGAGGCACCAGATGCCAATTGGAATCCTGTTGTCGACGCTGCTGCTCCACTGCCGGTCAATGTTGCCGGTGCGATACTATATGGGCAATTGTTTTTAATGGTGAAAACAGCAGAATGAACACCTGCATGCAATTATTATTATGTGCATGACAATATTAGACGTACACTAATTAACGAGTAACAAGGACATCATATGTTTGCTTTTTTTGGTTTGTTTTATTAAAAAGACATGCATGCATATAATAAAAGTACGTAAAGCTTTACCATGTATCAAGTTGATGGCTAGAAGAAGAGCATAAGCGAGTTGATGAAATTCCATGTTTGTTAACTATGTTATTGTGATGAAAAACTCACAATGCGAGTTTAGGTTTTATAGGTGGAAGAAGATAACAATATTTGATTACATGTCGACATATATATCTTAATTTAATAAAATGTTTAATTGACTTAATCAACGCTGAATGTAGAAAGAGATATCATTTAAGCAACGTAAACGTTAGCAGATATAGATTTCACATTCGACTTGTAGCATGTTGCATGGTGGAGTTCTTTGGTAATTAACCATTGTGTTTTCAAAATAAATTTAATAATGAACACTCTAAAATGTATTTAGCTACTATATCATGTTTAAAATCATGCTTTTGAAACCCTACGCAGCTTCTCTCCCCCATGGGGGGGGGGGGGGGGGGGGGCGATTTTCTTCATGGTCTCTTCACAATTCGTAAAGGGTTTTAATTCTCATCTCTCATCATGATCAAGATCGCACTAATTGTTGAATCTTGTTAGGTTTTCAATTAGTAGAATTCTGATTTCCGTGTCTCTCTTCCAGTGTGGGGACGATTTTTCTCACTTGTTCCTTCTCTTTGATTAGGGTTTCGTTCTGATTTTATAACTTGTGATGATTTTCGTCTTTGATTGTGTTAAAATCGAAAGAGAGTGCAATTGTGTATATTACTCCTACCTTTTATTCAATTGTTTACGGCTAGGGGTTTTCTGGGTTTTGTTGGCTTTCGGTTTGTATTAAAACAGATGGTTATGATTACATGATTACGTTTGTGCGGGAAAACACTCATTAGGGTTCTTTTTTCAGCTAATCATGGAATCGTGGTGTTATGAGGGTGTGATCGTGTGTGGAATTTTGTTAGGGTTACGCCTTGATTCTTTATTCTTCACGGATTGCTGGGTTTCGATTCTTGTTAACGTCCTGTTTAGGGTTTCTGTCGACAAGAATTGTTGGGGTTTGATACAGAGGGTACGCATTATCTGGTGTTGTTTTCTCTGTATTTGATCGTCTTCATGACTGGTTTCTGCTGGTCATGGTGGTCTTTGCGGTGGATCTTGGTCGGGGTGAATTGTTCCTTCTCTCAAGATTTTCTTTGCTAAGGTTTCCTACATGTTTGGCTGCTGATCGATTTGAATACGGCTAGGGTTTGTTTAGGTGAATTCTGCGGGGACATGTTCGTGGGTGGTGATGAGACTTGGTTCAAGTCGTTGGGTGAAGGCGATGAGTGGTTCCGGTCCAGTAGTTGCTTGGGTTGGCCTAGGGTTTACTTCTACTCGGATTTGGCCATTTGTTAGCCATTTGCATGCGGCTAGAGTGGTTTTGTTTTTGGTGTGGATCGTTGGTTCATGCATGTAGCCATTTGATGTCGTGGTTGTTTGCTGATTGTCAGCTTGTTGGGGTGGGTTTGGACCTTTAGCCATCGTTCGAGTTGGTAGGGCACTCTCATTCCTTGTCGAGAAGTTGTGTACGTAAGTCTGGTCCTTTTGCCATCCTTTGAGTTGGTAGGGCAGGTTGAAGATGCGACTTCAGATATGTTTGCTTTTGCATTGCACTGGTAGTTGGTCGAGCACTCGTGGTCAAGCAATGAAGCATTGAAGATTGAGTCGTTCACCATGGATGTGGTTCATTTGAACCTTGTCTAGGTTACATTTAGATTGTTCATGTTAAATGTAATTTAGTTACTATTCTATTTGTTTAGTAGGATAGTTGGATTTTCTGCGGTTAGCAGTTGTATGTAGCTTTGTTATTTAGGTTGAGTCATATCGCCTATGTAACGGGCAGAGGACATGACATGTACACTCATGTCAATTGTACTTCATGGATTTTTGGATATATTTACCGGGGTTTTAAGACCCTTTTACCCAAAAAAAAATCATGCTTTTGAAGCCACGTTGGATAAACTACTAAATTAAAAGTTAGCGACAATTACAACTTCCCAGTTCTATACCAATATTATACACCATAATTTTTATTTTTTTATTTATTTTTTTCTTAACAGCAGAAATTGTATATATAAAAGTCATCCCAAGATGGAGCTAGGAAAAAGCAAAAACATGATTACATATATAAAAGCAGTACAAGGACTAATGAACCAATCCAAGGTTTTCAAAATCGGGATCCTAACAAGAATCGTTTTCGTCTTTGCAAAATCGTGATCGTAAGATAGGATCGGGATATTAAGATCCTACTCGAATGTTATTTGTTAATAGTTTTCGTAATATTATACAAATCTACAAATTATTATACATTATAAAAACAAAATAGTATAAATGTTTCATAAAAATGTTGTCCTAACTTATGATTATGGAATGTTTAAAAAGATTAACATGTTATTTTTTGAACTCTACAAAAAAACAACTCATAAATTTGCAGTTTTTTAGTTTGTAATCCGATAAAAATAAGATCGGATCGGATTAGAACTTAAGATTGTATGGTCAAGATCAGGATCCTATAATATCTTAAGCTTGCAAAGATCCTATATAGGATCCGGGTCGTTTTTGCTTTGCGGTATCATAAAATCGTAAGATCCTAAAATCAGGATCGGGAGAATGACAACTATGAACCAATCTATTCTTCTAAGAGAGTTTTTTTTTTTTTTTTTTTTTTTTTTTGCTCTAGCTTAGATTGAATTCAAGTGCAGGAGTTGAGTTGGATGACGTTGAAAATCATGTCTTTTCTTGGTTTTCTAATGCCAAGACCATCTCGTTTCTATATCTCCAAAGAACCCATAGAGTCGTTTGAGCCACGACATCAAATAATTTGATTTGGTTGGAAGGCAATTGTATCTGGTCCGCCAAAGCTAATTGCATCATTAAAGCTTGAAATATTGGAGATATGTAAACCCCATCAATTAAGAACAATGCAACACTCAACAAAGATGTGGTCCTCTCATTCGGGGTTGTCGTTACAAACTTACAAATGGGGCAAAGGACGGAATCATGATCAGCCGACCTCCTATGAAGTATTTGCCGTGATGAGATGTTTAATTTTGATGGGAGAATATTGTTCCAATTATACGGCACCGTGGGAAGAAGGCATGTGGTCTTAGATATATGAATACGCATTTCCTTAACCAAGAAATCTTTTGAGTCGCTAAGAACGCACGCCACTTGTCTGAATCGTTTGTGTGAATAACAATCTGTGTAAACATGAAGTTCAATAAGCATTTCGTTATCTCTTTTATTGTTGATGATCTATGTTACATAGTAATTTTTAAGTTACCAATGTTAACAAAAATGGCGTATATATGATAAAGATATAAGTGAAATTAATCATGTAAATTATAGATTGCTTGTTATCTGAAAAGAATCACACCTAAAGATCTTTGCAATGGATACCAAGTGCAAAAGGGAACATAAAATTTTCGGATTATGTGACGTTTGATGTCGGTTGGATGAATGTAGCATACCTTCTTACGAATTTTGCGATAGCTATGGTTTTCATATTGTTGTAGTTTTGGGTTTAGTTGATAGCAACGAGGTGGTTCGTTACTCTAAGCGATGTTGTTAAAACCGTATTGATGTCACGATCATTAAAAGAACAAATAAAATTCCTCCGATCGATAACGTCAAAATCATGTCATACATCTTTACATCGTTCCTACCGGAGACTATAAGGAAATGATGGTTGGTGAAAAAACTCATCACTAATGAGCTTTTATGGATTTGTTAAAAATTAAAAAAATAATTATCAAGTACCAATATTATCAAGTACCGATACTAAAAGAGAATTGATACATTTTTTAATGCATGCACCATAGTTTGTGCATTACATTTTGTACCGTACAATACTGTAATGCACAAATTGTGATGCATACATTAAAAAATATGATGTGAGTATTACCCCCTATACTAAAATCTTGGTGTTTGTTTCTATTTAGAAGATGACTAACATAAGAGCTTTTCATATGAGAAAGCACATTTGATCTGTTATTTTCAAATCACATGTGATTTGAAAATAGCAAATCACATGTGATTCTTGAGATGCAAATTTTAACACAAAAACAAAACTCGAAAAAAATGTTTTTCGAAAGTATATCGAAGTGCTCTTCTACTAAAAAATAAATAAATTCTCGTCGTGATGGTGTATTTTTCGTTGCTTAACGATTTACCGTTTGCAAGATATATTATTTTTTAAAAAGAGGTGAAAATGGTGTTTTATTGTAACTTTTATGAAAGATGGATGACTATAATCGGTTCAGTAGATCTATGAATAATATGAGATCTCTATTGATCTCAACTTAATGCTTTTATCATGGTTCCTTAAAATCATAAATTACCAACAGCTAAAATTACACCATATGATAGGTTTGCAATACAATATGAATAAAAATGAGACATTCTTCGATTCATATAATAGTGAAGATTGGGTGAATGACAACTCCTTCATTCCTTAATGTAAAAGAGACGTGATGAACTCCTAGAAGAAAGAAAAAAGTCATGGTTGTATGTATGTGTATAATTTTCAAACGAAGGGCAAAAAGGTAACTTAAGTTGTTGATTAAAATCAAAATATGAGTTTAAGAAATTAAAATCATTTTTCCATATTTAACTTATTTAATTGGATATACATAAGTATTTCAAGGATATATATTGACGTAATAATTAATTTTTGTTAGTATAGAGATGAAATTCTCTTTTTAGCCCTTTGAAGGTTAGTTAATCGATCACTTGTACGTAGAATTGGGAGTCTTTGAAAACCATAGAAAAATCAAACATGATCAATTCACTTTCTAGTCTCCACAGACAAAAACGTCAAGGTCGTGTTATGGAAAATTGAAAATGTGGAAATGTTGCATTCTGAAAAACTTGAATAATCATCAAAGACACTTAACCTTAATGGATCATGATCCCATGATAACGAATTCTAACACGTAAGTGTAATTAGCAGCCAGGAAATAAGATTTTCTCTAGTCCATTTGAGAGGGTAATTAATCAGATTATCGTTTATCGCCTTTGAAAATATCTTGAGAAACCAGCGTTTGAGTTCATGCTAGAGCTAGGGATAACACTGGAGCAAACAATTCAGTAAGAGACTGCGTACAAAAATATGGTTACAGATAGGCTCAAAATCTGCACGTAGCTAGATCAGGGAATTATCATTAAAAGAGTTACGTGGTTGCTCCAGTCCCTTTATATCGTGCTGTTTTACATTAACATGAGATATATAGAATGAGTAAATGACAATTAGCCATTAAGGTCTAATCTTTTGTTAGAATGAGATGTTTATTAGAACATCAATATATAATCAGTACTAGACAAAAAGAAATGTACGACAAACAAGAATACACATTCATGAAACCGAAAAGTGAACAGGAGGAGAGGCGAGGTGTTGGTGGAAAGGGGCAGTGGAGGTGTTTGATGGTGGCTACCGAGACCAGCCAGCAGCTCACATTAAGGTTTGGGACTGACCACATACAGTGGTGCTTGTATCATTGGACAGCCTTATATAGGACGTGCTATTTTCCGTTCTTAATTTTCTTATAAAATATTGTTTGATAATTAGACATATTGTTGTAACTATAATGCCATGCCACTCTAACTCTTCTTGCTAGGTAATTAAGGTTGTTCATGACCGCCGGCCTTTCGAGCCACAGTGCTTATTTGCAACTCCAAAATTCCAAAAATGACATAGTTATAGTAAGGTGTAAAAAATACCCGCACCCATTTTATGTAACTAGAAATATCAGGAGATTGCTAATATTTTGACCTGTATTGTTGTGGTTAAACTTATTCCAGCCCATTTTACATAACTAAAACTGACATACTTCATCAAGAGTGACGGATCGAAAAATATCTTAAAGAGGTGATATATTAATTTGCCATATTGGGTCTATCCTGTTCAGTTGCATCTATTTAATTGATTTTATACGTAGTTGATTTAATCTGCCTATGCAAAAAAATAAAACGATTTGTTAAACTATTCAACACGTCTAACCTATTTAACCCGCTAACCCAAGTATATATACGGGTCAAATGGGTCATGTTCGGGTTATGTGTAAACATGTTAGGGTTGACATAGCTGACCCGATAATGTAAATATGTCAGGTTCGGGTTGTTAACTGTATATACCGTAATTGCCAATTTGCCACATGTTGTAAAAATCTAAAATATAATTGATAATACAGTAACACCATTTTTTTGGGACGAGTTTTAGAACTTAAAAGTGCATATGAGTGTGATGAGATATTTTACCTTTTTATATGTTGTTGCTAAGTTATTTTCATAAATTGAAAGCCCTTGTACAAAATAATAGTTATAATGTCTGTGCACGAGGTTTAAACATAAAATTTTAATAAAGTATTAATATCGTTATCGTGGTTTTTACGTAGATTATGTACTTTTTTTTGTGTGAAGTAAATCTAATTCGTGTGTTTAAATTTTATTGTGTATGTTTAAAATTTATTTTGTTAAAAATTTTGTGGTCGATAATGATCCATATTCTTTTTGAGCAGATATAGTATAATTGTATTCTTCCCGAGTTGAAGTCCATTTACTCAAAACTTTAATCCATACCATTCCGATTAAGCTTAAAACTAAAACTAAAAAAGTTGAGAAATAAGACTATTATATAAACAAACAATAATTATTTATTCAAACTTTATATTCACTTCTTAAGTAAGATGTGACAATCAGATTAAGACCCACAACGTCTTAATAAAACAAACACTCCTGAAGTATCCTCTAACAAAGGATCTCCTAATTATACGGTATATATATTTAAAAAGTTTATAGACATTGATTCCATAATTATTTATAATAACAATATCATGACCTTTATGGGCAGAATGTAATGACATAGTTAGTGCCAGTATTACATGTAAAAGTGCTTAAGGGGTCGACATAGATAGTTATGTTTGCCCATCATAGTATCGACTACCATGCGTAATGTGTTGTGTTTCCATATGCATTAGCATGCATCTTCCTTATGCCCCAATATTTGAGTCAATAGTTTTGTCTTTCATTGCAGGTATTGAATTACTAAACGATATATATATACCATCTTATTCATTTGTAACAAACTACATACGTTGATTTTTTTGGGTAAATGGGAGTAATCCTGCACCCTGGTAAATATATTAACCAAAAAAACGTTTAAGTACAATGGATATGAGTGAAATCCCATATCTCAGCCCGTTACATAGGCATAAAGCTTACATAACAAGATACTTCATATTTTCTAAACAAGAAAACAAACCACTACTCAAATGATAACATAGGACATAACGAAAGAAAATTACTTCCTAGGACCTTGAAGCTTGGTGCCATACATGGCATTAAAGGCATCCAAATTCAATGGAAGATCATAAACCTGATTCGCATAGTCATCGTAGTCATAGTCATCATACTCATCTTCAAACTCTTGGCCACCACCGAATAGATTAGCATACTCATCAAATGGGTTAGCAACCACCTCATCTTCAGAATCAGAAACCACGATCTCTCCCACTTTAGAAAAAGGGTTAACTCTCTTAGTAGAAGATGCGGGCGGATTACAAGAATCACTAGTTTTAGGAGCCACACCCGACTCCATCTCTTTAAAATCACTCACAAGGGGTTCTTGTGATGCAGTACTTGTCTTAGTAGACTTATCTTCATTTACTTCCATTGTACGACCAGAATCCTCATCCATATTGGTGTCATTAGAAGGACTACCAAACGCATCCGTATTAAGAGCATCAAACTAGTTAGATGTAGAGATCTTTGTTCCACTCGAACTAGCCACATCGAAGCATTCTTCTTAGTGACTTCCACTTTCTTAGGTTCAGGATGGAGTCTTTTGGGTTGATATTGAAACTGCTTACCCACAACAGGTTTAGTAAACCCTCCTTGACCCGGAATAGTATACCCACCTTGCTTTCCCTTCTTCTTGTTGTTTACCGTCTTGAAACCATCATTAACACGCTTAGTAGGTGGCGAGGAGGTTCAACAACTTTAGGATATTCAATAAGAGTATGACCAAAAATCTTACATTTATCACAATGAGGTGGTTTCCACTCATATTCAACCCATATATTCTCAATAGTCGAACCCGACCCATCAAGTAACGGTATCTCAACAGTAAGGCTGTCCCTAAGCACCTCATCCGACTTCACTTCGATCATGCATCTAGCAAAACTACTACGGCCCCACGAGTCCTTGCACATTTGGCTAGTGAAAGCATCTAACCTTTTGGGCGTTCCTATCAATGTGGCAAGAAGACTAAGGCCATCTTCAGAAAACATAGCAAGAGGAACATCATGGAATTTAACCCACACCGGGATGTTGGTCAAATCCTCTTTAAGTAAGTTGGTGTTCAATGTCCATGGTTTAAGAATAATAGGTACATTTCTAATCAACCAAGGACCGTTTTCAAGAACATCATCAACACCTTTCTTCGAATTGAACTTAAAAAAAAAAACCCCTTTGCATTCATCATTACCTTTTGTATACCAAACTTAGCCCACGCATTGTGAACAAAGTAATCAACAACAGGAAAAGCAAGCCGTTGACCAAGGAAATACCCATACAAAGTATTCTCAAACCTAGTGTTCACCTCTTCAACCACTTTCATCGGGACAGAAAGATCCACACCGTTAGCTTTCTTATTACACTCCAACCTACGAAAGTTTGACGTGTGTTTCTTAGGTTCAAACTACATACGTTGATACATTGCATTTCATGAAAAAGTTAAGGCACAAATACTAAACAATAACTCAAGGCCTGTTACATAGCAATAGTGTAGATTTGCCATATATCTAATTATCGTCAAGTATGTTACTGGGTTTATCGTCAAGTATGCTACTTGGTTTATCATCAAGTATGTTACCGGGTTGGAATTGGCAACTTTCTACTGTTCATACATAAAACAAAAAAATTATTCAACAAACTATAGGTCAAGTGTGACTATTACTAGTCGGAAGAACCACAAATTTCTAGAGATACTGATAAGTACTAGTCAAGAAGGTTTAATAAAGTCTGAATGTGTATATGTACGCCTACGATTATAAACTAAGTGACATCTAATTTTCAAGCAAACAAAAACTTCAAACACTACTAATGTTAGTAATTAAGTATATAAAACTAAAGTGACATCTACTTTGAAGTTTTGAACTTTTGATGTATAAAAAATATGAGTCTCTTGAAGATTTGAAGTTATGAACTTTAAATCTTTGGGGGGGGGTGTTAATTAACCAACTAAGCTATAGATGGATTATGCTTTGGATAGTAAACAAATTATATGAGAAAAAAAGGGGGCGTCGTTAATGAACAGTATAAATGTATTTACTAGCATTGTTTATGAACAGTAATTTTCAATTTGCTACATGTTGTAAAAATCTAAAATAGAATTGATAATGCAGTAACACTTTTTTTTTGGATAAGATTTAGAACTTAAATGTGTGTATGAGTGTGATGAGATATACCTTTTCTTATGTTGTTGCTAAGTTGTTTTCCTAAATTGAAAGTCATTGCATAAAATAATAGTTATAATGCATGTGCATGCACGAGGTTTAAACATAAAATTTTAATGAAGT
The DNA here is from genome assembly GCA_910596185.1 of Chrysanthemum makinoi. Lineage (NCBI taxonomy): Eukaryota > Viridiplantae > Streptophyta > Magnoliopsida > Asterales > Asteraceae > Chrysanthemum > Chrysanthemum makinoi. The sequence continues at coordinate 10,905,613 of OU343222.1, forward strand.
GTTAATATCGTTATCGCGGCTTTAAAGTAGATTTTTTTTTTTTTTTTTTTTGTGAAGTAAAGTTAATACGTGAGTTTAAATTTTATTTTGTATGTTTAAATTTTATTTTGTTAAAAATGTTGTGGTAGATTATGATCCATATTCCTTTTTAGCAGAAGGACTTAACGCGATCATAAAAGAAGCGGTAGACAACGGTGTATTTAGGGGAGTGAAGATTGGTAGAAACAACGTTGTAGTATCTCATCTACAATATGCAGATGACACTATCTTGTCCGGGGAGTGGAACAAAGAAAATGCAAAAGTGCTTATGTGTATCTTAAAATGTTTCGAGGAAGTCTCGGGTCTTCGAGTTAATTACAATAAGAGCAAGATACATGGGGTTGGAGTGAATGAAAGGGAATTGAGGGACATGGCGAGATGGATGAGGTGCTGAGTTGGTGAGCTCCCTTTTACATATTTGGGACTACCAATTGGCGAAAATATGAGGAGGGTAGGGCATCAAATAGAGTGATAGAGAAATTCAAAAATCGGTTGGCCAATTGGAAATCAAAACTAATGTCGTTTGGGGGTTGTTTAACATTGGTTAAATCGGTTCTAGGAAGCTTACCATTGTATTGTTTTTCGATGTTCTATGTGCTTTTGTGTGTTATAAAACAACTTGAGAGAGTGAGAAAAATTTCTTCTGAGGGGGGGGAGTGGGGGATTGTAAAAAATTATCTTGGGTTAAATGGGAAATGTTACTATCCTCACACGGGGATGGGGGAGGGTTAAACATTGGGTATCTTCGAGGAAAAAATCTAGCACTTTTGGGAAAATGGTGGTGGAGATTCAAAGGGATTTGGGGGCTGGCTTTGTGGGTTAGAGTCATAAAAGCATTCATGGGGAAAGTGGTGGGATTGGTGACATTAGGGGTTGGGGGGGCCGAGGGGGTTGGCGAGATATCATTAGGGTGGGGAAGGAGTTAGAAGGGTTAGGTCTTGAGTTTATGTCTTCGTTTGTGGGGGAAGTGGGGGGATGGAAACAATATAAGATTTTGGATTCATAAATGGGTAGGTGGGGTTAGGCTTTGTGATAGGTTTCCATAGCTTTATCATCTTGACAGAAGTAAGGAGGTTAGGGTTGCGGGAAAATGGATTTGAGAAGATAATACTTGGTGTTGGGAGTGGGATTGGGTTAGAAACCTTAGAGGAATGGTTTGTAAGGTTTTTGAGGAGTTACAAGTGTTATGGTAAAATGTTGTTACCAATCTTGATTGTAGGGATCGTTGGAGATGGATGCTTCAAGAGAGTGGAGATTTCACGGTTAGAGAATTAACAAAGTTGGTGGAAGAAAAGATTCTTAGCGTAGCTAGTGGCGGCGAGGCAACAATATGAACAAATGGGTGCCAAAGAAAGTCAACATATTCGTGTGGAGAGCACTAAAGGGTAGACTTCCGGTTAGTGAAGAATTAGATAAAAGGGGAATTGATTTAGATTCGTTATTATGTCCTTCGTGCGGCGATATGGTGGAATCATGTTCTCATTGTTTGGTAATGTGTAATTTTGCTATGAGCGTGTGGGAAAAAATACATAGTTCTTTGGAGGATTAAGGATGTTAATGCGTTTTCTATTGAGGAAGTATTTGCGTATAATGGAAATGCTAACATTCCTACTCATTTATGAATCCAAACAATGAGAAAGTGGTGGTGGAGATTCAAAAGGGATTTGGGGGGGCTGGCTTTGTGGGTTAGAGTCATAAAAAGCATTCATGGGGAAAGTGGTGGGATTGGTGACATTAGGGGGTTTGGTGGACGAAAGGGGGGTTGGCGAGATATCATAAGGGTGGGGAAGGAGTTAGAAGGGTTAGGTCTTGAGTTTATGTCTTCGTTTGAGGGGGAAGTGGGGGGATGGAAACAATATAAGATTTTGGATTCATAAATGGGTAGGTGGGGTTAGGCTTTGTGATAGATTTCCATAGCTTTTTCATCTTGACAGAAGTAAGGAGGTTAGGGTTGCGGGAAAATGGATTTGAGAAGATAATACTTGGTGTTAGGAGTGGGATTGGGTTAGAAACCTTAGAGGAAGGGTTTGTAAGGTTTTTGAGGAGTTACAAGTGTTATGGTAAAATGTTGTTACCAATCTTGATTGTAGGGATCGTTGGAGATGGACGCTTCAAGAGAGTGGAGATTTCACGGTTAGAGAATTAACAAAATTGGTGGAAGAAAATATTCTTAGCGTAGCTAGTGGCGGCGAGGCAACAATATGGAACAAATGGGTGCCAAAGAAAGTCAACATATTAGTGTGGAAGCACTAAAGGGTAGACTTCGGTTGTGAAGAATTAGATAAAAGGAGAATTGATTTAGATTAGTTATTATGTCCTTCGTCTTGTGATATGGTGGAATCATGTTCTCATTGTTTGGTAATGTGTAATTTTGCTATGAGCGTGTGGGAAAAAAATATAGTTCTTTGGAGGATTAGGGATGTTAATGCGTTTTCTATTGAGGAAGTATTTGCATTATAATGGAAATGCTAACATTCCTACTCATTTATGAATCCAAACAATGAGAAAGTCGTGGTGGAGATTCAAAGGGATTTGGGGTGGCTTTGTGGGTTATAGTCATAAAAAGCATTCATGGGGAAAGTGGTGGGATTGGTGACATTAGGGGTTGGGGGGCGAAAATTTGGCAAGATATCATTAGGGTGGGGAAGGAGTTAGAAGGGTTAGTTCTTGAGTTTATGTCTTCGTTTGTGGAGGAAGTGGGGGGATGGAAACAATATAAGATTTTGGATTCATAAATGGGTAGGTGGGGTTAGAGTCATAAAAAGCATTCATGGGGAAAGTGGTGGGATTGGTGACATTAGGGGTTGGGGGGCGAAAGGGGGTTGGCGAGATATCATTAGGGTGGGGAAGGAGTTAGAAGGGTTAGGTCTTGAGTTTATGTCTTAGTTTGTGGGGAAGTGGGGGATGGAAACAATATAAGATTTTGGATTCATAAATGGGTAGGTGGGGTTAGGCTTTGTGATAGATTTCCATAGCTTTATCATCTTGTGAAGTAAGGAGGTTAGGGTTGCGGGAAAATGGAATTGAGAAGATAATACTTGGTGTTGGGAGTGGGATTGGGTTAGAAACCTTAGAGGAAGGGTTTGTAAGGTTTTTGAGGAGTTACAAGTGTTATGGTAAAATGTTGTTATCAATCTTGATTGTAGGGATCGTTAGAGATGGACGCTTCAAGAGAGTGGAGATTTCACGGTTAGATAATTAACAAAATTGGTGGAAGAAAAGATTCTTAGCGTAGCTAGTGGCGGCGAGGCAACAATATGGAACAAATGGGTGCCAAAGAAAGTCAACATATTCGAGTGGAGAGCACTAAAGGGTAGACTTCCGGTTCGTGAAGAATTAGATAAAAGGCTAATTGATTTAGATTCGTTATTATGTCCTTCGTGCGGCGATATGGTGGAATCGTGTTCTCATTGTTTGGTAATGTGTAATTTTGCTATGAGCATGTGGGGAAAAATATATAGTTGCTGGAGGATTAGGGATGTTAATGCGTTTTCTATTGAGGAAGTATTTGCGTATAATGGAAATGCTAATATTCCTACTCATTCATCTAAATTGTGGCAAGCGGTAATTTGGACATCCGGGTACTTTATTTGGAAAGAAAGAAATGCACATGTTTGTAAAGGGAAAGCTTCAAGTTTAAGCAAAATAGTTCAAGATGTCCAACTTAAAAATTTCGAGTGGATAGTGAGAAGATCCGGAAAGAAAAGTGAGATGAATTGGCAACATTAGCTTTTTGATCCAGTTAAATGTCGAGTTTGAAATATTGATATAGATACAGTACAGTTATGCTTCTGTTTGACAGTGAGCTGTCTGATAATATGGTGTGGACTGTCAAGTTGGGTTCTGCTACCAGGTACCTGTCTAGTGGTTTGCATTATGTTCATACATGTATAATATTTCTGGTATTTGGTAATTGTGGGAATTTGATACTCCAATTGGTATGGTCCATATATTACTTGGTGGGGCCGGTTAACTTGAAAATTTGAGAAAGTGATGATTCTGAAGACTACATCTTGATACAAAAGTTCAAGTTTTTATTCTTTGTGTCATAGTTTGGTTTGACTTGTCTTAGGTTGACTTGGTCCACTGTTTTTAAGTATCTTGTTATATAGTCTATGCCTATATTTGTAATTGTTTGCTGGTTTTGTAATAAAGTGCCTTTCAAAAAAAAAAAAAAAAAAGTATGTATTCTTCCTGAGTTGAAGTCCATTTACCCAAAACTTTAATCCATAACATTCAGATTAAGCTTAAAACTAAAACTAAAAAAAATGAGAAATAAGACTATTATATAAACAAACAATAATTATTCATTCAGACTTTATAGCCACTTCTTAATAAGTAGGATGTGACAATCAGATTAAGACCCACGACGTCTTAATAAAACAAATACACTTGAAGTATCCTCTAACAAAGGATCTCCTAATTATACGGTATATATATTTAAAAAGTTTATGGACATTGATTCCATAATTATTTATAATAACTATATCATGACGTTTATGGGCAGAATGTAATGACATAGTTAGCACCGGTATTACATGTAAAAGTGCTTGAAGGGTCGTCAAAAGCGTAAGAATAAGCCTTGGGGCAAAGATTCTTGAAAAACCTTGAATAATCAGTTGGCGGGCATGTTTTTGCAGTTTGTGATCTCCAGTGCAACAATATTGTGGCGTGCCAAATTGCACACATGCACTTTTACATCCAATTGTTGCACCAGATCCATTTCTCACAGCGAACTGAGAAGGGCATTGAGCGTTAATATCAACTGGACAATCCGTTGTTGCACAACCACCTTGTGGAACGATAGAAACCGGTAAATTAAAACCATCAACAAGACTAACATCATAAGTGTCTTTTCCATTTGAACCTCCAATGGTAAACTCAGCAAGCGTTGCAGGTGGGATTGCACCAGCACCGTTGCATGCTACTTGACCTGAACCACAGTCTCCACTATTACAATGGAATCTGCCACCATCATTTGAACATAGGGATGTTAATATTGTTCGAGGCACCAGATGCCAATTGGAATCCTGTTGTCGACGCTGCTGCTCCACTGCCGGTCAATGTTGCTGGTGCGATACTATATGGACAATTGTTTTTAATGGTGAAAACAGCAGAATGAACACCTGCATGCAAAATCGATTATATCATAAGCATATATTATATGTGCATGACAATATTAGACATACACTAATTTAGCGAGTAACAAGGACGTACATCACATGTTTGCTTTTTTAGTTTGTTTTATAAAAGACATGCATGCATATAAAAAAAGTACGTAAAGCTTTACCATGTATCAAGTTGATGGCTAGAAGAAGAGCATAGGCGAGTTGATGAAATTCCATGTTTGTAAAATATGTTATTGTGATGAAAAACTCACAATACGAGTTTAGGTTTTATAGGTGGAAGAAGATAACGATATTTGATTACATGTCGACATATATATCTTAATTTAATAAAATGTTTAATTGACTTAATCAACGCTGAATGTAGAAAGAGATATCATTTAAGCAACGCAAACGTTAGCAGATATAGATTTCACATTCGACTTGTAGCATGTTGCATGGTGGAGTTCTTTGGTAAATTTACCATTGTGTTTTCAAAATAAATTTAATAATGAACACTCTAAACTATATTTAGCTACTACATCATGTTTAAAATCATGGTTTTGAAGCCACGTTTGATAAACTACTAAATTAAAAGTTAGCATCAATTACAACTTCCCAGTTCTATACCAATATTATACACCATACTTTTTATTTTTTATATTTATTTTATTTTAAACAGCAGAAATTGTATATATAAAAGCTAATGATTTGTACACTCTAAAAAATTATTAGCACACTCAAGGTACAAGCAGTTGAAACAGACTGTTTAAAAAGCGTACAAGTATTTTATGCATAATTGGAGTGTCCCAATCAATATTCAAAGTGTGCAAATCAATTCCCATTATATATAAGTCATCCTAAGATGGAGCTAGGAAAAAGCAAAAACATGATTACATATATAAAAGCACTACAAGGATTAATGAATCAATTCAAGGTTTTCAAAATCGGGATCCTACCCAAAATCGTTTTTGATTTTTGCAAAATTGTGATCGTAAGATCGGATCGGGATCTTAAGATCCTACTCGAGTGTTATTTGTTTTTAGTTTTCGTAATATTATACAAATCTACAAATTACTATACATTATAAATACAAAATATTATGAATGTTTCATAAAAATGTTGTCCTAACTTATGATTATGAAATGTTTGAAAAGATTAACATGTTATTTTTTGAATTCTGCAAAAAAACAACCCATAAATTTGTAGTTTTTTAGTTTGTAATCCGAGAAAAGTAAGATTGAATCGGATTAAAACTTTAGATCGCATGGTCAAGATCAGGATCCTATAAGATTTTAAGCTTGCAAAGATCCTATATAAGATCCGGGTCATTTTTGCTTTGCGGTATCATAAAATCGTAATTTCCTAAGATCAGTATCGAGAGAATGACAACTATGAACCAATCTATTCATCTAAGAGAATATTTTTTTTGCTCTAGCTTAGATTGAATTCAAGTGTAGGAGTTGAGCCGGATGTCGTTGAAAATCATGTATTTTCTTGGTTTTCTGATGCCAAGACCATCTCGCTTCTATATCTCCAAAGAACCCATAGAGTAGTTTGAACCACGACATCAAATAATTTGATTTGGTTTGGAGGCAATTGTATCCGGTCCACCAAAGCTTATTGCATCATTAAAGCTTGAAATATTGGAGATATGTAAACCTCATCAATTAAGAACCTCCAACCAAGTTGACTTAGCAATGCAATACTCAACAAAGATGTGGTCCTCTCATTCGGGGTTGTCGTTACAAACTTACAAATGGGGCAAAGGGCGGAATCATGATCGACCGACCTCATGAAGTATTCGCCATGATGAGATGTTTAATTTTGATGGGAGAATATTGTTCCAACTATACTGACACCGTGGGAAGAAGGCATGTGGTCTTAGATATATGAATACGCATTGCCTTAACCAAGAAATCTTTTGAGTCGCTAAGAACGTGTTGGCGTGTATCTCCCGAAGCAGGGTTAAGACAATCAATAGCAGTAGCAATACCACTAGGTGGTTAACGGATATCACTTGGAATCGTGTGATCACTTTCCAAAGTAAACTATTCGACCCTAATGCCCGGGTATCACGAATATCTACTTGGGATAAGACCAAATGCAGTTAGAGAATTAGGCACAATTCTATAACCCTTTCGCTAATAAGTGTTTACGTTTTATGTGTGTCTTTCATGCATAATCAGATCTCCTATTTATAGGAGGTTACTCTTAGCTAGTCAAATGGAATTATGAGTATTAATCGGCTCATTAATAGCCTCATAATTATCCCCATTATAGTTTGTTAGTGGTTACATGACCAATTAAATGTGGTCATTAAGCGATTATAAGCGCCATTTAGTAGTACTTTAACACTAGCGATTACTTTAACACTAGCGGTACTTTCATACCATTAGCGTACTTTAACACTAGCGGTACTTTCATAGTGCTATCGGTGGTTACACTGCTTCGATGGAATCCACAAGCTTCGAGTGGAAAAACACAAGCCGTGGAAACACTGCTTATCAGTGGAAACCACAACCAGTACTTTCCACAAGAAGTACTTTCTACTAGCACTACCAATACAAACCACTACAAGAGTCAGGGTGTTCATGGACCTTATGGGTGTACACTCCGTACCTCCTAACTCATTACAAGGTGTGAACTAATCCCACAAGTGCACTAAATTTTCCAACAATCCTCCCCAAATTTAGTTCACTTTCTTTGCATGAAAAATAAACATCAAGCAAAACATGTGCATAAATGAAAATGTCATGAGGATTGAATTTTCATCTTAGTGAATTACACGTTTCAAATATTCGAGAATCAGGGTGTTCTAAGAATTGAACCCATCAACCCATTTGAATACCTGAAGATAAAATACACACAAGTTTTCAAACACTTAAAAGCTCCCGACACTATACAAGCCATGTGTCCATATCCAAATTCATAAATGTTGTAAAAGCTAAAAGTCCAAAGCTTCCTGAAGCGGCACAACTTCAACATTTACATAGGTGGTTCCTCTTTATTCATGCTTCTGCCAAGCACTTTTTCAAAGAAAATTAACCATTAAGAAGTAAAGACTTCATCCTCCTTTCGGCAGGTTCGAGCACAACCTTGGGATGTAAATAAAACATGTGCTCCAGTCCACTGAATGTTGACTTTCCACATTGAACTCAGCTCCTAAGTTTCCTCATGAGGGAGTTGGGTGTCCTAGCATTCAGTGACTAAGTTGGACTTAAACCCATCCCTTTAGTAGACTTTGTAACCAAGTCTCTAGCGGACCCTTCGTCAAGTGATCACTAAGTTACATTGAGATCTCACAAACTCTATAGATACCACCCCATTCATGATAAGCTCACGAATCATGCTATATGCGACACCTAAGTGTCTAGACTTACCATTGTACATCTGGCTATAAGCCTTAGCCAATGTAGCTGCACTATCACACAGGATAGAAATAGGTGCAATAGGTTTAGGCCACAATGGAATCTCAAGAAGCAAGTTTTTCAACCATTTAGCTTCTTTACCAGCAGCTGCCAAAGCTATAAATTCAGATTCCATTGTTGAACTGGTAATGCAAGTTTGCTTCTTGGATGCCCAAGAAATTGCACCTCCACCAAGTAGGAATACCCGACCACTAGTAGGCGAATTGTCTTCGTGTTCTTGATCCAACTTGCATCAGTGTATCCTTCCAACACCGATGGGTAACCAGTATATGAGAGACTATAATCCATAGTTCTCTTCAAATACTTCAGTACCCTTTGAACTGCTTGCAGTGATGAGCACTAGGATTACTAGTATACCTGCTCAATTTTCCCATTGCAAAACCAATATCAGGTCTTGTACAAGTCATGGCATACATCAAGCAGCCAATTACCCTAGAATTCTCAAGTTGAGATACTGACTTTGCCATGATTAGGCATCAACTTCTCACAAGTATCCATAGGTGTACTCACTGGAGTACAATCAAAGTAATTGAATTTCCTCAGCACCTTCTCAATATAATGAGACTGAGAGATAGAAATTCTTTTACTTTCATGTTTAATCCTTATACCAAGGATAACATCAGCCTCCCCCATGTCTTTCATGGAGAACCTTGATTTTGTCCTTTGTCAGGTCAACCTGATTTTGGTCAGTGCCAAAGATCAGCATGTCATCAACATATAGGCAAATGATGACTCCTTTACCGGATTCATCAAATTTGCTATATACACATTTGTCAGCTTGGTTAAGAACATAACCCTTTGGACAAAACCACTTCATCAAATTTTTGATGCCATTGCTTAGGTGCCTGATTAAGTCCATAAAGAGACTTAATCGGTTTACACCTTGTTTTCATTGTCGGGCATGATGAAGCCACGAGGTTGGTTCATATACACCTCCTCATCCAATTCACCATTCAAGAATGCTGTCTTCACATCCATCGATGAATAATCGATTGTGAATAGATGTAAGTAGCAATCAGATCTTATAGTCTTGTCACGAGCCACGGGGCATAAGTATCAAAATAGTCTATCCCCGACTTTTGTTTAAAGCCCTGAATAACTAATCTAGCCTTGAACTTTTCAATAGTTCCATCTACCTTCATATTCTTTTTGAAAATCCATTTGCAACCTAGAGGTTTGCAACCAGGAGGTAGATCAACCAACACCCAAGTGTTGTTCCCCATGATGGAAACCATCTCATCATCGATTGCTTCTTTCCAGAAAGCAATATCCTAGGACTTCATTGCTTCTTCAAATGTCTTGGGATCATCCTCAACAATGAAGCAATAGGAGTATTGGTCTGAGACCTCATCCCTTGTTCCTTCAACTAAGTATAGTTGAAACTCAGGTCCAAATGACTTTGGATTCTTGACCCTTTTGCTCTTCCCGAGCATAGGTTCAGTTGTTGAACCACAACCTCATCGGGGACCATGATGGTTCATCATCGAGGACCTCGATACACCAGTGTCATGAGTTCCATTAGGAATCCTCTGACTTGGTCTAGGGACTGATGAGAATCTATTCTCATCAAAGTTGCATCCCTTGATTCAATTATAGAGTTAAATGAAACATATTCATTAGGTTCAATAACATAGAACCTATAAGCCTTGGAATGCTTAGCATATCCAACAAAGATGCGATCAATGCCACTTTCACCCAAAGTCTTTTGCTTTGGATCGGGAGTCTTACAACACCCTACAACCCCGGACCCGAGATAGTTCAGGTTGGGTTTCCTTTTAGTCCCGAGTTCATAAGGGGTAACCTTGTTCCTTTTGTTGGGAACCCTATTTAATAAATAGCAAGCTGTTAACATAGCTTCACCCTAGAACCCTTGACTCGGTCTGAATAGGACAACATGGAATTAACCATCTCCTTGACACCTGTTTTTCCTTTCGAAATACCATTTTCTTTGAGGAGTATAAGGGCGATCGTTTCATGGATAATACCAACAGACTGAAAGTACTGAGTATCCATGTACTCACCTCCCCTATCGGTCCTTAATCTTTTGATCAAAGACCCAAGTTGTAATTCAACTTCAGTTTTAAACACTTTGAATTTATCTAATGCTTCATCCTTTGTATGTAACAAATAAACATAACAGAACCTAGAAGCATCATCAATAAACGTCACAAAGTACTTCTTATTCCCCAAAGAAGGAGTGGCATGCAAATCACACAGATCACTGTGTATCATCTCTAGGAGCTCAGTCTCACGACTAACACCCTGAAAGGGTTTCTTGGTAATCTTGGTCAACATGCAAAGTTTTACACTTTTCAGTGTCCATGTCAAAAGCTGGGATCAACCCATCCTTAGACATATCTTGCATTCTTTTAAGTGTACATGGCCAAGTCTTGCATGCCATAGGGTAGAGTCATCGGTCAGTGGTGATCACAAAATTTGAAATAACACTATCAGTGACAATATTAAGTCTGAACATTTGATTACATAAATAACCAAAACCAATAAAAACACCATGTTTAGAAAGCACAAATTTATCAGACTCAATAACTTGTTTATATCCATGATTATTCAATACACTACTTGAAACCAAGTTCTTCCTTATATCGGGAACATGAATAACATTAAACAAAGTTACAATCTTTCCAGAACTAAGCTTAATATCTACACAACCCGACCATGCACCAAGGCTGTTGACTCATTTCCCATGTGAAGAATAGAACCATCATTCAATGACTCATAAGTCTTGAACCAGCTTCTATCTTTGCACACATGAACTGTTGCACCAGAGTCAACCCACCACGCAACATCATCATCCTGCACATAATAAGATTCCGATACATATGTAACATAATAAATTTGAAAAGACTTATTAAACATATTCTGACCTTTCAGTGAGTTGGTTGAACCACCACTCCCGAACCATTAGTGCACGATCCATTGGCTTTACCACCAACCTTAACACCCTTGCGGTCCCTTTTGATGTGACCGGTCTTGCCACATTTCCAACAAGTAGGTGTTGCCTTCTTGTTAGGATCTGCCCTTGTGTTATCATGATATTTGCGTTTGCCTTTGTTGTCATTGTACCTAGTGGAGTTGTTATGCTCCACCATATTGACAACAGATGGTCCAGTAGCATTGCTACTCTTTGGCTTGTCATTATCATGCATCTTGAGAGATTCCTCAATGCGCGGATGCCCAACTCAACCGAGTTAACTCCTCTTTCTTATGTTTCAAGGTATGCTTGAAATCTTTCCAAGAAGGAGGGAGTTTGTCAATGACACAAGAGACTTTAATAGCCTCATCCATGTTCATATTGTGTTGTGTAAACCTTCCAAGTATTCCAAGAAGTTCATTGTGTTGTTCCATAAATGGTCTTGAATCAGTCATTTTGTAATTTGTGAAATTACTAACAAGGAACTTCTTACTTGATGCATCCTCAGCTATATATTTAGCATCCAAGGAATCCCACGGTTCTTTGGAAGATTCAAAGTTCTGATAAATATCAAACAGAGAATCAGACATACCATTGAGAATAAGACCTCTGCATATGTAGTCATCATTCTCCCATTTGCTCCTCCTCCTGATCTGCTCCACAGTAGCATCATCACCATCATCTGGAATGGGTGTGGTTAGCACATACACCACACTCATACTTGACAGCAAGAAGTGCATCTTCTTACGCCACCTCCTAAAGTTCACCCCTTCAAACTTGTCCAGCTTAGCAAAGTTTGAAGCCATATGTTTCATTGCGGCGGTTGCCATTGATTCTCACAAAATAGTTTACTTTGATTGTTGGCGTGTATCTCCCGAGCAGGGTTAAGACAATCAATGACAGATAGCAATACCACTAGGTGGTTACCGAATATCACTTGGAATCGTGTGATCACTTTCCAAAGTAAACTATTCGACCCTAATGCCCGGGTATCACGAATATCTACTTGGGATAAGACCAAATGCAGTTAGAGAATTAGGCACAATTCTATAACCCTTTCGCTAATAAGTGTTTTCGTTTTATGTGTCTCCTTCATGCATAATCAGATCTCCTATATATAGGAGGTTACTCTTAGCTAGTCAAATGGAATTATGAGTATTAATCGGCCCATTAATAGCCTCATAATTATCCCCATTATAGCTGTTAGTGGTTACATGACCAATTAAACGTGGTCATCAAGCAGTTATAGCTGCCATTTAGCGATACTTTAACACTAGCGTTACTTTCATACCATTAGCGTTACTTTAACACTAGCGGTACTTTCATAGTGCTATCGGTGGTTACTGCTTCTTGATGGAATCCACAAGCTTCAGTGGAAAAACACAAGCTTTGGAAACATGCTATCGATGGAAACCACAAGCGGTACTTTCCACAAGCAGTACTTTCTATTAGCACTACTAATACAAACCACTACAAGAGTCAGGGTGTTCATGGACCTTATGGGTGTACACTCCGTACCTCCTAACCCATTACAAGGTGTGAACTAATCCCACAAGTGCACTAAATTTTCCAACAGAACGCACATCCACTTGTCTGAATCGTTTGTGTGTATAACAATCTGCGTAAACATGCAGTTCAATAAGCATTTCATTATCTCTTTTATTGTTGATTATCTATGTTACATAGTAATTTTTAGGGTTAATAACCTTTTAAAGCACTATACATGTCAAGAATGGCAGTTCTGCGTAGCGAACTAAAAAAATAACTCTTTTAGGCATTAAAGTTGACATTTTTGTCTTTCTTTAACTATTATGACCATATTATAACCATTTTACCCTTTCTAAATTTTTTTCGAAATACTTTTCTTATCGAATTTTTTTTTCCAAAATATTTTTTTTGAATTTTTTTTCGAAATACTTTTCTTTTGAAATTTCTGAAATTTTTTTTCGAATTTCTTTTTTTTTTTTGAAATATTTTTCGAAGGGTAAAATGTTCATAATACTTAAAGAAAGACAAAAATGTCAACTTTAATGTCTAAAAGAGTTATTTTTTTAGTTCGCTACGCAGAACTGTCATTCTTGACAAATATAATGCTTTAAAAGGTTATTAGCCCTAATTTTTAAGTTACCAATGTTAACAAAAATGTCGTATATAAGATACAGACATAAGTGAAATTAATCATGTAAATTGTAGATTGTTTGTTATCTCAAAAGAATCACACCTAAAGATCTTTGCAATGGATGCCAAGTGCAAAAGGGAACATAAAATTTTCGGATTAGCTGACGTTTGATGTTGGTTGGATGAATGTAGCATACGTTCTTACGAATTTTGCGATAGCTATGGTTTTCATATTGTTGTAGTTTTGGGTTTAGGTGATAACAACGAGGTGGTTCGTTACTCTAAGTGATGTTGTAAAAACCGTGTTGATGTCAAGATCATCAAAAGAACACATAAAATTCCTTCGATCGATAATGTCGAAATCATGTCGTACATCTTTACATCGTTCCTACCGGAAAATGATGGTTGCTGAAAAAACTCGTCACTAGTGAGCTTTTATGGATTTGTTAAAAATTAAAAAAATAATTATCAAGTACCAATACTAAAAACTTGGTGTTTGTTTCTATTTAGAAGATTCCAACATAAGAGCTTTTTTTCATATGAGAAAAGTTTAATACAAAATCCAATTTTTAGTTACACGAAAATGATCATACTATCATGACGATAATTAGATCATTTATTTATAGAGGGGCGCTTTTATATACTTTCGATGACTTTTTTTTCGATATTTTTTTGAAAGTGTTGAAATTTACGTCAGGAGAAATAACATTTGGTTTGCTATTTTCAAATCACGCATGTGATTTGAAAATAGCAAATCACATGTGATTCTCTAGACTCAAATTTTAACACCGAAACAAAACTCGAAAAAAATGTTCGTCAAAAGTATATCAAAGTGCTCATCTACCGAAAGATAAAAAAATTCTCGTCTCGAAGATGTATTTTTTGTCGCTTAATGACTACCGTTTGCAAGATATATTATTTTAAAAAAAATGTGAAAATGATTGTAATTTTGATGAAAGATGGATGACTATAATTGGTTTATAAGATCTATGAACAATATGAGATTTATATTGATCTCAACTTCATGCTTTTATCGTGGTTCCTTAAAATCATAAATTACAAATAGCTAGAATTACACCATATGATAGGTTTGCAAAACAATATGAATACAAAAAGATACATTCTTTGATTCATATAATAGTGAAGATTGGGAGAATGACAAATCTTTCATTCCTTCATGTAAAAGAGACGTGATGAACTCCTAGAAGAAAGAAAGTCATGGTTGTATGTATGTGTTTAATTTTCAAAAGAAGGGCAAAAAGGTAACTTAAGTTGTTGATTAATATCAAAATATGAGTTTTAGAAGTTAAAATCATTTTTCTATATTTAATTTATTTAATTGGATATACATAAGTATTTCTAATTTTAAGAAAAATATTGATGTAATCAATGTTTTAAAAACCGGTTTTTTTATCGACCCGGCTTAGTCACCGGTTCACCGAGTCACCGGTTCAACCGGTTGAACCGCCGGGTCGAACCGGTTTTATACATATATATATTTTTTCATATATTTAATAATTAGTATTACATGATCTAATAATTTATTCGTTTTTATTCATACATTCGATTAAACCGATGAAGAAAATTGAGACTATACCAATAAATTTTGCTTTTTAAGTCTACATCTATAAAAATATAACCAAAATTTTCAAGGTGATTATAAATAATAAAATAGTTTATAATAAAACTATATTAATTGCTGATTCTAAGATCATATATAATTATAATTTATTATTTTACAAAATTTTAACAAACATTAGTTATCAACATTTTAACTTTTCAATTAAACTTAGAAAAGTTAATGGAAAAAAAAAGCATTTTGTTAATTTTTTTTTATAAAAAGTAATGACCCGGCCGGGTTTATCAAACCGGGTCAACGAAAAACCGGCGGTTCAATCCGGTTCTCAACCATGCAAAAACCCGATCCTATCCGGCCCGGTCTCCGAGCCGGTTCCTGGTTCAACCGGCCGGGTCAACCCGGGTTTTAAAACATTGGATGTAATTTTGATTTTTGCAAGGATATATATTGACGTAATAATTAATTTTTGTTTGTATATAGATGAAATTCACTTTTAGCCCTTTGAAGGTTAATCGATCACTTGTTGAATTGGGAGTCTTTGAAAACCATAGACAAATCAAACATGATCAATTCACTTCCTAGTCTCCACCACAGACAAAAACGTCAAGGTCGTGTTATGGAAAATTGAAAATGTGGAAATGTTGCATTCTGGAAAACTTGAATAATCATCAAAGACACTTATTGGATCCCAGTCATGATAACGTGTTCTAACACGTAAGTGTACGCAGCCAGGAAATTATAAGATTTTCTCTAACCCATTTGAGAGGGTAATTAATCAGATTATCGTTTATCGCCTTTGAAAATATCTTGAGAAACCAGCGTTTGAGTTCATGCTAGAACTAGGGATAGCACTGGAGCAAACAATTCAGTAAGATACTGCGACACTGCGTATATAAATTTGGTTATAGATCGATAGGCTCAAAATCTGCACGTAGATCAGGGAATTATCCTTAAAAGAGTTTATGTGGTTGCTCCAGTCCCTTCATATCGTGCTGTTTTACATTAACAGGAGATATATAGAATGAGTAAATGACAACTAGCCTAAATTGTTGAAATAAGGTCTAATCTTTTGTTAGACTTAGAAGTTTACTAGAACATCAATATATAATATATCAGTATTAGACAAAAAGAAATGTACGACAAAGAATACACATTCATGAAACCGAAAAAGTGAACAAATAAAGACGAGAGTGTCGGAGGAGAGGCGAGGTGTTGGTGGAAATGGGCAGCGGAGGTGTTTGATGGTGGCGACCGAGACGTGCTATTTTTCGTACTTAATTTTCTTATAAAATATTGTTTGATACTTAGACATATTGTTGTAACTATAATACCATGCCACTCTAACTCTTCCTGCTAGGTAATTAAGGTTGTTCATGACCGCCGGCCGTTCGAGCCACAATGCTTATTTGCAACTCCAAATTTCCAAAAAGGTGTAAAAAATACCCGCACCCATTTTATGTAACTAGAAATTTCAGGAGATTACTAATATTTTGACCTGTATTGTTGTGGTTAAACTTTGTTGCACAGGTTCATAATGTTTCCAGGATCGAGTTATAAACACAAGGTTTAACAAGAATTGATTCTTTGATCATCACAACAAAATTGTTATTATGTTGTAATATGAGACACTCAATTAATACTAATAGGACATGTATTGAATTGAATTAACAACTGGTTGTTTTATATTGACAATCTGCATATTTATATGCATCGAATGGGTGTGAATGAACCAACATGATGGTTCGTTTGTATCTGCCCAAACTGTCGATGCATTGTGACTTTTGACACACTTTATTTAAAGAATAATACTAAATACTAATAGGTTCTTAGACTAACTCATAATTACATAAACATAATATATACTTAGGTATCCTAATCTTTGATTCTAAAACATTAATGGTCTAACAAACTTATTCCAGCCTATTTTACATAACTAAAACTGACATACTTCATCAAGAGTGACGGATCGAAAAATATCTTGAAGAGGTGATATATATATATATATTAATTTGCCATATTGGGGTCGATCCTGGTTCAGTTGCATCTATTTGATAATTTATGCGTGGTTTATTTAATCTGCCTATACAAAAAAATAAAATGATCTGTTTAAACTATTCAACCCGTCCTATTTAACCCGTTAACCTAAGTATATATACGGGTTAAATGGGTCAGGTTAGGGTTGACATAGCTGACCCAATAATGTAAATAGGTCAGGTTCGGTTCGGGTTATGTGTAAACAGGTTAGGGTTAACATACCATGTTACTTACTAATAATGGGTCAAATGAATCAATCCTATGATATTATTTAGCTGAAAGTAAAAGAAGTGTGACATAGATTCATAATTCTTTAAAGCATATGAAATACTAATTACAACATATAAAATTGTTTTACAACAAGAATATTGCATCATACTTTCGAAATTAATTTCAAGAATCATATTGATGTCAAGACATGTGTGACTAAGTCCTATATAATTACCAAATATATTTCAAAGAAATTCCCTCCAATATTTTTTCGTCTGAACGTCATTAATTCACTATCTTATGGCGGATCGAGCTAAACGTCGTGACAAAGGTACATCCTCTAATAAAGAAAGTGAAGATACCGCCACTAGCCACACGCATGAAGGTGTTGTTTTTGTCGGACAGCGAATCGCTAAAGTATATTCTTGCATTTCGTTCATGTTATAAAGTATTCCCATGGGATAATCAAACTTCCTTGAAAGACTTTTTGTCTCGAGCAACTCATTTGGTTGAAATGGCCTGCCAATCATGCAGAAAAACTTAAGATGCCCATCGTCTAAAACATAGGTGATCTGTATACAAGCATTTTTGTTCCAGACACATCACAGAAAACAAGCACTTCAGATTCAGGCATGTTGCTCAAGCCATCCCACCAGCATAGTTTACTACCTATACGGCTATACCACTTAACTATAAACCAGATGATACCAACACAAAATGGCGCAACTGAAATGCGCGTTATATGCAGAAAAATTAAATCACAACCATTAATACACAATCACGTTAGATTACCTTCTCATCCCAGGTGCACATAAAAGATCTATTAGCACCATGATCTATGATGCAGATACCGATCTGTAAAAAGCATTTGTGTTTCGAAACATCACAGAAAAAAAGCACTTCAAATTCAGCCATGTTACTCAACCCATCATATCCCCGCATAGTTTGTACCTATACGGCTATATCACTTAACTATAAACCAGATGATACCAACACGAAATGGCGCAACTGAAATGCACGTTACATGTTGAAATACATGAAACCGCATTGACAATAATAACAGCATTAAGTAACTCAGCAATCAGAAGGATTCAAACAGTAAGAAAACCATGAAACGACAAGCTTAATTAGGGAATGATCTTCATTAGCAACAAAGCTTAAATTGCAGTATCACTAAAGCAGCTGATATACAAACTAATAACCAAGCCACGTCTCTAAACACTTGCCCTAACACCACAAATCAAACGCCCCAAAACATAAACTATCCTAACCGACAAATACCATAACAACCTTCACCATTCCCCAATCATCTAATCATCATCTTCAGACGGCTTTGATGGACCAGCCTTCTTAGGGAGCAAAAGGTTGTGAATGTTGGGCATCACACCACCGTTAGCAATGGTGACATCACCAAGAAGCTTACTTAGCTCCTCGTCGTTCCTGACAGCTAACTGAATGTGTCTCGGCACAATTCTGGTTTTCTTGTTGTCCCTTGCAGCATTTCCAGCTAACTCAAGAACCTATCTATAACCAATTCTCACAATCGCAATACATCTCAAATTTCACACAATATATATGAAAAAGATAATACTAATAATAAAAAGAGTAAGAAAAAATTAAATATAGTTCTTTTATGGGAAAATGATAAAAATACCCATTTTTCGACTATACTCCACTAAATACCCATTTTTTTCTCAAAATTCCGAAATACCCATAAATCCTCAAGTTTTGTGACTTTTTGCGGATTTTTGTAAAAATCAAAAAATCACAAGGTTGTTTTGAAAATATGCAAAGTTTGACTTCAAAAAGTCAAACCTTGCTACTTAAAATCCTTTTATTCCAACATTCTCATTTTCTAACCTTGAAAAAAAAAAGGGGTATTTCCAATATAAAAACCTTGCGAATTTTCGACAAATTAAATGGATCAAGCTTCAAATCCGGTACATTTCATACTTTTATTTATACAAAAATCGCAAGGTTTTTTAAAAATCGAAAAATCAAAAAATCGCAATGTTTTTTAAAAAATCGAAAAATCGCAAGGTTTGACTTAAAAAAAGTCAAATCTTGTGGTTTTCAAAAAATCCGTAAGTTTTTGCAAACTTTGCGGACTTTATGGGTATTTGGGAATTTTTGAAAAGAAAAAAGGTATTTGGTAAAGTATGGTTGTAAAAATGAGTATTTTTGTTATTTTCCCTTATTTTATTACCATGAGTGTGACATTCACATTTTATATATTTTTAGTTATAATACTATTAAAATAATCATCATTTTTGCTTGAGTAAAGTCCAAAATGCAATTTATTTTCGAAAATAAATTGTACCATTAGTCCTTAGGACTGACGATTCAAATATTCTCTCTTTCGTTAGGAGATAACGGAGAAATAGTTTGCACCGTTAGTCCTCATTGATTGAGTTTACTAACAGTTTGATGGTTTTGTACCAACTTTACAAATGGAGTGATGGTTTTGTGCCAAAAAAAAGTTTAAAGATGTAAAGCGAGACACGGAACAAACCACAAAGACTTATTTTATACTTTACTCTTTCTGCTTATATCAACATTTTTTGAGGGAAAAAACATTCAATTTTTAGCAATAACGTCAAATTTTTTGGATAACTCCAAAACCGAACCAAACCAAATTCAAATTTGATTAAACGGAACCGAAAACCGAATTTAAATTCGGTTCAATTTTTTAGTTGACCCGAATTCATATTTTATATATTTTTTTCATTTAATTTTATAGATTTTTAGAACAAAAATATATTTATAATAGGAAAAAGCTTTAATATTTTCTTTAATGTATAAATATAAATATATATATATATATATGTGTGTGAATTGGGTTTTGAGTTTGGTGAGATTTTCATTTTATCAAAACTATATTTAAACCGAAAACCCAATATTTAATTCGGTTCAGTTTTCATTTAACTTTATTATGTTCACTTTCTATTTTTGTTTACTGTGTATTACCTAATGTTGCATAAATTGGCCTAGGCGATTAATAAGCTAAGCGAGAGATTAACTACTCTGATTTTCACTAATCGGCCTTATTAATTTGTTTGGTCAAAAATTAGTCAGCATACCAAATAATCGGCTAAATCAGGCATCAATCGGACAAAAATCGATAAAATGGGCCAACTCGGTTACGGATAGAAATCGGCCAAATCAGCATAAACCGATCAAATAAAAAAAATTTTGGCCAAATCGGGCATATTGTTACAAAATTTTATGATTTTATATATTAAAAATCTAATCCAATTAATTATCGTCTAACCAATTAATCGCTATGCAGTACCATGTAAAGCCTAGCAATTTTTGCAACTTTGGTATTACCCAAGCACCATTTGTCACCCACATCCAAAGAGTACCCATCTTCATTTCTACAGCCGCCATGGTTGCAACTCCAACATCACCACCACCATCAATATCAACATCATCATCATCAACATCATCATCATAGATAACATCGTGTTACAGGTAACAGAGTTATCACTGTTTTTTTTTTATTATTTCATCATAAATTTGCATTAAAAGTCATGGACAAAAGAAGAAAAATAGATAGAATAAGTTAAGCTACGGATTGCTTATTAATCGAAATCATCTCTCGAATCAAAATAACCACAACAGAGGTAACTAGAACAGCTGCTACTATCTCCAAACGTTGGCAACATCTTTGGACTCTACTTCCTAATCTTGTTTTCATAGATAATAATGACCTCGCATGCAGAAAATAGAATGACCTCATCGATTACTTTTCATTTATCGACAAAACGCTAACTCAACGTCCTACTGATGTCAAACTCAACAAATTCAAACTCTACGTCAGTTTCGATACTGACTTTAATCCTCAGTTTAAATCTCAATTCATTAGCTGGATTCGTCATGCTATTCTTCATCGTAACGTGCAAAAGGTTCATTTAAGGTTAAGGGACATTGCAGCAGATCAAATTGAGTTTATCTTTGATGATGCGTTGTTTTTCAACAATGCATGTTTTACGAAGATGAAATTGCGTGATTGTTTATTGAATCCTCCTAATGGTGTGATAAGGTGGGAGAATCTTAAGAGTTTGCATCTAAGGCGAGTAAGATTAGATGAAGATATGATTGAAAATATATTGTCCGGAAGTCCTTGTTTGAAAGTTTTGGAATTTAAGAAATGTTATGGGTATAGACGGATTGATATTACTTCAAAGAGTCTTACGATGTTCATGCTTACTTCTTACAAATCGGAATTTGAGTATCTATGGGAGACGGATTATATTGATGGTATTGAAATCAATGCTCCTCACGTATTTGGAGAAGCTTTTGCTGCTCAATGTGTCTTCTTTAATCCAAGCTAAATTAAACTATTGGAACTTGGGGGAGTTTGATACATCTAGTGATGTACTCGAAAAAGAGATGCTTAAAGGACTTTTACAAAGCCTTAGCCATGTCAGCGATATTACATATGGGGATAACTGTTTAGAGGTAATATTTTCCTCCTTTTTTTTTTTTTTTTTTTTTGGCATTTGGGTTTGTTTGGTTGTAGTTAAGAGGTGTGATTGCTAGTTTTAATTTCGGTTTTCCCTAATTTTTATTAGTTTATACACTTCTTTTTTTAGTTTATACACATTGCAGTGCTTTAATAACGGTCTCTTTGCATTGGTAGGTTCTCTCTCGTTTGGAAGCCAAAGGTTGCCACTATTTTGAGGATACAGATGATACTTCACCCGATAGTGATTCGTCTGATAGTGATTCAATTTAAAACAGAGATTGGCGAACAAACTGTTTTTGTATCACTAAGTATGTTTAGTGATGAGCTGTGTAATGGATGTTTGCGTGTGTTTACAGCTGACTTGGCTTAAAACTCTTATGTTTTAGTGAAGAATGCAATGGATTTCTTATTTTAACAGAAAATGCATAAAACTATATCTTCTTGTTAAGTTGTATTTTAAATATATCTTCTTGTTAAGACCAAATCTCAAATGCGAGGCTATTTGAGAGAGGCCTGCCTCAACTTTTGAAAATCTGTGTAGTATCTATGCGTATAATAATCTTCTGACAGTTCACATCATTGGATTTTTCATTTGTCATTTCCTACCTCGTTCTTTTCATTTAGTAAGATAATAACGCGGTTTGTAAAAAATTGTTTCAGTGTATATCCTTCAATGTATCCAATGCAGTTCATAACCAGTTCAATTTGAACTTCATTGCCTACACCTGCGTTATCGTGTTAATGTCAGGTCATGAGCATATGTTAGATATGGTATATGTCTATAATGGATTATTATCAGTAAGACAAGTAGCATAATCATTGTAAAACCTATTAAAAGTGCATCTCTAGGATTGTAGAGGGGATTAGCAATGATAGTAATTCAGTCTTATATAGTTGTAATTTGTCGTTTGAGCTGTGAATAAGATATACCTTTTCAGAATATGACTGGGAGTTTTATCAGTTCTGTAGACCCCTGTTTATTAGGATGAAGGTTCGTCTCATAGTCCCTTCTGTGAGTTTATTTTACTTGCAATCGATATAGGTTCTAACCAGTATTATCTGTCTCCATTTACCATATGATTGAGCTCTTTCTTTGTTACTCCTATCTCGTTTGTATTGGATAGTTGTATTAAGCAAGTAGAAAATGTCGATTCATGCTTATCTAGTGAAGTATTAAGCAAAGCTCTTCTAGCAATCCAGAAGATGCAGAGGTGTAGTTGAAGGATAATCTGACGATTTATCCAACTCATCATGCCTGTTTTTGTCGTAATAGACGTGGATACCTTATAAGAGCCAAATCTCAAATGGGAGGCTGTCTGAGAGAGGTTAGCTCATCTTTTGATATATTGTGTTCAATCTTTCAACAGTTCAAGCTCATAAGAATATTTTTTTCTGTCATGCCCTATTTCACTATTTTAATAAGACAACACGTGTCAAATGAGTTCTTGTTATCAAATTGTTGCTGAAGTTCATGACAAGCTCAATTTGAACTTCATTGCCTCCACCTGCTTACTTGTGTTATGAAGAGTGTGGAATCCAATTCTTATGACTATACGTTTCTGATGTTGGCTTTCGTCATACTCTCATTATATCTTATTTTAGCAGATATGCATATGTTAGATCCATCAATTAATAGTTAGGCATGTAGCATGATCATCATAGAACCTATTAAAGTGTATCTCTAGGATTGTAGAGAGTATTAATAGAGAGATCGACTTAGCAAGTCTATGCATGATCATCAATTAATAGTTAGGCTATTAGCAATGATAATTAGGCAAGTATTAATAGAGAGATCGACTTAGCAAGTCTATGCATGATCTTCGAGAATGCAAATCTACCCTTGAACGCAACAAGTCTTGTCTGGTCAAGAACACCGAAGGGTGAAGTGCTATGATGGAGTGTTATGTAAAATGAGTTTTATGAGTGCGGA
The DNA here is from genome assembly GCA_910596185.1 of Chrysanthemum makinoi. Taxonomy (NCBI): domain Eukaryota; kingdom Viridiplantae; phylum Streptophyta; class Magnoliopsida; order Asterales; family Asteraceae; genus Chrysanthemum; species Chrysanthemum makinoi. Next base: position 10,929,462 of record OU343222.1, read on the forward strand.
TCGATTTAATTACATTATGCATCTGTCATGAACACTTCATTTGAAAGATGATCTTAAGTCATTTGAATCCCTTCGTTATGTTGACTTCGAAAAAAAAATGCAATGCGTACAAGGAAAATATATTTGATTACCAAATTAATGTAGTGTTTTGATTTTTTACTGGGTTATGATAAGCAAGATATAATGACCTTGTTAAATCAAATGCAAATTTTTATTATACATATATCGACAATTTGGTAGCGATATTTTCAGCTTCTTGCAAAAACTGCTTCAAATATAAATTTTGCATTAAATAACCCAGGTTATGGCTTAGGGCAATCGGTAGATCCAATGGTATTGGAACCTAAACAGCAGGTCATGGGTTCGATTCCATGCATATCCCGTTTCACCTAGTCGTATTCTTTTTCTTTTAATTGTTGGTTTTTTTTTCTTGTAAACACACTAATTTATTTATACCCAAAACAGCAGTCCAAAGAAATTAAGTTTGTTGAATAACGCTGGTCAATGATGTGTTATTGTGTTACATCACTCGATGTGTATGTCATTTGTCCAATGTTACTTATGCATATGAATACAGAATATTTTTTGTGTTGCTTGCACTCGGTATAATTGTAATCACTTTGTTCCTTTTCTTAGACGGGGAAATAAAGTGTCGATTTAGATGGTTCCGTATAACTGCTTGATAGGTATGTGATACTTCATACTCGTACGAGGTTGTGAGCTACTGCTACAGTTGTTGACACGGCCTGCCAGTTAATCATGCAGAAAAACTTAAGATGCCCATCGTCTAAAACATAGGTGATCTGTATACAAGCACTTGTGTTTCGACACATCACAGAAAAAAAGCACTTCAGATTCAGGCATGTTACTCAACCCATCATACCCGCATAGTTTACTACCTATACCGCTACACCACATAACTATAAACCAGATGATACCAACACAAAATGGCGCAACTGAAATGCACGTTATATGTTGAAATACATGAAACCGCATTGACAAACAGTAGAAATCAAACAGTAAGAAAACCATGAAACGACAAGCTTAATTAGAGAATGATCTTCATTAGCAACAAAGCTTAAATTGCAGTATCACTAAACCAACAGATATACAAACTAAAACCACAAATCCAACGCTCGAAAACATAAACTATCCTAACCAACAAATACCATAACAACCTTGACCACCGCACAATCATCTAATCATCATCTTCAGACGGCTTTGAAGGGCCGGCCTTCTTAGGAAGCAAAAGGTTGTGAATGTTGGGCATGATGTTGGAATTAGATATCATGACAATCAAATAAATAATCACAAAACATCAAAGAACACATGCGGAAGCCTATAGGATTTATATAACGAATAATTAATTAACATAAAAGAATATCGCATTACCTTTGTTGGTTCTAGCCGAACAAGAATCAAATCCACAAACTAGCAACGGAAGAACCCTAATTTGATTTAATTAGGATTATATGAATTACCCCTTACCGTTTTGTAATTCAATCTAAGAATAATAACAATATTGTGTTATTACCACTTTCTTGTACACACGTACTAAACCGAATTAAAGTAATGCTAGTTTTATCAAACAAAATAACTTGGTTTGTGAAAAAGTGATGATCAATCCCTTTGAATGGGTGTCGACTGGTTTTAGAGCAAAACACACACAAAACACTTTTAGATTTAGCTTAATGAATACAAGAGATGCAAAAACAAGACCCTAGTCTTGTATATATACACAACTAAACTTGGTGAACAAGTTTGAGTCAATGTGGGATTGGGTTGGGTCCTTGTGGCCGATCGGTGCATTAATCCCACAAGGGAGTCCGAAACTTTCTCAAACTTTGCATTCTAGTCCTTTTTCAAATATATTTAATGCCCGTTAATCCATTACATTAATTACTTAACGTCCGGTAGTTATTTTATTTAATAAATAAATAAATACAACATTTATATTTAATTATTTAACTTTAATTCTCATACGTAAAGTGTGCAATCCCGTGGTCTCGAGTTCGATCCTAACTCACGTCTACTAATTTATATCCATAAAACTAACACATGACACCGCCGTTAGCAATGGTGACATCACCGAGAAGCTTATTTAACTCCTCATCATTCATGACGCTAGCTGGATGTGTCTTGGCACGATTTTGGTTTTCTTGCCGTCCCTTGTTGCGTTTCCAGCTAACTCAAGCACCTATCAATAACCAATTCACAATCTCAATACAACTTATATTTCACGCCAATAACAATAAAAATATCAAAATTTATCACAATAACCACACAAATTATCATCTCTATAAACATTGGCAAAAAAATTCACAAATTTCCTAATCTATGTGTAAAAAAATTGGCTTTGCAATTCAAAAATGCTTGTATGCAGAACTTATTTTGTGTTGCACTTCTATGTAAATTGAAATAATGCTTTTAATCAACTAGAAGTACTGCGTAATGCAGTACCGTAAGCGATTTTTTGGCGAGCAAATGCTTTTCATTTTAAACATTCCTTATTTAGCATGTATTAAATACTTTATAACCTAGTAGATATATGTTATTTAAAAGTAGAACGTCTAAATTATTAATAGTGTAAATAGTTAGCACTTTTACTATTAAAATATATATCATTATTAAGTTTACTATATCGTTTAAATAAGACTTATATTTTTAAATTTTACATTAATTTTCTTTTTTTTTTATAGTAATGTTTTTTGTCTTAATATTTTAAGATTTATTTTTATAGAAAGTACCAAATCCTTTGATGTGCATGAAATTTAATGATAAAAAAAATTCATAAAATAAAAATACCAATTTTATTAACATATTTGTAAAAAAAATGCAAAAACAATTGAGATTCTAATGCTCGTGATCTTTTTAGCCTTCATATCTTTAAAAATGATCTTTAGTCATTTGAATCCCTTCTTTTTGTTGACTTTGCAAAAAAAATGCAATGTGTACAAGGACTACCAAATCAATGTAGTGTTTTGATGTTTTTCCGGGTTATGATAAGCAAGATACAATAACCCATGTTAAATCAAATGCAAATTATATCTTATTCATATATTGACATTTTGGTAGTAAATATTTTCAGCTTCTAGCAAAATATGCTTCAAATATATTTTTTGCATTCAATAACATGGGCTATGGGTTGGGGCAAATGGTAGATTCTTTGGTATTAGCACCCAAATAGAAAGGTCGTGGGTTCCATTCCAAGCATATCCCATTTCTCCATATGTATAGGCTTTTTCTTTTAATTTTTAGGTTTTTTCTCTTGTAAACAAACACACAACCAAAATACTCCCTCCGTCCCAAAATTATAGTCTCCTATTAACTTTTTCGGTCTTTCTCTTACAACTTTGACCTTAAATATTTTTTTTTTTTGTTATGTAATACTTGATGCAAATTATATGAATGGTATGTGTTTTAAATGTATTTTTCATTAGTATATTTTTTCAATCATTTATTGTATACACAAACAAAAATATTTAAGGTCAAAGTTAAAAAAGAAAGACCGAAAAAGTCAATAGGTGACTATAATTTTGGGACGGAGGTAGTAGCTAAATTTTGTTGACTAAGGCTGGTCAATGGTGTTTTACATCACTTGATGGCTTGATGCATATGAATACGGAATATTTGTTGTGTTGTCACTCTGTTCCTTTTCTTAGATGGGGAAATAAAAGTGTCGATTTAGATATTTTGTTGACTAAGGCTGGTCAATGGTGTTTTACATCACTTGATGGCTTGATGCATATGAATACGGAATATTTGTTGTGTTATCACTCTGTTCCTTTTCTTAGATGGGGAAATAAAAGTGTCGATTTAGATATTTTCGCACAACTGTTTGATAGGTATGTGATACTCGTATGAGGTTGTGTTAGCTAATGCTCCACTTGTTGACACGGCCTATGAATCGTGCAAAAAAAAGTGAATGACAAATAGTAATACCCAATCACATAATTAACTTGTTAACCGAGGCATGATACTTGTTTAGGCCTGTTTAGTATTTAGGGTTTATTTTGTCCATCTTATTTAATGTATGTAGAGTTGAGATCAATATAGAACTCATATTTCTCATAGAACAAATGAACCAATCATAACCCTCTATTTTTTATCTAAATTAATACAAAATCATTTTTCAACTTTTTTTTAAAACAACATATCTTACAAACGGTAAATCTTCAAAATATAAAAAATACACCATCGTTGACGGAATTAAATTATCTTTCATAGATATGCGACTTTTACATATTTTCTAAAAACATTTTTTTCAAAAATTCGTCAAAAATCATATATGATTTTACGAATCATATATGATTTTAAAAATCATGTATGATTCGATTTTTCGATCATATATGATTTTCAATCATATATGATTCTCAAAATCATCATATGTGATTAGTAAAATCGAATCATATATGATTTCAATAAATCATATATGATTTTTGTTGACCGAAATTTTGAAAAAAAGTTGTTAAAAATATATAGTAGTGCATATCTATAGAAAGATAATTTAATTCTCGTCACGATGGTATAATTTTTATCGCGTAACGATTAACGGTTTGCGAGATATTTAATTTTTTTAAAAAAGGGTGAAAGTTTATCATAATAAAAAAATGAATGACTATTATTGATTGATTGGATCTATGGTAAATTTTGGTTCTATATTGAACTTTTGTCAATGTATGTATATTGTAATAGTTTAGTTGAATCTCATAATATAATTTTCAGTGTTCCATTTCTACAATAATAAGATAATAACCATGTTAAATCAAATGCAAGTTATTACTATTACTGTTATTACTATTAATTATTTTTTTTTTGTTTTGAAATGCTAATATTGCATTAAAAGGCTCCAAGCAGGAGGCAAAAGGGACAAAACAAAAGAATGTACAAAGCCAAAAACAAACCAGCTTGTTTATTGAACCATCGCCCAAATGATAATTAACCAGCTTGTTCCCCTGTTTCCAAATAGCCCACAAAGAACATTGAAACACCCCCTGAATAACCTTCGAGAGCCTTGAGCACCCCTTCGACGAGGTTGAGAGATTACCGAGGGCTACATCAGAAATAGAGAATGATGGGAAGGACACAGGTTGAGTCAAGTTCCACCAACTCCACACTTTTCTCCAAACCGAGGGCTACACTTTTCTCCAAACTATTACTGTATTACTATTACTTTACTATTATACGTAGTAATACATTTATAGGGATTGCTTCCGCCAATCCAGTTTCTACTACCGCCACACCCAACATGTTTTAGCTACAATACTTTATGCATAAAATATAATCATCAGGTTGCTATGGACAATCCTTTTTTTGCTTGGGGCAAGAATGAACAGTAAATTGGGATTGCTTCAGGCAATCCCATTTCTGCTAGCGCCACACCTAAAATGCTTTAAGTATAAGACTGTACGCGCACTATAAGAAAGCAGGTATGGGAGGATAAGCATTACATGGCGTTATTGGTATCTTTTGCCATCTCAGCCATATCATACACTTCCAATAACACAATAACTAAAACACCCTCCCTCATAACACACCACTAACATGTTATTGGGTCATACAACTACCCCATTAAAATACACTCACTCACAATCAATACAAAACCCAACATTGGCGAGCCATTTCACTAGCTCAAATACCTTTGGCACCATGATAAGCAAGACAGTGATGGTATGGCATTTGGCTAGCCATTGGTAATATTAAGGTGCATTTGACATGTGAATTGCATCCATACTCATGTGCTTCTAAACCACTTGGTTGCGAAATGCTTTTGCTTGGGGCATGGATGAAGTGTAACAACAGTAATGCGGTCGCCGCTAACGGCCGTTATCTACTAACGGATCATTATTAATAACGGTACATTTATCTTTTCTAATATTAAAAAAAACAAAAACGGGACAACAGCCCCTGAGGTTTATCTTTCGTTGTAAAATAGGTCCCTTGAGGACTAATGATGTAATATAATTTACATATGTGATCCTTCATGTTAAAGGTCCGTTACAAAGCTAGTCCTACTAACTGTCGTTCGTTAAGTAACGACATTCTATCACTTTTATTAAAACGATGTATATAAAACATACCGCGAAAGCGCGGAATAAATCCTCGTGACAACAATATGGATCCAAGCTTTCATAACTTGATCAAGCCGCAAGAAATAAACGCTATCAATAAACCGGTATTTTTTGTTTATTTTTTTATTTTTATTCTTTTTATTGATCCAACCTTTTTCTTAACCTCGTGTTAATGCTCATTGTTTTATTAATTGAAGACATATAATAGATAATACTATGCGTTTTATGCTTTAATTTGGGGCTTTTCTATCTATACTAAAAACTAAGAAATTATTATTGTTATTATTTTGGTTAAAGTTCTTACGTATCTATTTGTTACCAGAGAAATGTCTAGTATTATACATACATTGACATTTTGGTACTAATATTTTCAGCTTGTGGTTGATTATGGCCCTACCCCATTTCGGTTTTTCCATTCGTGGTTAGAAATGGAAGGCTTTCATGATTTGGTCACTAGTACTTGGAGCAATGATGGTATTGTTGAATCTAATGGTTTGGTATCGTTTAAGAAAAAACTCCAAAATCTTAAGCTGAAAATTCGAGATTAGGTGGCCTCTAATAAAACTTCATGTTTTCATCTTAAACAAGAGCATCATGTGAGGCTTTCTTCTATTGACTCTAAGGTTGATCAAGGTTGTGCTACTGATGAAGACTTCCAAAATTGCATAGATTCTTTAAAAATCTTGGGAGAGTTAGACCGATTGGAATCTAAAGACTTAGCCCAAAAAGCTAAAGTAAAGTGGGCTTTAGAGGGTGACGAAAACAGAAGCTTCTTTCATGGTATGCTAAAGAAAAAACGGCGCCAATTGGCTATTAAAGGGATCCTCAAGAATGGAGAATGGATCGAGGATCCTAACCTTGTCAAGGCTGGATTTTTTGATCATTTTAGTTCTCGCTTCAAATTGGGTTCTGGGATCCCTACTTCTTTAGATGCGATATGTTTCAAATTTTCTTTCTTCTAGTCAACATGATCGTTTGGATCAAAATATCACTCGTGAAGAAATCAAAGAGGCGGTTTGGGGCTGTGATGGAGACAGGTGCTCCGGGTCCTGATGGTTTCACATTTAAGTTTTTCAAAACTTTTTGGGATCTGATTGAAGGTGACGTAGATCGGTTTGTGCATGAATTTTTTCGTACTAATTCCTTCCCTAAAGGATGTAATTCTTCATTTATTGCATTGATCCCCAAGGTCCATGATGCTAAGTTTGTCAATGATTTTAGACCTATTAGCCTTATTGGTTCCCAATATAAAATTATTGGCAAAATTCTTGCTAATAGACTTTGTGATGTGATCGGAAGTTGCATAAGCCCGGTTCAATCGGCGTTCATTAAAGATAGAAATATTCTTGATGGGCCTCTCATTCTTAATGAAATTTTGGCATGGTATCAAGAGCATAATAAAAAGCTTATGGTTTTTAAAGTTGATTTTGAAAAAGCCTTTGACTTTTTACGTTGGGATTTTTTGGACTTGGTTATGGAAAAGCTTGGCTTTGGTCTCAAGTGGCGTAATTGGATTCAAGGTTTCCTTCGAAATGCTCGATCCTCTATTCTTGTTAATGGATCTCCAACGGTACCGAGTTTGAGGTCTTTAGGGCCTTAGGCAAGGGATCCGCTATCCCCTTCCTTTGTATTTTGGCTATGGAAGGCTTCATGCTTTTACTCATGGCGGAGGCTTTTGGTCTTTTCAAAGGGGCATATTGGCGAGGATAACATGTCTATTTCCCACCTCATGTATGCGGATGATATTATCTTTTTTCTGAATGGTCTAGATCTAATGCTTCTAATCTGATTAGTATGCTTCGATGCTTTTTCTTAGTTTCTGGGCTTAAGATTAATGTTCATAAAAGTAATGTCATAGGCATTGGAGTTTCGGATGAGGAGACTACTTACTTGGCGAATGTCATTGGATGTCGGGTGGCTAAACTCCCTCTTAAATATCTTGGCGTTCCTATCGGGTGCAACATGCGTAGGTGCTTGTTAGGTCACTAGTTTTACAAACACAAGTTATATAGAAAGGAGATAAGGCGATTGAACAAGCTAAACACACACCCACTCACGTATAAGTGTAACCGGTTATGCAAAGAGAGTGAATGAGAGAATAACTTGAACAACCAACCTTCAAATGAAGGTTTACAAGAGGTATTTATAGGAGGGAAGCTAGGGCAACACTCCTAGTTCCCTTCCTATCCTTATTGGGCTTGGGTCAAGCTTATGGGCCTTCTACATAAGCTTGACCTTAAACAAACATAAAGGCCATAATAAAGCTACCTATTACATATGAAATATAAATACTTGACATACTGTTTAGGAGTGATTCCAACAATCTCCCCTCAAGTATATATGAATGTAAACAGTGAAGGCGTTGATGTAATAGTAGCGATGGACGTCTTCGACATTCTTCTTTCTTGTGAGAAGAATTGCCTTGATTCGAACAATCTCCCCGGTGTAGAGAGATAGTTATCTTTGAACAGTTATGCTTTGACGTCTTCATTAACTTTGTTCTATGATCATTGTTCTTTGTGGTGAGAGTGATAGTATGTTGTTGTCCGCATAGGTCCAGTGCGCTTCGCCGCTCCAAAGTGTTCCACGTCATTCTTCAACATGCTCACACGCTCTTTGACGTTGGAATTCAATACCGATGAAGTTCTTTAAGTCTTTAACTTTGTAGATTCTTTGGTTTGACGAAGAATCATTCTGACGGTTGTGTTGCTTTTGAATAGAACTTCCATTAGTGATGATGTTGGCGTGAGCATGAGAAGAATCAGGACGATCATCCCGCTCCGGAGCTTCCATAAGAAGAAAACATTTCAAACGGATAGTAATAAGCGGTTTAGAGCACTTACAAGTTTGAACTTCGAGTGTTAACAAAGCATAGTGTGAAAACACAACTCTAATTCTTACAAAGGCCGTTCCTGAATCGGAGTCCCACAAGTGAGATAACGCGATGTACCGAAGTACATCTACGATTCGAGATGAGTCGAGGTACAGAAGCATCACCTCACGCATAGACCGCTTGAGACACACTCCGCGTAATCCACGGGAGTTACCGGCGACTGGCCGCTTTGATGTTGACCCCTGGCAGAGTTTCCATTCAATCACCGAGGATCACAGATGTGAACCTCTCATAAATGTTCTCGACAGATTGCTAAGATCTGTGAAGGACTCGATATGAACCATTGATGATCTTATTGTTGATCATCAAGTGATTAAATGTCAAGTGTTCCTAAGAGATCTTTTGATGAATCTCGTGGCTCTAGACTCAATAGTGCGCTTTGGTTTTCTGAGCGGAGACTAGGGAGAAGGTCTCCTTCTTCAATACCCGAATCTCTAAGAGAAAGCCAATAGTTTACGTAGGGTTCCCCGTGAGAATGAAACAAGCTTCTGTTGAGAGAAACTTGAGTGGATAAGAAGGTTTAGTGCATGCGTCAATGGGTCCATGACGACTTTTAATCTTCAATACCGGCGTCACTAAGTGACAACCAGTAGTTTATGAATTGAACCCGTGTTAATGCGCCCTAAGTTGAATAATTCGGAGGGCTATTTCTTTTCACCCTTTTCTTTGCATTTCTTTTTAATTCTTCAACTCCTTCTTTCTCCGATTCTCATTTTCTCCTTTTTACAATCATACCTAAGGACTTCTAAATACTAACTATTTGTAGTGTCCTTGGGTAGATCCCTCCGGCGCTGGCGGATCATAGGACGGTTATTCCTAACCTTAGTCACCTTATAACTCCATGACTAACCTATGTTTGCCATTAAAACCACTGTATGAAAAATTGTCTCTCAAAGTGTTTGTGAATGAAAAACATTTTAGTACCATTGTTGAGATAAGATTTTGCATAAATACTCCCCTTCCACATGTGCTTAAGAGTTTTAATGGTTAAAATGCACATGAGGAAAAGCAGCGCACATTTTGAATTGATTCACCAAGATAGACAATCCCCGCGAGACACGGTTACGTTGCATAGTTAAAGAGTTACATTGTCAACTTTTAGGTGACAACTAGCTCTAATAACTACCTTGAAGGTGTAGACAAACCTTGGAAGGTTGTCAAACCCGTCAGAGTTCATGTCTATCAAAAGTTTCTCGAATGGTACATTCTACTCGGACAAGTCCTTTGAGACACGTTTACATCACTAGCGAACTAGCTTGAAATTATTACCCGTCCGGGACAAGTCTTTTCGAGTTACTAACAGTTAAGTATCGTCAATTCGTTGGTTAAGTCTGAAGTACACAGATTCATTTGCATTTTGTACAACATATTTCTTATCACACAATTTTCTCCCCTCAAAAATGGCATATTAAAGTGTTATTTTTGAAATGTTTGAGAATAAATATGACCATTTCGAAAGTGTTGGGAAGAATGACCACTGTGAACAATTTGTGAACAAAGTTTCAAATACTCCCCTCAACAAGTGATATAAACGGTTGAGGTTTTGAAAGTCTTAAGGGAAAGTACTTGTTCTTTTGAGCAAAACCTTGAAAATGAAAGGTTTGATAGGTTTTACTCAAAAGTAAGAAGCTTTTGCTCCTTTAATAAGGATTGTGGCAATCAATCGCACCACGGGTCCTTTCTTGACAATTACGGGTTGTACATTGTTATGTGTGCACAAGCCATTGACATATTAAATCACACATCCAAAATTATGAAGGAAACAATTCAAGGGGTACCAGGAAGTGCATTGATGTTCCCGGTGAGTGCGCGCAGGCGTTGAAAGCGGTGATGTTTCTCTGGGTCGACCACCAACATAGCTTCTCCAATCGTCTGGCGATCCCTTCAACAACCGTTCATCAATCATGGTGATGATCCTTCTCACATCCCTCCTTTCCGAGAATTCCAAATACGAGATCCCACTTTCAGGTATATCCTTCAACTCAGATGCTAATCCGTCCCTAACCGCTTCAAAGTATGATCCCGAATTTGAAGATCACTACACGCCATTAAGCGTTTCTTTGAAGTTCACTCGGTAAACAACTCCGAAGGTTTGATGAGCGTATATTGAGGTAGCTGATTGAGATCGGGAAGAGTAAGCATTGGAGGAGTAAGGTTGACACGCGTCGATAAGATTCAATACCATCCGATATCTTCAACCGTTCTTTGATCACAATGCGCCTAATGAAGATGAGAACCGACTTGATAAATTCACGTTGAACTTGATCGAGAATTGTCTCATCACGACCGCATACTTTGGCAAGGTACATGTCTTGATGTCGTTGAGGACAAGTTCTCAAAGTCGACCTCGAGAATCCATAGTCCTGTTCATCTTGTCGTTTGACTATGATATTCTTTAAGAATGTGTAGTCCCACTTAGACTTGAGATCAATGTGTTTGATGGCCACGATGTCCTTGGAACTATATCGCATGTTGAGACTTCTCGAACCATGCAGCCAGAGTAGATTCTTCGGCGCTCGTGCCAATGATGAATCCCATACAATGCATCTTGGTTGTATGCTTGCACGCTGTCGAGAAAACAAGTGATTTGCACGCGTTCCTCGATAGCTATGCGTTTGAGTAAATAGTCACTGGAATGGAAGAGTCAATGATGTAGCGTATTTTCGCGAACCATCGCTACCGTGTAAGAGAAAATCCGGGTCTCTGTTAAAGAAGTATCGGAAGGGAATCCGTGGTTCGCCTGTTTGGCCAATGGTCGGTAGGGGTTTGGTCCAATCGGTGTAGTATGGAGGGTTGTCCCTTTGTGTGAAGTCAATGTTTGCTTCCCGATTGAGCCAATCCATGTCGTTAGACATAGCTCGAGCGATGTTCTCTAGATGATATTCGACCTCACCGAGTTGTCTTTAAGAAGTTGGAATGCTTCATTCTTGATTCGCTTCAATTCAGATTTCGCCATTTTCTTCACATGGAACTTTTCTTGCAAAAGTTTTGCGTGCTCCAATGTAGAACCGCCTACCAATTCTTGACCTTCATCAGGGTAGGGAGTTTGATTGACAAGTGTGGAGAACCATTCAAACTCTTCGGTTTTATCGTCATCTAGCCATGAGACGACTCCAGGCCGAGTCGTCTTCTTCTTCTTTTTGGAAGGCCTTGATGATGATAATCGGTTTCGCGACTTGTTTGGGTGAGGTGGGTTGTTGTCGGGGCTCAAGGACCTCTTCATCGCCACCACCCGTATACTCAAAGTAATCACCGCTTTATGAGTCGTGGGTGGTAACTCGGAATCGCCCGAGGTTTATCAAGAGAAGACCGAGGTGGAGGAGACTTTGTTGAGAAGAAGTTCGTGGTGGAGGAGGTGGCATAGAGGTAGATTTACCGGATCGCCGACGCTTAGGTGCGTAATCCTTATCCTTATCATCGCCATCTCTTGGTCGCTTTGGGTTGATCACCGACTCTTGCATGATGATCCGAGTTGAAAATCAAGTAGATTTTCAAAAATTTAGCTTCATCCAAGCAAACGCTCCAGATCGCTTTGACATTTGTATCACAAGTTTAGCGATTAACTCGATTCGAGAGATCGACTTCTTTGGCCATTGTATTTTAACCAATGCTACGATGTTGGGGTGAGTTGTCGAAAATATTTCTCTAGTCACACCGGGACAAGGTCAAGAAGAAACTTGTGAGTATGATCTCTCCGCTTTCCAGTTCCTTTAGGACTTTAGGAACGATATCCTGAAGGTACTTGTTAGTGTAACCTTCGATCATTTCGCTCAGTTCCTCTTTACGATGACTCTTCATGAACTTCTGAACAAATTCCTTTCTTTCTCCATCTTGTCATGCTCGTCATACATATGTCGTATGTGATCAAGAAAGAAATTTAGCTTTTGTAGAGCACGCGTTTTCTTTCGACTTGTTTGATGTTTTGTGTATCCGCTTATGAGCTTGAGAAATCCAAGATCGAGGTGGTTTCTTCACTGATTTGGATGATGATTTTGTTGATCTTTTTGATGGTGGTGGTGAAGAGTGAGATGAAGAATCGATGAGGAGAGACATGAGGAGACTTCATGTCCTTTGGAGTTTGAGGTTTCTCCTTTGAGTATGTTGGACCTCTTAGAAGAAACTTAGTATAATCATCTTCGCCATCCTTAGACTTTTCTTTCTCGTTCCTGTTTTCAAAATCATACTCAATAGTGTCCTCAACAAGCGTTGTTGTTGCACAAGAGTGGTGGCACCGGATCCCTTATCGGGTTGATTAACCGCATCGATCCGGGGAGGAGTGCGACAGCACCACTGATCCTCCGGCCACCCATTTGATCTTTAGCAAATTCTTGACTTTTGAATTTGTCTAACTAATTTAAACTTCTTCTTGTAGGATTGATCCAGTTGCTCTTCTTCTTCTTCTTGAGCTTTCATCATGAGACTCAAGACGTGAGTCTTTCCTTTCCATGTTCGGCTATTGGACTTGTAGATTTAGCTGAGGAGGGATACTTGCATTCTGAGAAGGTAATCTCTTCATCCGGTCACATCTTCGAGCTTTCGCCCACAAGCTTTCTTTTTGGTTCGGGATGTGGAATAGGTTCACTTCCTTAGATGGAACAATCCTTTTGAGGAGGATTCCTTTGGGAACTTTCTTATAAAGATCCGTACTTGTAACACTTCCAAAGACTTCCTCTTTGGTTCTCCTTACGGTGTTCCGTAAGATTTTTCGTCGAGATGACCAACTTTGCCTTGTCTGACCGCTTCCGATACCTTTTGTATGCGTTTGAGCTTTTCGACATCTTCGCTAGAAGGAAATCGCAAGACAAAGACCTTGTTTCTTTGTAGACGCTTTCCTTGATTCTACAGATAGAATGGGTTCGTCAACATGTCGTGATTGTTGGGGTCATTGAGCCTCTTGGGAATGTCAGGATGAAGTCCAAGTGCTCTCTGGATCAACAATTTTGTATATCCGATGTAGGGAATCTTTGAGCCAAGTTTGTTGAGAAATGACATCATGTCATCCCAAATCAGAGCTTCGATAGCGATGTGTTTTATGTTGACCAATGCCCGTAATATTTGCGTTCCATGAGCTTAGGGTGCTCATAGCCACTGCCACGCACCGTAAAACAGACTTGGTGATGATCATGTAGAGAGTTCTCCGTGGTTGAGGAATACTCTTAAGCTCTACGTGAGAATGCTTGGTGATTACTCCTGCAGCCTCGTCATAACCGATATTGATTAAGAATTGGAGAGTGAGCTCTTCAACAGGTGTGGCATATAGTTTGGTTGGATCGACATCGGAATTAGAGAACAGCCCTTAAGTCTCAGTGTAATGGTGACTTGTTTGTGATTGAGTCACCGCCACAAAGTTTGTCCTTTGACCTTTCCATAGTGTTCCGAAGCTGTTGGATGTAGATCTCAGAACAGCTTGCAGAGTGTGAAAGCATGTTCGATACGGATGAGTCCTCGTAATATCAATAGCAATTAAACACGAAGATTGAGCAAGTGAGGTTGTCAAAGTCAACACGGAGATTATTCTTTCCTATCTTCATTGGATAGCCATGAGGATAGATATCAGGAATGGAGAGAACTTCAGGTGCATCCACATTCATTTGTTCAGCCATGTCGTGATCTCAAATAACATTAGCCAAAAGAACCAACATATCGAAAGACATAATGTTAGTCAACATAAGGTCTTATTGTCTAGTTATTGAATGTACAGTGTCAATGATTGTTACGAGTCCTAAGTCACTTGTATATTCAATAGTCCAATGACGTCGTGAAATGTTTCGTGAGTTAGTTAACTTTAAGTTTTAAAGTTTATTTTATCACTTATTGTTCACAACATATCAAACGATTTCAGTTTATTAGTGACATTTTAGGATTCGTGATGATATGATTAGTTTATTTACAAGTTTGTACACGTAACAATTCATAACGAAGGTATGATCACGGCTTATGCGTAGGAATGGTAAAGTTATGCGTGAGACAGAATGATATATGCGAGGCGTAAACTTACGCGTAGGGTCTTAACTTACGCCGTAAGAAAGTTACGCGTAGGAAAAGAGGACCTTATGCGTAGAGCTTATGCGTAGGCATATATTAACTTTACGCGTAAGGCTACTCGTAAGAGTTGACCTTATGCGTAGAGGTCACTGTTAACGCATATCCTTCACGAGTGATACGTAGTCCCATATGTAGAACCTTATGCGTTACGCGTAAGACAAATCTTACGCGATAACAAGCTACGCCGTAAGGTGATCCTTATGCGTAGATTAACAACAACCTTGATTCTGAATATTACGTGTTGCAAGCCTGAAACAAAGCATCATATCATCAATGTTTAACACATAACATTCATTTTATGACAGATCATAACACAATTGGACATTTTAACAGTTATGCGTAGAAATCCTACGCAGTAGACTAAACCCTAATTCTACGCGTATGAAATCTAGCCATGGATTATGCACCAAAGTTTTTCTTGTATATCTTAGATGTTGTGAGATCATATTGACCAAGTTTTAACACTTAGTTTTGCAAAGTGAATCAAAAATACCCAATTTTAGAACATTAAACCCTAATTCCTAATTACGAATCAATTGAGGTTTCTGGGTGGTTATAAGGCATGGATATCATCAATTCATCATCACATAAGCATAACACAACAATCTTTTTGACCAAAACACTTCACATTCAAAAATACCCAATTCGACACATAAACCCTAATTTCGTAAATCATTTAATTGTGATTCGGGTGAGTTTTGATGATTAAAATGGTATCATTGATGTGTTAGAAACGTTTTGACACTATTCTTTTAACCATAAACGCCCAATCTTAATCATGTGTTCATACGCTTATGCGTAGAACACAAAATCATTATACAGTTTTAACCGCTGGATTTTGAAAGATTCAAAACCATTGCTTAAAACATGTTGTAAACATAAAATCACTTACAAAATGATGATCTGAAACACGGATTTCTTGAGTGATTACTATGCGTAGGATGGTTTTAGGTATTTTGTAATAAATGAGAAGTGAAAGTTAGGTGGGGTGTTTTATTTAAAATAACTTTAAGTTTTTGACAGTTTTGGTCCCTCCACCTTTTCCATTTTCATCCAAAGCCTTTTAACTTCCATTTTGGTTACCAAATGAAGATTTTAAGAAAGAAACTTTGACGACACTCCCCTCGACTTAGAGAAAATAATGAAAGGTTATAAATTAAAGTTCGAGGAGTGTCTTTGAACCAGAAAATGTACCACCATTTGTAAAAGAATCAACCGAGATATGATAACATGCAAGTACACAGATGTTTTGAAACAGTTAAAGGATTATTTTTCCCCTCAACACTTGATCGAAAAATCTTGAATTTTGAAAGATTAAAGTGTTGACGGAAGAAATGTACTTGCAATGTTGAAAGAAAAGTAGATTAGAAGAATATTTTTGTTGTTTTTATCATGTTTTATAATTTTGTATTTTGTTTTTGAAAAGCTATTTACAAAAGAGAATTTGGTGTTTGACAGGTTTTAAGACTTTAGGAGATCATCCAATTCCTCTTGAGTCAAACACCTCATACCAATCCGGTGGACCAACTCATTAAACCTAGTGGTAGGCAAGGCTTTGGTGAGAAGATCTGCCAATTGGTATTCTCGTACTCCACAAAATATAATTCAAGCACTGCTCCACGTGATCCTTGATGAAATGATATCGAAGATCGATGTGCTTTGATTTCAGTCTTTGGAATCGAAGTTGCACGAGATTGCAATGCACTCGATTGTCGCAATACATCGGGATTCGTCAAATACGTAACCATAGTCTTTGAGTTGTGTTCTCATCCATATGACTTGAGCACAACATGCCGAAATGGCTACATATTCTCGCCGTTGATGACGATGTACAATCCTCGCTTCTTCGATTGCCAAGACACCGCTTATCACCAAGAAATTTTAAAGCTCTTGAAGTGCTTTTCCGTGAGTCTAAGCATCCTGCGTGGTCGCGTCAAAAGCGATTAGTTCAAAACCATAATCCTTCGGATACCAGATCCCCAAGTTAATGGTTCCCTTGATGTATCGGAGGATTCTTTTAGGCTCAGAGAGGTGGGTTTCAGCTTGGTCGCCGATAACGGAGCATAGATAAAGCGGCAAAGACAATATCAGTGCGCTAGTCGTTAGATACATGAGAGACCCAATAATACTACGGTATTTTGTAGGGTCCACCAATTTCCCATGTAAATCATCGTCTAACTTCTTGGTATGAGCCATTGGTGTGGCATAGGTGTCACTGGTTTTCATTCCAAATTTGTTTAACAATTCAAGGGCATATTTGGGCTGACTCAAGAAAATACCACGTGGTGATTGATGAACTTGCGGTCCAGAAAGAATGTAAGTTCACCCATCATGGACATTTCAAAATTTTTCTTCATTAGTTTTGCAAAAGCGATTGAAAACTTTTTATGTGTAGACCCAAAATGATGTCATCCACGTAAATTTGAACAATTAAGATATGTGTCCCGTGATATTGTATAAAAGAGTTGGGTCAACCGAACCTTTGGTGAAATTATTAGCAATGAGGAAAGATGATAGCTTATCGCACCATGCCCGAGGAGCTTGTTTGAGACCATACAGAGCTTTGTTCAGTTTGTAGACATGGATTCGAACTCGTGATCAACGAATCCATCCGGTTGGCTGACATAAACCGTTTCTTTAAGTTGTCCATTGAGAAACGCAGCTTTGACATCCATCTGATAGACCGTTATATTCATATGAGCGCGCTAACGCTAGAAATATCCGAACGACCTCAAGACGAGCAACCGAGCAAAAGATTCTTCAAAGTCTAATCCCTCTTCCCGGACGATAACCCTTAGCCACCGTGACGTGACTTGTTTCGATGACGTTCCTTCAAAGATCCAATTTGTTTTTCCAAATCCATTTTAGACCAATGGCGTAGACTCGTTGGTCTTTCAACCGATTCCCATACTTCAAGACGCTTGAATTGGTTGAGTTCTTCTTGCATGGATTCAATCCAGTTGTCTTTTGTCATTGCGTCTTTGATGTTTTAGGTTCGATTGGCGCGGTGAGTGCATAAATGCAATGTTCACCGCCTCGTGTGAAGACGTTGTCTCTAACGACCGGTTGATTCGGTTGCCAATAATGTTTTCCCGAGGATGGTCTTTTGTCCATCTATGTGTGGAGGGTTGATGTTGGTATACATTGTGCGATTCTGAGGATTCAAATGGTTTGTGGAAGATTCCGCGACATCTAGTGCAGCAGTCTCATTAGCAAACGGGTTGAAGAACGTATTTGGATCAAAATCAGTGGGGGTACTTCATTCGTAATATCATCACCGGTTCATCATTGTTGGAAGCGGTGTGTTCAACTTGTGTTGGAGTCAAGCGGTGTAGGTGCATCTTCAACAGAGTTGTTGTAGCAGTGTATCGTATAGGAATATTATCGTGTTGTGCAAATGAAACAAATGGATACACCCGAGCACGCTCATCAATATCGCCACCGAACAAAGGAGCAAATAACCTTTCCATTTGTTGACGAGTAAGGCGAGGGCTTTCTTCGGTGATGATGGGGTTTGAGGAAGTTTAAGCGGTTGTGACCGGGTTCTAAGTGTTATACTCGAAGCCATTTCAGAAGTTCATCGAAATGAGCATGAATCGCTTCCATCACCGCTTTGTACGGACGATTCCGGATTCGAAACCTTTGGAATTATCACAAGATCCGATAAAGACTCCAATGTCGACTTTGGCTTTGAGCTTTCCAAAGTCATCACGATCATTATTAGGATAGCAAAGAGATCCAAATACATGAAAGTGTTTTAGATTCGGTTTTTTGTTATGGACAAGCTCGAAAGGTGTTTTGTTGTGGCGTTTGGTGATCATAGACTGGTTTTGAGTATAGCATGCAGAGATCGACTTACGCCCATAAGTAATCTGGAAGTTTAGCATTGATTAGCATTGTTCTTGCAGCTTCCACTAACGCTCGGTTTAGATCTTTCAACAACTCCGCTTTGTTCGTGTATGCGTGCAATAGATGTTTGATGTTGAATTCCCACTTTCTCATAGAATTCACGAAGGGTTTTGTTTACAAATTCAGTTCCTTTGTTCTGCTTCGATGATTCCGGCGGTGTTGCGGGTCAACTCGTATTTTGTGAGAAAGGTGATGATCATTTGTGGAGCTTGGTCTTTGCTACGAAGAAAGTAGACCCAAGTCCATCGAGAGTAGTCATCAACAATTACTAAGATGTAGCGTTTGCCATTGATCGCTTGCAGCGCGATCGGGCCACACAAATCCATGTGAAGAAGATGAAGCACATCGAGAGTGTTCCACCTTTGAAGGAAAATGAGCACGAGTGCTTTTCCCTTGTTCACAAGCCGAGCAAAGGTGATCTTTTGAATATGGAATCGGGAGTCCTTCAACTAGTTTGTGTCGAGCAAGGTTGGTGATGGTTTGAAAGTTTAGATGTGAGAAACGACGGTGCCATAGCGTGGATTTTGTTGATGTTGCCTTAGAAAGTAAGCAAATGGGAGAGGAAGCAACCATGTCTTGCATAGAGATAGTGTAGAGACTAGAATTACGCGAGCCTGACATAAGGTCATTTCCTTGTAGATCACTTAATGAAACAAGTTTTCTCCCCGAAAGCAACCTCCAAATCTCCATCACAAAATTGACTCATGAAAGCAGTTGTGACCGAGGCCTTCCACATAGTAAACCCTGCTAATTTCGATGTTCCCATTGACATAATCTTCATAGCCCATGATAGCTGCGAAGTGATCATTCCCTAACCCGGCGGTGCCAATGAACTTTGCAATAAAGTTTGATAACAGTTTAAGATTGCTGTCATGTGTCGGGAACATCCGCTATCAACAATCCAGAGAATGATCAGTATCACCGCATTACACAGGCGCACGACACGGATGGAATAGAAGTAGATGTGGAACCCGAAATGTTAGAGGGTTCCATAGCGCTTATAGTAGATATACACACATCAATAGCTTTAGGTATCCACTTAAATCCTAGTGTGTTATATATCCATTTCCGCCATCTATAACTACTCTTTGCTTTAGTCTTAGTGAATTCACTAGGTGGTACTACATTCCTAGGAGGTGAAACTGGAGCTACTGGGACAACAATGCGTTTCTTAGAATCTAAAGATGGCGGTCTACCAAGCAATGCACTTAGAAAGATTAGTTGGCCTAGAGGTATTTCGGTTCTTAGGATTCCTTAAACGAGAGATTATAGCTTTAGCAACACATTTATCATGGCAATCAGTATTCATACTTTTACCACAAATAACACAAGGTGCATCGGTGACCAATATCAAAAGTACTTAACGGTTTAGCATTCGTTACATCACTATTTCTATTACATTTGCTTGACGCAATATCTATAGTGGAGGCAAGCGGTGTCTTATTCAGAGTCCTAGGGTGTTCTTCTACTTTAGCATTCTTGATTGATCTTTTCTTAGGTCGCAACTTCCTATTCTTCGATTGAGTGCTCTTAGTCCGTGAAGTGCGGACGTTTGGAAAAGGCTCAACTATTCCTGCTTTCAAGAGAAGGAAGCACGCGTTAGCTACTTGTGATTTGGCATTAGAGATTCTAGGTGCATGAGTACTAAGTGTTACGGGGGCTAATCTCTTAATGATTGTTGGTGGAAGTTGTTCATACTTTCCTAACATTCCTCTTAACATAATGATAGTGTGAATCGATCTTGATTTTCGTAATCAACATTTCCAAAGAAAATGCATAACTTCTTTAGTGTGTGCAAGATAATGATCAAGTTCATTTGATGCTTCATCACGAGTCTTTTGAGTAAATCAAATATGACACCATATTCCTTTTAACTTTTACAAGTTCTTGTTCATATTTTGAGATTTGACACTTAAAAGACACGCTTTGAT
Source organism: Chrysanthemum makinoi (assembly GCA_910596185.1). Lineage (NCBI taxonomy): Eukaryota > Viridiplantae > Streptophyta > Magnoliopsida > Asterales > Asteraceae > Chrysanthemum > Chrysanthemum makinoi. The sequence goes on from OU343222.1 coordinate 10,950,311, forward strand.
CATCCGCTTGCTCAATTTTAGAATCGAAGGTTTTGCACGCTGGTTGATTTTGTGTTGAAAAGCAAGTTGTTGATCGTGAATATCTTTTTGACACCAATTAAGACGACGTATTGCATTTGAAAGTTCGTTTGACAATCGCTTGTTTTCAACTTTTAAGGACTCGACCAAGCACATTATCGGTGTTCTCAACATTTACCACGTATAAACAAAGATATCGCCAGAGATATTATCAAATGCATATGACAACGAATTCAATAACACAACATTTTGAACATCCGCAGAGATAACATCTTCCAAGAGTCGATCAACATCTTTTCTTAACATTTTCTTTTTACGCTTAGTGTTTGAAATAGATGTTTACGTTTTCTCAAAAGCGTTTTCATGACCCAAGTTCCTTATGAAAATCCTTTTCCTGTGCAATTGCACAACTTTTCAAGTTTTTAACATTAGGTAAAAGATTTTTCTAAAAAATGTCTCTTTGTTCTCGCGCCAGAGGCGATTGAAAATGTTCAACTTTGATTTCCGATCGATATTCTATCTCATGTTGTAAAATTTTGAGGTCAGCCATGAAAATGTCAAAATATCGAAGAATTTTTCGATTTTGAGGTTGTGAGTTTACTTCACTAATGGAAGGTAAAGGACCATAAGTTTGTGCAAAGTCCGTTTTGGGATTAACAATAGAAGACTCGTGTGTTCGATGATAACTCTTGGTGTGTTAGAAGAATCCGCTGGTGTAAAGTGACCGGTTTAGAATAATTAAAAGGTTTGTTGTAAACAACAGTTTTTAATTTTGATCGACTCTCGCCTTCTGCATCTAATTCCTCTTGACGATGATATTCAACAACATTCATAAATGTAATTATCAATTTTATATTGTGCACCTTTGGAAACTTCGGATTTGGTTTGAATGCTTTGGTTGAAAGCTTAGGTTTGTAATCCGCAAGATTCGGTCCATATCCATTTGGATTTGGTTTTAAAGTAAACTTTTCAATGGTTGTGACCGACTCGCCATGTTTGTAAACAACAGCTTTAAACTCTTTAAGTTTGTTTTGCAAGCCGATGATTTCTTCAAGATGATCATCTATTCGCTTCGCTTGAATGCTTTTTGTATGCAGAGAACTGTTTTTGACAAGTTAACAACTCAGCCTTAGCTTTTGATTTTCCAAGGTGAGAGCGTTAATTTGCTTTTTATGTTCATGTTTCGCTTGTTCTATTTCGCAACAAAGCATTCTTCTCGGCTAGATCACGCATCTGTCGTTCTAAATATTTTTCGCTTTGATAAGATTTGGCAAAGGTCGCTTCAAAACCGCTTTCACGCTTTTTCTTGAGTTTTGAAAAAGTTGAGTTGCTTTTGTAAACATTCAAAATCCTTTGTTAATAGTGCATTTTTACTTTTCAAGTCCTTGTTTAATGCATAACATTCCTCCATTTTGATTTTTGGTCTTGAAGTAACGAGCAAAATCCGATGAGGCAAAGTTCATCTTGTTCAACGTGAGTCTCAACATGATCATTCTTTAGATCCTCAAGTATGACCACGGAGTCAATTTGATTATCAAGGGAAACCATGTGGTCATCTTGATCGCCAAATATAACTACTGGGTTAGTTGAAAATCCTCGAAATGAGATGATGACTCATTTTGAACATTCGTCGATGCGGATTCGGATGTTGGCGGAGATATGGATCGAGATATGATTATGGTTTGTTCGGTACTGAGACAAGCCATCGCTGTCATACACCGGGCGTGTCACTCATGTGTCATGCATATTAGCCATCAACATAACAAATGCATTGGCCCGCAAGTCCTCCATATCATCATCCGAAGCATTTGCCATAAAGCTCGTTCTTTGTCCGTGAGAGTTCCACCAGCCTTCATCCTTAAGAGCCAAAAGAGCCTCTTTGAAATAAGCACCTAGTCCTTGGCTTTGGGCATGCATTAGCCAGTGTCCCTTCTCATTGCAGTTGTAGCATCGAAGACCATTCAACCCATTTTGAGCATTTCCCTTTTCCACCACTTGAGCTCATTGTTATTCCTACCCACGATTAAACCCTTGACCACCGCCCATCGGACGACCATAATCACGATTACGAACTTCAACCGCCCATTGTTCACAACAAATTGAGTCCGTGTGTTAGATGAGGAACTAATACGATTGTTGGATTTGTTGGTATAACGGCTAAAGGCATTAGCAATCATAGCAAATCCTTGTTGCAATGCTTAAAACGGATCGGATTCCTCGGTCGCTTCATCGACATATGCTTGAGCATTGTTGTTGTATGGAACCAATTGATTTTGTTGAGGTTGTTGTTGTGAAGGTGTGTTTGTAGCATTTGGTTGAGTTCTTTGGTTGAGGAGGGAATAATTTTTGAGCATATAAGGCAAGTTGTTGTTGATTTTCCGGATGTGTTGTTGGAGCAATTTGAGCACGGAGAATCCTTTCCCGATCAACTTCCTTTTCATGAGGTTTCAAGTAATCGTACAACAATCCGTAGGTAGAATGATGCATGTTCTTTGCTTGACGGAGAAAAATGACATACTTCTCCCATTCAGGACCAAGACTACTCAAGAACTTAGTATTCACCGCAATTCTTGGCATGATGATGTTGTGTTTATCCAAATCATTGATGATGTCTGAAAATCGATGATGATAAGACTCTAGTGTCTCTCCGTGTTCAATCATGAAGTGTTCATAAGCCAAGTAAATTTTGGATTCCAAATCCTCCTGATTGAGTACAGATCCTTCCATAAGAAGATCTAATATGATCCCACATTTTTGTGCGATCTTTTGAGCATCAACACTACTAAGAATTGGGTTTGGTAATCCTAAGAGGATGTATTCCATTGCAAGTTCATCAACTTCATAGTGTAGAAGTTCGTAGGATTTAAATCGAATAAATGCTTGAGCAATGTTGGTTTGTTCATCTCTTGGTGGAATGGCATTTGGATCTCCGGGTACAATGATAGTAGGCATCTCAAATGGACCTTCTAAGATAACCTTCTTTAAGAACTTTCCATGTGGCTTCTTCAGATCACAAAACCTAAAGAACCTTATCACCCATTGATCATAGTTTCTGGAGTGAGCATTGGAGGTCTATCAAGTGATCCAGCCTCATGAATTGATTGTTGGCCGCTTAAAGCTTCACACATCTTTGCAAACCAAGTGGGTTCCTTCATAGTGTTCCTTGATGGATGTTGATTGAATTCATTTGTGTGCGGTTGAACTTGAGGACTTGGTGGTGGTTGAACCATATGAGGTTGTGGATTTGCAAGTTGTGGAGTATGTTGTTGATTAAATTGTTGTTGATAAATTGCTTGTTGTTGATTCCATTGTTGATGTTGTGGACTTAGTTGTTGTTGTCGCTGAGGATAAGTGTAAGGGAAATAGTTAGAGTATGGTGGTTGTGACATGTTGAAAAACTTGTGTGGTAAAATGGATCTTTGTAGTCGAATGAACCTTTGTTGATGAAGTGTCCTTAGGGGTAGAAAAGACAAGAACCAAGTAGCACTTATGCGTAAAAACACCAAAAGTTACGCGTAACAATGAGGAGTTACGCGGAGGTTTTAGCTTACGCGTAAGTAGGATAAAAGCACTAAAGTTATGCGTAGACAAAAGTTAGGCGTAGAAAGTTAGGCGTAGGATTACCTTATGCGTAGACCAAAGTTTACGCGTAAAGTGAATCTTATGCGTAGGATTTCTACGCGTAAGCTTATGCTTATGCGTAATTTTAGGGTTTTGCCCAAATGATCTTTTACACTTCACAGTGCAAAAGATATCCAAAGTCGACGTATTTTCGGACTTATCCAAGTAAGAAAACACGGAATAAACCAGAAAAATGAAGATCAAACCAAGGAAAATCTTACGCGTAATTTTAGGGTTTTGATACGCGTAGGATTACTCGTAATTTTGATTTTGCCCAAAGTTGTTTCTAAACCAGTTTTTGTGTGATGAAATAGCTTCAATAACACCAAAATAACACAAAAGTGTGAAACTTGATGATCCAAAGCACTCAAAATAGTTATGCGTAGAAATAACACCTAATAGAAACTAGTTCAAAACAATGATCCACGCGATAAAGTTTGAAACTTTTGCCAAAACAAGTATTTTAACACCTTAAAACGTTGAAAGTACAAGAATCTTGGATTAAAAAGTGTTAAAAACAAGTTTTTAAAGAGCTAAAGAATGCGTTAACCTTACGCGTAAGACCCAAAATCAAAAACTTCAAAAACAAACGAGTACACCCAACTATTTGGCGATTGATACCACTGTTAGGTCACTAGTTTTACAAACACAAGTTATATAGAAAGGAGATAAGGCGATTGAACAAGCTAAACACACACCCACTCACGTATAAGTGTAACCGGTTATGCAAAGAGAGTGAATGAGAGAATAACTTGAACAACCAACCTTCAAATGAAGGTTTACAAGAGGTATTTATAGGAGGGAAGCTAGGGCAACACTCCTAGTTCCCTTCCTATCCTTATTGGGCTTGGGTCAAGCTTATGGGCCTTCTACATAAGCTTGACCTTAAACAAACATAAAGGCCATAATAAAGCTACCTATTACATATGAAATATAAATACTTGACATACTGTTTAGGAGTGATTCCAACAGTGCTCAAATTGGTCTCCTATTATTCACAAATTCTCTTCTAAACTCTCCAATTGGAAGGCTAGGCTTCTCTCGGTTGGAGGTCGTCTCACGCTTATTAAATCGATTCTTGGTAATCTTTCTATTTATTACATGTCTATTTACTTAATGCCTACTACTATTCGCAACAAACTGGAATCAATGCGCAACAAGTTCTTTATTGGTTGTGATCAAGATGATAAAAAGATGACATGGGTAAAGTGGAAGAGATGTCTTGCTAGCATGACCCAAGGTGGTCTCGATATCGGCAGCATTCTGGGCTTAATATGGGGTTGTTGTTCAAATGGATATGGAGGTTTTTTACTCGTCCTTTAGGTCTTTGGGCTCGTGTGATTCAAAATATATATGGTCATTGTGGCGGTATTATTAAATCTCCTGCGATCAGGTCCAATTTTAGTACGTGGAGAGCAATCCTTTCATCGATTTCGAAGCTTAAACAGAAGGGTGTAGATCTTCTCGCTTTCTGTTCATGGAAGATTGGCAATGGAGAGTCTACTTATTTTTGGAATGATACGTGGTGTGGCAATCTTCCTCTAAAATCTCAATACCCTCGTATGCATGCACTTGATACGGATAAGAAGTGCTTTATAGCAAATCGAGTTCCCCTTTCTGATTGGAGTTTGGTTCTAAGGCGTTGCCCTAGAGGTGGTTCGGAGCAAGTGCAGTTCGACGCTATGCGTGCTGCTATTGAGCATACCACTTTGTCGGATAAAGGAGACTCTTGGCATTGGTCGGTTAATGGGTGTAATAGGTTCTCCGTTGCTTCGGTTCGTTCTTTGGTTGATTCCTTTTTCTTAGACGTGTCCACTGTGGCTTCTCGTTGGAATAGGTTGATTCCTATTAAAGTGAATGTGTTCCTTTGGAGATTATCCTTAAATAAGCTTCCATCTAAAGTTAATCTTTATAGAAGAGGTGTCGATATTAGTTCCGTTCTTTTTCCTACTTACCAAAGTGATGTTGAAACGGTTAATCACATATTCTTTAATTGTGATCTGGCCAAGGATTTGTGGGCTTTATTGGCGAAATGGTGGGACCTAGTGTAACACCCCCAAAATCAGTCTAGCAGCGGAAGTCGACTGAAGGTGTTACTTCATAGTTCAAAGTTCCAGTCATAGAAAACAACCTTTGATCACCTGAAATGCATGAGAAAAACGGGTCAACTATGAAAATAGTTGGTGAGTACACACATTTTAAATAATATGAAAGTCTTTTTAGAGAAGGAGTTCAGATATATTTTCACAATAAAGTTGAGTCCAAAGTTTTTGAGAAAGGTCCAAAGTAAAAGGCTCTGTCAAACCATCCAGTTGCAAATCCCGCCCATACAACATTTGCAACCTATGTTTTCACAAACCATTGCGTAACAGATAGCACAATTTATGGTCAAGCACACGTGGTCATATCAACTAATAACGCCTCATATATAATAAAGTTATGCGGCAAAGCCCCAAAAATAAATAATATGCATTCCAGAGGCGGGGAAAGAGAGGTTGGCCGACCTCCAATAGCGCTATCCATATTACCTCTTGCCCCACACAAGGAGGCCGTCGAACGGTGCGTATAAATTGGAGTGCGAACGGCAAACCAATCGGGACTTACAATGCGAATGCACTTGTTTGTACGGACGATTCCATCATAACAAATATTATATATTATCACATAGTGGCCTCGAACATGGGAGACTCAAGCCTTTGCTCGACAGAGGAGACTTTAAGCTGCACTCGAACTTGGGAGACTTTACTGCTCCAACATGGGAGACTTTAGGCTGCTCGAACATGGGAGACTTTACTCCGAACATGGGAGACTTTAGGTCAAGGACGCTGATCCATTAGGTTCAAACAAGTCATAAGTTCATAATTAAGTTTAAAGGTCTAGGGGTTCAAAATATATCAAATAGTTCAAATCAAGTCAAAAGAGAGTTCAATATAAGTCAAATGGTTCAAAATATATCAAGAGGTTCAAATTAAGTCAAGATGGTTCAATATAAGTCAAAGGTTCAAAATATGTCAACAAGTTCAAAGAAAACAATTTAAATTTATTTTCATGCATTTCACCCCAAATAAGTGAAGCGGTAAAAGAGGGTTGTGAATACTCACCTTAGCGAAAGTAGTTAACGAGCAGCGAAATGACCAAACACGATCTAAGAACGAAATGAACGCGTGTCTCTACAATCGGCGTGGCTCGGCCAAATTTACCAATAATTCAAGAAGAGTTAACCATTTAACATTTTGTAATATCAATCTTCGCTTATCTCTTGTGATTTGCACGTATGAAGCATGCAAAATAGACCATGCACTAAGGTAACAATATATATGTATATATTACTAATAGCTTTTGTTCATATAAAAGAAATGAAACATTGGCCAAGGGGTTCATCCTTATATAACTGATAATACATGTTTACTCATGTCTACTTGTCCCTAAACTTCACGTGGCAGCATATATTGCATTAGATTTGATTAGTCACAAGTTAATGTAGTTACCATGCGTGACACGTATGCTATTTATTTTTATATATTAGTTGCCATGATATACTTTAGAAAATATAAGAATATTAATCATTCTTGCTAAAATATGTAACGTATAAAACAAGAGTGTACAAGAGTATGGATAAAATAGTGTAAGATTATAATTTATCTTGTTTTATATAAGTAGTTTTATAGTTTGATCCCGGTAATTACTAATATTAAGCTATTAAGTCATGAAACTTAAAATCGGGCAACATAAAAATGTGATACTTATAAAAATGTCAAAACTTATCAATATTCTCTAACTAAGTATATTAAAAGTGTAATAATTAAGTCTAATAAGGTGCGTTTATGTTGTTAAAATATAATAACGTAGGTTCGCGCACGAATATCATGTAAAAAGTCAAATGTTCACATAAAAATGGCAAAATGGTAATAATTCATATAAAATATGACTATAAAAAAATAAAATGCCTAAAATACGTAGACTCATCATAATCTTGTGTTCGTTACGAGTAAAGCTCACGTGATTAAACTTACGTAATTACTTATAAAAGTAATATTACTTAAAATTTAATAATAATAAGTCAAAATAATGGTCAAATTATAGCGAAATGTACGAGTTGCTACAGTCGCCACCCGTCAAAGGAATTCAGTCCCTGAATTCAATTTGTTCGTTTTATAAATGTACGTTCTCATGGTTAGATATGATGGGCAAACTTTCCCATTCTCGAGTTTAGCCCTCAAAAGACCTTTGGCTAATTGATTCTAACATAATCCCACAATTCTTCAAACAAGAACTGTTATGAGATTAAGTTGAATAGGTTGAGTAACAACTTGATTCTAGTTTGATTTTTGAAACTCATCAAACAAGAACTGTCACTAAATCAAGCTAGAAAACAAGTTTTCAAAAAGAAAGAATTCACATCTTTGAAGGAGGTATTTTGAAAGATTGGCTCGATTATGGAATTGCTTCAACCAATCAAATCAACGAATAGTGGTGGCCTAGAGTAGCGAGAAGGCTAGTAATACAACTACGGCTTATGACATTAGATCTCACATTAATCAATGTCATGAAATCGATAAGGAATGAAAATAAATTCTACACTAGAATATCTGTCACACCCCACCGAGGACGGAAACACGAGGTGCAACATAATCAATAATCATCGTATAAGAGATGTAGAATAATACCATTAATAACATTAAGGGAAAAATTACAATATTAAAATATTGTTTTAGCCGACATCGGCAACTTGAAACATAAGTTCTATTTTTGAAGGATAACGTCTTATTATATAACGTCAAACACAACGCATGAAGACTTCGTTATGCAAAATTCTTCATGTAATACACCTACTGATAGTCACTCGGCACGATGTTTAGGTCTTAGCGGGCTTCCTGAGTACCCAAGTAGTATGCTCGACCCCTAGCCGGGCTGACATGGACTCCATGGTTTGGGTTGTTTCCATCAACTGCTAAGGCTAGATTCTGGTTATCCTGCACGGGCCTTTGTGCCCTATTTTCAACCTAGGACACGTATTCCGAAGGTGATCTAGACTCCCACACTCATAACATGTTAGCCTTCGTCCTTAGTTTCCATTTTGGTTTGGGCAATTACGAATAAGATGGCCCGTCTATCTGCAGTTTCTACACCTTGGGCAGTCTCCTAAGTGGTGGAGCTTACATCGAGTACACTTAGGATGTCGGCCTGCATATTCCCTGCGCTCCTGAGTTGTTGCTGCATAGTTTCTAATTACCCGCTATCTCTTATCATGTTGGTCTTGGTCTCGACTCCCCTGCTGGTCATCTTGTCTCTTTCTTCCACTATCATTTCCCTTGGTTAGTCCGCCAGATC
>OU343222.1:10965972-11047267 GCA_910596185.1 Chrysanthemum makinoi
TTATCATAACCCAGTAAAAAATCAAAACACTACATTAATTTGGTAATCAAATATATATTTTCCTTGTACGCATTGCATTTTTTTTTCGAAGTCAACATAACGAAGGGATTCAAATGACTTAAGATCATCTTTCAAATGAAGTGTTCATGACAGATGCATAATGTAATTAAATCGATCCGCACTCATAAAACTCATTTTACATAACACTCCATCATAGCACTTCACCCTTCGGTGTTCTTGACCAGACAAGACTTGTTGCGTGCAAGGGTAGATTTGCATTCTCGAAGATCATGCATAGACTTGCTAAGTCGATCTCTCTATTAATACTTGCCTAATTATCATTGCTAATAGCCTAACTATTAATTGATGATCATGCATAGACTTGCTAAGTCGATCTCTCTATTAATACTCTCTACAATCCTAGAGATACACTTTAATAGGTTCTATGATGATCATGCTACATGCCTAACTATTAATTGATGGATCTAACATATGCATATCTGCTAAAATAAGATATAATGAGAGTATGACGAAAGCCAACATCAGAAACGTATAGTCATAAGAATTGGATTCCACACTCTTCATAACACAAGTAAGCAGGTGGAGGCAATGAAGTTCAAATTGAGCTTGTCATGAACTTCAGCAACAATTTGATAACAAGAACTCATTTGACACGTGTTGTCTTATTAAAATAGTGAAATAGGGCATGACAGAAAAAAATATTCTTATGAGCTTGAACTGTTGAAAGATTGAACACAATATATCAAAAGATGAGCTAACCTCTCTCAGACAGCCTCCCATTTGAGATTTGGCTCTTATAAGGTATCCACGTCTATTACGACAAAAACAGGCATGATGAGTTGGATAAATCGTCAGATTATCCTTCAACTACACCTCTGCATCTTCTGGATTGCTAGAAGAGCTTTGCTTAATACTTCACTAGATAAGCATGAATCGACATTTTCTACTTGCTTAATACAACTATCCAATACAAACGAGATAGGAGTAACAAAGAAAGAGCTCAATCATATGGTAAATGGAGACAGATAATACTGGTTAGAACCTATATCGATTGCAAGTAAAATAAACTCACAGAAGGGACTATGAGACGAACCTTCATCCTAATAAACAGGGGTCTACAGAACTGATAAAACTCCCAGTCATATTCTGAAAAGGTATATCTTATTCACAGCTCAAACGACAAATTACAACTATATAAGACTGAATTACTATCATTGCTAATCCCCTCTACAATCCTAGAGATGCACTTTTAATAGGTTTTACAATGATTATGCTACTTGTCTTACTGATAATAATCCATTATAGACATATACCATATCTAACATATGCGCATGACCTGACATTAACACGATAACGCAGGTGTAGGCAATGAAGTTCAAATTGAACTGGTTATGAACTGCATTGGATACATTGAAGGATATACACTGAAACAATTTTTTACAAACCGCGTTATTATCTTACTAAATGAAAAGAACGAGGTAGGAAATGACAAATGAAAAATCCAATGATGTGAACTGTCAGAAGATTATTATACGCATAGATACTACACAGATTTTCAAAAGTTGAGGCAGGCCTCTCTCAAATAGGCTCGCATTTGAGATTTGGTCTTAACAAGAAGATATATTTAAAATACAACTTAACAAGAAGATATAGTTTTATGCATTTTCTGTTAAAATAAGAAATCCATTGCATTCTTCACTAAAACATAAGAGTTTTAAGCCAAGTCAGCTGTAAACACACGCAAACATCCTTTACACAGTTCATCACTAAACATACTTAGTGATACAAAAACAGTTTGTTCGCCAATCTCTGTTTTAAATTGAATCACTATCAGACGAATCACTATCGGGTGAAGTATCATCTGTATCCTCAAAATAGTGGCAACCTTTGGCTTCCAAACGAGAGAGAACCTACCAATGCAAAGAGACCGTTATTAAAGCACTGCAATGTGTATAAACTAAAAAAAGAAGTGTATAAACTAATAAAAATTAGGGAAAACCGAAATTAAAACTAGCAATCACACCTCTTAACTACAACCAAACAAACCCAAATGCCAAAAAAAAAAAAAAAAAAAAAAAAAAAAAGGAGGAAAATATTACCTCTAAACAGTTATCCCCATATGTAATATCGCTGACATGGCTAAGGCTTTGTAAAAGTCCTTTAAGCATCTCTTTTTCGAGTACATCACTAGATGTATCAAACTCCCCCAAGTTCCAATAGTTTAATTTAGCTTGGATTAAAGAAGACACATTGAGCAGCAAAAGCTTCTCCAAATACGTGAGGAGCATTGATTTCAATACCATCAATATAATCCGTCTCCCATAGATACTCAAATTCCGATTTGTAAGAAGTAAGCATGAACATCGTAAGACTCTTTGAAGTAATATCAATCCGTCTATACCCATAACATTTCTTAAATTCCAAAACTTTCAAACAAGGACTTCCGGAAAATATATTTTCAATCATATCTTCATCTAATCTTACTCGCCTTAGATGCAAACTTTTAAGATTCTCCCACCTTATCACACCATTAGGAGGATTCAATAAACAATCACGCAATTTCATCTTCGTGAAACATGCATTGTTGAAAAACAACGCATCATCAAAGATAAACTGAATTTGATCTGCTGCAATGTCCCTTAACCTTAAATGAACCTTTTGCACGTTACGATGAAGAATAGCATGACGAATCCAGCTAATGAATTGAGATTTAAACTGAGGATTAAAGTCAGTATCGAAACTGACGTAGAGTTTGAATTTGTTGAGTTTGACATCAGTAGGACGTTGAGTTAGCGTTTTGTCGATAAATGAAAAGTAATCGATGAGGTCATTCTATTTTCTGCATGCGAGGTCATTATTATCTATGAAAACAAGATTAGGAAGTAGAGTCCAAAGATGTTGCCAACGTTTGGAGATAGTAGCAGCTGTTCTAGTTACCTCTGTTGTGGTTATTTTGATTCGAGAGATGATTTCGATTAATAAGCAATCCGGTAGCGAACTTATTCTATCTATTTTTCTTCTTTTGTCCATGACTTTTAATGCAAATTTATGATGAAATAATAAAAAAAAAACAGTGATAACTCTGTTACCTGTAACACGATGTTATCTATGATGATGATGTTGATGATGATGATGTTGATATTGATGGTGGTGGTGATGTTGGAGTTGCAACCATGGCGGCTGTAGAAATGAAGATGGGTACTCTTTGGATGTGGGTGACAAATGGTGCTTGGGTAATACCAAAGTTGCAAAAATTGCTAGGATTTACATGGTACTGCATAGCGATTAATTGGTTAGACGATAATTAATTGGATTAGATTTTTAATATATAAAATCATAAAATTTTGTAACAATATGCCCGATTTGGCCAAAATTTTTTTTATTTGATCGGTTTATGCTGATTTGGCCGATTTCTATCCGTAATCGAGTTGGCCCATTTTATCGATTTTTGTCCGATTGATGCCTGATTTAGCCGATTATTTGGTATGCCGACTAATTTTTGACCAAACAAATTAATAAGGCCAATTAGTGAAAATCAGAGTAGTTAATCTCTGCCTAGCGATTAATCGCCTAGGCCAATTTATGCAACATTAGGTAATACACAGTAAACAAAAATAGAAAGTGAACATAATAAAGTTAAATGAAAACTGAACCGAATTAAATATTGGGTTTTCGGTTTAAATATAGTTTTGATAAAATGAAAATCTCACCAAACTCAAAACCCAATTCACACAAATATATATATATATATATATATATATATATATATATATATATATATATATATATATATATATATTTATATTTATACATTAAAGAAAATATTAAAGCTTTTTCCTATTATAAATATATTTTTGTTCTAAAAATCTATAAAATTAAATGAAAAAAATATATAAAATATGAATTCGGGTCAACTAAAAAATTGAACCGAATTTAAATTCGGTTTTCGGTTCCGTTTAATCAAATTTGAATTTGGTTTGGTTCGGTTTTGGAGTTATCCAAAAAATTTGACGTTATTGCTAAAAATTGAATGTTTTTTCCCTCAAAAAATGTTGATATAAGCAGAAAGAGTAAAGTATAAAATACGTCTTTGTGGTTTGTTCCGTGTCTCGCTTTACATCTTTAAACTTTTTTTTGGCACAAAACCATCCCTCCATTTGTAAAGTTGGTACAAAACCATCCAACTGTTAGTAAACTCAATCAATGAGGACTAACGGTGCAAACTATTTCTCCGTTATCTCCTAACGAAAGAGAGAATATTTGAATCGTCAGTCCTAAGGACTAACGGTACAATTTATTTTCGGAAATAAATTGCATTTTGGACTTTACTCAAGCAAAAATGACGATTATTTTAATAGTATTATAACTAAAAATATATAAAATGTGAATGTCACACTCATGATAATAAAATAAGGGAAAATAACAAAAATACTCATTTTTACAACCATACTTTACCAAATACCTTTTTTCTTTTCAAAAATTCCCAAATACCCATAAAGTCCGCAAAGTTTGCAAAAACTTACGGATTTTTTGAAAATCACAAGATTTGACTTTTTTTAAGTCAAACCTTGCGATTTTTCGATTTTTTAAAAAACATTGCGATTTTTTGATTTTTCGATTTTTAAAAAACCTTGCGATTTTTGTATAAATAAAAGTATGAAATGTACCGGATTTGAAGCTTGATCCATTTAATTTGTCGAAAATTCGCAAGGTTTTTATATTGGAAATACCCTTTTTTTTTTCAAGGTTAGAAAATGAGAATGTTGGAATAAAAGGATTTTAAGTAGCAAGGTTTGACTTTTTGAAGTCAAACTTTGCATATTTTCAAAACAACCTTGTGATTTTTTGATTTTTACAAAAATCCGCAAAAAGTCACAAAACTTGAGGATTTATGGGTATTTCGGAATTTTGAGAAAAAAATGGGTATTTAGTGGAGTATAGTCGAAAAATGGGTATTTTTATCATTTTCCCATAAAAGAACTATATTTAATTTTTTCTTACTCGTTTTATTATTAGTATTATCTTTTTCATATATATTGTGTGAAATTTGAGATGTATTGCGATTGTGAGAATTGGTTATAGATAGGTTCTTGAGTTAGCTGGAAATGCTGAAAGGGACAACAAGAAAACCAGAATTGTGCCGAGACACATCCAGCTAGCTGTCAGGAACGACGAGGAACTAAGTAAGCTTCTTGGCGATGTCACCATTGCTAACGGTGGTGTGATGCCCAACATTCACAACCTTTTGCTTCCTAACAAGGCCGGTCCATCAAAGCCGTCTGAAGATGATGATTAGATGATTGGGGAATGGTGAAGGTTGTTATGGTATTTGTCGGTTAGGATAGTTTATGTTTTGGGACGTTTGATTTGTGGTGTTAGGGCAAGTGTTTAGAGACGTGGCTTGGTTATTAGTTTGTATATCAGCTGCTTTAGTGATACTGCAATTTAAGCTTTGTTGCTAATGAAGATCATTCCCTAATTAAGCTTGTCGTTTCATGGTTTTCTTACTGTTTGAATCCTTCTGATTGCTGAGTTACTTAATGCTGTTATTATTGTCAATGCGGTTTCATGTATTTCAACATGTAACGTGCATTTCAGTTGCGCCATTTCGTGTTGGTATCATCTGGTTTATAGTTAAGTGATATAGCCGTATAGGTACAAACTATGCGGGGATATGATGGGTTGAGTAACATGACTGAATCTGAAGTGCTTTTTTTCTGTGATGTTTCGAAACACAAATGCTTTTTACAGATCGGTATCTGCATCATAGACAGGGACGGAACCAGGGGGTGTCCCGGGGGGTCCCGGGACACCCATGGATATTTGTGTCGTAGTGTTAATTTTGTTAAAAAACATCGATTTCTCTTAAATGCACCCGGTCCCTTAAAATTGTGTTTGCATTATTATTTAGTTTATTTCAAGTGCACCTAGTCATACCGCGTCCTGGTTCCGTCCCTGATCATAGATCATGGTGCTAATAGATCTTTTATGTGCACCTGGGATGAGAAGGTAATCTAACGTGATTGTGTATTAATGGTTGTGATTTAATTTTTCTGCATATAACGCGCATTTCAGTTGCGCCATTTTGTGTTGGTATCATCTGGTTTATAGTTAAGCGGTATAGCCGTATAGGTAGTAAACTATGCTGGTGGGATGACTTGAGCAACATGCCTGAATCTGAAGTGCTTGTTTTCTGTGATGTGTCTGGAACAAAAATGCTTGTATACAGATCACCTATGTTTTAGACGATGGGCATCTTAAGTTTTTCTGCATGATTGGCAGGCCATTTCAACAAGTGTAGCATTAGCTCACAACCTCGTACGAGTATGAAGTATCACATACCTATCAAGCAGTTATACGGAACCATCTAAATCGACACTTTATTTCCCTGTCTAAGAAAAGGAACAAAGTGATTACAATTCTACCGAGTGCAAGCAACATATAACACATCATTGACCAGCGTTATTCAACAAACTTAATTTCTTTGGACTGCTGTTTTGGGTATAAATAAATTAGTGTGTTTACAAGAAAAAAAAACCAAAAATTAAAAGAAAAGGACTACGACTAGGTGAAATGGGATATGCCTGGAATCTACCACTTGACCTAAGCCATAACCTGAGTTATTTACTGCAAAATTTATATTTGAAGCATATTTTGCAAGAAGCTGAAAGTATCGCTACCAAAGTGTCAATATATGTATAATAAAAATTTGCATTTGATTTAACATGGTCATTATATCTTGCTTATCATAACCCAGTAAAAAATCAAAACATTACATTAATTTGGTAATCAAATATATTTTCCTTGTACACATTGCATATTTTTTTTCGAAGTCAACATAACGAAGGGATTCAAATGACTTAAGATCATCTTTTCAAATGAAGTGTTCATGACAGATGCATAATGTAACTAAATCGATCCGCGCTCATAAAACTCATTTTACATAACACTCCACCCTTCTGTGTTCTTGACCAGACAAGACTTGTTGCGTTCAATGGTAGATTTGCATTCTCGAAGACTTGCTAAGTTGATCTCTCTATTCAGCTATAGATACTGGTTATTCGAGCATCTTCTCGTTCCCCCCTTTATTAACCTCCTTCATTAGCTCATCATCCAAATCCAGAGCAACAACCTTTTTTTATTAAAAACAATAACCGGATAGCTATGTTGTCAACCACACGTGTTACTACTACTCTCGAATAAGATACCATCTTCATGCATAGCCGTATTCTGTTCATTACTGTCTCGACGGCTGTTTTGAACATTGAAAGAAATTGTGAAAAAACAGCACAGTGGTCAGACACAATACTCTATGAAATCAGAAACCTCTATTACAAACTCGACAAGTAGCTTTGCCATACTATTGATCTTCTTTTGCAGCAAGTAGTCCAAGACTATATACAGCTGAATTCCAATCGATCCCCTAAGAGCCTCGATCTCTTCTTCCAAAAATCTCTTAAGATACTCTCTCTCATTGCTCTACCAAGTTTTGTTAATATCTCAGCAACTTTCGCACTGCACGAAATTAGTTTCGTTCCCTCCATATAAACGCTTTCATACAAGTTAAACTCCTTTAACGCTTCAGATTCAGTTGTTAGTTTACGTGGTAGTTGACTGTTTCCAAAGTTAAAGCCTTAAGGTGCTTGTTAAGCTTGTAATCCAACACACTGAGCCTCTCATTGATCATCTTGACAATGTCTGGCAAACATTTTGATATGATATCCGATTGAATCTCAACAAGCTTATGGGCCAAAACAGGAGTAGCCACTATTGACTTCTCAATCTTAGACAACAAAGGGTGAGTTTCGAAAAATTAGCTTCTTGGATTCGAGCTTCATCATATATCTCATCATTGATCCAGTTTCTAACACAAACATAACCAAGACCAACATTGACATCATTTGCGTAAGTTTCTCAAGTAGCTCATCGGGGGATTGGTCAGATTTGGTAACATCTTTTAAATATTCATATACACAAGTATAGTAGATTTATATGCTCTGAAGATAAAAAAGTATAGCCGAAGGTAACTAGTAAAGAAATTAAACGCATTTCTGTAGCGTTGTGTTACCTGAATTTTGTTTCTGAATGTTTTCGGGTTGATCAGGAGTGATTCCAGGCAAACTGATCATGGTGAGATCCGGAACACCGTTTTACATCACAACCAAAGTAACTGAACATGTGTATTCTTTGTCGTACATTTCTTTTTGTCTAATACTGATATATTATATATTGATGTTCTAGTAAACTTCTAAGTCTAACAAAAGATTAGACCTTATTTCAACAATTTAGGCTAGTTGTCATTTACTCATTCTATATATCTCCTGTTAATGTAAAACAGCACGATATGAAGGGACTAGAGCAACCACATAAACTCTTTTAAGGATAATTCCCTGATCTACGTGCAGATTTTGAGCCTATCGATCTATAACCAAATTTATATACGCAGTGTCGCAGTATCTTACTGAATTGTTTGCTCCAGTGCTATCCCTAGTTCTAGCATTGTTGGCGTATGTGTCCGTAAGACCTGCAGTCCGGCAACATCACCGTCCGGACGTCAAACGACAGTATCCAGTTTTTAAGGGATTCCCACCACATGGCCTATCAACTAGGGTGGCTATAGACTTGCAAGCAGGTAATGTAGGCCTGCACGAACAGTGTATCTACAATGACGAAGGTACATAGTTGGGGTAGTATAAATACCCCAACACATTTAATGTTTAGATAACACACACACACTTATATCAACCATCGCATTTATTACCATCCTTTCCTTCCGCTTACTTTCACGCCGGAGCTGGTCCGGACAAGTCCGGCCAAGCAGGCTAACGTGTGTTGCTTATTGTGCAGGAAGGAACAATTATTTTCTCCGCACCGTTGATTGTAATCGAACTCTAGCCAAGCGGATAGCGGGAATTTGCTTCAACAAATTGGCGCCATCCGTGGGACCCGTTATTCATTCTACCAGAGAATTGGATGGGGTTCGAACCACCACCTCCTCCTGAACCCAACTCACCTCCAGGAAAACATAGGCGGGAGTGGAGTCTTCAATAGGCAAACCTCCCAGGAATACCGAACAACTACAAGCCCGGATGGCCTCAGAGACCCTCCTCGAAAGTACAATGCAACCGCCCGAGTCATCAAGCCTATCCGGCCTCTTTCAAGAAGAAGACGAGCAAGAGGAGTCTTGAACCAAACCGAAGGATGATCTCAGCAAACCCATAAAGAAATTGCTCGGCCACCTTTACACGAGAATAGTAGAGTTTGGGCCCGAGGTACATCATGCCCACCAATCTAAAACTATACGATGGCTCGACCGACCGGACGATCATATCAACCGCCGTGGGAGCGGCGAATCAAGGAGAATGGCCATGCCTGTCGTGCCGAATGTTCCAAAGAACTATGGAGGGAGACAAGGCCGGTTCAAAGCAATTGGGCCGCAGCATTGACAATTGGGACGAACTTCGGGGAGCAATTCATCGGTTTGCCCTACGGCAAAAAAACACGAAAGACCCTACGAAATCACCGGATTGTCGACGCCAACGAAACACTACCGGCCTTCAAAGAACGGTGGGACGAGGCGTCGGATACCGGGGTTTCCGAACTCATGAAGATATCGGCGTTTATGAATGCTCATCGGTGCCCTGATTTGGCTAAGAAGTTCTCTCGGGTTCCAAAATCGGTGAAAGAAATGATGACCGGGTAGACGATTATATCCGGCAGAAGAGGCTTATAAAACACCGAGCTACCAAGGGAGAAACCCATGACCCATTCCAGGAAGCCAAGCGGTCAAGTCTCAAGAGACAAGAACCCGTGGGAGGATTCAACGACAGGAAGAGGCGGCCCGGCCTTGGGAAAGGAATGATTCTCGGCAGAGAGAAGTCTTCTCCCCTTATGTCTCTCCAAAAGCGAAGACGACCGAAATGAATTCGGACGTAGCGAATTCAATAAACATGATGGTTCTCGGATCCGCTCTCCGCCTTACCAAAAGCCAAAGAAATACTTTCCACCGAACACCACCTAAACTTGCCCCCGCGCCCGTTACAAGGGAAGCCAAGCAAAGAAAATGAGGATCGGTTCTGTGAATATCATGGAGAAAGAGGCCATCTCACCAAATTGTTATCATTTAAAAGGCAATTGGAAGTGGCCCTTGAATCGGGGAAGTTAGATCACTTGGTTAAGAATGTCCAACAAAAAGGAAAGGAAAGACCGAGAGGTCACAATGGAAAAGGAAAAGTGATCAACCGGTCCATCAATACTGGAGGATCGTAAAAGAAAGGGCCGGTTCTATGATGAAGACTGGATGAATATCCCTATATCCTTCCCCCAGATAAAAACGGACGACCTGTCTGACGAACCGTTAATCGTAGAGGCCGAAATAGAAGGATATTTTGTAAGGAGGGTATTTGTAGATGAAGGTGCCTCCGTCCAAGTCATGTATGAACATTGTTTCAGGAACTTTTGTCCTTCCATCCAATCCCTACGCAAGAAACTAGTTCTCCGTGGTAGGATTTTCGGCGAAGTCATCCTACCGATGGGAAAGATAGAATTAGAGGTACGCATGGGGATCATGGTCTGTTCCGACGGTGATGATGACGTTCACGTTAGTAAAATCGCTTCTCCCTACAACATAATATGGGCGAACAGGTCTCAAAGAATTGAGAGCCATACCTCTACCATCCATGCAATGATGAAATTCCCACTCGCAAGGGATAGCCACTCGACGCCAAAAGAGCGGTAGTCATGGAATGTAGGAGATTCGAGGAAGGGCAAGACCCCCGGAGAAGCCGCTCTTCCGAGAGGGAAATAGAAACTTGGGACCAAGAAACTCAAGAAGGTCAGGAACAAACGGAAGACATCTTATTTAACGCGGCTTACCCTGAGCAACGAGTAACCATAGGAACCAAGTTCTCACGAGAATGCCGGAGGCAACTCATCGAGATCTTGAGGAAGAACAAAGATATTTTTGCCGGGAGCCGGAGACATGGCTGGGGTGCCAAGGCGCCTCATACAACACCCTCTCTGCGTGAACATCTCGGACACATCGCGGGCCCAAAAGGAGAATATTCTCGCGAGAAAAGAACCAAGTGATCAACAGAAGTTGAGGAATGGGTTAAGGCCGGCATAGTTCGCCTGGTAAGATACCCAACATGGATATCCAATCCTGTGTTGGTTAAGAAATGTGACGGAAGCTGGAGAATGTGTATTGACTTCAAAAATATGAACTCCTCGTGCCCAAGGTTACTATCCTTGGGAGATAGATTGGAAGATTGAATCCGTCATGGGGTATAAGTATAAGTGCTTCCTTGACGCCCATAAGGGTTATCACCAAATCCAGATGAATAGAGACGACGAGGAAAAAACGGCATTCTACAAAGGCCGAGGAACATCTTGCTATACTCAAAATGCCTTCGGACTAAAGAATCTTTGGGCAACCTATCGACATTGGTAGACTTTGCTTTTCAATCACGATAGGAGAAATCTCTGAGGCATATGGATCTACATGGTCATAAAAAGCCGAAATGAGAAATGATCACGATATAGCGAGACCTTTGACAACCTTAGGAAGATAAACATGAAGTTGAACCCGCGAAAGTGTTCTTTCTGGTAGAGAAGGTAAATTCCTCGGCTATATGGTGACATCGGAAGGAATAAGGGCCAACCCAAGGAAAACAAAGGCTATAATGGAGATGAAATCTCCGAAAACCTTTAAAGAAATGCAAAGCTCGAGTGGGAAGCTTGCGACTTTAAATAGATTCTGCCAAAGTCGGCGAAAGAGCTTCTCCCTTCTTCGACACAGCTAAAGAACATCACTAAAGAAAACAAGGACTAATCCGATGGACGAAGGAAGCCGAGTTGGCTTTTCAAGAGATGAAGAGGTTGATACTCGAATTACCTTCTTTATCCACACCAATTCCAGAAGGAAAACTGTTCATATATCTCTGCTTCAATAGGAGCCGTAAGGCTGACTCTGGTAGAAAGAAAGCGAGGCGATTCTTGCACTATGTTAGCCTGGACGCTACATGAAGCGGAGAAATACTACCTTATAGAAGTTGGCTTGTAGAACCGCTACACGCATCCGAATAAGGCGAGGAGGTATTTTGAGGCTCACCCCATCCGTGTCATAACCGACAACCCATCAAGCAAATCTTGAATAAACCGGAAGTCTCGGGAAAAATAGTCAAATATTTGTGGAGCTAGGAGCATACAATATCACTTACACTCCTTCGCAGATCAAAGGGACAAGTCGGGCGGATTTTCTAACGTATGTCGGTGGAGTCTCGATGTAGGAAAAGTCCGTGCTGATGGAAATAGAGGAAGGAGAATGGTTATTATACGACGAGCCTCAAATAGTAAGGGATCCGGAGCGGTTTAGTTCTCATCAGCCCAGAAAAGGTAGAATCCGACCTACAGCGGTTAAACTTTCCTAGCACCAACAACGAGAGTATGAGGCCACGCTAGCTTGGCCTAAGGATCGCAAAAAACTCAAAATCAAGGCTCTAAGCGTTGGTAGATTCAAAGCGGTAGCCAGTAAGATCAATGGGAATTGACCACCAAAGAAAGCATGCAAGTACTTAGCCCAAGCAAGGAAATACATATCCGGAACTTCCAAAATTTTAAGATTCGCAACATTAGAGGGCCCAAAATCGAGGCGGATATATTAAGTAAACTGGCGTCTGGCCTTCGATCACGACCAAAGAAGTGCTCGAGAAGTCCCTGGAAAGGCCGTCAAGAGATGAAGAAGTAATTAATACCGTAGTGGAAGAAGAACGGACAACGGATGACGCCGATCATCAATTATCGGAAGAGGGCGTATGGCGGGAGGATCCCAATGAAGCTAGAAGCTTAAGAATGAAGATTCCGCAAAGATATTATGGAAGAAGGTGTCCTCTTTAAGAAAGGTTACTTGGTACCGATGATGAGATGTGTAGGCGTAAGCTGCAAATTACATAATCCGGGAAGTGCATGAAATTTCTTTGTGGGATGCATGCGGACCGAGGACCGTGGTACAAGCTTATGAGGCAAGGATATTATTGGCCTACCATGCACCGGGATACCCGAGAAGAAATTAGGAAATGTGACTCTTGTCGGATACACTCTCCTGGCACTCCAAACTACCAAGACGCCATGCGACGTCCATCATGTCCCGTGGCCCTTCTACCAATGGGGAATGGACGCTTAGGCCCCTTCCGAAGCACCGTAGGCCGCATCAAATATGTGATTGTGGCAATTGACTATTTTACTAAGTGGATAGAAGCGAAGTCGTTGGTCAAGACGACGGGCAAAGATGTCATAAAATTTGTGTACGAAAATATTGTATGCGCAGTATGGTTTGCCAAGGATCATAGTCATCGACAACGGAACCAATTTAGTGAATGACCCATTCAAGAAATGGTGCGAAAGGGTTAAAGATCAAACAAATAAACATCAAGCATCCGCAAGCTAATGGATCTGGTAGAACCGCAAACCGAAAGCCCTGATGGATGGGATAAAACAAGGTTAGGAAGTGGAGAGAGCGGGATGGCTAGATGAGTGCCAAGCGTTTTATGGGCGATCGGACGACGCCAAAACATGCAACGGAGAAACCCCTTCACTCGACGTGGCGGCGATCGATGTCAGAATCCCATGAAATAGGGATGCCTACACACCTGACGATGATGTTCCGGAAGACGAGAATAAAAGAACGCCAATTTAGACCTCTTACAAGAAAGAAGGGAAAACGCTGCCATCCATGAAGCTAAATACAAAACGCAAGTAGAATAATACTACAATCGGAAAGTTAAGCCAATGAATTTCAAAATAGGGATTTTGTCTAATAAAGAATGAAGCAAGCGGGTGGAAAATCAAGGAAAGTTAGGACCTAATTGGGAAGGCCCCTATCGTATAGTAGGAGCAAGTGAGAATGGCTCTTATAAGTTGCAAACGATGGAGGAGAAGGAGGTCCCTGACTGGCACGCTATAAATCTCAGAAATTGCTTCTTATAGTTGCTATTGTGACAGGAATCCTATTGTCATTGTGTAATCCGAAAGGACTATGTACAATCAATTAAATGATGAAAGTTTCCCTGCAGTGGGAAAACAATTTTCCAAAACTGATGTGATAGTATACGATTCGGCCTGGCCGCCCCGTCGAGTACGTAAAAATAACAACCGATGTGATAATACATGATTCGATGGGCCCCGAAAGTATGAAAAGTAAAACTAATGTGATAATGTAACGATTCCGATGGTGGCCCCGCCGTCAGTATGAAAATACCCAGTGATGGATGCCCTCTAACTTCATGAGGATGCCCCGGAACCGGATGCACGGCCTACACGGCCGGATGCCCTTAGAATAACCTAAGGAAGACATCTACCCAAGTGATGGATGCCCTTTAACTTCATGAGGATGCGGAAGCGGATGCACGGCCTACGCGGGATGCCCATAGAATAAACTAAGGAATACATCTACCCAGTGATGGATGCCCTCTAACTTCATGAGGATGCGGAAACCGGATGCCGGCCTCTGGCGGGATGCCATAGAATAACCTAAGGAAGACATCTACCCAAGTGATAGATGCCCTCTAACTTCATGAGGATGCCGGAAGGATCAGGATGCATTTACCGCGGATGCCCTTAGAATAACCTAAGGAAGACATTACGAAACGAAAAGAGAAAGAAAGGGCAAAGGAATACATGTCAGCGAAAAAAAGATTCATTCACAAAGCTAGTAAACGATAAACAAACATTGTTAATTATTACAACGACATTATACGAATAAGTGTTCACAAAATACAAGTCCTAAGAATGTTCGGACTTAAGCATTCTCCTCAGATCTCAGGAGTCTCGGTGGTATGAGGAGCCTCGGATGGCCCGCAAGGTTGTCCTACGGCAGGAACCTCCTTCAAGGTTCATTAGATCCCCAAGGGCAAGCGACAAGAGTCGAAGTTTCGAATAAAGGATACTCGGCTTCAAAGAGTTTGTCATACTCTCCACAAGTTCGGGCATCCTGTTGACCTTCCGGATCTTTGCAAGGCGGCCTCTCTTCCTTGGTCTGTTCACCTTGGCCCCGGTCCAACCACACTTTGGTAGGTCAAGCTGTACACTTTAGCCATACTCTTTTGTACTCGACGCCCCAAACAACCGAGCGGTAAGAAGGCAATAGCATCGGACAACAGATTCTCGCTTAACCACTCACTTTGAGCAACCTCGGCTACCAATTTAAGTTTTCACTAAGTAGAAAGCGGCTAGAGATTGGTCTTTGACAACAACTCACTTTCAAATTCCTTATTTTTCGGCCGAGCACTTTGGAGGTCCCCATCCACTCATTTCGGTCCCGGGTTACCCTGTCAACCTCTTCCTCCAGATCTTTCTCCCTACCGACCGGCTTTCAAATCAGTCTAGTTTTCTCATCCCTCCGTCAACCTTTCATTCTCACCTTACGGCAAGGAGTTTCTCCCAAGCCCCGCAACCTTGTGAGTTTCGTTCAAGTAAAAGTAACCATTAGAAAGATCCCCTGAACCTCCTTAGCGGCTGCCACAGGCTATCACACTTTTCCCAAAATCTTGCGTGCATTTCTGTAAGAGATCAATATTGTTGACCTGCTCCAAAGCTTCTCTGGCCCGGTAGACCGATTAAGCGTTGTCAATCATCTCTCGGCAAGACCGATATGTATTTATCGGACATCGTCACGGAGACCCCAGCGGGGAGGAAAACATTGGTAGCCTCATCTACAAAAAAAGCAAAAGAGATAGTGAGGGAAAAACTTTAATAAGAGGGACATGGGCGAAAGTAAGATCAAAGCATACCGAATCCAACAAAACCCTATCAATGTGGTTGGGACTACAGGGATTGACCGCAAAAAAGTTAGCGTTTAGAAGCGATAAAATGAAAAGGTCGCGATGTATTTCAAATGCTTACCTTGAGTTGCGAAGAGGGTTCACTGGAGGAATCGGACCTCCTCTTTCTTGAGATAAGAGGCGTCTGTTGCAATTGTCCACCGCCCGCCTTCATTTTCATCCATCCCTTCCCGAGCGGTCCCCACCCCGGCCGCAATAACGGCATCTCACTTTCGGTGAGGTTTAGATTCACCTCTCGCTCATTCGGATTAGCTTGGTTTATGGGATCGGCATTTACACCGGAGAGCACAGAAAAGCGCTCAACAAACCCGATCCCTTTTCTTCTTCTTCTGTTGGGCTTTGGATGTGCCCTCCCCACCTTTCCTCTTGGCCGCCCCTCTTTTTTGCCGGCTTCCCTCTCTTTTTCTCCCTAGCAACCACGCCCGTCGGATTTCCTCGGCTCAAGGGCTAGGATGTCCTTGGGGGAATGAGTGCACCTACCTGGGAAGGGATCCGCGGTTCTTTTGGTACCTCCCTATTTGGGTCAGCGGCGGGCCCTTTTACTCACCATGGTATCGTCCCATTCGGGGAGCTCAAGATACTTGGACATACCGACAAGCTTCTGCAAGAAAAAGATTGTTAAAGACAAAACACAAGATAATAAACCGGCCAAAACCTATGGCACAAGACAAATAATTACCATGACCCTCGGCATCCTTTAGAAGAGGCTCGAACCCCGGATTCTTGAAGACCGAAGATAGATGGCACATCCATAACAGACTTATGGTAGGTTTCCTTGGGAAAATGAGGGTACTGCTTCGCCTTCTCGGATCCAACTCGGAAAAACCGATCGGGTAAGGATCCGTTATCTTGGAGTCTTTGTGCCTCGGGCCATGGCATGAGGATCGCCCTACGGTCAATCAAGAAAATTTTTCCTTCCAGGCTTAAAGTAGGAGAGCACTTCCTTAAAACATTTATAAGCCTTTTACCGTTCTACTCTCGAAAGAAAACCAAATTTTGCACAACTGGCGGTAAAATGCGAACAAGGGACCCCGTGAATGCCCAAACTATAACACCTAATTTCAAAAGGGTCACTCGGTTCAAACCATGGAACCAATTGGGAAAAATGAACCTTAAAATGTCTAATCACGTTTAGCAGAAAGGTCGAAAAGGGAATCCTAACACCTCCGTTATCAAGCTTGTTGAGGATATATGCCAATTGTATCCATTTGGGAGTTGGTCCATTGTCATATTATCGGGGAGGAAGGCGGGGACGAAGGTCACGCAGGGAATACCATATTCTATGATTATCTTGTCTAGCTTCGGATTGTCGGCCTAGATGTATAAATATGCATATCGAACTTCGGAACTACCAAAGGTTGGATAGCCTCGATCGAGATAGGGTTACGTTCACTTCTTGGTCACTTGTTCGGCCATTACTAAAAGGATGCCGGAAGGGATATACAAATAATTACAGGGAAGAACGAGACGAACCTTATAAATTCAAGAAGATATGCCTTAGGAGCTTGAGAGCAATGTAACAAGTCGAAAGATGTGTGAGAAAATAACCGTGGTAAAAGCATTTATATAGGCGTGAAAAGAAACCCTAGCGGTGTCATTGCCGCCCCATCGGCCAAGAAAGACGTGGCTCAATCTTGCCCGCCCACGTCAATCTCGAAGATGGGAATACGGATGAAAGCTTGGTAGACGATCGAGCCCATCGAAGCCCAAAACCACAAATGTTATTAAAGCCCACAACGAGGCATTTCAAAAGGCATCTTTAGGAACATTATATACTCTCAAGTATTGCACCACCGGTTTTCACCCGTAATCCAACACCGGGGACATGTTGGCGTTATGTCCGAAGACCCGCACCAGAGCAACATCATCCGGACGCCAAACGACAATATCCAGTTTTTAAGGGATTCCCACCACATGGCCTATCAACTAGGGTGGCTATAGACTTAAGGTGTAATGTAGGCTCGCCGAACAATGTGTATCTACTAGGAAGATACATAGTTGGGGTAGTATAAATACCCCAACACATTTAATGTTTCGAATAACACACACACACCTATATCCACTGCATTTATTACCATCCTTTCCTTCCCCAAATTTTACTTTCACCGCAGCTGGTCCGGACACCGCCCGTATGCAGGCTAAGTGCGATGTGTTGCTTATTGTGCAGGAAGGAACAATTATTTATTCCGGCACCGTTGATTGTAATCGAACTCCCAGCCAAGCCGGATAGCGGGAATTTGCTTCAACAAGCATGAACTCAAACGCTGGTTTCTCAAGATATTTTCAAAGGCGATAAACGATATTCTGATTAATTACCCTCTCACAAATGGTTTACAGAAAATCTTATAATTTCCTGGCTGCTTACACTTACGTGTTAGAACACGTTATTATGGGATCATGATCCATTAAGGTTAAGTGTCTTTGATGATTATTCAAGTTTTCCAGAATGCAACATTTCCACATTTTCGATTTTCCATAACACGACCTTGACGTTTTTGTCTGTGGAGACTAGGAAGTGAATTGATCATGTTTGATTTGTCTATGGTTTTCAAAGACTCCCAATTCAACAAGTGATCGATTAACCTTCAAAGGGCTAAAAGTGAATTTCATCTATATACAAACAAAAATTAATTATTACGTCAATATATATCCTTGCAAAAATCAAAATTACATCCAATGTTTTAAAACCCGGTTGACCCGCCGGTTGAACAGGAACCGCTCGGAGACCGGCGGATAGGATCGGGTTTTGCATGGTTGAGAACCGGATTGAACCGCCGGTTTTCGTTGACCCGGTTTGATAAACCCGCGGTCATTACTTTTATCAAAAAAAATTAACAAAATGCTTTTTTTCCATTAACTTTTCTAAGTTTAATTGAAAAGTTAAAATGTTGATAACTAATGTTTGTTAAAATTTTGTAAAATAATAAATTATAATTATATATGATCTTAGAATCAGCAATTAATATAGTTTTAGTATAAACTATTTTATTATTTATAATCACCTTGAAAATTTTGGCTATATTTTTATAGATGTAGACTTAAAAAGCAAAATTTATTGGTATAGTCTCAATTTTCTTCATCGGTTTAATCGAATGTATGAATAAAAACGGATAAATTATTAGATCATGTAATACTTATTATTAAATATATGAAAAAAAAAATATATATGTATAGAACCGGTTCGACCCGGCGGTTCAACCGGTTGAACCGGTGACCCGGTGAACCGGTAACTAAGCCGGGTCGATAAAAAAACCGGTTTTTAAAACATTGATTACATCAATATTTTTCTTAAAATTAGAAATACTTATGTATATCCAATTAAATAAATTAAATATAGAAAAATGATTTTAACTTCTAAAACTCATATTTTGATATTAATCAACAACTTAAGTTACCTTTTTGCCCTTCTTTTGAAAATTAAACACATACATACAACCATGACTTTCTTTCTTCTAGGAGTTCATCACGTCTCTTTTACATGAAGGAATGAAAGATTTGTCATTCTCCCAATCTTCACTATTATATGAATCAAAGAATGTATCTTTTTGTATTCATATTGTTTTGCAAACCTATCATATGGTGTAATTCTAGCTATTTGTAATTTATGATTTTAAGGAACCACGATAAAAACATGAAGTTGAGATCAATATAAATATCATATTGTTCATAGATCTTATAAACCAATTATAGCCATCCATCTTTCATCAAAATTACAATCATTTTCACCCTTTTTTTAAAATAATATATCTTGCAAACGGTAGTCATTAAGCGACAAAAAATACATCTTCGAGACGAGAATTTTTTTATCTTTCGGTAGATGAGCACTTTGATATACTTTCGACGGACATTTTTTTCGAGTTTTGTTTCGGTGTTAAAATTTGAGTCTAGAGAATCACATGTGATTTGCTATTTTCAAATCACATGCGTGATTTGAAAATAGCAAACCAAATGTTATTTCTCCTGACGTAAATTTCAACACTTTCAAAAAAGTCATCGAAAGTATATAGAAGCGCCCCTCTATAAATAAATGATCTAATTATCGTCATGATAGTATGATCATTTTCGTGTAACTAAAAATTGGATTTTGTATTAAACTTTTCTCATATGAAAAAAAGCTCTTATGTTGGAATCTTCTAAATAGAAACAAACACCAAGTTTTTAGTATTGGTACTTGATAATTATTTTTTTAATTTTTAACAAATCCATAAAAGCTCACTAGTGACGAGTTTTTTCAGCAACCATCATTTTCCGGTAGGAACGATGTAAAGATGTACGACATGATTTCGACATTATCGATCGAAGGAATTTTATGTGTTCTTTTGATGATCTTGACATCAACACGGTTTTTACAACATCACTTAGAGTAACGAACCACCTCGTTGTTATCACCTAAACCCAAAACTACAACAATATGAAAACCATAGCTATCGCAAAATTCGTAAGAACGTATGCTACATTCATCCAACCAACATCAAACGTCACCTAATCCGAAAATTTTATGTTCCCTTTTGCACTTGGCATCCATTGCAAAGATCTTTAGGTGTGATTCTTTTGAGATAACAAACAATCTACAATTTACATGATTAATTTCACTTATGTCTCGATCTTATATACGACATTTTTGTTAACATTGGTAACTTAAAATTAGGGCATAATAACCTTTAAAGCATATATTTGTCAGAACGAAGTTAAGCTGTAACCAAAAATAACTCTTTTAGACATTAAAGTTGACATTTTTGTCTTTCTTTAAGTATTATGAACATTTTACCCTTCGAAAAATATTTCAAAAAAGAAATTCAAAAAATTTGAAATTTCAAAAGAAAAGTATTTCAAAAAAATTCAAAAATATTTTGGAAAAAATTTCGATAAGAAAAGTATTTCGAAAAAAATTTAGAAAGGGTAAAATGGTTATAATATGGTCATAATAGTTAAAGAAAGACAAAAATGTCAACTTTAATGTCTAAAAGAGTTATTTTTTAGTTCACACGCAGAACTCGCCATTCTGACATGTATAGTGCTTTAAAAGGTTATTAACCTAAAATTACTATGTAACATAGATAATCAACAATAAAAGAGATAATGAAATGCTTATTGAACTGCATGTTTACGCAGATTGTTATACACACAAACGATTCGCAAGTGGATGTGCTCGTTGGAAAATTTAGTGCACTTGTGGGATTAGTTCACACCTTGTAATGGGTTAGGAGGTACGAAGTGTACACCCATAAGGTCCATGAACACCTTGACTCTTGTAGTGGTTTGTATTAGTAGTGCTAGTAGAAAATCGCTTGTGGAAAGTACTTGCTTGTGGTTTCCATCGATAGCTGATGTTTCCATCGGCTGTGTTTTTCCACTCAGCTTGTGGATTCCATGAAGCAAGGTGTAACCACCGATAGCACTATGAAAGTACCGCTAGTGTTAAAGTATCGCTAATGGTATGAAAGTACCGCTAGTGTTAAAGTAATCGCTAGTGTTAAAGTATCAGCTAAATGGCACTATAACCGCTTAATGACCACGTTTAATTGGTCATGTAACCACTAACAGCTATAATGGGGATAATTATGAGGCTATTAATGGGCGATTAATACTCATAATTCCATTTGACTAGCTAAGAGTAACCTCCTATAAATAGGAGATCTGATCATGCATGAAAGACACACGTAAAAGCGAAAACACTTATTAGCGAAAGGGTTATAGAATTGTGCCTAATTCTCTAACTGCATTTGGTCTTATCCCAAGTAGATATTCGTGATACCCATGCATTAGGGTCGAATAGTTTACTTTGGAAAGTGATCACACGATTCCAAGTGATATCCGGTAACCACCTAGTGGTATTGTTACTGTTATTGATTGTCTTAACCCTGCTCGAGATACACGCCAACAATCAAAGTAAACTATTTTGTGATAATCAATGGAAGCTGCCGCAATGAAATATATGGCTTCAAACTTTGCTAAGCTGGACAAGTTTGAAGGGGTGGACTTTAGGAGGTGGAAGAAGAAGATGCACTTCTGTCGTCAAGTATGAGTGTGGTGTATGTGCTAACCACACCCATTCCCGATGATGGTGATGATGCTACCGTGGAGCAGATCAGGAGGAGGAGCAAATGGGAGAATGATGACTACATATGGAGAGGTCTTATTCTCAATGGTATGTCTGATTCTCTGTTTGATATTTATCAGAACTTTGAATCTTCCAAAGAACTATGGGATTCCTTGGATGCCAAATATATGGGTGAGGATGCATCAAGTAAGAAGTTCCTTGTTAGTAATTTCACAAATTACAAAATGACTGATTCAAGACCAGTTATGGAACAACACAATGAACTTCTTGGAATACTTGGAAGGTTTACACAACACAATATGAACATGGATGAGGCTATTAAAGTCTCTTGTGTCATTGACAAACTCCCTCTTTCTTGGAAAGATTTCAAGCATACCTTGAAACATAAAAAGGAGGAATTAACTCTGTTGAGTTGAGGCATCATCAAGCATTGAGGAATATCTCAAGATGCGGATAATGACAAGCCAAAGAGTAGCAATGTCTATGGACCATCTGTTGTCAATATGGTGGAGCATAACAACTCCACCGTGTACAATGACAACAAATGCAAACGCAAATATCATGATAACACAAGGGCATATCCTAACAAGAAGGCAACACCTACTTGTTGGAAATGTGGCAAAACCGGTCACATCAAAAGGGACTGCAAGGGTGTTAAGGTTGGTGGTAAAGCCAATGGATCAGGCACTAATGGTTCAGGGAGTGGTAGTTCAACCAACTCACGAAAGGTCGAATATGTTTAATAAGTCTTTTCGATTTATTATGTTACATATGTATCTGAATCTTATTATGCGCGGATGATGATGTTAGTGGTGGGTTGACTCTGGTGCAACAGTTCATGTGTGCAAAGATAGAGGCTGGTTCAAGACTTATGAGTCACTGAATGATGGTTCTATTCTTCACATGGGAAATGAGTCAACAACCTTGGTGCATGGTCGTGGTTGTGTAGATCTTAATTTTAGTTCTGGAAAGATTGTAACTTTGTTTAATGTTATTCATGTTCACGATATAAGGAAGAACTTGGTTTCAAGTAGTGTATTGAATAATCATGGATATAAACAAGTTATTGAGTCTGATAAATTTGTGCTTTCTAAACATGGTGTTTTTATTGGTTTTGGTTATTTATGTAATCAAATATTCAGACTTAATATTGTCACTGATAGTGTTATTTCAATTTTGTGATCACCACTGACCGACTGATCGACTTTACCCTATGGCATGCAAGACTTGGCCATGTACACTTAAAAGAATGCAAGATATGTCTAAGGATGGGTTGATCCCAGCTTTTGACATGGACACTGAAAAGTGTAAAACTTGCATGTTGACCACGATTACCAAGAAACCCTTTCAAGGTGTTAGTCGTGAGACTGAGCTCCTAGAGATGATACATAGTGATCTGTGTGATTTGCATGCCACTCCTTCTTTGGAGAATAAAAAGTACTTTGTGACGTTTATTGATGATGCTTCTAGGTTCTGTTATGTTTATTTGTTACATACAAAGGATGAAGCATTAGATAAATTCAAAGTGTTTAAAAGTGAAGTTGAATTACAACTTGGGTCTTTGATCAAAATATTAAGGACCGATAGGGAGGTGAGTACATGGATACTCGGACTTTCAGGCCTATTGGTATTATCCATGAAACGATCGCCCTTTATACTCCTCAGCAAAATGGTATTTTCGAAAGGAAAAACGAGGTCAAGGAGATGGTTAATTCCATGTTGTCCTATTCAGATCGAGTCAAGGGTTCGGGGTGAAGCTATGTTAAAAGCTTGCTATTTATTAAATAGGGTTCCCAACAAAAGGAACAAGGTTACCCCTTATGAACTCTGGACTAAAAGGAAACCTAATCTGAACTATCTCAGGTCCGGGGTTGTAGGGTCTGTTGTAAGACTGATCTAAAGCAAAAGACTTTGGGTGAAAGAGGCATTGACTGTATCTTTGTTGGATATGCTGAGTATTCCAAGGCTTATAGGTTCTATGTTATTGAACCTAATGAATATGTTTCAGTTAACTCTATAATTGAATCAAGGGATGCAACTTTGGATGAGAATAGATTCTCATCAGTCCCTAGACCAAGTCAGAGGATTCCTATTGGAACTCATGACACGGTGTATCGAGGTCCTCGATGATGAACCATCGGTGGTCCCCGATGAGGTTGTGGTTCAACAACTGAACCTATGCTCGTGAAGAGCAAAAGGGTCAAGAATCCAAAGTCATTTGGACCTGAGTTTCAACTATACTTAGTTGAAGGAACAAAGGATGAGGTCTCATACCAATACTCCTATTGTTTCATTGTTGAGGATGATCCCAAGACATTTGAAGAAGCAATGAAGTCCTAGGATATTGCTTTCTGGAAAAAAGCAATCAATGATGAGATGGATTCCATCATGGGCAACAACACTTGGGTGTTGGTTGATCTACCTCCTGGTTGCAAACCTCTAGGTTGCAAATGGATTTTCAAAAGGAAAATGAAGGTAGATGAAACTATTGAAAAGTTCAAGGCTAGATTAGTTATTCAGGGCTTTAAACAAAAGTCGAGGATAGACTATTTTGATACTTATGCCCCGTGGCTCGTGATCGTACCATAAGATCTGCGATTGCTACGGCATCTATTCACAATCGATTATTCATCGATGGATGTGAAGACAACTTTCTTGAATGGTGAATTGGATGAGGAGGTTTATATGAACCAACCTCATGGCTTCATCATGCTCGACAATGAAAACAAGGTGTGTAAACCGATTAAGTCTCTTTATGGACTTAAGCAGCACCTAGCAATGGCATCAAAAATTTGATGAAGTGGTTTTGTCCAGTGGTTATGTTCTTAACCAAGTTGACAAATGTGTATATAGCAAATTTGATGAATCCGGTAAAGGAGTCATCATTTGCCTATATGTTGATGACATGTTGATCTTTGCACGACCAAAATCAAAGTTGACGACAAAGGACAAAATCAAGGTTCTCCATGAAAGACATGGGGGAGGCTGATGTTATCCTTGGTATAAGGATTAGACATGAAAGTAAAAGAATTTCTATCTCTCAGTCTCATTATATTGAGAAGGTCCTGAGGAAATTCAATTACTTTGATTGTACTCTAGTGAGTACACCTATGGATACTTGTGAGAAGTTGATGCCTAATCATGGCAAAGCTGTATCTCAACTTGAGTATTCTAGGGTAATTGGCTGCTTGATGTATGCCATGACTTGTACAAGACCTGATATTGGTTTTGCGGTGGGAAAATTGAGCAGGTATACTAGTAATCCTAGTGCTCATCATCGGCAAGCAGTTCAAAGGGTAATGAAGTATTTGAAGAGAACTATGGATTATAGTCTCTCATATATCGTTACCCATCGTTGGAAGGATACACCGATGCAAGTTGGATCAAGATAATCGAAGACAATTCGCCTACCAATGGGTGGGTATTCCTACTTGGTGGAGGTGCAATTTCTTGGGCATCCAAGAAGCAAACTTGCATTACCAGTTCAACAATGGAATCTGAATTTGTAGCTTTGGCCACTTTGGAAAGAAGCTGAATGGTTGAAAAACTTGCTTCTTGAGATTCCATTGTGGCCTAAACCTATTGCACCTATTTCTATCCGGTGTGATAGTGCAACTACATTGGCTAAGGCTTATAGCCCGATGTACAATGGTAAGTCTAGACACTTAGGTGTCAGACATAGCATGATTCGTAAGCTTATCATGAATGGGGTGGTATCTATAGAGTTTGTGAGATCTCAACAGAACTTAGCTGATCACTTGACGAAGGGTCCGGCTAGAGACTTGGTTATAAAGTCTACTAAAGGGATGGGTTTAAGTCCAACTTAGTCATTGAATGCTAGGACACCCAACTCCCTCATGAGGAAACTTGGGAGCTGAGTTCAATGTGGAAATTTGAACATTCATGAATTGGAGCACATGTTTTATTTACATCCCAAGGTTGTGCTCGAACCTCTGAAAAGGAGGATGAAGTCTTTACTTCTTAATGGTTAATTTTCTTTGAAAAAGTGCTTGGCAGGAGCATGAATAAAGAGGAACCACCTATGTAAATGTTGAAGTTGTGCCGCTCGTGAAGCTTTGGACTTTTAGCTTTTACAACATTTATGAATTTGGATATGGACACATGGCTTGTATAGTGTCAGGAGCTTTTAAGTGTTTGAAAACTTGTGTGTATTTTATCTTCATGTATTCAAATGGGTTGATGGGTTCAATTCTTAGAACACCCTGATTCTCGAATATTTGAAACGTGTAATTTACTAAGATGAAAATTCAATCCTCAGGACATTTTCATTTATGCACATGTTTTGCTTGATGTTTATTTTTCATGCAAAGGAAGTGAACTAAATTTGAGGAGGATTGTTGGAAAATTTAGTGCACTTGTGGGATTAGTTCACACCTTGTAATGAGTTAGGAGGTACGGAGTGTACACCCATAAGGTCCATGAACACCCTGACTCTTGTAGTGGTTTGTATTAGTAGTGCTAGTAGAAAGTACTTCTTGTGGAAAGTACTGCTTGTGGTTTCCACGATAGCGTGTTTCCACTGAAGCTTGTGTTTTCCACTGAAGCTTGTGGATTCCAGAAGCAGTGTAACCACCGATAGCACTATGAAAGTACCTGCTAGTGTTAAAGTATGCTAATGGTATGAAGTATCTTGTTAGTGTTAAAGTATCTTGCTAAATGGCGCTTATAAGCGCTTAATGACCACATTTAATTGGCATGTAACCACTAACAAACTATAATGGGGATAATTATGAGGCTATTAATGAGCCGATTAATACTCATAATTCCATTTGACTAGCTAAGAGTAACCTCCTATAAATAGGAGATCTGATTATGCATGAAAGACACACAGAAAACGAAAACACTTATTAGCGAAAGGGTTATAGAATTGTGCCTAATTCTCTAACTGCATTTGGTCTTATCCCAAGTAGATATTCGTGATACCCAGGCATTAGGGTCGAATAGTTTACTTTGGAAAGTGATCACACGATTCCAAGTGATATCCGGTAACCACCTAGTGGTATTGCTACTGTCATTGATTGTCTTAACCCTGTTCTGGGAGATACACGCCAACACGTTCTTAGCGACTCAAAAGATTTCTTGGTTAAGGCAATGCGTATTCATATATCTAAGACCACATGCCTTCTTCCCACGGTGCCGTATAGTTGGAACAATATTCTCCCATCAAAATTAAACATCTCATCATGGCGAATACTTCATAGGAGGTCGGCTGATCATGATTCCGTCCTTTGCCCCATTTGTAAGTTTGTAACGACAACCCCGAATGAGAGGACCACATCTTTGTTGAGTATTGCATTGCTAAGTCAACTTGGTTGGAGGTTCTTAATTGATGAGGTTTACATATCTCCAATATTTCAAGCTTTAATGATGCAATAAGCTTTGGTGGACCGGATACAATTGCCTCCAAACCAAATCAAATTATTTGATGTCGTGGTTCAAACTACTCTATGGGTTCTTTGGAGATATAGAAACGAGATGGTCTTGGCATCAGAAAACCAAGAAAATACATGATTTTCAACGACATCCAGCTCAACTCCTACACTTGAATTCAATCTAAGCTAGAGCAAAAAAAATATTCTCTTAGATGAATAGATTGGTTCATAGTTGTCATTCTCTTGATACTGATCTTAGGATATTACGATTTTATGATACCGCAAAGCAAAAATGACCCGGATCTTATATAGGATCTTTGCAAGCTTAAAATCTTATAGGATCCCGATCTTGACCATGCGATCTAAAGTTTTAATCTGATTCGATCTTACTTTTCTCGGATTACAAACTAAAAAACTACAAATTTATGGGTTGTTTTTTTGCAGAATTCAAAAAATAACATGTTAATCTTTTCAAACATTTCATAATCATAAGTTAGGAAAACATTTTTATGAAACATTCATAATATTTTGTATTTATAATGTATAGTAATTTGTAGATTTGTATAATATTACGAAAACTAAAAACAAATAACACTCGAGTAGGATCTTAAGATCCCGATCCGATCTTACGATCACAATTTTGCAAAAATCAAAAACGATTTTGGGTAGGATCCCGATTTTGAAAACCTTGAATTGATTCATTAATCCTTGTAGTGCTTTTATATATGTAATCATGTTTTTGCTTTTTCCTAGCTCCATCTTGGGATGACTTTTATATAATGGGAATTGATTTGCACACTTTAAATATTGATTGGGACACTCCAATTGTGCATAAAATACTTGTACAGTTTTAAACAGTCTGCTTCAACTGCTTGTACCTTGAGTGTGCGAATAATTTTTTAGAGTGTACAAATCATTAGCCTTTATATATACAATTTATGCTTATTAAAATAAAATAAATATAAAAAATAAAAAGTATGGTGTATAATATTGGTATAGAACTGGGAAGTTGTAATTGATGCTAACTTTTAATTTAGTAGTTTATCAAACGTGGCTTCAAAACCATGATTTTAAACATGATGTAGTAGCTAAATATATTTTAGAGTGTTCATTATTAAATTTATTTTGAAAACACAATGGTAAATTTACCAAAGAACTCCACCATGCAACATGCTACAAGTCGAATGTGAAATCTATATCTGCTAACGTTTACGTTGCTTAAATGATATCTCTTTCTACATTCAGCGTTGATTAAGTCAATTAACATTTTATTAAATTAAGATATATATGTCGACATGTAATCAAATATCGTTATCTTCTTCCACCTATAAAACCTAAACTCGTATTGTGAGTTTTTCATCACAATAACATATTTTACAAACATGGAATTTCATCAACTCGCCTATGCTCTTCTTCTAGCCATCAACTTGATACATGGTAAAGCTTTACGTACTTTTATTATATGCATGCATGTCTTTTATAAAACAAACTAAAAAAGCAAACATGTGATGTACGTCCTTGTTACTCGCTAAATTAGTGTATGTCTAATATTGTCATGCACATATAATATATGCTTATGATATAATCGATTTTGCATGCAGGTGTTCATTCTGCTGTTTTCACCATTAAAAACAATTGTCCATATAGTATCGCACCAGCAACATTGACCGGCAGTGGAGCAGCAGCGTCGACAACAGGATTCCAATTGGCATCTGGTGCCTCGAACAATATTAACATCCCTACGCCATGGTCAGGTCGAGTCTGGGCTCGATTTGAATGTTCAAATGATGGTGGCAGATTCCATTGTAATAGTGGAGACTGTGGTTCAGGTCAAGTAGCATGCAACGGTGCTGGTGCAATCCCACCTGCAACGCTTGCTGAGTTTACCATTGGAGGTTCAAATGGAAAAGACACTTATGATGTTAGTCTTGTTGATGGTTTTAATTTACCGATTTCTATCGTTCCACAAGGTGGTTGTGCAACAACGGATTGTCCAGTTGATATTAACGCTCAATGCCCTTCTCAGTTCGCTGTGAGAAATGGATCTGGTGCAACAATTGGATGTAAAAGTGCATGTGTGCAATTTGGCACGCCACAATATTGTTGCACTGGAGATCACAAACTGCAAAAACATGCCCGCCAACTGATTATTCAAGGTTTTTCAAGAATCTTTGCCCCAAGGCTTATTCTTACGCTTTTGACGACCCTTCAAGCACTTTTACATGTAATACCGGTGCTAACTATGTCATTACATTCTGCCCATAAACGTCATGATATAGTTATTATAAATAATTATGGAATCAATGTCCATAAACTTTTTAAATATATATACCGTATAATTAGGAGATCCTTTGTTAGAGGATACTTCAAGTGTATTTGTTTTATTAAGACGTCGTGGGTCTTAATCTGATTGTCACATCCTGCTTATTAAGAAGTGGCTATAAAGTCTGAATGAATAATTATTGTTTGTTTATATAATAGTCTTATTTCTCATTTTTTTTAGTTTTAGTTTTAAGCTTAATCTGAATGTTATGGATTAAAGTTTTGGGTAAATGGACTTCAACTCAGGAAGAATACATACTTTTTGGTGAAAGGCACTTTATTACAAAACCAGCAAACAATTACAAATATAGGCATAGACTATATAACAAGATACTTAAAAACAGTGGACCCAAAATAAAACATTACAACACAAACAATACAAGAATAAAAAAGTTGACACTAAGCACCAAGTCAACCTAAGACAAGTCAAACCAAACTATGACACAAAGAATAAAAACTTGAACTTTATTATCAAGATGTAGTCTTCAGAATCATCACTTTCTCAAATTATCAAGTTAACCGGCCCCACCAAGTAATATATGGACCATACCAATTGGAGTATCAAATTACCACAATTACCAAATACCAGAAATATTATACATGTATGAACATAATGCAAACCACTAGACAAAATTGGTAGCGAACCCAACTTGACAGTCCACACCATATTATCAGACACTCACTGTCAAACGAAGCTATAACTGTATCTATATCAATATTTCAAACTCGACATTTAACCGGATCAAAAATCCAATGTTGCCAATTCATCTCACTTTTCTTTCCGGATCTTCTCACTATCCACTCGAAAATTTTAAGTTGGACATCTTGAACTATTTTGCTTAAACTTGAAGCTTTCCCTTTACAAACATGTGCATTTCTTTCTTTCCAAATAAAGTACCCGAATGTCCAAATTACCGCTTGCCACAATTTAGATGAATGAGTAGGAATGTTAGCATTTCCATTATACGCAAATACTTCCTCAATAGAAAACGCATTAACACCCCTAATCTTCCACCAACTATGTATTTTTTCCCACACGCTCATAGCAAAATTACACATGACCAAACAATGAGAGCATGATTCCACCATATCGCCGCACGAAGGGCATAATATCGAATCTAAATCAATTCTCCTTTTATCTAATTCTTCACTAACCAGAATTCTACCCATTAGCGCTCTCCACATGAATATGTTGACTTTCTTTGGCACCCATTTGTTCCATATTGTTGCCTCGCCGCCACTAGCTACGTTAAGAATATTTTCTTCCACCAATTTTGTTAATTCTCTAACCGTGAAGTCTCCACTCTCTTGAAGCGTCCATTTCCAACGATCCCTACAATCAAGATTGATAACAACATTTTACCATAACACTTGTAACTCCTCAAAAACCTTACAAACCCTTCCTCTAAGGTTTCTAACCCAATCCCACTCCCAACACCAAGTATTATCTTCTCAATTCCATTTTCCCGCAACCCTAACCTCCTTACTTCTGTCAAGATGATAAAGCTATGGAAATCTATCACAAAGCCTAACCCCACCTACCCATTTATGAATCCAAAATCTTATATTGTTTCCATCCCCCCACTTCCCCCACAAACGAAGACATAAACTCAAGACCTAACCCTTCTAACTCCTTCCCCACCCTAATGATATCTCGCCAACCCCCCTTCGTCCCCCAACCCCTAATGTCACCAATCCCAAAACTTTCCCCATGAATGCTTTTTATGACTCAAACCCACAAAGCTAGCCCCCAAATCCCTTTTGAATATCCACCACCATTTTCCCAAAAGTGCTAGATTTTTTCCTCGAAGAGACCCAATGTTTAACCCCCCTCCCCCCCATCCCCGTGTGAGGATAGTAACATTTCCCATTTAACCCAAGATAATTTTTTACAATCCCCCACTCCCCCCTCCCCCTTAGAAGAAATTTTTCTCACTCTCTCAAGTTGCTTTATAACACACAAAAGCACATAGAACATCGCAAAATAATACAATGGTAAGCTTCCTAGAACCGATTTAACCAATGTTAAACGACCGCCAAACGACATTAGTTTTGATTTCCAATTGGCCAACCGATTTTTGAATTTCTCTATCACTCTATTTGATGCCCTACCCTCCTCATATTTTCGCCAATTGGTAGTCCCAAATATGTAAAAGGGAGCTCACCAACTCAGCACCTCATCCATCTCGCCATGTCCCTCAATTCCCTTTCATTCACTCCAACCCCATGTATCTTGCTCTTATTGTAATTAACTCGAAGACCCGAGACTTCCTCGAAACATTTTAAGATACACATAAGCACTTTTGCATTTTCTTTGTTCCACTCCCCGGACAAGATAGTGTCATCCGCATATTGTAGATGAGATACTACAACGTTGTTTCTACCAATCTTCACTCCTCTAAATACACCGTTGTCTACCGCTTCTTTTATGATCGCGTTAAGTCCTTCTGCTAAAAAGGAATATGGATCATAATCTACCACAACATTTTTAACAAAATAAAATTTAAACTCACATATTAACTTTACTTCACAAAAAAAAAATCTATTTTAAAGCCGCGATAACGATATTAACACTTCATTAAAATTTTATGTTTAAACCTCGTGCATGCACATGCATTATAACTATTATTTTATGCAACGACTTTCAATTTAGGAAAACAACTTAGCAACAACATAAGAAAAGGTATATCTCATCACACTCATACGCACATTTAAGTTCTAAATCTTATCCCAAAACAAAATGTTACTGCATTATCAATTCTATTTTAGATTTTTACAACATGTAGCAAATTGACAATTAATGTTCATAAATAATGCTAGTATATACATTTATACTGTTCATTAACAATGCCTTTTTTTCTCATATAATTTGTTTACTATCCAAAGCATAATCCATCTATAGCTTAGTTGGTTAATTAACACCCCCCCCCAAAGATTTAAAGTTCATAACTTCAAATCTTCAAGAGACACTCATATTTTTTATACATCAAAAGTTCAAAACTTCAAAGTAGATGTCACTTTAGTTTTATATACTTAATTACTAACATTAGTAGTGTTTGAAGTTTTTGTTTGCTTGAAAATTAGATGTCACTTAGTTTATAATCGTAGGCGTACATATACACATTCAGACTTTATTAAACCTTCTTGACTAGTACTTATCAGTATCTCTAGAAATTTGTGGTTCTTCCGACTAGTTTGAGAATACTTTGTATGGGTATTTCCTTGGTCAACGACTTGCTTTTCCTGTTGTTGATTACTTTGTTCGCAATGCGTGGGCTAAGTTTGGTATACAAAAGGTAATGATGAATTCAAAGAGGTTCTTCTTTTTTAAGTTCAATTCGAAGAAAAGTGTTGATGATGTTCTTGAAAACGGTCCTTGGTTGATTAGAAATGTACCTATTATTCTTAAACCATGGACATTGAACACCAACTTACTTAAAGAGGATTTGACCAACATCCCGGTGTGGGTTAAATTCCATGATGTTCCTCTTGCTATGTTTTCTGATGATGGCCTTAGTATTCTTGCCACATTGATAGGCACGCCCAAAAGGTTAGATGCTTTCACTAGCCAAATGTGCAAGGACTCGTGGGGCCGTAGTAGTTTTGCTAGATGCATGATCGAAGTGAAGTCGGATGAGGTGCTTAGGGACAGCCTTACTGTTGAGATACCGTTACTTGATGGGTCGGGTTCGACTATTGAGAATATACGGGTTGAATATGAGTGGAAACCACCTCATTGTGATAAATGTAAGATTTTTGGTCATACTCTTATTGAATGTCCTAATGTTGTTGAACCTCCTGCTCAGCCTACTAAGCGTGTTAATGATGGTTTCAAGACGGTAAACAACAAGAAGAAGGGAAAGCAAGGTGGGTATACTATTCCGGGTCAAGGAGGGTTTACTAAACCTGTTGTGGGTAAGCAGTTTCAATATCAACCCAAAAAGACTCCATCTGAACCTAAGAAAGTGGAAGTCACTAAGAAGAATGCTTCTGATGTGGCTAGTTCAAGTGGAACAAAGATCTCTACATCTAACCAGTTTGATGCTCTTAATACGGATGCGTTTGGTAGTCCTTCTAATGACACCAATATGGATGAGGATTCTGGTCGTACAATGGAAGTTAATGAAGATAAGTCTACTAAGACAGGTACTGTATCACAAGAACCCCTTGTGAGTGATTTTAAAGAGATGGAGTCGGGTGTGGCTCCTAAAACTAGTGATTCTTGTAATCCGTCCGCATCTTCTACTAAGAGAGTTAACCCTTTTTCTAAAGTGGGAGAGATCGTGGTTTCGATTCGAAGATGAGGTGGTTGCTAACCCATTTGATGAGTCTGCTAATCTATTCGATGGTGGCCAAGAGTTTGAAGATGAGTATGATGACTATGACTACGATGACTATGCGAATCAGGTTTATGATCTTCCAGGGAATTTGGATGCCTTTAATGCCATGTATGGCACCAAGCTTCAAGGTCCTAGGAAGTAATTTTCTTTCGTTATGTCCTATGTTATCATTTGAGTAGTGGTTTGTTTTCTTGTTTAGAAAATAGGAAGTATT
This sequence comes from Chrysanthemum makinoi, assembly GCA_910596185.1. Lineage (NCBI taxonomy): Eukaryota > Viridiplantae > Streptophyta > Magnoliopsida > Asterales > Asteraceae > Chrysanthemum > Chrysanthemum makinoi. Next base: position 11,000,160 of record OU343222.1, read on the forward strand.
TTGTTATGTAAGCTTTATGCCTATGTAACGGGCTGAGATATGGGATTTCACTCATATCCATTGTACTTAAACGTTTTTTTGGTTAATATATTTACCAGGGTGCAGGATTACTCCCCTTTACCCAAAAAAATCAACGTATGTAGTTTGTTACAAATGACTAAGATGGTATATATATCGTTTAGTAATTCAATACCTGCAATGAAAGACAAAACTATTGACTCAAATATTGGGGCATAAGGAAGATGCATGCTAATGCATATGGAAACACAACACATTACGCATGGTAGTCGATACTATGATGGGCAAACATAACTATCTATGTCGACACCTTAAGCACTTTTACATGTAATAGTGGCACTAACTATGTCATTACATTCTGCCCATAAAGGTCATGATATTGTTATTATAAATAATTATGGAATCAATGTCTATAAACTTTTTAAATATATATACCGTATAATTAGGAGATCCTTTGTTAGAGGATACTTCAGGAGTGTTTGTTTTATTAAGACGTTGTGGGTCTTAATCTGATTGTCACATCTTACTTAAGAAGTGAATATAAAGTTTGAATAAATAATTATTGTTTGTTTATATAATAGTCTTATTTCTCAACTTTTTTAGTTTTAGTTTTAAGCTTAATCGGAATGGTATGGATTAAAGTTTTGGGTAAATGGACTTCAACTCGGGAAGAATACAATTATACTATATCTGCTCAAAAAGAATATGGATCATTATCGACCACAAAATTTTTAACAAAATAAATTTTAAACATACACAATAAAATTTAAACACACGAATTAGGTTTACTTCACACAAAAAAAAGTACATAATCTACATTAAAACCACGATAACGATATTAATACTTTATTAAACTTTTATGTTTAAACCTCGTGCACATACATTATAACTATTATTTTGTACAAGGGCTTTCAATTTATGAAAATAACTTAGCAACAACATATAAAAAGGTAAAATATCTCATCACACTCATATGCACTTTTAAGTTCTAAAACTCGTCCAAAAAAAATGGTGTTACTGTATTATCAATTATATTTTAGATTTTTACAATATGTGGCAAATTGGCAATTACGGTATATACAGTTAACAACCCGAACCTGACATATTTACATTATCGGGTCAGCTATGTCAACCCTAACATGTTTACACATAACCCGAACATGACCCATTTGACCCGTACATATACTTGGGTTAGCGGGTTAAATAGGTTAGACGTGTTGAATAGTTTAACAAATCGTTTTATTTTTTTGCATAGGCAGATTAAATCAACTACGTATAAATTATCAATTAAATAGATGCAACTGAACAGGATCGACCCAATATGGCAAATTGTACAGGATCGACCCAATATGGCAAATTAATATATCACCTCTTTAAGATATTTTTCGATCCGTCACTCTTGATGAAGTATGTCAGTTTTAGTTATGTAAAATGGGCTGGAATAAGTTTAACCACAACAATACAGGTCAAAATATTAGCAATCTCCTGATATTTCTAGTTACATAAAATGGGTGCGGGTATTTTGTACACCTTACTATAACTATGACATTTTTGGAATTTTGGAGTTGCAAATAAGCATTGTGGCTCGAAAGGCCGGCGGTCATGAACAACCTTAATTACCTAGCAGGAAGAGTTAGAGTGGCATGGTATTAAAGTTACAACAATATGTCTAAGTATCAAACAATATTTTATAAGAAAATTAAGAACCAAAAATAGCACGTCCTATATAAGGCTGTGCAATGGTACAAGCATCACTGTACGTGGTCAGTCCCAAACCTTGATGTGAGCTGCTGGCTGGTCTCGGTCGCCACCATCAAACACCTCCACTGCCCCTTTCCACCAACACCTCGCCTCTCCTCCAACACTCTCGTCTTTATTAGTTCACTTTTCGGTTTCATGAATGTGTATTCTTCTTTGTCGTACATTTCTTTTTGTCTAGTAATGATTATATATTGATGTTCTAATAAACTTCTCATTCTAACAAAAGATTATTAGACCTTAATTTAGGGCTAATTGTCATTTACTCATTCTATATATCTCCTGTTAATGTAAAACAGCACGATATGAAGGGACTGGAGCAACCACGTAAACTCTTTTAATTATAAATCCCTGATCTAGCTACGTGCAGATTTTGAGCCTATCTGTAACCATATTTTTGTACGCAGTCTCTTACTGAATTGTTTGCTCCAGTGTTATCCCTAGCTTAGCATGAACTCTCATACGCTGGTTTCTCAAGATATTTTCAAAGGCGATAAACGATAATGTGATTAATTACCCTCTCACAAATGGGTTAGAGAAAATCTTATTTCCTGGCTGCTTACACTTACGTGTTAGAACACGTTATCATGGGATCATGATCCATTAATGTTAAGTGTCTTTGATGATTATTCAAGTTTTCCAGAATGCAACATTTCCACATTTTCAATTTTCCATAACACGACCTTGACTTTTTTGTCTGTGGAGACTAGGAAGTGAATTGATCATGTTTGATTTGTCTATGGTTTTCAAAGACTCCCAATTCTACAAGTGATCGATTAACTAACCTTCAAAGGGCTAAAAAGAGAATTTCATCTATATACTAACAAAAATTAATTATTACGTCAATATCCTTGCAAAAATCAAAATTACGTCAATATTCTTCTTAAAATTAAAAATACTCATGTTTATCCAATTAAATAAGTTAAATATACAAAAATGATTTTAATTTCTAAAACTCATATTTTGATATTAGTCAACAACTTAAGTTACCTTTTTGCCCTTCTTTTGAAAGCTAAACACATACACAACCATGACTTTTCTTTCTTCTAGGAGCTCATCACGTCTCTTTTACATGAATGATGAAAGAGTTGTCATTCTCCCAATCTTCACTTATTTGAATCAAAGAATGTCTCTTTTTTTTATTCATATATATTGTATTGCAAACCTCTCATATGGTGTAATTCTAGCTATTGGTAATTTATGATTTTAAGAAACCATGATAAAAGCATGAAGTTGAGATCAATATATATCTCATATTCTTTATAGATTTAATAAACCAATTATAGTCATTCATGTTTCATCAAAATTACAATAAAAACCCATTTTCACCCTTTTTTTTAAAAATAATATATCTTGCAAATAGTAAATCGTTAAACGACAAAAAATACACCATCACGATTAACGTTTTACCAGATAAATCAAACAAAAAATACACCATCACGATTTTTTTTATCTTTCAGTACATGGGCACTTCGATATACTTTCGACGAACTTTTTTTTTCGAGTTTTGTTTTGGTGTTAAATTTGCGTTTGGAGAAATCACACGTGATTTGCTATTTTCATATCACATGTGATTTGAAAATAGCAAATAAAATGTGATTTCTCTTGACGCAAATTTCAACACTTACAAAAAAATGTCGAAAAAAAAATTCATCGAAAGTATATAAGAACTACCCTTCTATAAATAGATGATTTAATTATCATCATAATGTTATGATTTTTTTCGCATAACGATTAACGTTTTACCAGATAATGAATTTTTAAAAAAAGGTGAAAGTTTATTTTTTTTTGTTTTAATTAAAAAATAGATAGTTAGGATTGCTTCATTAGATCTTTTAAAACAATTGGATATATATTAAACTTTTCTCATTGGAAAAAAAGCTCTTATGTTGGTAATCTTTTAAATAGAAACAAACACCAAGTTTATAGTATTGGTACTTGATAATATTGGTAATTGATAATTATTTTTCTAATTTTTAACAAATCCATAAAAGCTCACTAGTGACGAGTTCACCAACCATCATTTTCTTATACTCCGTAATAGTCTCCGGTAGGAACGATGTAAAGATGTACGACATGATTTCGACATTATCGATCGGAGGAATTTTATTTGTTCTTTTAATGATCGTGACATCAATACGGTTTTAACAACATCGTTTAGAGTAACGAACCACCTCGTTGCTATCAACTAAACCCAAAACTACAACAATATGAAAACCATAGCTATCGCAAAATTCGTAAGAAGGTATGCTACATTCATCCAACCGACATCAAACGTCACCTAATCCGAAAATTTTATGTTCCCTTTTGCACTTGGCATCCATTGCAAAGATCTTTAGGTGTGATTCTTTTCAGATAACAAGCAATCTATAATTTACATGATTAATTTCACTTATGTCTGTATCTTATATACGCCATTTTTGTTTACATTGGGTAACTTAAAATTACTATGTAACAAAGATCATCAACAATAAAAGAGATAATGAAATGCTTTTTGAACTGCATGTTTACACAGACTGTTATGCACACAAACGATTCAGACAAGTGGACGTGCGTTCTTAGCGACTCAAAAGAATTCTTGGTTAAGGCAATGCGTATTCACATATCCAATACCACATGCCTTCTTCCCACGGTGCCGTATAGTTGGAACAATATTCTCCCATCAAAAGTAAACATCTCATCATGGTGAATATGAACGACAATCCCGTGTTTAACGACAATCCCGGATGAGGGGACCACATCTTTGTTGAGTGTTGCATTGCTAAGTCAACTTGGTTGGAGGTTCTAAATTGATGGGGTTTACATATCCCCAATATTTCAAGCCTTAATGATGCAATAAGCTTTGGCGGACCGGATAAATGCAATTGCATCCCAACCAAATCATTCTTTGATTTCGTGGTTCAAACGACTCTATGGGTTCTTTGGATATATAGAAACGAGTTGGTCTTGGCATCACAAAAACCGAGAAAAGACATGATTTTCAACGACATCAAGCTCAACTCCTACACTTGAATTCAATCTAAGTTTAGAGCAAAAAAAACTAGTCGAACGTCAAATCTATATTTGCGAACGTTTACGTTGCTTAAATGATATCTCTTTCTACATTCAGCGTTGATTAAGTCAATTAAACATTTTATTAAATTAAGATATATATGTCGACATGTAATCAAATATTGTTATCTTCTTCCACCTATAAAACCTAAACTCGTATTGTGAGTTTTTCATCACAATAACATAGTTAACAAACATGGAATTTCATCAACTCGCCTATGCTCTTCTTCTAGCCATCAACTTAATACATGGTAAAGCCTTACGTACTTTTATTATATGCATGTATGTCTTTTTAATAAAACAAACCAAAAAAAGCAAACATATGATGTCCTTGTTACCCGTTAAAGTGTACGTCTAATATTATCATGCACATAATAATATATGCTTATAATATAAATGAGAGTTAACTACATTTTTGGTCCTTGTGGTTGTACCTGGATTTCACTTTTGGTCCATTTGTTCAAAAAGTTGCGATTTTAGTCCAAAATGCATAGTTTGGTTCCACTTTTGGTCCATTTTTCTAGCGAAGTTAGTTCAATTAGTTAAGTCGTTTGCAACGTTAGTCTTTTATAACGGTCGTTTGCAACGTTAGTCCTTTATACCAAAGATCTTTTGCAACATTTGCAACGTTAGTCCTTTCAGTTAGTTAGTCCTTTAAAAAAATTCTAAAAAAATTCGAGAAAAAAATTTAGAAAAAAAATTATAATTTTTCTAAAATAAATTCGAAAAAATTTCGAAATATATTCTAAAAAGAAAACTTTTTTTTTCCGAAAAAAATTCTAAAAAGAAACTTTTTTTCAAAAATAACTTTTTTTTTTTCCGAAATTTTTTTTTTTTTTTCAGAAAAAAATTTCGAAATATATTCTAAAAAAAACTTTTTTTTCCGAAAAAAATTCTAAATATATATTCTAAAAAAAATTTCAAAATATATTCTAATTTTTTTTAAATGTATATACATTGAAAAAACGTTTTTTTTTTAAATGTATATACATTGAAAAAACGTTTTTTTTTAAATGTATATACATTTTTTCTAGAATATATTTCGAAATTTTTTTCAATGTATATACATTTTAAAGAAAACGTTTTTTCAATGTATATACATTTTTTAAAAAAATTTTTTTTAGAATATATTTCGAAATTTTTTTCCGAAAAAAAAGTTTTTTTTTTTAAATATATTTTTGGAATTTTTTTCGGAAAAAAAAAGTTTTTTTTAGAATATATTTCGAAATTTTTTTCAGAAAAAAAAAAGTTTTTTAAAAAAAAAATTTCTTTTTAGAATATTTTTCGGAAAAAAAAAGTTTTCTTTTTAGAATATATTTCGAAATTTTTTTCAATGTATATACATTTAAAAAAAAACGTTTTTTCAATGTATATACATTTTTAAAAAAAATTTAGAATATATTTTGAAATTTTTTTCGGAAAAAAAAAAGTTTTTTTTAGAATATATTTTTAGAATTTTTTTCGGAAAAAAAAAGTTATTTTTTAAAAAAAGTTTCTTTTTAGAATTTTTTTCGGAAAAAAAGAAGTTTTCTTTTTAGAATATATTTCGAAATTTTTTTCGAATTTTATTTTAGAAAAAAAAATTATAATTTTTTTTTCTAAATTTTTTTTTCCGAATTTTTTTTTTAGAATTTTTTTTAAAAGACTAACTAACTGAAAGGACTAACGTTGCAAATGTTGCAAAAGATCTTTGGTATAAAGGACTTACGTTGCAAACGACCGTTATAAAGGACTAACGTTGCAAACGACTTAACTAACTGAACTAACTTCGTTAGAAAAATGGACCAAAAGTGGAACCAAACTATGCATTTTGGACTAAAATCACAACTTTTTGAACAAATGGACCAAAAGTGGAATCCAGGTACAACCACAAGGACCAAAAATGTAGTTAACTCTATAAATGATTTTGCATGCAGGTGTTCATTCTGCTGTTTTCACCATTAAAAACAATTGTCCATATAGTATCACACCAGCAACATTGACCGGCAGTGGAGCAGCAGCGTCGACAACAGGATTCCAATTGGCATCTGGTGCCTCGAACAATATTAACATCCCTACGCCATGGTCAGGTCGAGTCTGGGCTCGATCTGAATGTTCAAACGATGGTGGCAGATTCCATTATAACAGCGGAGACTGTGGTTCGGGTCAAGTAGCATGCAACGGTGCTGGTGCAGCCCCACCTACAACGCTTGCTGAGTTTACCATAGGAGGTTCTGTTGGAAAATTGGTTGGCAAAAGTGACTTTTGACCAACTTTGGACACAATTATCTATATGTATATGTCACATATATGAGTAATAGTTTGTAGGTTCGCGTTCTCCTCAAAGAGAGCTTCGCACTAAGCCTTTATGTGTCAAAAATAGAGTTGATGTGAATGAGATATCGGGTCTCAAAGTTAGGCATTCGGTACCATGCCTAAAGAGGAAAAGTAGTTTATTTTCAATCCCACATCGGTGGGATGAGTAAACTTAGAGGGAGTCTATTGTGTATAAATAGAGGCCCTAATTCTACAAGTTTCACACACATCAAATCAATAGTTATTATTGATTTCCAACATATGGAATACGCATCTCTTAAGATGAAATTCCTGGCAGTTTAGTTAAGTCCGACAGTACAACTTACTGTTTTGGCTGTTGTACCCTGGGAAACAGACGGCGAATCTGTTTTAAGGGAAGCGTGTCAAACACGTGCCTCGACTTTTAGTGCTTCTTTGTTGATCTTTATTTTGGTGATCAAGTAAGTCTTTTGACTATTTTATTATTTTATTTAATTATCGTTTATCTGCTTCTGTTTGTATTTAATTTTCTGTTATTTATTTACTGTTAATTTTATTTATTTAGATTTTATTAATAAAAGTGTAACCGTTTCCCTACAGTCTTAAAACAGATTCTGTTTAACAGAATTAAAACACTTTTTATTAAAATCTGATTTATTTTAATTAACATATTTTATACAAACTGTTTTTCTGCTGAAACCAAGATTGTGTTTATTTGAAAATCAGTTTTATAACTAAACAAAATTTTAATTAACAGATTTGGTATAACAGATTTATAAACGATTTTTAAAACAGTTTATTGAATCAGTTTATATTGAAACCATGATGAGTTTCTTTTCAAACTGATTTATTTAGTTTGTTTATTGCATGTGTTATTATTTAAATCTGGATACTGAAACCAAGCTTGTGTTTCTCGGAATCATATTTGGTACAAGTTTACATAAACCATGTCGAGTTTATTAGATACCATATTGTTTTAACAGTTTTTAACTGTTTGTGTGTTTAAATATTCACAAGTTAACTGATGGTAACATAATTTGTGACCCTAGTGAATCTTGCGAATGTAATTGGTGCGCCAGTTACTAACATGGTTAAAAATCATGATGAAATCAGATTCATTGAAACCAAGTGGAGTTTCTTTGAAACAAATCTCATAAAATACAAGTTGTTATTTTATTAGATTACTAGAACGTGTTTATTGAAACCAAGATGAGTTTGTTTGAAACAAAATCTGATAATATACAATTTGTTATCATATTTTGTGGAAAAGTTTCTTTGACTTGTTTAACTTATTTAAACCAGGTTGAGTTAATTATAAACTTAATATAATTCTTGAAACTTTATGCATTTGAAAGTAGATCTATAGAAACCTTGTTGAGTTTCTTTGAAAGAGTAAATCTATTTTGAAACCTTGTCGAGTTTCATTGTAGAATTATATACCATGTGATGCAGATCTATTAAGATATTGTTAAAGAAGATTGACAAAATCATATTACAAATTTGTTTTTGTTTAAAAACATTATGTAATATGCGATATTGTTTAATTGAAATACTTGTTTAAAAACGGTTTTGTATAATGGATCTTACAAAACAGTAGTGTTTTAAACAAAATTTGATGTTATCGTGTTTGTTAAGAAACACTTTGTGATATAGCAAGTTGTTAATTATTCCAAATTTAGTGTTACACTAATAACGAAATATTAACAGAATGTTCGGAATGTCATGAGTGACATCTAAAAAATCTGCTCCCGAACTTGATGAAAGGGAGACCGATACTCGAGTTATGTGTACGGTAGATGCTTTAAAGGATTCAGATTTTATGTGCCATAACTATGGGTTAAATGGCTTGAATGAAATGAAAATTGTTGCCAAGGCGGGATCCGACATTAGAAAATGGTGGATTAACACTTGGGCATCATGTCATGAGTATAATGATAAGAGTTTGGTTAACTCTTTCAAAGTAGCAGAAAATGGAGAGATGCAATCTATGGGCAACTCTATAACTGCTAATAGCAAGGGAAAAGAAATGTGATGTTGACATTCACATGTGGAAAAGAGCTTAAGTGAACCAACACGTTGTATGTGCCAGAGATTCGTAGGAATCTTGTGTCTGGATGGTTGCTTAATAAATTTGGCTTTATTTTTATTTTAATCAAATAAAATTGAGTTAACATTGAACAAAATTTTGGTCGGTACGGGTTATGCCCTTCATTAAATGTTTAAGCTGAATCTATTTTTTTTAATAAAAATGACTATGAATTCAGCTTATTTGATCATGTGAATGTATAGCATGGCCAACTCGGACATGTTAATTTAACTCAATACGTTGTTTAATTAAATAAACGAACACGGATTACAAAAGAAAAACTTATGTTGAAGCCAAATTGACAAGCTTGTCTTTTCACTCGGTTGACCGTATATTAACCGAACCCTTGATTCACATAGTTTTATGTGATTTGGAATCGATACCTACTAAGGTAGCAATTAGGTACTTCATCGTAATTGTTGATGGTAGCACAAAATATTGCGACTTTTACTTACTTGAGAGTAAGGATATAGACAAGATTGATCTATAAAAATAAGTTAAGAATCAACTTATTATCGAAAACAAGGCGGTTCAAAGTGATATTGGAGGTGAATATGTGTCTCCATTTCATGTATGTTCTAAACATGGAATAAGACATAAATTTATTGCTCCTTATACACCACAACATAATTGTTGATAGGAAAGAACTGTGCCTTAAAGATATGGTTATGCCATGTTGTTAAAGTCATGGTTTAAGCCATGACATGTGGGGGAAAGCGGTTTTATTGGCTACTTATCTTTTAGATAAGATCCCCTGTAAGGAAAAGAAGATAGTTTTTATGAACTATGGATGGGAAGAAAACCATCCTATAAGTACTTACGAATGTGGGGGTGTCTATCTGTACTGACACCCAAGGTTCAAAATATTGGACCTAAAACTGTGGTTTGCAAAATTTTGGATATGCTCATAAAGCAATTGTGCTTATCATTTCTTTGTATGTGATTCGGAAACGATAAATATACACAAAGATACGATAACCGAATCAAGGAAAACTTTCATTGTATGAAACCGTGTTTCCTTGATTATTAGAGGAGAATGGATGTTCATCTAGGCTTGGTGGTAAAGTTGTCCATGATGAGAGGCAACCAAATGACGAAGTCCTTCATGATGAGAAACATCAAGATGATAATGTTGTTCGTGATAAGAGACAACAAAGGAGTTGATAATGATCTCCAAGATGAGAGACAAGATCAAACTGAGGAAGAAGAGGTTGAACCTAGAAGAAGCAAAAGGGCAAGAACCTAGAAATCGTTTGGACCCAATTTTGTTTCTTTTATGGTTGAAAACGAACCTACTTCATATCGAGAAGTGGTTACTTCCTCAGAAGGGCCTCAATGGGAAGAAGCCATTAAAAGTGAAATAGATTCTATTTTACAAAATCATACTTGGGAGCTCATGGATTTACCTCTTGGTTGTAAACCACTAGGCTATAAATGGATCTTCAAGAAGAAGATGAAAGCCGATGGCACCATTGACAAGTATAAAGCAAGATTAGTAATCAAAGGATTTAGACAACGAGAAGGTCTTGATTACTTTGATACATATTCGGTTTTTACGCGAATAACCTCGATTAGGATGATACTTGCTATTGCCGCTTTAAGAAATTTGGAAGTTCACCAAATGGATGTGAAAACGGCATTTCTAAACGGAGATTTAGAAGAAGAAATCTACATGAACCAAACCGAGGGTTTCATGGCTTCTGGACAAGAGAACAAAGTTTGTAGGCTTGTTAAGTCATTATATGGCTTAAAGCAAGCTCCCAAACAATGACATCAATTTTTTTTTCACGTCATGTCAGAGCGTGGATTTAAAAATAACGGATGTTTGTGGAAAGAAATAATTGCTGGTATATATGTAATCATGTGTCTATACATAGATGGTATACTTATCACTGAAAGTGATAACAAGATGATCAAATCCACTAATGAAATGTTGGAGTCAAGATTTGACATGAACTACATTGGCTGCTCGATATGGTTCTTGGAACTAAGATCATATGAAACCAAATGGATTTTTTTTGAAGTAAAAAACACTATAAGGACAATATTCTTGAGAGGTTCAATGTGGGGGATTCCGGCCTAGCTAGAACTCCAATGACATCTTTTAAATCTCGTTATAATAGAGGTAGAGGTGTTGCCTATTTTGAATACTCAAAGAATATTGGGCGTCTTATGTGTCTAATGACGTGTGTAAGACTTGATTTAGAAGTTATAATCAAGTTAAGTAAATATACCATTAATTCAAGTGATGACCATTTGAATAATATTACACAAGTACTATGATACTTACGATATTGCATTTTGGAAGATATCCAACTGCTATCTAATGATAGAGTAATGCAAATATGGATTCTTACATAAAAGAATCTAGATCCACTAGAGCGGATGTATTGACTCTACGTGGGAAGCTGTGTCTTGGAAATCTTGAAAGTATTTCAAACAGACTTTTATAGCTAAATCTATGATGGAATTTGAATTTATCATTTGAGATAAATTTATAGAATATGCGGATATCTGCGTTAATTCGTAGAGGACATACCAAGATGGCGTAAACCGGTAACGACCATCTATATAAAGTGTGATAGTCAATTGGAAATTGACAGAGCTCATATCACAATGTAAAACGGTAAGTCGAGACATATCCATCATAGACGTTGATTGGTGCGACAACTACTCTCAACTAGAGTTATCACAATTGACTACGTAAAGTCAATGGATAACATCGCGGATCCGCTTACGAAAGTCTTAAGCAGAGAGTTAGTTAGTAAGTCGTCTAAAGGAATGGGACTAAAGCCCTTAAAGGAATGAGTTTATTTGAAGGAAAACCTAACCCGTTACTGGAGATCCCAAGATCTGGGTTCAATAGGACAACCTAATCATATAAATGTGGGGGAAGTCACGTCAATATAGGGGAGTTACTTAACATTGTAACTTTCTAGTCCATTCCTATAATAAATGTGACTTGTTGAGAGGTTAAACATATGGCTTTAATGATTCAGGATGAAATCACAAAGCATAATGATTCGAGATGAAATCACAAAACATATGTTTTTAATGATTCAAGATGAAATCACCTATGTGAGAGAGAAGTGGGGTCTCTTTGAAGGGAATTATGGGGGGCGCAAATCCTAAGAGCTCTTGCAGAACCAGGCAAATGTTCAGGACCATAATGAACATGACTATGAGGGCTTAACAATGTTAGGGAGATTCTTGTGTGAAATGTATTGTCGTCTACGTAAACAGAGGCTGAGTTCAAGGACATCGCGTCTACTCAGATCTAGGAGACTAAGTGCATCTCACAAGGGAAGGTTCAAAGGGTCACACCTACCTATCCTTTGCAAGATTCAACTATTGGAATTTCATCGTAATTTTTGTGTATTACGACCGATCTCCATTCATGTGGGGGATTGTTGGAAAATTGGTTGGCAAAAGTGACTTTTGACCAACTTTGGACACAATTATCTATATGTATATGTCACATATATGAGTAATAGTTTGTAGGTTTGCGTTCTCCTCGAAGAGAGCTTCACACTAAGCCTTTATGTGTCCAAAATAGAGTTGATGTGAATGAGATATCGGGTCTCAAAGTTAGGCATTCGGTACCATGCCTAAAGAGGAAAAGTAGTTTATTTTCAATCCCACATCGGTGGGATGAGTAAACTTAGAGGGAGTCTATTGTGTATAAATAGAGGCCCTAATTCCACAAGTTTCACACACATCAAATCAATAGTTATTATTGATTTCCAACATATGGAATACGCATCTCTTAAGATGAAATTCCTGGCAGTTTAGTTAAATCCGACAGTACAACTTACTGTTTTGGCTGTTGTACCCTGGGAAACAGACGGCGAATCTGTTTTAAGGGAAGCGTGTCAAACACGTGCCTCAGCTTTTAGTGCTTCTTTGTTGATCTTTATTTTGGTGATCAAGTAAGTCTTTTGACTATTTTATTATTTTATTTAATTATCGTTTATCTGCTTCTGTTTGTATTTAATTTTCTGTTATTTATTTACTGTTAATTTTATTTATTTAGATTTTATTAATAAAAGTGTAACCGTTTCCCTACAGGTTCAAATAGAAAAGACTTTTATGATGTTAGTCTTGTTGATGGTTTTAATTTACCGGTTTCTATCGTTCCACAAGGTGGTTGTGAAACAGCGGATTGTCCAGTTGATATTAACGCTCAATGCCCTTCTCAATTCGCTGTGAGAAATGGATTTGGTGCGACAATTGGATGTAAAAGTGCATGCGTGCAGTTTGGCACGCCACAATATTGTTGCACTGGAGACCACAATACAGCAAGCACATGCCCACCAACAGATTATTCGAGGTTTTTCAAGAATCTTTGCCCCTAGGCTTATTCTTACGCTTATGATGACCCTTCAAGCACTTTTACATGTAACACTGGCGCTAACTATGTCATTACATTCTGCCCATAAACGTCATGACATAGTTGTAATTATAAATAATTATGGAATCAATGTCCATAAAACTTTTAAATATGTATAGCGTATAATTAGGAGATCCTTTGTTAGAGGATACTTCACGTATGTTTGTTTTATTAAGATGTTGTGAGTCTTAATCTGATTGTCACATCTTACTTAAGAAGTGATTATAAAGTCTGAATAAATAATATTGTTTGTTTTATATAATAGTCTTATTTCTCATTTTTTTTTAGTTTTAGTTTTAAGCTTAGTTGGAATGGTATGGATTAAAGTTTTGGGTAAATGGACTTCAACTCGGGAAGAATACATACTTTTTTTTAAAGGCAATTTATTTTAAAACCAACAAACAATTACAAATATAGGCATCCATTACTTAACAAGATACTTAAGAATAATGGACCCAAAATAAAACATTACAACACAAACAATACAAGACTGAAAAAGTTGACACAAGCACCAAGTCAACCTAAGACAAGTCAAACCAAACAATGACACAAAGAATAAAAACTTGAACTTTTGTATCCCAAGATGTAGTCAGCAGAATCATCACTTTCTCAAATTATCAAGTTAACCGGCCCCACCAACTAATATATGGACCATACCAATTGGAGTATCAAATTACCACAATTACCGAATACCAGAAATATTTATAACACAAACCACTAGATAAGTACCTGGTAGCAGAAACCAACTTGACAGTCCATACCATATTATTGGACTGCTCACTGTCAAACAGGAACATAAGTGTACTGTATCAATATCAATATTTCAAACTCGACATTTAAATGGATCAAAAACCAATGTTGCCAATTCATCTCACTTTTCTTTCCGGATCTTCTTACTATCCACTCGACACTTTTAAGTTGGATATCTTGAACTATTTTGTTTAAACTTGAACCTTTCCCTTTAAAAAGATGTGCATTTCTTTCTTTCCAAATAAAGTACCCGGATGTCCAAATTACCGCTTGCCACAATTTAGATGAATGAGTAGGAATGTTAGCATTTCCATTATATGCAAATACTTCCTCAATGGAAAACGCACTAACATCCCCAATCCTCCAGCAATTATATATTTTTTCCCACACGCACATAGCAAAATTACACATTACCAAACAATGAGAACACGATTCCACCATATCGTCACATGAAGGACACAATAACGAATCTATATCAATTCCCCTTTTATCTAATTCTTCACGAACCGGAAGTCTACCCATTAGTGTTCTCCACACGAATATGTTGACTTTCTTTGGCACCCATTTGTTCTATATTGTTGCCTCGTTGCCACTAGCTACGCTAAGAATCTTTTCTTCCACCAATTTTGTTAATTCTCTAACTCTGAAATCTCCACTCTCTTGAAGCGTCCATCTCCAACGATCTTACAATCAAGATTGATAAAAACATTTTGCAATAACACTTGTAACTCCTCAAAATCCTTACAAACCCTTGCTCTAAGGTTTCTAACCAATCCCAATCCCAACACCAAGTATTATCTACCCAATTCCCTTTTCCCGCCACCCTACCCTCCTTACTTCTATCAAGATGATCAAGCCTTGGAAATCTATCACAAAGCCTAACCCCACCCACCCATTTATGAATCCAAAATCTTATATCGTTTCCATCCCCCACTTCCCCCACAAACGAAGACATAAACTCAAGACCTAATCCTTCTAACTCCTCCCCCACCCTAATGGTAGCTCGCCCCCCCCCCACCCCACCCCCCCTTCCGTCCCCCCAACCCCCTAATGTCACCAAGCCTACCACTTTCCCCATGAATGCTTTTTATGACTCTAACCCACAAAGCCCCCTTCCCTTTTGAATCTCCACCACCATTTACCCAAAAGTGCTAGATTTTTTGTCACAATTCTTAATTTCCGATCGTTTCTCAAATTTACTATTCATCCCAGGAATTTACTATTTATCGGTTACTATTCATCATTTTACTATTCATCGTTTTCGGAGTCGATTTGTTATTCTGAGAACGTATTTAAAAATTTTACTATTCATGAAACACTATTCATTCCCGGAGAAAATCACTATTCATGCTTTACTATTCATCACTTATCGTAAAATAGGTTTACGAGTATCAAATTCGCGTAACCTTAATGGTTTAGCTGCGAATTCATGAACACATCATCGAGGACATTCCATATAGACTAGATTTAGTCTACATATCATTAGTAACATCATCATCATATTAGTTCATGCATGATTTTGCATTTTATATTAAACGCATAATTTCCTATTAAATAAACGTTATCGCGTAACCATTTATTTTGAACATTTGATCCGACACTTCCAAAAATTATCCCGATATATTTTTATATTCATATTAAGATTATAAAAATAATATTATGAGTTTACCCGGTGTTTTAAATTTATTTTGTATATAAATTGTTATATTTATATAATTACGACGGTTTTCGTAAATACTACTCGATAATTATTATTTCAGTAAATTTTTGTAAGAAATGTATTTTTATAATTTTTATGACTTTGATATATTTTATTTTGTTCCGTTAAAATTTATTTTTAGCCAACGCTACCATAAATACTTAAAAATATATACACATTACCAACTATACTTATACAAATACACATTTGCACTACACTTACATACTTAACTAAAAAAAAAATACACTAACTATGCTTCTACTCACCCTTGTCTACACAAGGGTGACTCACACCACATTTAGTACCAAATATCTAATGTACACCTATTCTTGCATACAAATTATAATATCTACAAACAAACACATAGATATTCATTTATCCAAGGTGAAAAAAAAAAATAGAACCTCTCCAAACTCTCCATCATTTTCGGCCAAGACCAAAAACAAGAAGAAACTTGGAGTTTTTGCAAGAACAAGTGAAATTATTAACACTAGTTTACTCTCTTTTAAGGTTTTCAAATAAAAACCTAGGGTTATTAGGATAAACCCTTGTTCTTTAAACCTCATCACTTAACTAGAAAGCATTTCATGATCACTTTCATCTTTCATATTCATACTATGGTTATTTTATCATGCTTGAGAAAAACATGCAAGTTATATGGTTATCTATACCACTTTATTTGTTTTTAAGTCCTATAAATTAATATAGATCATCCTATAATTATCCCTTGAAACATATCATTTTTGATGATGTCTAGGAACCCATGACACCCTAAGAAGGTGTATGGTAGGTTTAGAATAGCTTTGGCATTGGTTTGAAGTGGTTAGAATAAGTTTTACGCTAGAAAAATCCATTTCGACAACTATATATAAGGGTCTGATCATTTCTGTGAATTCTGGAATTTTTGACAGTTGGTAAAAATTTTTGGGCTAGATATTTAGAAAATATACTTTAAAATGAAAACGTGGCCGCTTGAATGGGTTAAAACGGAGTTATAACGAAGAAGTTATGCTATTTTCAAGTTTAACGACGAAAACTATAATTTTCAGAAAATTCAGCATGTTGTCTCAAACTTTTACGAGTCAAAAATGAGTCTTAAGCGTTATTAAATGTGTCGATTTATCAAAAATATATTAGTATACTTTAACACGAAGCTAAGGACATATAAAACGTAGAAAACGGACTTGTAACGATTAAATTACACGCGTTTAAACAAAGTTGCCGTAACTATTTTATATAAGCATAATTAATATATTTTCTAATAGCCAAAGATATCGGCCGCGAATGACCATGTTGAGGGTCGTTTTTAACATTGATGGATTACTTTTTATAAAATGATGTTTTATAGTAAAAGTAAGTTCACCTAGCTTATTTTCCAAAACGTCCAACCGTTCATCAAAAGGAGTTGTAACGAGTAAAATACGGTCACTCAAAATTTGCCGAAAGTTACCTTAAACAATATTTTTGGTACAATTACCCTACTTTACCTATGTTTTTCTCCATGATCGAGACCTCTATGATAAAAACTTAAATGCTAAAACTTTGAGATAATGCTACAAGCTTTCCTAAACCGTTGAGTTTGTTTCCTAACACTCGATGTGCACCATTTTACGACTAGCTTTTCGAGGCCGTTTAGTCACTTTCATGAAATTGTCAAATGACATTGTTTTACGACGAAAGGCTATAATTTCATAATAAGTCACTAAATGGCTATCGTAGTATATCATGTCAACGTAAATACTTGTAAAGTAATTTATAAATTTCCAAGACGTTATAAGATTATTTTTCGACGATAAACGTTATTTTCAAAAATATCCGCAAGTGGTATAGATATCATATGAATTGCATGCATAACATTACATCATGACTTATTATAGATCATATCATTCATAATAGGTCACGGTTAGAGATCTGCGTCTCATTTCAGTGTACTCACTTTTGCCATCGCATCATTTAACCAAGTGAGTATTCACAATCCCCTTTTTACCGTTTTACTATATTTTTGGGCGAAATGCATGAACCATACTTGAACTAAATTGATTTCTAGTTTATGAACTCATTTTACTTGAACCTTTGAACTTGAATCAAACCCTTGAACTTAATTACGAAATTATGCCTTATTTGAACTTATTGAACCGTACGTACTATGACCCAAAATTCTCGCCTTATTGGTGGAGTGTGCAAAGTCTTCCTATGTGAACGGAGCAATACCAATTCTCGCCTTATTGGTGGAGTGTGCAAATTCTCCCATGTTCGAAGTGTTCTTAATTGTATATAATAGTTGTATGATGTACTGTTTGTACATTCGCATGTTAGTCTCCTATTAGTAGGTAGTATGGATAGCGCTATTAGAGGTCGGCCAACCTCTCGTCCACTATGTTACGGGACGCATATTATTTATTCTGCCTGACATACATTATTATATACGTGGTGCTATATTGTGAACTATTATGACCACTTATACTTGACTACTTGACACGCTATATTTTGTGCAATGGGTTGTGAACACACAGGTTGCAAGTTTTGTATGGGCGGAACTTGGAACTGAGTGGATTTACAATGCCTTTGCTTTATGGACTATTTCCGATGACCGAAACCTTTGGCTCTTTCTTACGAGTTTTCTTATTTTACGAAACGTGTATACTCACCAACTATTTTCATAGTTGACCCGTTTTTCTCTCATGCATTTCAGGTGATCGTTAGTAAGCTTTTTCTACCAGGTCTTGCATAATGAAGTTTTCACTTGTCTCTACAAATCGTTATGTAATAAAACGCAATATTTTGGGATCTAAACCTTGTATTATATTTGCCGATGTCGGCTAAACTGGTATTGTAATGGTGTACTATTTCTTTTGAATCTTAACGTTGGTATGTTCTATTATCTTGTGCTTATGTTCCTTTCCGTTACACCTCGTGTTTCCGCCTCCGGCGAGGGTGTGACAGATTGGTATCAGAGCCAAAGGTTATAGAGAATGCCGATTTTTCAAAAATAAAAATAACAACTATAACCGGAATAAAGTTTCATTAAACATCAAACATCATACGAGTCAACTAGTCCTATCGTTGCATCGTTAAACCTAAATTATACATAGCCTGATCACCTATGTCTAATTTATGAAGAACCATGCAATGATAAGAGTGGTAGTTTTAAATCATGTTTAGTCGAGTCTTTAGAGTCTGGTCACCTGAAACTACATTGGTCGGGTGGGTATGCATAGCATGGTTTTATATTCACGTTTACGTTACCGTACCTTGTTTATACCTTCTCTTTTCCCACCTTTCGACTTATTAGGCATAGCATGTCTTAGTTCCTGTCATATTTCGATCACTATAACACATATTACAACCGTTCTGCACCTCATCTGACTTCGTTCGAATGTCGTTTACTCAACCCGATGTTTTGGTCCACTGCAGGATCATGGCTGCAAGAAACACACGCTCAGGAGTCAACAACCACGTCGACCTAAACAACAATGCCAACCCAAACAACAATGACAATCCAAACAACAACGCTGCTGGAATAGCGGATCTACTCGCCCAAATTATGACGCACCTTGATGCTAGACGAACAAACTTTGGAGAAGGTACTTCAAACACTGGTCATGGATGCAGCTACAAGACTTTCATGACATGCAAGCCAATGGAATTTTATGGTACTGAGGGTGTCATTGGACTGCTAACCTGGTTCGAGAATGTTGAGTCGAAACTTAGTATCACGAAATGTGCTGAAGAAAACAAGGTTGAGTTCTCTGCTGGTCTACTACAGGGTCGAGCATTGACCTGGTGGAACAACCAACTGCAGACTAGAGGAAGAGGGGCTGCAAATGCGTTATCTTGGGAAGCATTTAAGAAACTACTAACTAATGAGTACTGCAGAAAAGATGAAGTGCAGAAGCTGGAAGCGGAATTTTGGAATCACTAATGGTTGGGGTAGAAGTCGACAAGTATACGATCCGTTTCCACGAGTTAACTAGGATGGTTCCTCACATGGTTTCCACTGTGGAGAAGTTGATCGACCGATATATATGGGGATTAATACCGGAAATTAGGGGGGATGTCACTTCATCAAACCCAATCACTCTGCAAGCCGCTGTGGGTATAGCGTATCGCTTGACAAATGATGTGATCAGGTCTGGAGGACTAACAAAAGCAAACGATAATGGACAAAAGCGACAGGAGGATCACCAGGGAAGCCGAGACCAGGACCAGCAAAACAAGAGGCAGCGAATAATCAGGAATTATGGAGCGACCACTCAGGAGCGCAAAGGATATACAGGTCCACATCCTATGTGTACTCGATGTAATTATCATCACTCAGGAGACTGCTCAAAGTGCAACAAATGTGGACGGACGGGCCACTTCGCGAGGAATTGCTCAAACAGGACTGGGAACCAAGGACAGAGAAAAGCATGTTACGAGTGTGGAAGTCTGGATCACCTTCGGAATACCTGTCCAAAGTTGAAAAGAACTCCCAACCAAGAAGGTAATCGTCCAAATCTGGCGTTGGCAATAGAAGGCCCACAAGATCAGAACATTAATGTTTCCCCCGCACGTGGTCGAGCATTCTATCTGGGTACCGAGGAAGCCCGCAACGCGTAACGGGTACATTCTTTCGAACAACCACCTTATTTCTGTACAACATGATTTTGAGTGCATAACTTCCTTCCAATTTTTACCACGTTCACGACATTGATTAATTTGAGACCTATCGATATAGACCTTAGTTGTAATTTATTTTGTTGATTTGATTTGCGTAAGCAAATCCAAGATCGAACGAATCTTTCAAAAGACTTCATTCAAGGATGTTGAATCCTATCTTACTAACAACTTGTTTCCTAGCTTGATCTAGTGACAGTTCTTGTTTGATGAGTTGCGAAAATTAAGCTAAGAGTCAAGTTTTTACTCAAAAGGTCTTTTGAGGGATACGTTCGGTGTTGGGTAAGTTTACCCCATCAGATCTAATCACGGGCATGTATTTAGTTGGATGAGGAACCCATATGCATGAGCATTGACATGATCATTTAGACTATTCGTACGAGCATGAACTTTTAGAACTCTTGTCGAGGTTCGGACTATAGTATCAATAATTGAATCACGAGGACGTGATTCCTCTAACCGGGGAAGAATGTCACAATTCTCAATTTCCGGTTGTTTCTCAAATTTACTATTCATCTCGGGAATTTACTATTCATCGGTTACTATTCATCATTTTACTATTCATCGTTTTTGGAGTCGATTTGTTATTCTGAGAACGTATTTAAAAATTTTACTATTCACGAAACACTATTCATTCCCGGAGAAAATCACTATTCATGCTTTACAATTCATCACTTATCGTAAACTAGGTTTACGAGTATCAAATTCGCGTAACCTTAATGGTTTAGCTGCGAATTCATGAACAGATCATCGAGGACATTCCATATAGACTAAATTTAGTCTACATATTATTAGTAACATCATCATCATAGTAGTTCATGCATGATTTTGCATTTTATATTAAACGCATAATTTCCTATTAAATAAACGCTATCGCGTAACCATTTATTTTGAACATTTGATCCGACACTTCCAAAAATTATCCCGATATATTTTTATATTCATATTAAGATTATAAAAATAATATTATGAGTTTACCCGGTGTTTTAAATTTATTTTGTATATGAATTGTTATATTTATATAATTACGACGGTTTTCGTAAATACTACTCGATAATTATTATTTTACTAAATTTTTGTAAGAAATGTATTTTTATAATTTTTATGACTTTGATATATTTTATTTTGTTCCGTTAAAATTTATTTTTAGCCAACGCTACCCTAAATACTTAAAAATATATACACATTACCAACTATACTTATACAAATACACATTTGCACTACACTTACATACTTAACTAAAAAAAAAATACACTAACTATGCTTCTACTCACCTTTGTCTACACAAGGGTGACTCACACCACATTTAGTACCAAATATCTAATGTACACCTATTCTTGCATACAAATTATAATATCTACAAACAAACACATAGATATTCATTTATCCAAGGTGAAAAAAAAATAGAACCTCTCCAAACTCTCCATCATTTTTGGCCAAGACCAAAAACAAGAAGAAACTTGGAGTTTTTGCAAGAACAAGTGAAATTATTAATACTAGTTTACTCTCTTTTAAGGTTTTGAAATAAAAACCTAGGGTTATTAGGATAAACCCTTGTTCTTTAAACCTCATCACTTAACTAGTAAGCATTTCATGATCACTTTCATCTTTCATATTCATACTATGGTTATTTTATCATGCTTGAGAAAAACATGCAAGTTATATGGTTATCTATACCACTTTATTTGTTTTTAAGTCCTATAAATTAATATAGATCATACTATAATTATCCATTGAAACATATCATTTTTGATGATGTCTAGTAACCCATGACACCCTAAGAAGGTGTATGGTAGGTTTAGAATAGCTTTGGCATTGGTTTGAAGTGGTTAGAATAAGTTTTACGCTAGAAAAATCCATTTCGACAACTATATATAAGGGTCGGATCATTTCTGTGAATTCTGGAATTTTCGACAGTTGGTAAAAATTTTTGGGCTAGATATATAGAAAATATACTTTAAAACGAAAACGTGGCCGCTTGAATGGGTTAAAATGTAGTTATAACGAAGAAGTTATGCTATTTTCAAGTTTAACGACGAAAACTATAATTTTCAGAAAATTCAGCATGTTGTCTCAAACTTTTACGAGTCAAAAATGAGTCTTAAGCGTTATTAAATATGTCGATTTATCAAAAATATATTAGTATACTTTAACACGAAGCTAAGGACATATAAAACGTAGAAAACGGACTTGTAACGATTAAATTACACGCGTTTAAACAAAGTTGCCGTAACTATTTTATATAAGCATAATTAATATATTTTCTAATAGCCAAAGATATCGGCCGCGAATGACCATGTTGAGGGTCGTTTTTAACACTGATGGATTACTTTTTATAAAATGATGTCTTCTAGTAAAAGTAAGTTCACCTAGCCTATTTTCCAAAACGTCCAACCGTTCGTCAAACGGAGTTGTAACGAGTAAAATACGGTCACTCAAACTTTGCCGAAAGTTACCTTAAACAATATTTTTGGTACAATTACCCTACTTTACCTATGTTTTTCTCCATGATCGAGACCTCTATGATAAAAACTTAAATGCTAAAACTTTGAGATAATGCTACAAGCTTTCCTAAACCGTTGAGTTTGTTTCCTAACACTCGATGTGCACCATTTTACGACTAGCTTTTCGAGGCCGTTTAGTCACTTTCATGAAATTGTCAAATGATATTGTTTTACGACGAAAGGCTATAATTTCATAATAAGTCACTAAATGACTATCGTAGTATATCATGTCAATGTAAATACTTGTAAAGTAATTTATAAATTTCCAAGACGTTATAAGATTATTTTTCGACGATAAACGTTATTTTCAAAAATATCCGCAAGTGGTATAGATATCATATGAATTGCATGCATAACATTACATCATGACTTATTATAGATCATATCATTCATAATAGGTCGCGGTTAGAGATCTGCGTCTCATTTCAGTGTCCTCACTTTTGCCATCGCATCATTTAACCAAGTGAGTATTTACAATCCCCTTTTTACCGTTTTTACTATATTTTGGGGCGAAATGCATGAACCATACTTGAACTAAATTGATTTCTAGTTTATGAACTCATTTTACTTGAACCTTTGAACTTGAATCAAACCCTTGAACTTAATTACGAAATTATGCCTTATTTGAACTTATTGAACCATACGTACTATGACCCAAAATTCTCGCCTAATGGGTGGAGTGTGCAAAGTCTCCCTATGTGAACGGAGCAATACCAATTCTCGCCTTATTGGTGGAGTGTGCAAATTCTCCCATGTTCGGAGTGTTCTTAATTGTATATAGTAGTTGTATGATGTACTGTTCGTACATTCGCATTGTTAGTCTCCTATTAGTAGGTAGTATGGATAACGCTATTAGAGGTCGGCCAACCTCTCGTCCACTATGTTACGGGACGCATATTATTTATTCTAAGGGCTTTTCCTGGCATACATTATTATATACGTGGTGCTATATTGTGAACTATTATGACCACTTATACTTGACTACTTGACACGCTATATTTTGTCCAATGGGTTGTGAACACACATGTTGCAAGTTTTGTATGGGCGGAACTTGGAACTGAGTGGATTTACAATGCCTTTGCTTTGTGGACTATTTCCGATGACCGAAACCTTTGGCTCTTTCTTACGAGTTTTCTTATTTTACGAAACGTGTATACTCACCAACTATTTTCATAGTTGACCCGTTTTTCTCTCATGCATTTCAGGTGATCGTTAGTAAGCTTTTTCTACCATGTCTTGCATAATGAAGTTTTCACTTGTCACTACAAATCGTTATGTAATAAAACGCAATATTTTGGGATCTAAACCTTGTATTATATTTGCCGATGTCAGCTAAACTGGTATTGTAATGGTGTACTCTTTCTTTTGAATCTTAACGTTGGTATGTTCTATTATCTTGTGCTTATGTTCCTTTCCGTTACACCTCGTGTTTTCGCCTCCGGCGAGGGTGTGACAGTTTTCCCCTGAAGAGACCTTATGTTTAACCCTCATCCTCGTGTGAGTCTAGTATCCTTTCCCATTAGAATCAAGATAAATTTTTACAATCCCCCACTCCCCCCCAAAAGAATTTTTTTCTCACTCTCTCAAGTTGTTTTATAGCACACAAAGACACACGGAACATCGAAAAAAAAATACAATGGTAAGCTTCCTAGAACCGATTTAACCAATGTTAAACGACCCCCAAACGACATTGATTTTGGTTTCCAATCGGCCAACAGACTTTTGAATTTCTCTCACACTATTCCATGCCCTACCCTCCTCATATTTTCGCCAATTGGTAGTCCCAAAATGTAAAAGGGAGCTCACCAACTCCGCACCTCATCCATCTCGCCATGTCCCTCAATTCCCTTTCATTCACTCCAACCCCATATATCTTGCTCCTATTGCAATTAAACTCGAAGACCTGAGACTTCCTCGAAACATTTTAAGATACACATAAGCACTTTTGCATTTTCTTTGTTCCACTCCCCGAAAAAGATAGTGTCATCCGCATATTGTAGATGAGATACTCCAACGTTATTTCTACCAATCTTCACTCCTCTAAATACACTGTTGTCTACCGCTTCTTTTATGATCGTGTTAAGTCCTTCTGCTAAAAAAGAATATGGATCATTATCGAACACAAATTTTTTAACAAAATAAAATTTAAACATACAAAACAAAATTTAAAGTCACGTATTAAATTTACTTCACAAAAAAATAACATAATCTAGTTTAAAACCACGATAACGATATTAACACTTCATTAAAATTTTATGTTTAAACCTCGTACGTGCACATGCACTATAAGTATTATTTTGTGCAATGACTTTCAATTCTGAAAACAACTTAGCAACAACAATATAAAAGGTATATCTCATCACACTCATATGCACTTTTAGTTCTAAATCTTGTCCCAGAAAAAAGTGTTACTGCATTATCAATTCTATTTTAGATTTTTACAACATTGTAGCAAATTGACAATTACTCTTCATAAACAATGCTAGTATATACATTTATACTGTTCATTAACAATGCCTTTTTTTTTTCTCAAATAATTTGTTTACTATCCAAAGCATAATCTATCTATAGCTTAGTTGGTTAATTAACACCCCCTTGGCTTTTAGCCAAAAGATTTAAAGTTCGTAACTTCAAATCTTCAAGAGACACTCATATGTTTTATACTTCAAAAGTTCAAAACTTCAAAGCAGATGTCACTTTAGTTTTATATACTTAATTACTAACATTAATAGTGTTTGAAGTTTTTGTTTGCTTAAAAAGTAGATGTCAATTTAGTTTATAATCGTAGACGTACATATACATATTCAGACTTTATTAAACCTTCTTGACTGGTATTTATCAGTATCTCTAGAAATTTGTGGTTCTTCCCACTAGTAATAGTCACACTTGACCTATAGTTTGCTGTAATAATTTTTTTGTTTTATGTATGAACGGTCAAAAGTAGCCAATTACGACCCAGTAACATACTTGATGATAAACCAAGTAACATACTTGACCATAAACCCAGTAGCATACTTGATGATATACCAAGCAACATACTTGCCGATAAACCCAGTATATGGCAAATCTACACTATTGCTATGTAATAGGCCTTGAGTTATTGTTTAGTATTTGTGCCTCAATTTTTTCATGAAATGCAATGTATCAGCGTATGTAGTTTGTTACAAAATGACTAAGATGGTATATATATCGTTTAGTTATTCAATACCTGCAATGAAAGACAAAACTATTGACTCAAATATTGAGGCATAAGGAAGATGCATGCTAATGCATACGGAAACACAACACATTACGCATGGTAGTCGATACTATGATGGGCAAACATAACTAACTATGTCGACCCTTCAAGCACTTTTACATGTAATACTGGCACTAACTACGTCATTACATTCTGCCCATAAACGTCATGATATTGTTATTATAAATAATTATGGAATCAATGTCTATAAACTTTTTAAATATATATACCGTATAATTAGGAGATCCTTTGTTAGAGGATACTTCAGGAGGGTTTGTTTTATTAAGACGTTGTGGGTCTTAATCTGATTGTCACATCTTACTTAAGAAGTGAATATAAAGTTTGAATAAATAATTATTGTTTGTTTATATAATAGTTTTATTTCTCAAGTTTTTTAGTTTTAGTTTTAAGCTTAATCGGAATGGTATGGATTAAAGTTTTGGGTAAATGGACTTCAACTCGGGAAGAATACAATTATATTATATCTGGTCAAAAAGAATATGGATCATTATCGACCACAAAATTTTTAACAAAATAAATTTTAAACATACACAATAAAATTTAAACACACGAATTAGATTTACTTCACACAAAAAAAAAGTACATAATCTACATAAAAACCACGATAACGATATTAATACTTTATTAAAATTTTATGTTTAAATGTCGTGCGTGCACGGACATTATAACTATCATTTGTACAAGGGCTTTCAATTTATGAAAATAACTTAGCAACAACATATAAAAAGGTAAAATATCTCATCACACTCATATGCACTTTTAAGTTCTAAGACTGGTCCCAAAAAAAAGTGTTACTGTATTATCAATTCTATTTTAGATTTTTACAACATGTAGCAAATTGGCAATTACCGTATATACAGTTAACAACCCGAACCTGACATATTTACAGTATCGGGTCAGCTATGTCAACCCTAACCTGTTTACACGTAACCCGAACCTGACCCATTTAACCCGTATATATACTTGGATTAGTGGGTTAAATAGGTTAGACGGGTTGAATAGTTTAAACATATCATTTTATTTTTTTGTATAGGCAGATTAAATCAACTACGCATAAATTATCAAATAGATTCAACAGAACCAGGATCGACCCCAATGTGGCAAATTAATATATATATCACCTCTTTAAGATATTTTTCGATCCGTCACTCTTGATGACGTATGTCAGTTTTTGTTATGTAAAATGGGCTGGAATAAGTTTAACCGCAACAATACAGGTCAAAATTTTAGTTACATAAAATGGGTGCGGGTATTTTTTACACCTTACTATAACTATGACATTTTTGGAATTTTGGAGTTGCAAATAAGCATTGTGGCTCGAAAGGCTGGCGGTCATGAACAACCTTAATTACCTAGCAGGAAGAGTTAGAGTGGCATGGTATTATAGTTACAACAATATGTCTAAGTATCAAACAATCTTTTATAAGAAAATTAAGAACAAAAAATAGCACGTCTTGGTCGCCACCATCAAACACCTCCACTGCCCCTTTCCACCAACACCTCGCCTCTCCTCCGACACTCTCGTCTTTATTAGTTCACTTTTCGGTTTCATGAATGTGTATTCTTGTTTGTCGTACATTTCTTTTGTCTAGTACTGATATATTATATATTGATGTTCTAGTAAACTTCTAAGTCTAACAAAAGATTAGACCTTATTTCAACAATTTAGGCTAATTGTCATTTACTCATTCTATATATCTCCTGTTAATGTAAAACAGCACGATATGAAGGGACTGGAGCAACCACATAAACTCTTTTAATGATAATTCCCTGATCTAGCTACGTGCAGATTTTGAACCTATCTGTAACCAAATTTTTGTACGCAGTCTCTTACTGAATTGTTTGCTCCAGTGTTATCCCTGGCTCTAGCATGAACTCATACGCTGGTTTCTCAAGATATTTTCAAAGGCGATACACGATAATAAGATTAATTACCCTCTCACAAATGGGTTAGAGAAAATCTTATTTCCTGGCTGCTTACACTTACGTGTTAGAACACGTTATCATGGGATCCATTAAGGTTAAGTGTCTTTGATGATTATTCAAGTTTTCCAGAATGCAACATTTCCACATTTTCAATTTTCCATAACACGACCTTGACGTTTTTGTCTGTGGAGACTAGGAAGTGAATTGATCATGTTTGATTTGTCTATGGTTTTCAAAGACTCCCAATTCTACAAGTGATCGATTAACTAACCTTCAAAGGGCTAAAAAGAGAATTTCATTTATATACTAACAAAAATTAATTATAAAGTCAGATCAATATCCTTACAAAAATCAAAATTACCTCAATATTCTTATTAAAATTAGAAATACTCATGTATATCCAATTAAATCTATACTACATAAAATACAAAAATGGTTAATAATTCAAGTATTGGAAAAGTGGAAAATGTGGTTTGCATGGTAACTTTGGAAAGTATTCATGGTTTAAAAAAAAAAAATTGTCATATCATATACTCTCATACCATTCGTGAATGTCAAACCATGTTAAGAATTTTTGTTTTACAATTACATTTTGATCTTTTCACGTTTTATTTTGAATATTAAACGAAACACTTGCCATAATATCGCATATCGTTAATTGTCTACCGCCAGGCGCGGGTACTCGCCTAGTAAGTTAATATTGAAAAATGATTATAATTTCTAAAACTCATATTTTGATATTAATCAACAACTTAAGTTACCTTTTTGCCCTTCTTTTGAAATTTAAACACATACATACAACCATGACTTTTCTTTCTTCTAGGAGTTCATCACGTCTCTTTTACATCAAGGAATGAAAGATTTGTCATTCTATCAATCTTCACTATTATATGAATCAAAGAATGTCTCTTTTTTTTATTCATATTGTATTGCAAACCTATCATATGGTGTAATTCTAGCTTTTGGTATTAATTTATGATTTTAAGGAACCATGATAAAAGCATGAAGTTGAGATTAATATAGATCTCTCATATTCTTCATATCGTTATGATAGTATAATTCTTTTCGCGTAACGATTAACGGTTTGTCAGATAATTAAATTTTAAAAAAAGTGAAAGGTTTTTTCTATTTTTACTTTTTATTATTAATTTTTTTATTAAAAAAATAAATGATTAAGATTGATTCATTTGATATTTTAAATAAACTAGATTTATATTAAACTTTTCTCATATGAAAAGCTCTTATGTTAGTTATCTTCTAAATAGAAACAAACTCCAAGTTTTTAGTATATGGGGTGATACTCACATCACATTTTTTAATGTATGCATAACAATTTGTGCATTACAGTATTATACAGTACAAATTGTAATGCACAAATTATAATGCATGCATTAAAAAATGTGGTATAGATATCAATTCTCTTTTATTATCGGTACTTGATAATATTGGTACTTGATAATTATTTTTTTAATTTTTAACAAATCCATAAAAGCTCACTAGTGACGAGTTTTTTCTCACCAACCATCATTTCCTTATAGTCTCCGGTAGGAACGATGTAAAGATGTACGACATGATTTCGACATTATCGATCGGAGGAATTTTATGTCTTCTTTTAATGATCGTGACATCAACACGGTTTTAACAACATCGCTTAGGGTAACGAACCACCTCGTTGCTATCAACTAAACCTAAAGCTACAACAATATGAAAACCATAGCTATCGCAAAATTCATAAGAAGATATGCTACATTCATCCAACCGACATCAAACGTCACCTAATCCAAAAAAATTATGTTTCCTTCTGCACTTGGCATCCATTGCAAAGATCTTTAGGTGTGATTCTTTTCAGATAACAAACAATCTATAATTTACATGATTAATTTCACTTATGTCTGTATCTTATATACGCCATTTTTGTTAACATTGGTAACTTAAAAATTACTATATAACATAGATCATCAACAATAAAAGAGATAAGGAAAGCTTATTGAACTGCATGTTTACGCAGATTGTTATACACACAAACGATTCAGACAAGTGGATGTGCGTTCTTAGCGACTCAAAAGATTTCTTGGTTAAGGCAATGCGTATTCATATATCTAAGCCTTCTTCCCACGGTGCCGTATAGTTGGAACAATATTCTCCCATCAAAATTAAACATCTCATCATGGCGAATACTTCATAGGAGGTCGGCTGATCATGATTCCGTCCTTTGCCCCATTTGTAAGTTTGTAACGACAACCCCGAATGAGAGGACCACATCTTTGTTGAGTGTTGCATTGCTAAGTCAACTTGGTTGGAGGTTCTTAATTGATGGGGTTTACATATCTCCAATATTTCAAGCTTTAATGATGCAATAAGCTTTGGCGGACTGGATACAATTGCCTCCCAACCAAATCAAATTATTTGATGTCGTGGCTCAAACGACTCTATGGGTTCTTTGGAGATATTGAAACGAGATGGTCTTGGCATCAGAAAACCAACAAAAGACCTGATTTTCAACGACATCCAGCTCAACTCCTACACTTGAATTCAATCTAAACTAGAGCAAAAAAAAAAAAATAATAAATAAAATAAATAAATAAACTCTCTTAGATGAATAGATTGGTTCATAGTTGTCATTTTCCCGATCCTGATTTTAGGATCTTACGATTTTATGATACCGCAAAACAAAAAAGACCTGGATCCTATATAGGATCTTTGCAAGATTAAGATATTATAGGATCCCGATCTTGACCATACGATTTTAAGTTCTAATCCGATCCGATCTTACTTTTCTCAGATTACAAACTAAAAAACTACAAATTTATGGGATGTTTTTTTTGCAGAATTTAAAAAATAACATGTTAATCTTTTTAAACATTTCATAATCGTAAGTTAGGACAACATTTTTATGAAACATTCATAGTATTTTGTATTTATAATGTATAATAATTTGTAGATTTGTATAATATTACGAAAACTATTAACAAATAACATTCGAGTAGGATCTTAAGATCCCGATCCGATTTTACGATCACGATTTTGGAAAGACGAAAACGATTTTGGATAGGATCTTGATTTTGAAAATCTTAATCCTTGTACCGCTTTTATATATACAATTTCTGCTGTTTAAAATAAAATAAATATAAAAAATAAAAATTATGGTGTATAATATTGGTATAGAACTGGGAAGTTGTAATTGACGCTAACTTTTAATTTAGTAGTTTATCCAACGTGGCTTCAAAAGCATGATTTTAAACATGATATAGTAGCTAAATATATTTTAGAGTGTTCATTATTAAATTTATTTTGAAAACACAATGGTAAATTACCAAATTAAGAATTCCGCCATGCAACATGCTACAAGTCGAATGTGAAATCTATATCTGCTAACGTTTACGTTGCTTAAATGATATCTCTTTCTACATTCAGCGTTGATTAAGTCAATTAAACATTTTATTAAATTAAGATATATATGTCGACATGTAATCAAATATCGTTATCTTCTTCCACCTATAAAATCTAAACTCGCATTGTGAGTTTTTCATCTCAATAACATATTTTACAAACATGGAATTTCATCAACTCGCCTATGCTCTTCTTCTAGCCATCAACTTGATAAATGGTAAAGCTTTATGTATTTTTATTATATGCATGCATGTCTTTTTAATAAAACAAACTGACAAAGCAAACATATGATGTCCTTGTTACTCGTTAATTAGTGTACGTCTAATATTGTCATGCACATAATATTAATATAATTTAATATCATTTGAGGACAAAAAATTCTTTAAATCTTCATCCTCCATTTTTATTTGATCTAATAGATGAGGTTAATCCAAACAATTTAAAAAACCCACTTTCATAATTTTTTTTCAAATATTAATATCTTTTAAACCGTTAATCGTTAACCGAAAAAAATATATCATTGCGACGAACATTTAATTATCTTTCTATAGATAGGCACTTTGATATACTTTCGATAATTTTTTTTTCTTCGTATTTTTCACTTTTTTTTAAAGTTTTTTCGTTTTTTTACGTTGCTAAAATTTGCATTAAAAAAATCATATATGATAAAACACTAATTAATTTAAATCATATATGATATACATATGATATCACATATGATATTACATATCATATATGATTTAACACTGATATCACATTTGATATTCAATTTAGTGTTTTATCATATATGATTTTTTTCATGCAATTTTCAGTAACGTAAAAAAAAACGAAAAAAGACGAAAAAAAGGAGAAAAAAACGATTTTTTTTCCTTTTTCGAAAGTATATCAAAGTGCCCGTCTATAGAAAGATAATTAAATGCTCGTCGCAACGGTGTAAATGTTTTAAACTAACGGTTAAGAGATATTTAAATTATTAAAAATAGGTGAAATAATAAAATGCTTTTAATCTCATCCATTGATTTCTTTTTAAATGGATGGTGGAGATGAGTCCCTTGGTATGTGAGAAAAGTTTGGTATGTAAAATAACTCTCCTCGATTAATATATGCTTATAATATAAACGATTTTGCATGCAGGTGTTCATTCTGCTGTTTTCACCATTAAAAACAATTGCCCATATAGTATCGCACCAGCAACATTGACAGGCAGTGGAGCATCAGCGTCAACTACAGGATTCCAATTGGCATCTGGTGCCTCGAACAATATTAACATCCCTACGCCATGGTCAGGTCGAGTCTGGGCTCGATTTGAATGTTCAAATGATGGTGGCAGATTCCATTGTAATAGTGGAGACGTGGTTCGGGTCAAGTAGCATGCAACGGTCTGGTGCAATCCCACTACGCTTCTTGAGTTTACCATTGGAGGTTCAAATGGAAAAGACACTTATGATGTTAGTCTTGTTGATGGTTTTAATTTACCGGTTTCTATCGTTCCACAAGGTGGTTGTGCAACAACGGATTGTCCAGTTGATATTAACGCTCAATGCCCTTCTCATTCGCTTGAGAAATGGATCCGTGCAACAATTGGATGTAAAGTGCATGCGTGCAATTTGGCACGCCACATATTGTTGCCTTTGGAGATCACAATGACAAAAAC
This sequence comes from Chrysanthemum makinoi, assembly GCA_910596185.1. Lineage (NCBI taxonomy): Eukaryota > Viridiplantae > Streptophyta > Magnoliopsida > Asterales > Asteraceae > Chrysanthemum > Chrysanthemum makinoi. The sequence continues at coordinate 11,033,575 of OU343222.1, forward strand.
ATGCCCGCCCTATTATTCAAAGTTTTTCAAGAATCTTTGCCCCAAGGCTTATTCTTACGCTTATGACGACCCTTCAAGCACTTTTACATGTAATACTGGCACTAACTATGCCATTACATTCTGCCCATAAACGTCATGATATAGATATTATAAAAATAATTATGGAATTTAGTCCATAAACTTTTTAAATATATATACCGTATAATTAGGAGATCCTTTGTTAGAGGATCCTTAAGATGTTTTATTAAGACGTTGTGGGTCTTAATCTGATTATCACAACTTACTTAATTAAGAAGTGATTATAAAGTTTGAATAAATAATTATTGTTTGTTTATATAATAGTCTTATTTCTCAACTTTTTTAGTTTTAGTTTTAAGCTTAATCGGAATGGTATTGATTAAAGTGTTGGGTAAATGGACTTCAACTCGGGAAGAATACAATTATACTATATTTGCTCAAAGAGAATATGGTTCATTATTGACCACAAAATTTTAAACATACACGATAAAAATTAAACACACGAATTAGATTTACTTCACAAGAAAAAATATACATAATCTACATTAAAACCACGATAACAATATTAATACTTCATTAAATTAAAATTTTATGTTTAAACCTCGTGCGTGCATAGATATTATAACTATTATTTTGTACAAGGGCTTTCAATTTACGAAAATAACTTAGCAACATCATATTAAAAGGTAAAATATCTCATCACACTCATGCACTTTTAAGTTCTAAATCTTGTCCCAAAAAAAGTGTTACTGTATTATCAATTTTATTTTAGATTTTTACAACATGTAGCAAATTGACCATTACGAGTATATACAGTTATCAACCATTTATACTGTTCATAAAAAATGCTATACTTTTTTCATATGATTTGTTTACTATCCAAAGCATAATCCATCATCTATAGCTTAGTTGGTTAACCCAACCACCCCCGCATCCCCCCTACACCCCCGGCTTTTAGCCCAAAGATTTAAAGTTCAAAACTTCATATCTTCAAGAGTCACTCATATTTTTTAGGGCTAATACCACCGTAATGTATCATACTTGTCACTTGCACCTTTTATATGTATTGAACAATTTTTTTGCTATTTTATGTACTAAACTTGATTTTATTATATTTTTTGTGTACTTTATGACAACTATGAGTAGCAAAAAATTGATAGGCAAAATGGTCATAAAGCACACAAAAAATACAATAAAATCAAGTTTAGTACATAGAATAGCAAAACAAATTGTTCGATACATATAAAAGGCGCAAGTGACAAGTATGATTCATTATCGTGCCACTAGCCCAATTTTTTATACTTCAAAAGTTCAAAACTTCAAAGTAAATGTCACTAACATTAGTAGTGTTTGAAGTTTTTGTTTACTTGAAAATTAGAAGTCGCTTTAGTTTAATTACAATCGTAGGCGTACATGTACATATTCATACTTTTTAAACCTGCTTGACTAGTTATAACAGTATCTCTAGAAATTTGTGGTTCTTCTGACTAGTAATAGTCACACTTGACCTATACGTTTCTTGAATGTAATTTTCTTGTTTTATGTATGAACGGTCAAAAGCAGCCAATTACGGGCCACTAACATACTTGATGATAATTAGTCCCTGAGTTATTGTTTAGCATTTGTAACTCAACTTCTATGAAATGCAACGTATCAGTGTATGTAGTTTGTTACAAAATGACTAAGAAGGTATAGCTATTGTTTAGTATTTCAACACCTGGAATCAAAGACAAAACTATTGACTCAAAATATTGGGGCATAAGGAAGAGGCATGCTAATGCATACGGAAACACAACACATTCCACAAAAAGGTGTAGTTTGGTGGGAACATTTTAATTTCGGGTGTCTTTTGGCACGAGCCATATCTTCACAAGGAATACTTTCGACAACTCTCCTGGCTCGGTGGGGCGCCACCTGAAGTGAGCACAAGCGAGACTTGAACCCATGACCTTTTATCCATAAAATCTCTCCAGTAAGCCCAATAGGTTTTCAAAGGTAGATACCAACTGAGCTAAAACCCTTTAGTAATAAACACAACACATTACATCGATACTATGATGGGCAAACATAACTACTTCAATACGAAAAGGTACACAGAAACAAGAAAAGGTACACATAAACAAGAAAAGAACCACACTACACAGTTTGTTAGTTTATGGACATAAATTAGTAGTCATGTGTTAGGATCGAACTCGCGATCACGGGATTGCACACTTTACGTATGAAGAGTAAATGATTAATTATTATTTATAAAATTTTATATTTAATTATTAAATACACAAAACGACTAACGAACATTAAGTAATTAAATGTAGTGAACTAACGGTTATTAAGTAAAATAAGGAAAGTGACTTGAACGGAATTTGGTAACTCAAGAAAGATCTAGAACACCCTTATGGGTTTCCTAATCCTAATCTAACTTGAACACCAAGTTTTCATTAGTATATAAGCAAGGTTTGGGGTTATTTTTTTTCTTATCTCTATTGTACACACATAACCCTAAAACTTGTGTTTTCTTTCTTTGTTCTTTAGCCGATCGACGAACATCCCTAAGGGATCGATTGGTTTGATTTTTACAATCAATTTTTTGTGTGTTTTCAATTGCTAGCATAAACATTTACTTGGTATTAGTACGTGTGTACAAGAACGTGATACTAACAAACTATTGTTTGTATCTTGGATTGAATTACATAACGGTATGTGACAACCGACAATTTAGGGAGTCTATTTTAGGTAACCGCATTACGTTAAACTAAACTAAGATTTGCCTTTATCACTATTTTAATAAACCGTGACTTGATTTTATATCGTCGATTGGTTTTTACGGTTTATTTCATTATTAAATGAGTTATCGTACGCGTTTTAACTCTATTTGGTAGGCACTATTCGATTCGGCACTAGAAAAGCCTAAAACAAGAGTTATTGTAACTTTTAGACCGTAACTCGAAAATTGACAAATAAATAGTCAAAACTCGTGGAAAAACGTAAGTAACAATGTTGGAAAGTTAAATAAATGTACTGGGACACTCGGGGGACGATATGTGAGCTTGGGAATGGGTATCTGGGAAGTTACGAAAAATGGCGACCACGGCCCCTCCTTTTTCACTATGGCCGGCCACCCCTCCCCAAGTTTTATTTATTTTGAGGTCCCTAGTGGCCTAGTGTATATACCCAACCCAAGCCTCATTATACCCTTTCATTTCTCTCTCTAGAAAACACACATATCACCACTTTCTCTCACTACCTTCTCTCTAAAAACCCTAGCCGCCCACCCCATTAATTTCGGCCACTGTTCCGGCCATTTCCGGCCAAACGCCGGAGAGTGACCACTCACCTCCACCACCAAAAGAAAGATCTCTTTCTCCTCTTTCCAACCATATATCGTACACTCAATTTGGACTTCATTAACACCTTTAAATTCAAGAATTAAGATTCGTACTTTTAGGAAGGGCTTTTGCAATTGGTGATTAGATAAGGTAAAGGGAACATGTTTTGAGCTTGTATGGGGAATAAAAACCCACGAATTGGGAATTAGGGTTTCGACCTAATTTCTAATTTTGGGGCTTTTGGGTGGAACATGAAATTAAAGCTAATTAGTGACTAAGTAAACAAGTAATTAGTGTTTGGTACATGTGTGATGCATTAATTTGATGGGTTTTGCATTTTAGGGTTTAGTTGCATGTTCTTGATTAAGAATAGTTGATGGGTTTTGTGTTTAGTTAGTGTTTGGAGCTTGAATGATTGGATTTGAGTGTTGAGGATTGGATTTGGTTGTGTTTGGATGGTGTTGGAGAGGCGTACGCACCACCTAGGTCACGTACGTGACCCATGGTTGGTGTACGTGGCCTATGTTGGTCGTGGGTTCGAGTCGGGTCAATTTGGTAGCTTTTTGATTGGTTTAGTTGAGGTTTGGATGAGACGCGTGGAGCCGAAAAGCTTTTAGAAGCTTGTTTGATTCACGTGGTCTTGACCGCGACCGTGTCATGACCATTAGGGTCATAACATTGGTTTCGAGTATAATTGGTTGATTGATTGGTTGACGAGATTGTTTTGAGTTGGTTTGGGATTGAATTGCGACGTTATGACTATTAATTATGGACTTGATATATATATTGTGACTTTGAGCTACGTCGGCGTCACTTTGACTTTTTAGTCAATAGTTGACTCCGACAAAACCGTAACATAGACTTTAGTATAATTTGGACAATTGATTGATTAAAAGCCGCGAAGTTATGACTCGTGCTTGTGGACTCGAAACGAATAACGTTATGAAACTAATAATGGGATTTGACGAAATATATATTATACATGAAAATGATAATAAAACTATGAAATGTAAATAATAATGGGCTTTTGTACCAAAAATATCAATAACAAGATTTATCTTGTTATTTACTAGTTTTAAACAGAAACTAAAGGCTAAATTGGAAAGGTTTTGTAATAAATAAGTAATTATGGTTTCGAGTACACGTTTATCAATAAATGTCAAATGTAGACATTTAATATTGGATAAGCAATTATTTATTTGCGTTATGTGTGCATGGGTTACGGATAACCTAGCATTAATAGTGTTGATCCACGTGGGTAGCGGACTTATTAGGTTGACGAATCTAATAAGAGACCGCTAGGTACGTTGGGTAACCTTATTAATGGGTGACTTATCCTTATGACTCTTTAGGATACGATTGATTTATGGGATAATAAGCGACACGAATAAATAAATGAGTTTATCGAGTTGACGAATTCGATAAGATCTACTATTTATTCCGAAACTAATTGAACTATGGAGCTTATCGTTTAGAGGTCTCATTGTGTCGCATTTAGTTATATATTGGTTGTTTGAGTGCATTCATGGCATCACATTGAGTCGATACACCCACATGAGGATACTAAACACTAGGATTAAATAGTGAAACGAGACATTTTTGGAAATAAAGAAATGGAATATATTGGGGTAGATAACGTTGATTTTGAGGAATATGTGTATTAAAGTTGGTCTACATTAATAGGTTGTGCCGAGTTGATAGTTGCTGTGCTGTGATTTCTGTTATCTTCTGCTAGTGATATTTGTGCGTTGATTGTGCGTTGATTGCTTGGGGTGAGTTTCATAGCCCCACTTTTATATACGTTTTAACTACGTTTTGTACTACCTTGGGGTGAGAATCATGCTGTTGTTTTTGGACCGTGAAAACTATTTTGGATTTGCTTATATGCTTGACTGTTTAGATAGATGTGTGGTAGTTGTTGCCTTAGTTTAGGTTAGCCGTGCCTAACTAAGAATAGACTTCTACATCGACCTAGTCCGGGGTTGGCAATTGTTCTAGATTTTGCCACGATAGTGCTGGACTAGAGTCGCGAGCTTGAGTTGTCCCTGGATGCGGGACGTGTGTTATGATTGGTGATCCGGCATGGATCGGTGTGAAAACGGTGTTTATCTATCTTAGGTCTTGCATAGCAAATCAACTCTTATTGGTCCACTATGATTTTGTTGAACTTAAACCTATGAACTCACCAGCGTAAGCTGACCTATTAGCATGATTTCTCGGTAATTGTGAAGATGTTTGGATTATGTGGATTGTGGAAGCTTGGCAAGAAGGCAGGGTTCAAGGATCATTTCTGACTCTGATAAACTATGGGAACCTATTTTACTAAACTATGTTTTGGGCCTAATATTTATATTTTGGGTTAAATGTTTTGAATATCTAAATTTGGGATTAGTTTTGAATGGTTAAATGGTTATGTTTTATTATACTTGTGTGCGATACCAATCCAATAGTAACGCCCCGAAAACTTGATTAAGTCTTCCGCTGTACCGAGATTTGGGGGTGTTACAGATTGGTATCAGAGCTCAAGGTTATAGAGAACTAGGTATTTTATAAAACCTAAACTATAACCGCTTCTAATAAAAATTGATCCTCGACCGACGTACGCCCGCTTGCCAAGCCGATGCTTCTTATTTGATTATGGTATGAATTGCGATTTGAATTATGAGATGATATGTTAAGGGATATTGTGAACTGATTATGGAAACGTTATTATTGGGAGATACGATTATTGATTTTGGAAATGAGATATGATTATTGGTTTTGGAAAATGAGATGTGATTATCGAGATATTGCCGAATTTGATTTGAGTAAACGATATATTATGATGTTGGGAGTTTTTAACTCGATTGATTTGATATAAGATTTTGTGATGAAACTGAACTTATGTGTTTTATTAAAGGCATGTTTTGAGTAATGCGGTACCTCTACTTTTAAAGCTTTCTTTATGAGATATGTGTTTTGGTTAAGTTGATGCGCTTATTAAAACTAGTTGTTTCGAACACTTATACCTACCATAGGCCGTTGTCACAGACTATGCCTTCACTAGCTTTTGATGTGTCTGACGAGGTCCTTGCTGTTGCTAGTTCGCCAGCATTGACTCTCATGACGGTTACGCAGGGTGATCCTTATGAGATTGCCCATCACACTAGTTCATCATCATCAGATCGTCCTAGCTCATCTAGGCAGCTCACTTTACATCAGGTTTTAGCGAGAGCCAGACTCCTAGCTTGCTTGCTTTGCACCGCATGTCGTGAGACCACCACCATCACCTATCCGTTTAGCAGCATCACCATGTCTTAGGAGGCCTAGATCTCCTAGTGTACCACCTCAGGATTTACCTGCACAGAGACTCCGACTCATGGACTCTCCCCCTATGGATGAGGGCGAGGAGGCACATGAGGTTGAGGAGGAGTATGAGGTCGAGGAGGAGGATGAGATTGAGGAGCAGTATGTAGATGAGGATGAGGATCCTCAAGAGGAGGATGATGAGGATATCCCAGAAGGGGATACTCCTCCTTTGCAGAGTCCTGCACATTCTCCTGGACCAGGTTCTCCTTTGCCTGAGCCTGAGTCCCCTGGACAGCCTTTTGGTTTTGATTCACCACCACATTCACCTGAGATAGGTAGCCCGTTAGGATCTGAGATACCATCGGAGATTGCTTCTGAGCCAGAGGAGTATGGCGAGACGGGTTTGATGTGGGAGAGGATTACCTCACAGGGTACTAGGCTGAGTAGATTGACAGATCGTTTGGTTGGAGTGTCTAGAGCTAGTATAGAGGATTTGAGAGTTGATATGGATGCGGTAGTTAGGAGGGTTACGATGTTGATGGAGGGTACGTTGGAGCTCTTCGACCAGGTACTAAACCTCCGTAGAGGGCTCGCGACAGCTCGAGAGGCAGACCGGCGCTTTGGCGAGCGGGTCGGCACGCTGGAGAGAGAAGTTGCGGATCTTAGGAGAGATCGCAGCTCTCAGCGTCTTGAGATCTCATACCTTGGGAGAGTGATGGATGAAGTTAGGAGATCGGTTAGTGGTATTCGTAGACATGGCTAGATAGTATTAGATCTATGGCTTTGTACCATCTTGAAACCAAGTAGTACTTGGTTCGAGATGTAGGATTTTCCTAGTGTTTACTAGTATCGTTATTAGGATCGTTTTTGATTTCTTCGTATCCTTCCATGTATTTCCACTTTTGAAAACTTATGAGTTATAGTTATGAGTACGTGCATCCTTAGTTATGATGTGGTGTTGATTGTTCTGCTTTAGTATAGCGTTGTCCCTTTTGGCCTTGATTAGGTATTCAGGTGTTATTGGTTAACCCTTGGAACCCAACTCTATTTAGAGCGTAAATTGTGAACTTATGAAACTGTTCTTCTTGCCTCTAGAATGGTGGCAACAAGACGAAACTTGCTTAGGAACAACCGAGCAGCTCCTGCTGCTGTTGTTGCCCCTGGTCGTCGAGGTCGTCATCCGACCCCGACCGTACCACATGTTGAAAACCCAGCTGTAGAGAACCCGAATGTGAACGACCATGCTGAGAATGGTCCTGTTCCACAAAACCCTCCACTAGTGAACCCACCCACATTGACCATTAGTGTCGCAGCGTGTCGCTGAACTGCTAGCTGAGGCAAATCTCTCTAACACTTCTAGTGGGACCCGATCTTTGAATCGAACTCGAGGTTGTACCTATAAGGAGTTCCGATTCTGTGGTCCCATTGATTTTGGAGGAACTGATGGAGTAGTTTACCTAACTAGGTGGTTAGAGAAAACTGAATCTGTGTTTCTTCTGTGAGTAACGTGATGAGGATTGTAAGGTTAAGTATGCAACCTTCACTTTGAAGGACGAGGCGTTGACCTGGTGGAATAATTACCACAGAGCAGTAGGAATTGATGTAGCTTATAGTATGACTTGGACTCAGTTTAAGGCTCTCCTGATTAAGACTTACTGTCCTAGGAATGAAGTTAAGAAGTTAGAGAGTGAGTTCTAGAACCACAAGGTTAGGGGTACTGACATGGCGACTTATACTCGTCGTTTCCCAGAGTTATCCTTGCTTTGCCCTGAGATGGTTCGTACCGAAGAACTTAAGATTGAAAGGTATACTGATGGATTACCTTTGGCTACTCGAAATGATGTCACCACTGCCAAACCAGTCAATTTGCAAGAGGCAATTGCTGTGGCTCAGAGTTTGATGGACTCATATGTGCTAGATGTAGGAAGCAAGAGTAAGAATGATAAGAATGATAAGAGGAAGAGGAACGAAGTTGCTAAAGGGAATGGCAACAAACGCAAGAGAACAGCGAGTGTTCGCCATAGGAAATGGAGGTAGGAATGATTATGAGGGTAATAAGCCTGTGTGTGGTCGTTGACACCACCATGGACCATGTCCGAATGCGTGTTGGAAGTGCTCTAATGTAGGACATATGGCCAAAGACTGTAGGTCCCGACCACTTGCTGCAGCTCAAACTGCCAGGGATCGGTTGGAAGGCCTGTCACATGTTTTGGATACGGAAAGAAGGGACACTTAAGGAATGAGTGCCGAGAGCCTTGGATGAGAGGAAATCCCTGTAATGTAGGAGGATTTGCTAACAGGGTGTAGGAGGTAATGGCTTAAACCTGTGAAGCGTGAGGTTGTAGGGAAACCATGGAGGAATGGCTAGAGAGAGACATGGGAACAACGCGTGTTTACGCTATGGGGAAGGAAGCGGTGAGGACCTAACGTAGTTACAGTGTACGTTCCTTCTCAATAATCGCTATGCTTCCATACTTTGATTGGTGCGGATATGAGTTTCGTATCCACCAATTTTATGCCATTACTAGGAATCTCCCAAACACCTCTAGGGTTTAGTTACGATGTGGAATTAGCGAATGGGAATAGAGAGAAGATAGACACCGTAGTTCGAGGTTGTACCTTAAGTTTCCTAGACCACTCGTTTAGTATAGATCATTTGCCAATTACCTTGGAAGTTTTGACGTCATTATCGGAATGGATTGGTTATCTAAGAACGGTTACACATCATCGTGATGAGAAGGTTGTCGCGTTCGAGTATGGAGGAAAAGTTCGAGCATACAAGGAGATCGGGCGTGTGGAAGTCCTTCCCGGTTGAGCATCATCTCTTGTATTAAGGCCCAGAAATACATCGATAGAGGAGGTGGTCTTTTCTTGGCTCAATTTCGAAAAGGAAAAGTGAGGAGAAGAGTGAAAGAAACCTCAACGATGTACCGTTGTTAGAGAATTTCGGATGTGTTTCCGACGATGCAGGGGATTCCTGTTCGACAAGTGGAATTCCAAATAGAGGATGATACGGTCTGCACCGCGTAGCAGGGCACCTTATCGACTTGCTCCAAAAGAATTGGAGGAACTGTCTAAACAGTTGGCATAATTGTCAGAGAAGGGATTCATTGACCAAGTTCGTCCTTGTGGGGAGCACCAGTGTTGTTTGTGAAGTAGAAGGATGGATCGTTTCGGATGTGTATCGATTATAGGGAGTTGAATAAGTTAACAGTGAAGAACCGATATCCGTTACCTAGAATAGATGACCTATTCGACCAACTCCCAGGAGCTAGTGTCTTTCTACAAGACGATTTACGATCTGGTTACCACCAGCTTAGAGTTCGAGAGGATATATCCCAAGACTGCGTTTAGGACTCATTATGGGAACTATGAATTCCAAGTGATGTCGTTTGGTTTGACGGCAGCGTTTTCATGGATCTCATGAACCGAGTGTGTAAACCATATCTGGATAAGTTTGTGATAGTATTCATAGACGACTTCTTGATATACTCCAAGAGTAGTGAGGAGCACGAAGAGCATTTGAGGCTCATTTTAGGATTGTTGAGAGAGGAGAAGTTGTGTAGTGCGCCCATCCTAGCTTTTCCTGAAGGAAGTGAAGATTTTGTAAATTGTCTTTGCGGCGCTTACATAAAGGCTTAGGTGCTTCGTTTTTGATGCACAGCGTGAGAAGGTGATTGCTTATGCATCCTGACAACTTAAGAAGCATGAGAAAAACTACACCACCACGTGACCTTGAGTTGGAGTGTGAGTGTTTGCTCTTAGGATACGGAGCATTACACTGTATGGAACCAAGTGTGGCAGTATTTACAAACCATAAGAGTTTGAAGCATGCTTAGATCAAAGGCCGAACATGAGACAAGCGTCGTTGGTTGGAGTAGCAGTGATTATATTTGTGAGATTAAGTGCATACATCACGGTAAGGCTAATATTGGTGATGCACTTGAGTAAGTAAGAGGAAGGACATTTTCGTTAGATCTTTAGGAATGACCATTGTTGCATACTTACCATCGATTTTCTTGCGCCCAGTAAGGGGCATTAATGAGGAAGAAGAAACCGTCCTTATGATAATCTTCATGGAATGGTAGAAAGTGAAAGCGGCTTAGGCGTTAGATAGAACATTATGCTTGAGAGGCGAAGGCGGATACCATTTCATGGTGGAATCATTGAGTTGATTATACGAGTCGCATAAATCAAAATACTCTATTCATATCGGGCCCGATAAGATGTATCAGGATCTTAAGAAACTTTATTGGTGTCCCAATATGAAAGCCGATATAGCTCGATATGTTAGTAGGTGCGACTTGTTCTAAAGTTAAGGCCGAACATCAGAAACCATCAGGACTTTTAGTTCAACCCGAACTCCTGGAATGGAAATGGGAGCGAATAACCATGGACGTTATCACTAAATTACGAGAACGATTAGTGCAATACGCTATCACGGTAATAGTTGATCGTTTAACTAAGTTTGCTCACTTCTTAGCCATTAGAGAAACCGATAGTCTTGATAAGCTTGCTCGATTGTATCTTAAGGAGATAGTATCGGCATCATAGACCGATATCTATCATTTCGATAGGGATAGTCGTTTTACATCCCACTTTTGGAAGTCGTTCAGACAGACTTTGGGCGAATTTAGATATGAGTATCTGCTTACCATCCACAGGAGATGGTCAAAGCGAGAGAACTATTCAAAATTTAGAGGACATGCTTAGAGCATGCGTTATTGATTTCGGCAAAGGCTGGGAGAGACACCTCCTTTGGCCGAATTCTCTTACAACAATAGTTATCACTCTAGCATTAAGGCAGCCCCATTTGAGGCAATATGGCGAAAATGGTTCTCTGTTTGTTGGGCGAAGTTGAAAAGTCAACTTAAAGTCCCGAACTTGTCTTAGAAACCACTGAGAAGATAGTTCAGATTCGTAACCGGTTGCAAACCGCTCGTGATAGACAAAAGAGTTATGCCGATAAGAGACGTAAACCCTTAGAATTTCAGGTTGGAGATCATGTTATGTTGAAAGTTTCTCCTTGGAAATGAGTGATTCGTTTTGGGAAACGTGGAAAACTCAATCCCCGATATATTGGTCCCTTCCCAATCCTGGAAAGAATCAGACCGATAGCATACCGCTTGGAGCTACCATCGGAACTGAGTAGTGTACACAATGTTTTTCATGTTAGTAATCTTAAGAAATGTCTTTCGGAGGAAAACATAGTTGTGCCTTAAAATATATTCGTGTTGATGAGAAATTGAATTTTGTTGAGGAACCGGTTGAGATTATGGATCGTGAGATTAAGAGGCTGAAGAATAGCCGTATCCAGATTATTAGGTTCGTTGGAACTCCGGCATGGACCGAGTTCACTTGGGAACATGAGGGCGTTTTTCGTAGGAAGTATCCTAAACTTTTCATGACATCAAGCAACTCGAAGTGAAACGAGCGGGTTTCTTCGAGCTGGGAGGTTGTGACAACGGCAATTTAGGGAGTCTATTTTAGGTAACCGCATTACGTTAAATTAAATTGAGTTTTGCCTTTATCACTATTTTATAAACCGTGACTTGATTTTATATCGTCGATTAGTTTTTACGGTTTATTTCATTATTAAATGAGTTATCGTATGCGTTTTAACTCTATTTGGTAGGCACTATTCGATTCGGCACTAGAAAAGCCAAAAACAAGAGTTATTGTAACTTTTAGACCGTAACTCGAAAATTGACAAATAAATAATCAAAACTCATGGAAAAACGTAAGTAACGATATAGGAAAGTTAAATAAATGTCGTGGGACACTCGGGGGACGATATGTAAGCTCGGGAATGGGTAAACGAGATAGATACGAAAAGTTTCAACCCGAACCCTCCCTTTTTAGCTTGACCGGCCGCCCCCCTCCTAAATTATTTATTTTGAGGTCCCTAGCTCATGAATATAAATACCACCCATACACCTCATTATACCCTTTCATTTCTCTCTCTAAAACACACACACATCACTCCCTCTCTGTTTTCTCTCTCTAGAAACCTAATCACCACCTTCATAAAATTCGGCCACTTTCCGGCCACCAGCCACTATCCGGGTGAACATATACCTCCACCACCAAAAGAAAGATCTCTTTCTCCTCTTTCCAACCATATATCATACCCTCAATTTGGAGTTCATTAACACCTTCAAATTCAAGAATTAAGATTCGTACTTTTAGTTTTTCAAAGGGCTTTTGCAATTGGTGATTAGATAAGGTAAAGGGAACATGTTTTGAGCTTGATTGGGCAATAAAAACCCACGAATTGGGAATTAGGGTTTCGACCCTATGAACTAATTAGGGGCTTTTGGGTGGAACATGAAATTAAACAAGTAATTAGTTTTTGGTACATGTGTGGTGTATTAATTTGATGGGTTTGTGCATTTAGGGTTTAGTTGCATGTTCTTGATTAAGAATAGTTGATGGGTTTTGTATTTAGTTAGTGTTTGGAGCTTGATTGATTGGATTTGAGAGTTGTGGATTGGATTTGGTTGTGTTTGGTTGAGCAACATGGGGCGTACGGACTACCTAGGTCACGTACGTGACCCATGGTTGGTGTACGTGGCCTATGTTGGTCATGGGTTTGAGTCGGGTCAATTTGGTAGCTTATTGATTGGTATTGTTGAGGTTTGGATGAGGCGTGGGCCGAAAGCTTTTAGAAGCTTGTTTGGTTCCGTGGTCTTGCCTTGACCGTGTCATGACCATTAGGGTCATAACATTTGTTTCAGTATAATTGGTTGATTGATTGGTTGGCGAGATTGTTTTGAGTTGGTTTGGGATTGAATTGCGACGTTATGACTATAAATTATGGACTTGATATATATATTGTGACTTTGAGCTACGTCGGTGTCACTTTGACTTTTTAGTCAATAGTTGACTCGACAAAGTATGGACTTTAGTATAATTTGGACAAATGATTGATTAAAAGCCGAGAAGTTATGACTCGTGCTTGTGGACTCGAAACGAATAACGTTATGAAACTAATTATGGGATTTGATGAAATATATATTATACATGAAAATGATAATAAAACTATGAAATGTAAATAACAA
>OU343222.1:11047367-11087967 GCA_910596185.1 Chrysanthemum makinoi
TAATTGGAGTTTGGTTCTAAGGCGTTGCCCTAGAGGTGGTTCTGAGCAAGTGCAGTTCGACGCTATGCGTACTGCTATTGAGCATATCACTTTGTCGGATAAAGGAGACTCTTGGCATTGGTCGGTTAATGGGTGTAATAGGTTCTCCGTTGCTTTGGTTCATTCTTTGGTTGATTCCTGTTTCTTAGACGTGTCCACTATGGCTTCTCGTTGGAATAGGTTGATTCCTATTAAAGTGAATGTGTTCCTTTGGAGATTATCCTTAAATAAGCTTCCATCTAAAGTTAATCTTTATAGAAGAGGTGTCGATATTAGTTCCGTTCTTTTTCCTACTTACCAAAGTGATGTTGAAACGGTTAATCACATATTCTTTAATTGTGATCTGGCCAAGGATTTGTGGGCTTTATTGGCGAAATGGTGGGACCTAGTGTAACACCCCCAAAATCAGTCTAGCAGCGGAAGTCGACTGAAGGTGTTACTTCATAGTTCAAAGTTCCAGTCATAGAAAACAACCTTTGATCACCTGAAATGCATGAGAAAAACGGGTCAACTATGAAAATAGTTGGTGAGTACACACATTTTAAATAATATGAAAGTCTTTTTAGAGAAGGAGTTCAGATATATTTTCACAATAAAGTTGAGTCCAAAGTTTTTGAGAAAGGTCCAAAGTAAAAGGCTCTGTCAAACCATCCAGTTGCAAATCCCGCCCATACAAGATTTGCAACCTATGTTTTCACAAACCATTGTGTAACAGATAGCACAATTTATGGTCAAGCACACGTGGTCATATCAACTAATAACGCCTCATATATAATAAAGTTATGCGGCAAAGCCCCAAACATAAATAATATGCATTCCGTAGACAGGGGAAAGAGAGGTTGGCCGACCTCCAATAGCGCTATCCATATTACCTCTTGCCCCACACAAGGCCGTCGAGCGGTACGTATAAATTGGAGTGCGAACGCAAACCAATCGGGACTTACAATGCGAATGCACGCTTGTACGGACAGTCCATCATAACAAATATTATATATTATCACATAGTGACTGCTCCGAACATGGGAGACTCGCCTGCTCCGAACAGAGGAGACTTTAAGCTGCTCCAACTTGGGAGACTTTACGTGCTCAACATGGGAGACTTTAGGTCAAGGTCTACTCGAACAAGGGAGACTTTAAGCTGCCCGAACATGGGAGACTTTACGCCCAACATGGGAGACTTTAGGTCAAGGACGTACAGTCCATTAGGTTCAAACAAGTCATAAGTTCATAATTAAGTTTAAAGGTCTAGGGGTTCAAAATATATCAAATAGTTCAAATCAAGTCAAAAGAGAGTTCAATATAAGTCAAATGGTTCAAAATATATCAAGAGGTTCAAATTAAGTCAAGATGGTTCAATATAAGTCAAAGGTTCAAAATATGTCAACAAGTTCAAAGAAAACAATTTAAATTTATTTTCATGCATTTCACCCCAAATAAGTGAAGCGGTAAAAGAGGGTTGTGAATACTCACCTTAGCGAAAGTAGTTAACGAGCACGAAAACAGAAATGACCAAACACGATCTAAGAACGAAATGAACGCGTGTCTCTACAACTGAGCGTGGCTCCGAAGCCAAATTTACCAATAATTCAGTAAGAGTTAACCATTTAACATTTTGTAATATCAATCTTCGCTTATCTCTTGTGATTTGCACGTATGAAGCATGCAAAATAGACCATGCACTAAGGTAACAATATATATGTATATATTACTAATAGCTTTTGTTCATATAAAAGAAATGAAACATTGGCCAAGGGGTTCATCCTTATATAACTGATAATACATGTTTACTCATGTCTACTTGTCCCTAAACTTCACGTGGCAGCATATATTGCATTAGATTTGATTAGTCACAAGTTAATGTAGTTACCATGCGTGACACGTATGCTATTTATTTTTATATATTAGTTGCCATGATATACTTTAGAAAATATAAGAATATTAATCATTCTTGCTAAAATATGTAACGTATAAAACAAGAGTGTACAAGAGTATGGATAAAATAGTGTAAGATTATAATTTATCTTGTTTTATATAAGTAGTTTTATAGTTTGATCCCGGTAATTACTAATATTAAGCTATTAAGTCATGAAACTTAAAATCGGGCAACATAAAAATGTGATACTTATAAAAATGTCAAAACTTATCAATATTCTCTAACTAAGTATATTAAAAGTGTAATAATTAAGTCTAATAAGGTGCGTTTATGTTGTTAAAATATAATAACGTAGGTTCGCGCACGAATATCATGTAAAAAGTCAAATGTTCACATAAAAATGGCAAAATGGTAATAATTCATATAAAATATGACTATAAAAAAATAAAATGCCTAAAATACGTAGACTCATCATAATCTTGTGTTCGTTACGAGTAAAGCTCACGTGATTAAACTTACGTAATTACTTATAAAAGTAATATTACTTAAAATTTAATAATAATAAGTCAAAATAATGGTCAAATTATAGTCTGAAATGTACGAGTTGCTACAGTCGCCACCCGTCAAAGGAATTCAGTCCCTGAATTCAATTTGTTCGTTTTATAAATGTACGTTCTCATGGTTAGATATGATGGGCAAACTTTCCCATTCTCGAGTTTAGCCCTCAAAAGACCTTTGGCTAGTTGATTCTAACATAATCCCATAATTCTTCAAACAAGAACTGTTATGAGATTAAGTTGAATAGGTTGAGTAACAACTTGATTCTAGTTTGATTTTTGAAACTCATCAAACAAGAACTGTCACTAAATCAAGCTAGAAAACAAGTTGTCAAAAAGAAAGAATTCACATCTTTGAAGGAGGTATTTTGAAAGATTGGCTCGATTATGGAATTGCTTCAACCAATCAAATCAACGAATAGTGGTGGCCTAGAGTAGCGAGAAGGCTATTAATACAACTAAGGCTTATGACATTAGATCTCACATTAATCAATGTCATGAAATCGATAAGGAATGAAAATAAATTCTACACTAGAATATCTGTCACACCCCACCGAGGACGGAAACACGAGGTGCAACATAATCAATAATCATCGTATAAGAGATGTAGAATAATACCATTAATAACATTAAGGGAAAATTTACAATATTAAAATATTGTTTTAGCCGACATCGGCAACTTGAAACATAAGTTCTATTTTCGAAGGATAACGTCTTATTATATAACGTCAAACACAACGCATGAAGACTTCGTTATGCAAAATTCTTCATGTAATACACCTACTGATAGTCACTCGGCACGATGTTTAGGTCTTAGCGGGCTTCCTGAGTACCCAAGTAGTATGCTCGACCCCTAGCCGGGCTGACATGGACTCCATGGTTTGGGTTGTTTCCATCAACTGCTAAGGCTAGATTCTGGTTATCCTGCACGGGCCTTTGTGCCCTATTTTCAACCTAGGACACGTATTCCGAAGGTGATCTAGACTCCCACACTCATAACATGTTAGCCTTCGTCCTTAGTTTCCATTTTGGTTTGGGCAATTACGAATAAGATGGCCCGTTTATCTGCAGTTTCTACACCTTGGGCAGTCTCCTAAGTGGTGGAGCTTACATCGAGTACACTTAGGATGTCGGCCTGCATATTCCCTGCGCTCCTGAGTTGTTGTTGCATAGTTTCTAATTACCCGCTACCTCTTATCATGTTGGTCTTGGTCTCGACTCCCCTGATGGTCCTCTTGTCTCTTTCTTCCACTATCATTTCCCTTGGTCAGTCCGCCAGATCTAATCACGTCATTTGTCAAGCGGTATGCTAGGTTTACAGCGGCTTGCAGAGTGGTTGGGTTAGATGAGGTGACATCCCTCCTGAT
The DNA here is from genome assembly GCA_910596185.1 of Chrysanthemum makinoi. Taxonomy (NCBI): domain Eukaryota; kingdom Viridiplantae; phylum Streptophyta; class Magnoliopsida; order Asterales; family Asteraceae; genus Chrysanthemum; species Chrysanthemum makinoi. The sequence continues at coordinate 11,051,204 of OU343222.1, forward strand.
CTCTGGGATCAAACCCCAAATGTATCGGTCAATCAGCTTCTCCACAGTAGAGACCATGTGAAGAACCATTCTGGCCAACTCATGAAATTGAACCGTGTACTTGTCAACTTCCACCCCTATCATTAAATGGTTCCAAAATTCTGCTTCTAGCTTCTGCACTTCATCTTTTCTGCAATATTCATCAGATAGTAACTTCTTAAATCCTTCCCAATATAACCCATTTGCAACTTCTCTTCCTCTGGTCTGTAACTGATTGTTCCACCAAGTCAATGCTCGACTCTGGAGTAGACCAGCAGAGAACTCGACCTTATTTTCTTAAGCACACTTAGTGATGCTAAGTTTCGACTCAACATTCTCGAACCATGATATCAGACCAACAGCACCCTCAGTGTCATGAAACTCCTTTGGCTTGCATGCCATAAAGGTCTTGTAGCTGCATCCATGACCAGTGTTTGAAGTACCTTCTCCAACGTTGGTTCGTCTAGCATCAAGGTGCGTTACAATTTGGGTGAGTAGGTCCGCTATTCCAGCAGCATTGTTGTTTGGATTGGCATTGTTGTTTAGGTTGGCATTATTGTTTGGGTTGGCATTATTGTTTGGGTTGTCATTGTTGTTTGGGTCGACGTTGTTGTTGACTCCTGAGCGTGTGTTTCTTGCAGCCATGATTCTAAAATAGACCAAAAACATTTTGTTTAGAATAGGGTCTGACCGAATCAATAACCTTCAAAAGGCATATATATTACACGATCCAGAGATATGAACTGAAAACGAAAGTACGCTAGAATTACGCTCGAAACATAAGAATCACACAAACAACGTCGTGAACAATTCAACCAATGCTGTCGCTAAAGTCGGAGATCATGTCGTCCTGAATTACAGTATGTAGATTCTAATGGTCGTAAGGAATGGAAAGGCGATGCCTAGTAAGTCGTTCCTAGGGGTTCAGAGGTTCCGACCCTCGGGATCTGTCGCAAGTACGGGCCTTGATGGTAGAAGGTGGATGTAAAACGATAGTCGGTGAAGATTTGGCAGGACTATAGACTATAAGTACGTAATTGTAACGGAAGATATAATAAGACTTATCGTACCAAAAATAGGACAAGGCATGTCGTGACAAAAGTACTTAGTAACTATTAAGCCTAATTGTAGGATCATAAATATTGTGTTGTTTGATGATTCGGGTGGTCTTGGATGATGGAAATACATGTTAGCCATTTAGAGAGAGAAAGATAAGAGATGGGTGTTCTTGTTAGAGAGTTGCTTAACAAAAATGAAAGGTTAGATTATGAGAAGCACCACCCCTTCCAAGGATGGAAGGGGTATTTATACTTACAGACTACACGACCTCCTGACGGCCTGTTGATCAGGTATACAGTGGGTAAAAACCCGTCCTTCCTCCACGGTGTTACACTAAACTAATCTACGCTACAAACTAACTAATAAACTACTAAATAACGTAAATAACAACATGTCTACGAGCTAACATATGCTAGACCATAATTGGGGTGACCGACACTTTAACATGGAATTTCCAATTCCTAACAATCTCCCCCTAAGGGAGTTCACCCCATGAAATACATTTTGCATCCTAGTATTCTTTCTTTGTCTTTAGTTCTCGAGCTCGTAGACTTAAATTCTTCAAATTCCGCAATCTTTGTGCACTAGTAGCGATTCTTTAAAGTCCGCATAGTTTTGTACTTTGAGTGGAGGTCTTTGAATTGATCCACATCTTTGATAATCTTTGAGCTTTCATTGAGATCATCAGCCTCAATAAATCTCTGGATCACTCTTTGTTTTGTTGCCATCATGTGATGTTGTGACTTTTGGACCGACATGCTCACACTTTCTGGATCATGACATATTTTCATCAGAGTAGCGGAAGCTTTACTGGCTCATGATATTTGCAGCAGCGTAGCGGAAACATAGTATAAAAATATCAGAGCCAGGTTCTGTAGGTATGCACAAGTCATGATTTCTTCAATAAAGTGTGGATGATGTGAGCATGCGGCTTTGGATTGACTTCTCAATTCGATCAGCAGCAACCGTCCAAATGTACCTGCAAACAACAGTTAGCAATAAAACACATGAAAGTTTCTTTGATCACTTTCGTTGAATTGAGGTACACGGCCCACGGTTCCCTTTGATCGATACAAGTACTGCTGTGATCGGTATGATTCGAAGAATCTCCTTGACAGGGTTTCGCAGTTGTTCTCAAACCGGAACGTCTCAAATAAGACAACACGGAGTGAGTGAACCAGCAAATTGAGATTTACTGATTGATTCAAAATGATTTGAAAACAATCGCGTATTGCTTGAAGAAAGAGTTTTGCAATACGACGAAGGTTTTATGAGGAAGATCAATTTTCAGTCAAAAATACTTTTTGTATTTGAAAAGAATACACATTCGATGTGCTAGAAAAAGAAGAGATTTGCACATCGAACGGTTTTTCCAAAAGTATTTTTTTCAATCAGATATACTTTTTGTGTTTGAGATATGAATACACATTCGATGCGCTAGAGAAAAGAATATTTGCACATCGAACGGTTTTTCCAAAAGTATTCGTCAATTCATTTCTTGGACCAAGGTTGATTCAATAATGAATCGCCCCATCGTTTCTATCCAGTTGTCACAAGCTTGATCTTTAGAAAAGATCTCACATGTCACCCATCAAGAGCTTGTTTGATGTTGGCTCTAGAAGACTTTCCATCTTCATTGTGAATATATTTAATATATCACTCGGATGTTCTGGCAATACCACAAGGATAATGTGTAGGACTCTTAATATATTCTTACTTTCCACATTGTGTGAAACAGCAAGTCTTCATTAATTTAGTTTCCTAATGAGATGTTGTGAATGATCTCTTGGCTCTAGACTCAATTGTGCACATTTGGTTCCTATGCCGGAGACTAGGGAAAGGGTCTCCTTCTTCAATATCAACAATCTCTAAGAAAAAGTCGATAGATTATGTAGGTTCCCCGTGAGAATGAAACAAGTCCTTTTAAGAAGAACTTGAGTAGCTTGGGAAGTTTAGTGCAGTGCGTCCTTTGGGTCCATGATGTCATGTCTTCAATACCAGTGTTACCTTAGTAAACACCAGTAGCATATGTATTGAACCCGGTTTCTGCCCTAAGGTTGAATTATTGGAGGGATATTTCTTTTCACCCTTTTCAAATTCAATTCTTTTTCATTCTTCAACCCCTTCAGTGCTTACCGAGACTTCATTACTAGAACCTTGTTGGGTTTGTTCCAGTACTAGCTCTGTCTCAGTCGACACTCTTCCCATTTCTTACTTTTCTCCTTTTTCCAATATACCTAAGGACTCTACACTATCTACTGGATTATCCCTGGGTAGATCCCTCCGGTTCTGGCGGATCGTGGGAACTAATACCTAATCTCACCATCCTTACAACTCCATGCGTAAAGTAAAATGGTCGGTCTTTTGGTACAGTTTATTCTTCCTTAAAACCAATTGAAAAATCATTTGTAAAACTAATCAAGGTACTTGTGATATAATATCAAAGCATTTAGTACCTTAATAGTTTTGATCATTTCGAAATGCTCCCCCTCAACATGTGCATATGATTTTGAAATTGTTTAGCACATGGTGGCAAGAGTTCTTTGAAATAATTTCTTGATCACAATTTCCGTAGAAAAAGCCATTTGATTTTCTTGGTAAATTCTCCCCCTCAATATGTGCATAGGATATTTGAAATAATTTAACACATAGAGGAAGGAGTTCTTTAAAGTACTACCACGATCACAATTTGCCATAGAGAAAACCTTTAAAACTCAATCAAGGTACTTATGATAAAACATTGAAACCTTTGTACCTTGATAGTTTATTTTCTTTTGAAATGCTCCCCCTCAATATGTGCTTCAATTAATGAAAACGTTTAGCACATATGGGAGAGCAGCCTGCACTTTGAGTCAAAACGATCATCTTTTATCAAATTTCATATTAAATCACAAATTCTCCCCCGATCAAAAATATCAAACCCTTTGAGATTTTGGATCCCAAGTGATTTAATAAGGTTTGGAAAACATGAGAGAATATGTGGCCTTGTTTAAATACTCTACTGGTTTTTGGTTAAATGCTCCTCCACAATCATGTGCATTATGTATTTCAAAATCGTTTGGCACATGAGGGAATGAGTGCTTTGAAACAATTACCCTTTAAAACCGATTTGAGATTTAAATCACGATCTCTCCCCCGATCAAAAATTTCAAACCAATTGAGATTTTGGATCCCATCTGATTTAAATCATTTAGAAACTTTTGGGGAAAGACGTGGCTTGATTTAATTTTGAAAAATGGTTGATATGGATCAATTTTAGACATTAAATATTGTTAGTGTCAAGTATGATAGTTTTTAAGAGATCTTTAAGTAAAATAAAACAATTTCAAAATCAAACAAGAACAGAAAAAATTTCATTTTGTAAGATCTTTGAGTTTTAAAGAAAATCATACCATGACATAACATTAAATCTTTAGATCACCACTTATTTTTTGTACAAACCGGACTTTTATGAAGAAATATCGTTTGAAAATATTTTATTTTAAATCGCTCTTCCCCTCAATCGATGACCGTATTCGATGATTGAGTGACTTAATTTTTTATAAAATGAAGTCCGGTGATTTTCAAAATTTAGTCCAATTTATTTTCAAAACAATATTTTTCCATTTTCAAAACAATTTTAACAAATATTTTGAAAATTTGTATTATTCACTATTTATCCTGCACAAAGATACGTTAGGTGGTTGAGATGTTTCTTGTTCTTTGTAGGGTCGGAAGAAAACCGTCTGATGCAAGAAGACCTCTCGACGTTGCATTTATCATGCCAACTATTCATAGAGGTCCAATTAAGCTCCGTTTCTTCATTTGATGATGAAGAAAACCATCTGGGTGCATGAGACCTCTTACGTTGCATTTCATGCCAACTCTCCATAGAAGTCAAACTAAGCTCCGTTTATTCATTTGTCAACCAAAGATATAGCTACCCTTTCCTTTCGGCATCCAATCGGGGACTTACAATGCGAATGCACTATTTGTACGGACAATCCATCATAACAAATATTATATATTATCACATAGTGATCTCAGAACATGGGAGACTCGATTGCCCGAACAGGGAGACTTTAAGTCGCTCCAACTTGGGAGACTTTACGCTTTCTCGAACATGGGAGACTTTAGGTCAAGGTCTGCTCCAAACAAGGGAGACTTTAAGATGCTCCAAACATGGGAGACTTTAGGCTGCTCCGAACATGGGAGACTTTACGCTGCTCCGAACATGGGAGACTTTAGGTCAAGGACGTACGGTCCATTAGGTTCAAACAAGTCATAAGTTCATAATTAAGTTTAAAGGTCTAGGGGTTCAAAATATATCAAATAGTTCAAATCAAGTCAAAAGAGAGTTCAATATAAGTCAAAGGGTTCAAAATATATCAAGAGGTTCAAATTAAGTCAAGATGGTTCAATATAAGTCAAAGGTTCAAAATATGTCAACAAGTTCAGAGAAAACAATTTAAATTTATTTTCATGCATTTCACCCCAAATAAGTGAAGCGATAAAAGAGGGTTGTGAATACTCACCTTAGCGAAAGTAGTTAACGAGCACGAAAACAGAAATGACCAAACACGATCTAAGAACGAAATGAACGCGTGTCTCTACAACTGAGCGTGGCTCCGAAGCCAAATTTACCAATAATTCAGTAAGAGTTAACCATTTAACATTTTGTAATATCAATCTTCGCTTATCTCTTGTGATTTGCACGTATGAAGCATGCAAAATAGACCATGCACTAAGGTAACAATATATATGTATATATTACTAATAGCTTTTGTTCATATAAAAGAAATGAAACATTGGCCAAGGGGTTCATCCTTATATAACTGATAACACATGTTTACTCATGTCTACTTGTCCCTAAACTTCACGTGGCAGCATATATTGCATTATATTTGATTAGTCACAAGTTAACGTAGTTATCATGCATGACACGTATGCTATTTATTTTTATATATTAGTTGCCATGATATACTTTAGAAAATATAAGAATATTAATCATTCTTGCTAAAATATGTAACGTATAAAACAAGAGTGTACAAGAGTATGGATAAAATAGTGTAAGATTATAATTTATCTTGTTTTATATAAGTAGTTTTATAGTTTGATCCCGGTAATTACTAATATTAAGCTTTTAAGTCATGAAACTTAAAATTGGGCAACATAAAAATGTGATATTTATAAAAATGTCAAAACTTATCAATATTCTCTAACTAAGTATATTAAAAGTGTAATAATTAAGTCTAATAAGGTGCGTTTATGTTGTTAAAATATAATAACGTATCGCATATATCATGTAAAAAGTAAAATGTTCACATAAAAATGGCAAAATGGTAATAGTTCATATAAAATATGATTATAAAAAAATAAAATGTTTAGAATAATGTAGACTCATCATAATCTTGTGTTCGTTACGAGTAAAGCTCACGTGATTAAACTTACGAATAAAATGTTATGAGTGCTTTTCATTTCTTATTTATTTGCGTAACAGTTTTAAGAAATTTTATGTTTGATGACTGATTTGAATGTTTGTGCAATGTAATTGATGCATTTAAGAAAACTTTCGTTACCTTACTCGCATTTATTTTTTAACTGTAATCACTTCGTTCCTTTCTCATAGATGGGGGAATTGAAGCGTGTTTGATAGGTATGTGATACGAGGTTGTGAGCTAATCTTCCAGTTCTTGACGTGACATACCAATCGTGCAGAAAAACTGAACCCGATCACATATAATTAACTTGGCGTCCCAGGTGGTGCGCGCTGTGCGCATAAAAGATCGATTAACACCTTCAATAATGCAGATGCCCATCGTCCAGAACAGAGGTGATATGTATACAATCACTTTTGCAGATGCCCATTGTTTAGAACAGAGGTAATATGTACACTGTACACAACCACTTTTGTTCCAACGCATAAAACAACAATCACTTAAAGTTCAGGCATGTTGGTCAACCCATCCTACCAGCATAGTTTACTACCTATCCGACTATACCACTAAACCATAAATCAGATGATACAAACATGAAATGGTGTTAAAATTCATGAAACCGCATTGTCAATAATAACAGCTATTTTAGTAAACAGTAAGAACAATGTGAAACGACAATCTTAATAAGAGAATGATCTTCATTAGCAACAAAGCTTAAATTGCAGTATCACTAAACCAGCTGATATACAAACTAATAACCAAACCACGTCTCTAAACACTTCTCCTAAAACCACAAATCAAAAGCCCCAAAACACAAACTACCCTAACCAACAAATACCATAACAACCTTGACCACCGCACAATCATCTAATCATCATCTTCAGACGGCTTTGAAGGGCCGGCCTTCTTAGGAAGCAAAAGGTTGTGAATGTTGGGCATCACACCACCGTTAGCAATGGTGACATCACCGAGAAGCTTACTTAACTCCTCGTCGTTCCTGACAGCTAACTGAATGTGTCTTGGCACGATTCTGGTTTTCTTGTTGTCCCTTGCAGCATTTCCAGCTAACTCAAGCACCTGTCAATAACCAATTTTCACAATACATCTCAAAATTCACACAAAACATATTTTAAAACAAAAAACTTGTTTGAAAATCAACATTTTATACATTATTAATTACATTAATATTAAAATTATAATCATTTCTGCTTAATTAAATATTTTTTAGGAAAAAATGAATTTTATTTTTTAGCAATAACGTCAAAAAGATGCATTTAATTTATTAGCAATAATGTCAAAAAAATACATTTAATTAATTTAATTTATTAGGAAAAAAATTATCATTTTAAAAAATACAACCATCAAATTTAATTAACATTTTTTAAGTAATATACATAAGATTTACCAGCATTAAAATAATAAATAAAACCCATTATTTTTATTAAAATTACCATAAAAATCATCAATTTATATTGAAATAATAATAAAAAAAATCATTTTTGTAAAAATCATTATTTTTTTAAAATTACTGTAAACATCAAGATTTTTAATTTACAAATCACCCATTTTTTATACAAATAATTAAATCCAATTAACCAAAAAAACATTTTTTACTAACAAGATCTAACAATCCCTAACCCTAAAGAAACCCAATAATCTGTAATCTAAAAAATTATAACTTTCTAAAAAAGGAAAGATCTAATAATCCCTAACCCTAAAGAAACCCAATAATCTGTAATCTAAAAAATTATAACTTTCTAAAAAAGGAAAGATCTAAAAACCAGATCTGTACCTCAGCGGCAAGATATTCAAGAACTGCAGCCAAATAAACCGGAGCACCAGCACCAACACGCTCAGCGTACTTCCCCGCCTTCAAAAACCTCGCTATCCTCCCCACCGGAAACTGAAGCCCCGCTTTGCTTGATCTCGATGTCGCCTTCTTCGCCGTCGCTGCGGAGCCTCCTAGCGATTTCCCTCTTCCCGCCATTTTTTTATCAAGAAAAAGAGAACCCTCGTCGGAGAATTGAAAAAGATTGGTGGGTTTGGTTTGGTTTGGTTTGGTGGGATGGATGGTGTGTGTGTGTGTGTGTGTTTTGGGTGTTTGGTATTTATAGTGTGGGTTGTTGTGTATTGGCCAATGGGAGTGAAGCACACGGATTGGGATTTGTGGCCGTTGGATTGGATTTGATCTAACGGTTGGATTTGGAATATGACGATTTTACCCTTTGAGTCGGTATGGGAGTATGGGACTTTTGGGCTTACAAATGGGCCGGAGAAAATAGACAAGTCACAAGTAGTGTATACGTTATAAATTACTCAAATGAATAACGAATCAAAGTGTGTTTTGTAAGAAAGTTAGCCATGTTTAATCTAATCTAACTATATTAGATGTATATCCTGCAAAATGTATCACGTTGGGAATTTCAACGTATTGTTTAATCGATATAAATTGTGACCCTGATCTCGCAAACGTTTTGATTCCAGCAAATGATGATGCTATATCTTGAATTCGATTAATTCGCAACAAATTAGTATTTGTATTTTGTGAGGGACGTTCTAGATATATAAGAATAATAAGATAAATAATTTATTTCCTTTCGGAATCTTCATAGATTTATCGAATCAGTTACTATTTTTTAATCTCAAAAAGGATATAAATAACAAGGAATATAATTTGATTAGTGGTATTAAACTGGTACTTTGGCATTTTTGGGCTTACAAATGGGCTGAAGAAAGTAGACACAAATAAAATGTTACTAGTATGCTATTTGGGTAGTTCGTTTTATTTAACATTACACATGTAGTTTAGTGTATACATTATAAACTACTCAAATGAATAACGACTCAAAGTGTTTTGTAAGAAAGTTAAACATGTTTAATCTAATCTATTCTAGCTATATATAATAGAGGATTGGGTTGTTGAGGTGAAATTCCAATGACAAAGTAAATTAAAGTAAATCCTTCAAGAATGTATCACGTCGGAAATTTCAACAAAGTAAATTAAAGTAACTCTCGATACCGTTTTCACAGATTATGCATCTTAATATCGTCTTTCACGGTGTATGAGGAGGTTGAGATGTAGACAGTCCTACCCCTACCAAAGATCAAGAGGTACGCTTCTCGTTCTACCAAAGATAAAAATGGAACTCCGGCCTTGCAAGGAGTAAGGATCAAACCATTCTTAAAGCTATGTTCTTAAGTGTGTAAGTGTGTGTAAGTGTGTGTGTGAATTTTGATCGGTAGTGGTAAATTAATGGGTGTTTGTAGCTTATATAAGGGTTACTAGACAAAGAAGTTACTAAAGTTTGGAAAAATGGTCGCCTAAGTTACTATAGTTTAAAACATTACAAACAAGTTACTCAAGTTAACGAGTTATTAAATGGGTTACTGATAACATCAAATATTCCTGATATTTTATTATTTCGTATCAAACTTTTGTATTTAATTCAATGTCATTCAGCATGATTCTAAACATTAAATTCTTTGCATTATTTAATATAATCGGCTAAACACATTTGGTGTTAGCCTAGTTATGAAATTGTTATTGCCATGATTTAGTTTTCGTTTTAGACGCTTTATGTGCATATTTTCTTTGTTTATTCATGGACACCGTCATTTCGGTAGTATTGATGTTTGGTGGTATCTAGGAAGCTAGGAGAATTGACCATAGGACCCTAGATGAATAGATTGCGAGTAGGGGTAAAAGGTTGATGAGGAATCCAAGATCCGAGAGGCAGGATTTCCTATTGACCATATGACTATCACTATCTTGTGTGCGAGTTGACTAAAGGATCACCTTCCAAACAAATATACTTAAGAAGTTAAGGGGAGGCCTAAGTTCCGAGAGGTCGGGTCTCTATAAGAACAAGTCTAGATTATAGCTGGTACTTAAAGACTCAAAGTAGGTTAACCCACCTAACTCTTGTAATCTCATGGTTACGAATAGGAACCTATGGAACATATGCTAGGCAATTTACTCGAGGAGTCTAGTGACATTTACCCCCACATGGAGCGATAGAAGACATATATATGAAAACTTGATTATGGCATGACAAGATTAGTTATTTGGCTAGCACATTTCTTTCTATTGATTGTTCACTTATTTTATTTGCTTTAGTTTCATTTCGTTTATTTAGTTCATTATTAAATCAAACTCAAAACCCCTTTAAAATCGGTGACATTAAACTTAAATTAGGATCTCAGACTCATAGCTCTTGGGACGACCTCGACTTTTACCGACATTACTACTACACACCTAGGGTACACTACAAGTGTGGGAAACCGGTTGATAACGAGTTTCCTTGTCCACGTCACCTAAAATATAACCATTTTTTTTTATCTATAAAATTCACCTTTGACCATTTTCTAACACATTATATCATCTTCCCCAACTAATTAGGGTTTCAAAAACCCTTTTCTTCCAAAACCCCTTTCTCCAAAACTCACTCCAATAAGGTCAATCCATTGTGGTTGTCGTGAACTATCAAGGTGTCGAACCTCTTGGACACAAAACAACCCTGAAAGAAGATATCTTGGTTGCCCCAATTTATGGATCCCGCAAGAAACTGAAACTATTTCACATGGGTTGATGGGCCATTACCAAATCGTTGGTATCAAGCAAGGATGTATGAGCTCCGTGTGAATATGTTGAATGCACAACATATTGTTCAATTGAATAATCAAAACTCTCGAAATGTCTTCTACAATAGGGTGTTGATTGTTGAGATGTTTCTTATTAGGTTTCTTTAGGTGATGATGTATGTTATATTGTTAGGTTCTAATGAAGTTATCTTTTGGTAAGGGTCGTGTATGTTATCTGTTGGTAAGGTAGTAGGGTCTAAGGTAGTAATAAAGTTATCTTTTGTAAATTTTGTCTGTTGGTAAAGTTGTAATGTAAGTGTTCTCATGAAGTAATGAAATTAACTTGTTTACATATGATGATTGTCTTGATCGTTGGCATGTTTGATGATTGTTTTGATTGTTGGCCAGTTATAAGATCATAAAGTGATAACATTTAGATACAAAAGTGATATTATTTACATACTGCATATAAGAATATAAGATCATAAAACGATATTATTTAGATACAAAAGATGGGCAGTTATACTACAAAAGTATCATCCTACAAATTACCAAGTTTTTAGACATGACATATATACAAAAGTGCCTAACAATTAGCTAGACATTTTTAGTCAAACCTAACATCTATTGTATTGAAATGGCTTCATTTGGAGTCAATCCTGGTCCATGTGATGGTGGCTTGTTAAGCTTGATTTGCTTGATCCTTTTAGATTCTCTCCTTATGAACATTGGTTGTTGTACTTGAACATGGATCACTTGTTCATGCACTGCTCCTTATTCTTAAGCAAATGATCACTTGTTCTTACACTTGTTCATGTACTGCTTTTTTTTTCTTGACAATGATCACTTGTTCATGCATTGCTTCTTGTTCCAAAGCATGAATTATTTCATATTCTTCATATAGTCTATTTCTTATGATCAATGGTCCATGCATTGGTTCTTGTTCAACAATAGGTTCAGGTACTTGGATCTAACCATATTGGATCTAGTGTTTTAGTTTTGTGATTTGCAATGTTTAGGGAAGTTAAAAGCAAAATGAGTGGCAGAAAATTATGTTATGTTGGGAAAAAAATGTTTTATAACAAATTATGTCCCTGAAAAAAAAAGTTTGTTGGGAAACCATATCTAATTGGGCTGTCAGGGAACAAGTGGTATAAAAACGGCGGGAAAAGTAAAATGGCGAAAATACCCTAAAACGAATGAAAACATGTAAAAATGCATTTAAAACGTACGAAAATGTGCAAAAAGGAACGAAAACGTGCAAAAACGAACGAAAACGTGAAAAAACGGACGAAAACGTATAAAAACGGATGAAAACGGACTAAAACGTGTAAAAATGGACGAAAACGTAAGAAAATCAAATTTTAAGTTATTTACTAACGACCGTTATTATAATGGACTAACGATGCAAATGTAATAGATGAAGATGTGAAGAATTACCTATTATTGTACATAATTTGAACTTTGTTTTATCATATTGGTATATAAATAAGGGAGAAAATCATCAAATAGTAATCAAGCTTGAGATCTGTTCCAATTTGGTACATCAAACTTCATCTCAACCATAAAAATCATCAAATTTTCAAAACTGTTCCATTCTTATGTAATTTTTATGTTAGAGTGACCTGAATGAAACACTTTTATGTTAAGTCGGAGATTTATTGTCCTTGTCCCTGTTCCATTCTTATGTAATTCTTATGTAATTCTCAAACTTATGTAATTTGTAATATGTGGCTTAACTAGTACTGTATCAGATAAGTGTTCCATTCAGGTCCCTAGTCAAGTCGGAGATTTATTGTCCTTGTCCCTGTTCCATTTTTATGTTAGAGTGACCTGAATGTTTACATGTAAATTTGTAAACATTTACTACGACATGTTTACATGTTTTTTTTTATAATAATCGATCCCCAAAGCCAACATGACCGGGAATCTCCGACTTGACTAGGGACAAGGACAATAAATCTCGAAACCTAGGGACGGGGACAAGACATCCCCAAACTTTGAAATCAAGGATGTGAATACTCATTATTCCATCTTTGAAGCTAAACCCGACCCCTACTAAAATCCATAGTTGTCAGGATCCCGATCCCGATCTTAGATCTTACGATTTTACGACATCGCAGCAAAAGCGATCCGGATCCTACATAGGATCTTTGCTAGCTTAAGATCTTATAGGATCCCGATCTTGACCATACGATCTTACGATCTAATCCGATCCTATCTTACTTTTCTCGGATTACAAACTAAAAAACTACAAATTTATGGGTTGTTTGTTTGTAGAATTCAAAAAACAACATGTTAATCTTTTTAAACATTTTATAATCACAATTTAGGACAACATTTATATGAAACATTCATAGTATTTTGTGGTTATAATGTATTAGAATTTGTAGATTTGTATAAAATTACATAAACTATTAAGAAATAACATTAGAGTAGGATCTTAAGATTCCGATCTGATCTTACGATCACGATCTTGCAAAGACGAAAACAATCCTGGGTAGGATCCCGATCTTGACAACCTTGCTAAAATCTTATATGTGTATCCACACAAATACACAATCTACATGTATATGTGTATTTGTCGATAATTGTATTTGCAGAACTTTAACATTTTTTTAGAAGTCCAAAGCATAAACCTTTCTAGCATCACATAATAATGGATGGCGGAAAATTCCGTATAATAGGGATTCGATCCGCAAAGCTGAAGTGACCAGAAAATCTCCGACTTGATTAGGGAGAAGGACAATAAATCTCAAAACTTAAGGACGTGACAAGACATCCCCAAACTTTGAAATTAAGGATGTAAATACTCGTTAGAGCACTTGCAATCATGCCCTCAAGTTAAGGTTTATGATATGAGTTTTAAGTGAAGTCAAAAAGTCAACACAACACATTATCATAACTGATTTTCATATATACAGTTTTTCACATTTCTCAGCTTAAGAAGTATAAAGGTTCAACCCCTACAACAACTCCTATGTTACCAAGGTGCAACAGTGAGGGTGAACTAGAAGTTGTTCCAGTACAGATACTTGACAGAAGATTGGGCAAAGTGGGTTCCTCAGCTAAAGTCTTTGTTCTAGTCAGATGGTCAAATGGGACTCTAGATGATGCAACATGGGAACTACACAGTGACATGGTCAAACGTTTCCCTGATTTTGACATTGATGCTTGAGGACAAGCAATTGCTGAAGGAGGAAGTATTGATATGAGTTTTAAGTGAAGTCAAAAAGTCAACACAACACATTATCATAACTGATTTTCATATATCCGTTTAGGCGGGAAAATCAGTTAAACCATTCCTTGTATAAATCCATTCACTTGTAATCATTTTAGATCATCTCTTTGAATTGTAAACAATACTCTCTCTGTAACAAATTCACTATCCTAATAACAAATCACCAATTTTTCCAATACTCTTTTCTAGTTCTTGAGTATTCACATATTGTTGAAGATCTTTATCATTTCTATAATTAGAGATCTAAAGATCATATTAGTTTACCCTCCTGCCACGTCAGTGTCACATCAGCTTTAACATTTAACCTTAACTTACCAAAAAAACACCCGCAATCATAACATCACAAGTTAAGGTTTAACATTTAATATTTTCAAATTCAACTCCTAAACTAAAACAAACACTTCATTTATTAAAAAAACATCTATACTACTATATAAAGTGTTTAGGACTTTCTTTAAAAGGAAGTCTTAAAAAAATAAGCCTACACACTTACTATAAGAGGAAGACTTAAAATTCACTACATCACATTATTCAATGCACATAACTTTCAGACGTACAAGACAAAAAACATAGTGTACACCACTTTGATGCACATAATAAAAAACAGAACACCTCATTAATGCTATTTAAAATAGTCAATTAATTTACTGGTCAATAAATATAATTAATACAGCTATTAAAACACCCCTTACATAATAAATACAAATTTTCAAGCATATTGTTCAACCAAATTAAACACAATTTCTGCATTAAATGTCATTAATACAAATAATAAATCACATTATACAAACTAGAATGGTACCCGCGCGATGCGGCGGCGGGTACCTCAACTATTTTGTGGTGAACAAATGTTGTTCGGTTACACATTTCTTTCTAACAATAATCGTACAAATGAATGACAATATAAATCTATTTTATGCAAATACAACTAATTAAGCTACATATACAATTAATGTATGCATCAACACATAAATATAGTGACTTTCAACCAAGACAATTTTTATTAAAAATAATTTTTGGTTAGAACATAGCTTGGGCCCATAAAACAAAATACACATAGCTTGTTGTCCGTTGGAAATGTCTTTGGCCCCTGTTCTCTTTTCACAACACATTTTAATTACATTATATTATATTATATTATACTATATACTAAAAAGGATAGCAAAACGGGGTCCAAAGCTTTTGTATTACGGAATGGTTAGGTGGTTAATTTGTGTTCCTATTGGTGCATTACTTCTAAGTGGGACAACTGGCAAAATTCCATTGGGTATTAACTTAAACATGTACCATGCTACAATTAATTCTCTACAGTAACACCCCGTAAATCACTGTAGTAACAACTGTTTTGCACTGTAGCTCCGTTTCACACCCCGTTTGCATTAATTGTTTATTTCCCCATTCTAGACCCTTCTTCTACAAAGCCTACTATAATCTTCCACACACCTCTCTCTGTTTCTTCCACATATTCACAAACCCAACCCAGAAACCACAAGATCCATATTTAGAAAAACACCCACCATCGTGAACGTACCGCGTTTTTAACACCAAAATCACCACCATCAACACCACTATCACCCGAAACCACCACTTACACACGCATCACTGTGTACAATTTGTTTACTTTTTATTAATTTTTGTTTGTAATAAAGGTATGTTTTTCTTTTAATTTTTGTGTGTTAATTTGTTTAATTTTGGTTTGTTAATATTTGTTTGTTGTGTTTGTGTCGGTTAGATGGAACCATCGTGAACCGTACCCCCGGCGAACCACCACCGCAGCCAGCCAGAGCCAACACGCAAGATAAAGAGCCACGCACCGGTCTACCGCAGTGTATCTTCAAAAGTGTTATACTTCAAAAGTGCCTATTGAATAGATTTTTTTAAAGTGTTATACTTTTGCGAAAGGGAAATGAGACTACTGTGGATGAACTAAGAAATAAAGCTAGAATGAGAATAGTGGGTTGATATAAAAATGGTTGTTAAGATTTAATTTGTGTAATCGGATGTATGAATTTTGTTTGTATTATAAAGGTTCATGTTTCTGATGTTTATTTTAACTACGAATGGAGACTGAATTAATATTTGGTTAGCATTAGACCCGTTTCGTTTATTTGACTCTTTGTCTTTTCAGAGCTATTGTTAGTTTATACGCATGCATAAATGTGTTGTTACGTATTATTCGCTCAACAAATTGTTTCTTAAAGCCATATTAGGCTTTCGTTGTTTATTGTTTTCATGGTTCCTTTGCTCGCATAATTGAACAATCAACTTATCTGTTTTTTCGTATGCATCAGGTTTCCAGATCATTATAAAACAAAAGGAAAATAATATTTTTCCAGCATGAAAGTGAACAACAATGTACTTTTTTGTCTGTTGTGGTTATGAGTAGGAAGAGTGACTTTTAGTGTTGTTTCACTCTATACTTTCTGTTTGTCAGCGTCCCTATGAGAAATAGATCTCGCGTAAGTATTTGTTCAATTCCTCCTTGAAATATTCGTATTACCCTTGGCCATCATTTAGATTCATTTGAGTTTTATGTAGATGTAAGAAATGTTTGTACTTATACATACAATTTTGATCTATTTGCAGATGTGACAACTATTGGACTACTGTGAGCAAATTTGCGAGCTTGACAAAGGGTACTCTTTGTTTACCTATATAACTTTTGTACATAGGTGCTGGGATTAATGTTGCACTAATTTTCATAGGGTATTGTTGTGTGTGTTATCCACTACTTAGGCCAGACTTCTGGTATATCCACTACTTAGGCACATTAATTATCGTTGGAGGTTGCTTATTTTCTAATTTATATACTTACTTTTATTTAATTTGCTGATGTGGTAGATGTTTGTCTGATGGTTTGAGCTCAGGTCTTGAGGGTGCTTGACCATTCACGGACTAGCACACACCTATTAGTGAGTCCGGACACCTATTAGTTATCTGGTGATGACGGGTCTATTGATCTGGGATACAACCGTCACAACACAAAGGTCCGTCTGATGAAATTTTATCCCACTCTTTATTAACTTTATTCGGTTTTCTGCGCGACGTCATGATGAGCTTTATGATTTATACCAAACACATTTACCATATAATATGCATGCAATGTTGACATTTACACATTGAGGCTATTTGTCGTTACACTTTCTTAGGCTTATGTTTTTATATGGGTCCATTAATCGAAATACCAACTTTCTATTCATCATAGGAACCCCAACGAGATGCGAGTTCAACATTATTTTTAGAATACTAAAACTTAGGTGCATCATGCATAGGTATTATACATTGTAGATATTGATTATTATTCTAGACAAATAACATGCTCAAAACCAACATATACCAGGTATTCTAAAATGAATGGGCTTTGTGGACATAGAAATAATGTTTTTCTTATACGAGATAGATCATTAGGTCATTGAGAGCTTTGGTGGAGGAGAGGAAACTTGCATTACGACCGAGTTTATCCGACATTAGCCATTGGAAAAGAAGCTCTACTGTTTGCATTTAACAACGGAATGGAAAGCGTGGTAATCTCGAGTTCAGCTTGGAGTGTCAATAAAGCTTGAATCAACATTGTTGAAGAAACTATAAGTTTCCCAGATCACTATTCATCTGAAGAAGGACAAAATGATGCAGATTAATAGTTGCTATTGAAGAATGCATTATTCAGGAATTATCATATTGGTAGCATGATAAACATTTATACATGATAAACTATCTTCAGTGTGAATCTAGCTTTCTTAATAATGTACGTGTTTAACTTTGACCTTCAACACGATGCCTAGCGGAAACTCAAGGCCTTGCAAGAATATATGGACAACATGTTTGCAACCATGTTGTTTTCTAAAAAAGTTACTCCTTTCAACCCAAACATGTCAAGACCACTGATCATGCTAACTTTTTATAACTTACATGCTATTGATCTTCCATTTGTATGATCAGTTATCTCGGTTAAAAAAAACGAAAGCCCAAACCCCGACGCAACGCATCCTAAATATAACGACACCAACAAATTTAAATACAACAAAATTCACAATTTTATAAGAAAAAAAAATCTGCAAACGTCACAACAAACATATAACGAAACACCCGCAACAAAATAACTTGATGAAAAAAAAACCGCAGCAACGCGCGGGCTATCATACTCGTTTATTACTATTTGATATTAAAAAAATATGTTTATGATGATTGTACCTTTAGCTTTATGAGTTTGTATATTTTAGTGAAGGAGTTAATTAAATTATGTATTAATTGTATGTGTTGAATTGTGTTTTATTTATTTTACCTGTGCTTCAAATACTTGTAAATGATGCTTGTTTACTTGTATTTGCTTAAAAATATATTTTAGGAAGACTTAAAAAATTAATAGGAGGGAAGTGTCAACATGCTTTATAAGTAACTATCAGGGTACCCGCGCGTTGCGGCGGCGTATACCTTGAAATAAAATTTTCCGGTGAATCATGTATTTTCGCTCATTATGTTCTTTTTGATAATAAATTTACGAATATCAAGAATTTCGTTTAACCCGTGCCCGTTCGGGCTCGAGCCCGCTGGCTCGAGCCCATTTGACCCGTTGCCCGTTCATGCTTGAATATTTGTATAATATGCTTTAAAATTTTCCGGTGAATCATGTATTTTTGTTTATTATGTTCTTTTTGACAATAAATTTACGGATAACAAGCATTTCGTTTAACCCGTGCCCGTTCGGGCTCGAGCCCGTTTGAACCGTTGCCCGTTCATGTTTGAATATTTGTAAAATGTGCTTTAATATTTGTATTAATGATATTTAAATCATGAATTGTGTTTAAGTTGGTTGTACAATATGCATGATACTTTGTATTTCTTATGTAAGGGGTGTTTTAATAACTGCATTAATTTTATTTATTGACCACTTAATTAATTGACTACATTAATTATCTTGACCACATTAAAGTGTTTTGTATTTTGTACATTATGCTTTAAGAGTTGTAAGTCTTAAAATTAAGATTGATGAGAAAGATCATTAATAGTGCATTGTGTATTGTACAATAGGCTTTGTATTTTGTAAGTATTAATTTTAAGACCATGAGGAGAGAGATTCATTCTTCTATTATATGTAGTATAGACTAGCAGGGTACTCGCGAGATGCGGCGGCGGGTACCCTGTAATAAAATTTGCGGTGATGAATATATTTTAATTTTGTGTTTTTCGTTACAACAACTCTATAAATAATAAGAATTTAATATTTGAGTAATTTTAACAATGTTGGTCTTTTAAGTTGCGTATGTTGTGTTTTTATGCTCGTGTTTTAAATGCTTGAGTTATTGGATTTTAATAATAGATTGTTAGTAGCTTGATTAGATTATACCATGTGATAAAATGGTTGTGCTTTTGAGTAAGAGGGTGATTTAAGATGAATATTAATTGCATATGTTTAATATAAATTGTTGCGCATAAATTAATTGTACATAAAGCATTAATATATGTATTTGATTAAAATCTATTTTTGGAAATCTTAAAAATTTAATAAGAGAGAGGGTCTAATCGCTATTATAAGATATATAGATATAGATATTCAATCTCAAACGGGCTAAACGAAATTCTTGATATCTGTAAATTTATTGTCAAAAAGAACATAAAAAAAGAAAATGTCGGTCTTCTTACTGTGCTTAAAATGTCACATGAAAAGCATTTGTTCGCTATAAAAATAGTCATCGGGTACCTGCCGCCGCATTGCGCGGGTACCCTTCTAGTATCACATTAAACATTAAAACACAAAGTACATTAAATATTAAACACGAATTACATTAAACATTAAAACTACAACGAGATTGAGTAAAAATAAAACTACTAAAACTTAAGAATACGAATCATCTGAGTTCCAACCCTCGTCACTTAAAGAGTAATAAAACTCGTCATTAAAGAGCTTTCTGTCCATGATGTCAAAGTAGTTATCTCGAATATATTGAGCTTCCCTTTCTTCTTGTTCATGACGAGCAGTTTCCTCGCGTGCCTGCTCTTCCATAATATCTCTATAGTTTTCTTCGTCCTGTTCAAGTTGACGAAGGGAAGCCTCACTTAACTCAAATGGATTGTTTTCAAGATCCACCTGTGGACTGTTAGCAGTTTGATTGTTAACAGCTGGAGTGTTAACAATTGGATTGTTCACAGGTGGAGTGTTACCAATTAGATTGTTAACAAGTGGAGAGTTTAAAAATACATTTTCCGGTTGGAAAACAGGAAAGACATCTTCAGGTGGTGTTGAGTAAACTTCAAATTCTTCTGGAGTTGGAAAGCTAGTTTCCGGCAACTGAGTTGGAGTTGGAAAGCTAGTTCCTTGTTGTGGACTTGGGAATTGCTGAGAAAAATCTTTGTGAGACATTTGTTGTGTGTGTGAGTTTTGTGTGTAAGTTGTGTGTTCTAAACAACTCTGGTAGAGTTGTATATATTGGCAGAGTTGATTTTTAATTTGAATAAATCCAGCTCATATTTGAATTTTAAATTTCAAATTTGAATTTGAATTTATCCCGCTCAGAATTAACCAATATAATTTAAATTTGAATTTGAATAGGTTGAGGGGTGTAAGTGAAAATTTATTTGAAATGGTTTAGGGGGTGAAATGATTTTTTTTTTTTTTTTTTACTCTACCCTTTAACGCCCGTTACCGGGGTAACTTGGGGCATTTAACGTGGAAATAACTTGGAGCTTGGTGTGGGTAACTTGGGATAACGCAGGTTAACGTGGGAATAACGCCCTCCCCCACGTTAACGTTGCGAGTGCTCTTATTCCATCTTTGAAGCAAAACCCGTCCCATACTCAAATCTTATATGTCTATCCACACAATCGACATGTATATATGTATTCGTCGATAATTACATTGACGGAACTTTAGCATTTTTTTTAGAGGTACAAACATAAACCTTTATTTTTACTATGTACTATGTATAAAGAGAAGATGGTCAACCATTGTTTTTTTTTATTAAAGTTCTCAAAATAAGAAAATATGAATTACTATTAGAACATTCACAATGGTAAAGCTTTTCAATATGTTTATAACATGCCAAATCACAAACTTATAAAGCTTTTGATACTATAAACCTCATACCACTATATATAAACCTTTTACAACAGTATAAAATACACATGCATTAAATTCTAAAAAAGTTTAGAATTTTAGACCTCTTCATGCCACATAGATATAAAGTATAAGCTCACTATAGTTGAAACAAAAGATAAACCTTTTTATAAATTTTAAACTTTTTCATAAACCTCCCATAATAGATGCTCTTATGTCTTTAAAACTTCACTCGTTCAAATGTAAATTACTATTATGTCTTAGATCTATTTTCAACAACAACTTATGAATGCATTACAACTTTTTAAATGCTTGAAATAAATATCATATTTTCATATTTTGAGATGTTATTTACTACAATAAATAAATAAAAACACAATTCTTCAAATAATAAGATCATGAAGAAAAAACACTAGATGCGTAACAAAATTATGAAATAATTAAAAATGAATAAGATGAAAAAAAATTGTTTACCTAACAAGCAAGATTATCACAATTCAAAAATGAACAGAAATATTAGTTAGACATAAACACTGAAGAAACTAAAACCAAAATATAAAAATAACCAAAAAACAACTTTTTTAACATTATGATATTTCGTTAAACTGAATAGTTTCTAAAAATTTCATCAACATCTACTATATACTACATAGTAACATTCCATGAATCAACATTTTTTACATATTATTTTGTGATTTGATAATGTATGCGTTGATAGAAATGTATTATTCAATAAATAATGATGTTATTGTTTAACAAGTTTCTAACTAAAATGAGGTTAGTATAAAAGCATTGGATGTCAAGGAGTGAGTAAGCGCCAAACTACTACGACGCGCACCACAGTGGCACCATAACGCCGTAGCCGTGCTACAAGGGCGCCGCAATTGTACTATTTTGTCTATAAATCTATTACCAATGCTATTAATACCCCTTATTATTCAAGAAAGAGAAACTTATATATTAAAGAGTAAATAGCAAAAATCATTGTGATTTGGTCAAATTGCACGTTTCGCCATGGTTCGTTAAGTGAAAAAATTATACGTATTTTCTATTGTTACGTGTACTTCTGGTCATTCATTTTAACCGACATTAATTGAGGTCCATTAATAGTCACACATTAGCCCTTCTGGCTAACGATCGTTGCAACATTTATCTTTTACCGTTGCAGTGCCCATCCTTTACTAATGGACGTTTATAATTTAACATTTTTTGTTCGTTTTTATACGTTTTTGTCCGTTTTTTACGTTTTCTTTTTTATGTTTTCGCCTGCTTTTTATACGTTTTCGTCAGATTTATACGTTTTCCCCGTATTATACATTTCGTCTGCTTTACGTTGTCCGCTTTTACGTTGCCGTCCGTTTCTTTATGTTTTCGTCCTTTTCTACGTTTTTTTTTACGTTTTCATCCGTTCTTCTACGTTTTTGTCCGTTTTTTACTTTTTCTTCCATTTTTTTACGTTTTCGTCCGTTATTATACATTTTCGTCCGTTTTTTACGTTATCTTCTGTTTTTTAACGTTTTCTTTTGTGTTTTAACGTTTTCGTAAAAAAAAATGCTTCGACATAAAAATTTTGAAAAAAATTTCGACAGTCTTTTTTTTCCAAAATTTCAATTTTTTTTTTCCAAATCTTTTCGACATAAAAATTTCAAAATTTTTCCACATCAAAATTTTCAATTTTTTTTAAAACTTTTTTTCCAATTTTTTTCTTTCGAAAAAAGATTGTAAAAAAAATTTGAAAAAAAAATTGGAAAAAAAATTTGATGATGAAAATTTTTTATGTCGAAAATTTTTTCAAGTTCTTTTTTTTTCGGAAATCTTGTGTCGAAATTTTTTTATGACAAAAGCATTAAAAAACATAAGAAAAAGTAAAAAAACGGACGAAAACATAAAAAACGGACGGAAGTGTAAAAAACGGACGAAAACGTAAAGAAGCGGATGAAAACGTAAAGAAACGGACGAAAACGTAAAAAAACGGACGAAGACGTAAAAAATGGACGAAGACGTATAAATACGAAAGAAAACCTAAAAAAACGGACTAAAATGTATAAATACGGACGAAAACGTATAAAAACGGACGAAAACGTAAAAAAACGGACGAAAACGATAAAAAATGGACGAAAACGCATTAAAAAACAGACGAAAACGTTAAATTATAAACGGCCATTAGTAAAGGATGGGCGTTGCAACGGTAAAGGATGAACGCTGCAACGATCATTCGCCAAAATGACTAATGTGTAACTATTAACGGAACTCACTTAACGTCAGTTAAAATGATGTATCAATAGTGCACGTAACAGTAGAAAATACGTACCATCTTTGCACTTAATGAACCACAAAAACAAAACGTACAATTTCACCAAACTATAAGGACGATTTTTGCAATTTACTCTATATTAAATTAGAAAGAAACAATCAAAAGACACACATAACTAAATTTGTGCCTAGACCCACGTTGAAGTGATTTATTAGTTTGAAGATTGCTACATCCACATACATTTTAAAAAATACAATTGTGAACATGTTATGAGAGAGAAGAGTGTATCAAAATACACCAATCACAGTTGATTTGTTTTTGATGCAATAAGAATCCTCTATTAGTTTTGTAACATATGAATCCTTTTTATTTTTATATGTGAACTGATTTGTACACTTAATAAATTGATTGAAACACTCAAAAGTATTACATTTTGACATATATATCTTTGCAGGGGTGAATATGCTAAAGTGATCTAAGGGTATATATGTCAGTATACAATACTTTTGAGTGTCTCAATCAATTAATGGAGTGTGCAAATCACCTCCCTTTTTATATAAGGCTAGTTTTCATTACTGGTAATGTCCACGCACAGACCCCATGAAACCTATTCTTAACTGCGCATGATCCAAGAAGGTAAGGGTGTTTGTATTATTATTTATTTGAGTTGTGAATGTGAGTGTGAGTGTGCGTGTGTTGTATATTGTGAGGAATGTTTGTATAAAAATATAGTATTTTTATATTTTTGATTTGGAAATGCGTTTAGTCATGACCATAAGAGTAAAAAATGATGAGTTTGGTAATGTTGAATAATAATATAACTCTAATGTGAAAATGTTTGGTTTGCTAACTATAGAAATTAGTCTAACTAACATATGTTGTCATATAAATCAACATAAAATTAAAATTGCATTCAAATCTCTAAATCATTTTAGTTCAACCAAGTTGATTAAGTTGGTAACACCTAGGGGTGGAAATGAGCCGAGCCGTTCGTGAAAAGCTCGTGATCGGATCGGTAAAAAGGTTGAACGAGTCGACCCTAAACGAGCTCGAGCTCGGAGTTGCAGCTCGTTTATTAAACGAGCTCGAGCCCGAGCTTTACATACAAAGCTCGTTTAGGCTCGCGAGCCTAAATGAGCCTAAACAACATTTATGATATTTTAAGTATTAAAAAAATATACGAGCCGAGCTCGATCTTATTAGCGAGCTCAATAAAGATATATTACGAGCCGAGCTCGAGCTCGAGCCAAGATTTTACCTTTTCATGGCCAAATCAGATAAGCGAGTTGAGCAGAGCCGAGCCTATATAAAACACCACGAGCCGAGCTCAAGCCTAAAATTTAAGGCTCGAAATGAGCCGAGCTCGAGCTCGAGCCTTTTAAAACTTAAACGAACCAAGCTCGAGCTCTGACAAGCTCGGACTCGGCTCGGCTCGTTTTCACCCCTAGCAACACCCATATGCTTTAACCTCTATGTCAAATTTCAAGTCTTGCCAAAAATACATGGTAGTTGTCACCCACCTTTTAAAGCTTTCTTTCACTTTCTCTTTTAGAATATATCATTTATAAATAATTTCATTTTAAATTACTTATCTTGTGAATTGTGATTATGTAAAATAATTATTGTATAAGTTTAAATACTTATAGCTTCAATGAAATATATTCTTCTAAAAACTTAAAATTAATACTTTAATTTATTTTTATGTAGTTATTTATTTTTGTATATGGTAAACATAAAATTAGAATAACCATCGAACATATTTATTTTATTTTATTTTATTTAGAACAATAATTTTTAACTTTTCTCACAACAAATCTATTTCACATGTTTTAAGCAGGACTTGAATATACAACTATTTGGTTGGAAAGTTTCACACACAACATGAGATATCATTGGGACATGAGTACCTTGGTTTTGAAAGAATATTCTCACACAAATATGCAAACAAGCAATGTTTAATACCTTGGCCGTCTCATAAATCGGCGAAATTATTGAGGGCTATGTACAAGATTATATAATGAGGCATTTCGTTAAGCAATATTATATATAAAGTGTCACCGTTTATATGATATAATGCAATTAGTTATCTAAACGTTCTAACATATTACTCATTTAAGACATTTTCCCATCTAAATACTTTTTTATTCGTGAAAAATATGTCTAAACATGCATATAACTATTAACGGGACAAATTTTAGAGCTCTAAAAATTCTAAAGCCCTGAACCATCGCTCACCTTGCACACTGTAAAAGACGGCTCTGTTTAATACGTAGTATTGAAATAGGGAGAATTGCATATATACTCACTAAAACTTAAAAACTTGCATATTTTTTTATAATACAAGTTTTATCGTATGATCATAATGCATTTTAATCGTATTTTAAGTATATATCTGAAATACGAGTTTTAATGTGTATATATTGGCCCTATTGAAGTACGAAGCAAAAGTAGTTGTTTGCTAGTGTTTTGGTGAGTTTATGGCCCAACCAACAATGAGACCTTCTCCTACCCATTTGACCCTACTCTGATTTGACTTACAGTATTTGCTTTCTATACTTAACGAACTCTCCATGTGGCTTGAAACATCAAAGACGTTTAATGGTCAATGATAATATTGAGCAGTCGATTTTTATTATTGATTACAAAAGTTAAAGCGATACGGCCCTAGATGATATTGAGCAGTCGACCTCAAGTCCTCAACCACTTCCCAATTTGGTACACCGTATGTGGACGTTCACTTGTCGTCGTCGTATAGTTTATCATTTCTCGAATTGGCACCATACTCTTGTCGATGACTATTTAGTGCTACAATACAAAGGTTATGTTTGACAAACTAGCTATAAGCTGTTAACATCAGCTATAAGCTGTATCTTTTTTTTCAATAAAAATGTTTAGTAAATTAATTGTTAACTATAAGTATAAGATGTAAAATGACAAAAAAATGTCACAATTATAATACAGGTAAAGGGTATGTCAGTAAATTTATGTTTTAGAAGCTCTAAAATATTTAAAAAACTTCATGAGTCAGTTTTTTATTTTGGAGCTATTTGTTTAAAATAAAATCTTGAGGTTGATGTTACTAAACGGAGCTACTTGTTTTGAAAGAGATTATTTTTGTAAAAAGAAATCCTACAACTCCAAAAAAGCTGCGTACCAAACAGGCTCGAAGTAAAAAAACTACTCTTTTCTTTTTGAGTAAATTGAAAAAATCATCCATGTAGTTTGGTCAAATTGAAGCTTCATTTCCTATCATTTCAAAAAGAAAAGTCTGAAAAATAAAGTAAAATCTTTTTGAAGTCCCTTTGTGGTCATTTTTAACTCAATGTCCAAAATGGTCATGCGCAATAACCACTGACTCAACTCCACCTTCTCAAGGCAGACCATTTCCTCATCTGCCATGTGTCCAAATGAAAAAAAGTACAAAAGTGTACTTTCATTTGGACACGTGGCTAATTTTGGAAATGCAATGAAATGGTTGCGCATGACCATTTTAGACATTGGGTTAAAACTTGACTAAAAAGGGGACTTCAAAAAAGATTTTGGCTTATTTTTGTACATTTCTCTTTCAAAAATGTACCCATCTTCCATGTGAGTAACTTACAAATGCACATTTGGTCCCTGATTAAAGTTAAATTACTAAGCTACCCTCTTCGTCTTCCATTTCACTTTGGTCCATGTGAGGGTAATTTAGTCATTCATATTTGCTCAGAGACCAAGAGTGCTGAGTGCACTTGTAAATTTTTTACAGAATCGACGAGTGCACTTTCGAAAAAACAGAGGCTCAACCTGCAATTTGATCAAACAACAAGGAAGGTTTTTGCAATTTACTATTTTTTTTTCTCTAAAATACTATCATAAAAGCTATAAGCTCCATAGATATCATGGCTAAACAAACATAAAAGCTATATAGTTTGTTTGTCTTCAAACGTTGTTTTGTTTTTTATTTTTGTCTTATGCTATAAGTATTTTTGTTTTGGTTGTATTTTTTTTTCTTATACTTAATCATCTTGTTAATTGTGAATGCTTTTATTTTGTACTTTATATTTGCTTTTTGGTTGATATAAGTTGCCCTTAAAAAATTAACAGTAAATTACCATTCGAAAACAACTTGTTTCAAAGAACCATGCTGAAATAAAAGGCAAATATTGAAGATTATTTGTTTGTAATATATGTTTTACATTTTTTTTAGAATGACAATTATTAACTATCTTATAACATTTACATCAAAAATTTATTTTACATATTTCAAGCAGGACTTGAATTTACAACTATTTGATTATTCTCACACAACATAAGATATTATTGAGATACAAGCTCTTTGGTATATATTTTACGTATATACAATTATTATTATCAAATATTTAAAGGCATGTTGCTTTAGACTTTAGATTTTAGCATTCAAACCCTTTGGATGCTCTTTCAAAGATATTCTATTTGGAGATTTTTGATTAAATATTGCAAAGCATTGTTACCTATGTAAAACTTATGTCAAAGAGATTAGAAAAAAATTACATATCACACTTATCATCTCTATTTGATTTAATTACATCAGTGATACTTAATTTTTAAAATAATTGTATCGAGAATCCTTATTTTGAAAAATAGAGATCATCTTTGTAATAATTTATAGATTACATGAGTAGTCCCTATCGTTAATACATAGACATTTTTTTTTTTATTTTGTAAAAAATAAAGTTGCAAAAATCGCGAATCAGTAGTCGGGCTGTCGATCCCCTTGTAGCTTATAATCGGTCTAGGCGTGATTAATAAGTGATTAACCAAAATTGGCATTTTTGATAAGTTTCGGGTATTTCCGGCAAGATTTTCCTTAACAAAGCATCTTTTAATAGATATAAACAATGACTATAAGTTATTAAAACAATTTTACGGCGACTTGTGTATTTCCGGCAAGATTTGCGGATTTCTGGAAAGTTTGACAACTGTTGAACGTCATTGACCACAGTTGACCGATTTACACAAATAAAAAATGTTGGTGCCATTGTAGCGCCTAAGCGGCGATTAATCGACATTGTAAACATTTTTTGCACCATTTAAAAAAAAAGACTATAATGCAAATATTTTAAAAATCAGAGATTATTTACGTAACTAAAAAATCGAATAGGGACAACGAGTGTAATTTTGGGTAAACCACATGAACGAAACATGTGATTTTTCTATAGATTATTGTAAAACTTATGTCAATTAGTATTGTTTTGTCTAGTTATGTTGTTTCTTATATTTTAATTTTAGTTGGTTTAAATAAGAACATTCATAAAGTCAAACCGAACTCTTCAAGAGCCAAATTCATATCTTTTAAAAGCCGAGCTCAAGCTTCCTCATAAAGTCTCGTCAATCTATCAAACCGAACGTAACATCATTGATCCAAGTCGAGCTTTGTGAAAATCTGACTCTAGTCGACTCAATTTTATACACCAAACCCTAATCAATCAAAAAATAATGTATGAGTTTTTGATTTGAAGCTTTGTTGGTCGACATGGGGAGCACAAGCAAAAACCCGATGGAGTGGAGTGGATCCCAGCTCTGCCCCTTAGCTCTTACTTGTGATATATCATTTCAACATTTACCAACAAAAGTGAATGTACATTTAATAAACTCAACAAACATGGCAGAAAATATCAAATCAACCAAATAAACGTTAATACGTACGTGCGGTAAATGTGGTATCAAACCACATAGACAAATCAAATCCTATTAAGGAGTAAATTGCAAAAATTGTCCTTGTGGTTTGGTTAAATTGTAGGTTTCGTCTTTAGGCCGATGTTAATGGTGACCACAACCCTATCACATCAGTGTCACTTCATCTTTCTCTCTTCAAGATTACACTCAACCACAATTTGCTAATAAGCCGACCACAACTAAAAAAAAAAAAAACATTTGAAACTTTCTTTGGTTGGGTGACAAACCATAACTTTAAAAAAGTTGAGGGTGACTGACCACCAATTCAGTTGAGCTAGTGATAAGAACGCGATCATCAATTCGGTTGGGGTCAATCAATCGAGCCATTAGAATTGGCCTTAACTTTTTGAAAATGCAGCCACCGTCTCTTTGGAGAACTTTGGATTGCAGTTTTAATACACGGGTTGCAGTTTTTTACAAGGGCATTTTAGTAAATTTATTTTTGACAAGGATGAAAGCTGCAACACAAAGTTTCTCACATAAACGGTACTTGTGTTTTCAAAAAAGTTGAAGACTAAACCCGCAATTTGCCAAAACCAGAAGTACTATTTTTGCAATTTACTCCCTATTAAACTATTAAGACACAAAATCCCACTTTCTGAACCATCTTTAAAACTTGTCATTACCTCACAAACATTAAATTTCCCATTTACTACAAAAGGTGACTCGTGATGAATGTCTTTCTTTTATTTCATTCATCATAGCTGTCAGAAAATCTTAATTATTTTCACTTGAACTCTCTTATACTATTCATATCATATATTTATGCCACTAAACTTCCACTTCACACCCCAACATTTCATTTCTCTAGTCACTTTTTCAAAATGGGTCACTTTTAAAAAGACACAAAAAGTATCACAACACTAAGAACCAACAAAAAAAACATGCCAACAGTTTGGTTCTCTTTGAAAAAATCACTTCATTGCAAATCTGATCCAAGAGAAGTTCATGAACCAAAGTCTAAGCCTCATTTGGGTGCAATCTTGACGCGAAAACCGGCTCGTTCGGGTTGCTCAAGGTCTATAGCTAATCTTAAAGATGTTATAAATGGTGGCAGCAAAAGACATGAAAAGCCAGTGGATTGTAGTCCAAGGTCTATTGGAAGTAATGAGTTTGTTAATCCAATAACACATGAAGTTATACTTAGTGACTCAAGGTGTGAGCTTAAGATAACTGGCTTTAATGGTGGATTTAGTGATATTAGTAATGGTGGTAATGGTGATGTAACTTTGCATAGTGTCAAGACTCATCAACAAACAAGTACTACAAGAAGAACACTTTCTTTGAGCTCAGGTAATCTTTTGGTATGGTGATATATATTAGATAAGGTATCCAATGGTGTATTTCATTTAAAAAAGATGAAAAAATTGTCTGGTTTATTAGTTGGAATTTAGTGTAACATTTTAGTGAAAAGTGTGATTCTTTTGAGTCAGCTTTTCCGTGTTACTTTTTTCTTTTCTTACAGCGGCTGATAGAAGTTTTTGTAAGAAAGAAAAAAGTAACACCGAAAAGCTGACCGAAAGTAACATAAAAATGTTGATAACCGATAATGTTTTGTTTTTCTTTTTTCTTTTTATCAAGTATACTTTTTCCTTGATGAATTCTAATTAACTTTATTTAAAGTTAAGTTACAAACAATTTAAACTAATATTTTTCATGCATTTTATTCATGTGTAGCTAAATCATTAGATAGGAATGGAATTGCAAATGGTGGTGGAGTTACAGGGAAGAATTTCAGCACACAAAAACCCAAAGTTACATTAGAGACAGAATCTTATGGGTCTTCTGTTGGTGGTGCAGTCACGTGCCATAAGTGTGGTAAACAGTTTGGAAAGTGGGAAAATCTTGAAGCCCATCATCTCTCAAAGCATGCTGGTAACTTTTTCTTAATGATCTTTTGTTATAGTTGTGTATGTGATTATTTTGTTTTGATATGTAATTAGTTTTGGGTATGTTTGGCACGGAGGGGTGTGAAGTTTTTTGGAGCGATGAGCGGTGAGCAATGAGCATTTTGATTTTTACTAGTCGTTTGGCGTTTAGATAGGGCGGTGAGCTTTCCTATTTTTAGTAATGCTCAATTTTCCAATTTTTAAGAAGCATTGTAGCAACCTGCACAGCTACTGCTCATGCTCACAAATTACGCCACACTACTAAGCTGCTTAGTCAAAATCCCCCAAAAGGTTAGATCGGTGGGGAAACCTTGACACCGTGCACCCTTTTTGGGTGCCGACCGACTCTTCCCAAAAGATCCAACCCACACAATGAGCATTGGTCAATTGGACGTTTGCGGTAGGGTAGTGATACAACTAGGGTAATGAGTAATGACTCAATGGTCCAAATACCCTTTTAGTTAAATCATCATTAATATTTCAAGATATAATCTTTATGTTGTTGAATTGATAGATGGTGCGAAAGTATGAATTCTTGAAAAAGTATGAAACTTAAATGAGGATTTTTGTTTTTTTTTTGGTAGTTACTGAACTTATGGAGGGTGATTCATCTAGAAAGATAGTGGAAATAATCTGTCGATCAAGTTTAGCAAAGACCGAGAACAATTCTGGTCGAATCGAGAAGGTTTTAAAAGTACACAATATGCAAAAAACACTAGCCCGATTCGAAGAATATAGAGAATTAGTGAAAACCAACGCTAGCAAACTACCAAAAAAACATTCTCGGTGTCTAGCTGATGGGAATGAACTTTTAAGGTTTTATGGGACCACAATCGCGTGTTCTCTTGGTATCAATGGTGAAACAAGCTTGTGTATATCCGATAAATGCTGTGTTTGTCGAATTATAAGACACGGGTTTTCCACCAGTAAGGAGCTCAAGGGCGGTGTTGGCGTTTTCACAACTTCAACTAGTGCTAGAGCTTTTGAATCCATAGAAGTGTTTGATGATAGTTTAGATACACGAAAAGCGTTGATGGTGTGTAGAGTGATAGCCGGGAGGGTGCACCGACCTCTAGAGAACATTCAAGAGATAACCGAGCAGACAGGGTTTGACTCGTTGGCTGGGAAAGTCGGGCTTCATTCGAATATCGAAGATCTTTATTTGCTTAGCCCCAAAGCTCTTCTACCTTGCTTTGTGGTGATTTGCAAACTCTAAAAAATGGTACATTTGAAAGGTTTCTCTTTGGTAAAGTTCTTGCTAGGGATTTGTTTAGATAGAATTATAATGATTTGGTTGATATGCAAAATCTGAAAATAGGCTCCATATGTATTTCTTTATGAATTCAGCTACATGAATGCATTCATAAAAAGTTTTGATTTTGGGCTATTTTATAATTGTACAGAAATTCAATTTTCGATTTTTTTCAGTAACCATGATTTCCACTTATTTGACCGATATGTGAGATGTTTTTTTTGGGATTACGGCTTAGCTATTTGGTAACCTACATGTGACATATAAAGTCTTGATGCATTGAGGCCACATCTTATTTTGGGTTTAAATGTCATAAAACAACACATTACAAATTTTAATGGCACAGAAAAACAAGTTAGAACCAAACAACTTGATAATTTCATTGTCTAGATTGGTGTAAACAATATGAAAATCAAACTACAATGTCCATGGTTTCAAGGTTTCCATGTTACTTGTATGCATGTTGTATGCACATTAATGACCACAATAGAAGTATACCAAACCTTCTTAATCATTCATAAACCTTCTTCGTAATACACAACAAAAGTTGTACATATTATATTGCATTTTTTAAGACTTCATTCAAAATTTCAAATATTTAATACACCAAAGAGGGCAGGTGGTCCTATATAACAACAAATTGTACATGATCCAAATAAGCAATCTGGTGCAGGAAAATTTTGTTTTTGTCACATTTTTGGTGGCTTAAAGGAACAGCAGTGAGGCTAGGAATCCAATATATTTTCCTTTAAGATTTTTTTAAAGGTGTTTTTTAAGTGGTTTTGGACTAAAGTGGTTAGGTTGATTTTTAAAATATGTAGTTTAATAGAAGGGTTTAAAGATTGAATTAGTGAAAAGGCCCACAAAATCATAGTTTAGTGGCTTTTGTCTTTCACATAATTTTCAATTGTTTCTCTTCTTTTTGGTCTCACACATTTATAGATACTTTATTATTTTTTATTTAAATAATATTTTTAATCTCAATTTTATGATAAAAGCTAGTATTAAATAAATATTGTATACTCATCCTACTATTTTTTTTTCAAATATACACTAAACTCAAATCTTACAACAAATCAAAATCCAATTATAAACCGCTTACTTAACCAAAGCGTAGATAGCTCGCAATTATAAAAAAGTTCCACAAAGCCTTATATTGTTTAAAGCCATTAGCCAATAAGTTAAAGACAATGCTCAAAAGACTAAAATAGTTTAGAAAATTCCCATCAGCTTTGTGGAAGCCAAGCTTACCTAAACTTAATACAATAGTAAATAAGTTTGAAACCATGATGTCCTTGATAAGTAAGCTACAAACAATCATGCTTGTATTAATTCGGAAAAAAATAACTTGCTTCTACAGAAACAATAATAAAGTTCATAAGTCATAACTATTAGTACTATGCTTTGCTCAAAAAGTCTGGTTTTCCCCAACAGAAAACAACATATAAAGTTAAGATACAACATACTATAGCACCTCTATGCTTAGACTATGTTTATCAGCAACCGATCACAACCCAATCTATTATTAAAATATTAGTTTTCTTCCACCTACACAATCAATACTACCAAGTACCAACCAATTTAATATTTTTACCAATATCAACAACCCAACCAAACCTATTATATTACTTATTTCATTTAATTTAATAACCAATAACAAATTGACACTTATACAAAATAAGAGGCAACCGGTCGTGACTTTTAAGTCACCCACCGACTTGATCACCACCCAACATAATAATTCTTTCATTTTTTATTAAGAAAAGGTGGGGACATCAAATATTATATTTACTTTTATACAACCGATCGGTTGCCAAACTCACCGATAAACATAGTCTTATAGAACCATCTCACTTCTTGGTTTAATATCATTGCATGGCTTTAAATGCTCTGTGGTACATGCAAAACCACAACAGTAGAGCTTATTATGCAATGAAATTGACAAATTTTAAATGAATGAAGCTGAAAGCAGTTTATAGATGGACTTTACTACGGAGTATAAGATTTGCTGTGAATGGTAGTTGGCATTTACTCTTTGATGTAGACTCCACAATTTCTAGATAGGAGGGCCTGTGCAGCTTTTGTTGTATAGTAATCATTACATCAAAAGCTGTAGTCTTGTACACCAATGACTGAGGTCATTTTGTTGTTACAGTTTTGCTTGGAGGTAAGAAGCCATGGTCAATGCAATAGTCAACTGTTTGATGTATTACTTCATGCAGTCCATACTTGAACCTAAAGCCCAAATCTTTTAGCTTCTTTGAACTTATTTCAGTAGGGACTGATACCACTTCTTCCTCTACAAGCCTGCACAAAGTCATAGAACAAGTAAATTCTTTGATACCCATTGACACAAAGTCATAGCTTTTTCAAAATCTTTTTATACCCTTTGAATAAAAGGTCAAAACTTTTGAAACCTAAGAGCACAAGGTATCGTGGATACTAATAACACGTTATTGGTATGTCACCTCAGCGCCACATCATACACCTCTCAATAACTCACTAATAACTAAAACACCGTCCCTCATAACACACCACTAACATGTTATTGGGTCTCACAAAATACCCCACTAAAAAATAACCACACACCACAATACAAAAAATAATACTAATAATAAACAAACAAAGATTTAAATGGCGTGAAAGCCATTCCAATTAAAACACCCAATGGCCACCACCCAAGATGGCACTTACATCAAGCCGCAGACAATAAACGCACTAAAAATGCCATTTATGATGTTATTCATCTTCATACCTTGTTTGTTTATACCCTTGAAAATGTCAAATGTTTTTTTATACCCTTGAATAAATGTTATTTTTTTTTAATCCCCTAAAAACAGGTAAAATCTCTGATAGCTCTAGAAGGTCATATCCTCTTAACAAATAGTATCAAATCTGTTGCTACCATCTAAAAACAGGTAGAGAAGTTAATACCCTCTAAAAACAGGTAAACAAGTCATATCTTAAATACCCTCTAAAGGCCGGTCAAATCTTTGATACACCTTTAAGAAAGGCCAAATCTTTTGCTTGCCGTTTAAAAACAGGCAACACCTCTAAAATGAGTCACATCTTTGATACCTTCTAATAAAAAGAGCAATCCTTTACCTTTGCGAATTAGGGGAAGGGTATACTTTCGCAAGATGATGAGCCAATTCAGACATTGTACAGCTATTGGTGCAGCAGATATATCGCCCTTCCGCTTGATCATGCTCCATAAGGTATAAGTGAGCATTGCATATGTCTTCTGTATGGACCAAAGCAATCGAACCCATTCTTGAATTCACAGCTGATAATACCGGTAAAAGCTGAGAGTCACCTAGGAAATATGAAATCAACATGTACGGTCATTGATGAGTATGAGTTAAACGGCTGTACGTATTAGTTCTCTACTTCCACCTTTTTTCAGTACTCTACTCATCAATATGCGATGTGAATCACTAAACTTTGTTTATTTAGGTCCCCTTGGTGATGAAAAAAGACTTATCACTAGTACGTTTCAGTGACTTAATACGATAAACAAATTTAATGACTCATAGTGCATTTAAATCAGTAGAGTACTACTAATTGATACTAGGAAAAAGTGAAAGCTAGTGCTAGTACATAAATCATTGATCCACAAGGTACAGATGTCAACAACCTGTTACGGGTGAAAGGAGAAGACGAATGCTCAATGGGACCGTTGAAGTGAGAAAAGGGCCCGTGACAGTGGTTGTGATGATAGATACAAGACGTATATTGTTTTCATGTGCAAATTTAAATGCAGCATCTTCGGTTAAACACTTAGAGAGCACATAAACCTGCATAATTGATATTCGTGAATTAGGGAAGACCTCATAAGCATTTGGATGTGCATTATAGAGTTGTTACAATGATTTTGAATAGCCAGAATCAGATAACAACATGTAATCCGACATGGTGACATGGTGTAGTCAATAAGGTTTTTAAACGTGTGTTTTTGCCACGAAATTCTATAATATTACTTATGATGATGATATTGTTTGGGACGTTATGGTTAGTAAGGCATTAATAGATAGTTAAGGATAAAATAGAGAGATACACTCTACCGAGTATCAAACAGTTTTTTAAACCTTGAAACACCCCCTCATTGTTAGGTATTCAAAGATTATCGAATTTACCCAACCACTTGACTTCGTGTTCCAAACAGTATCAATGGGTATCTGACAAGATTCATCCACAATCGGCAGCCATTCTCCTTCATTGTTGTGAGCAGTCATTGTGCTAATAGAAGATGTGAAACAACCCGCTTTACAGTTTTTGACTTCAAGCAAGATTTGAGAATGTTTA
>OU343222.1:11088067-11344891 GCA_910596185.1 Chrysanthemum makinoi
TAATCACGTCATTTGTCAAGCGGTATGCTAGGTTTACAGCGGCTTGCAGAGTGGTTGGGTTAGATGAGGTGACATCCCTCCTGATCTCTGGGATCAAACCCCAAATGTATCGGTCAATCAGCTTCTCCACAGTAGAGACCATGTGAAGAACCATTCTGGCCAACTCATGAAATTGAACCGTGTACTTGTCAACTTCCACCCCTATCATTAAATGGTTCCAAAATTCTGCTTCTAGCCGCACTTCATCTTTTCTGCAATATTCATCAGATAGTAACTTCTTAAATCCTTCCCAATATAACCCATTTGCAACTTCTCTTCCTGCAGTGCATGGCGATTGTTCCACCAAGTCAATGCTCGACTCGGAGTAGAGCAGAGAACTCGACCTTATTTTCTTAAGCACACTTAGTGATGCTAAGTTTCGACTCAACATTCTCGAACCATGATATCAGACCAACAGCACCCTCAGTGTCATGAAACTCCTTTGGCTTGCATGCCATAAAGGTCTTGTAGCTGCATCCATGACCAGTGTTTGAAGTACCTTCTCCAACGTTGGTTCGTCTAGCATCAAGGTGCGTTACAATTTGGGTGAGTAGGTCCGCTATTCCAGCAGCATTGTTGTTTGGATTGGCATTGTTGTTTAGGTTGGCATTATTGTTTGGGTTGGCATTATTGTTTGGGTTGTCATTGTTGTTTGGGTCGACGTTGTTGTTGACTCCTGAGCGTGTGTTTCTTGCAGCCATGATTCTAAAATAGACCAAAAACATTTTGTTTAGAATAGGGTCTGACCGAATCAATAACCTTCAAAAGGCATATATATTACGATCGAGAGATATGAACGAAAATGAAAGTACGCTAGAATTACGCTCGAAACACAAGAATCACACAAACAACGTCGTGAACAATTCAACCAATGTTGTCGCTAAAGCCGGAGATCATGTCGTCTGAATTATAGTATGTAGATTCCAATGGTCGTAAGGAATGGAAAGGCGATGCCTAGTAAGTCGTTCCTAGGGGTTCAGAGGTTCCGATCCTCGAGATCTGCCGCAAGTACGGGCCTTGATGGTAGAAGGTGGATGTAAAACGATAGTCGGTGAAGATTTGGCAGGACTATAGACTATAAGTACGTAATTGTAACGGAAGATATAATAAGACTTATCGTACCAAAAATAGGACAAGGCATGTCGTGACAAAAGTACTTAGTAACTATTAAGCCTAATTGTAGGATCATAAATATTGTGTTGATGATGATTCGGGTGGTCTTGGATGATGGAAATACATGTTAGCCATTTAGAGAGAAAGATAAGAGATGGGTGTTCTTGTTAGAGAGTTGCTTAACAAAAATGAAAGGTTAGATTATGAGAAGCACCACCCCTTCCAAGGATGGAAGGGGTATTTATACTTACAGACTACTACGACCTCTGACTGTTGATCGGGTATCTGTGGGTAAAAACCCGTCCTTCCTCCACGGTGTTACACTAAACTAATCTACGCTACAAACTAACTAATAAACTACTAAATAACGTAAATAACAACATGTCTACGAGCTAACATATGCTAGACCATAATTGGGGTGACCGACACTTTAACATGGAATTTCCAATTCCTAACAATCTCCCCCTAAGGGAGTTCACCCCATGAAATACATTTTGCATCCTAGTATTCTTTCTTTGTCTTTAGTTCTCGAGCTCGTAGACTTAAATTCTTCAAATTCCGCAATCTTTGTGCACTAGTAGCGATTCTTTAAAGTCCGCATAGTTTTGTACTTTGAGTGGAGGTCTTTGAATTGATCCACATCTTTGATAATCTTTGAGCTTTCATTGAGATCATCAGCCTCAATAAATCTCTGGATCACTCTTTGTTTTGTTGCCATCATGTGATGTTGTGACTTTTGGACCGACATGCTCACACTTTCTGGATCATGACATATTTTCATCAGAGTAGCGGAAGCTTTACTAGCTCATGATATTTGCGGCGTAAGCGGAAACATAGTATAAAAATATCAGCCGGTTCGTAGGTATGCACAAGTCATGATTTCTTCAATAAAGTGTGGATGATGTGAGCATGCGGCTTTGGATTGACTTCTCAATTACGATCAGTACACCGTCCAAATGTACCTGCAAACAACAGTTAGCAATAAAACACATGAAAGTTTCTTTGATCACTTTCGTTGAATTGAGGTACACGGCCCACGGTTCCCCTTTGATCGTACAAATGCTGTGATCGGTATGATTCGAAGAATCTCCTTGCGAGGGTTTCGCAGTTGTTCTCAAACCGGACGTCTCAAATAAGACAACGAGTGAGTGAACCAGAAATTGAGATTTCTTGATTGATTCAAAATGATTTGAAAACAATCGCGTATTGCTTGAAGAAAGAGTTTTGCAATACGACGAAGGTTTTATGAGGAAGATCAATTTTCAATCAAAAATACTTTTTGTATTTGAAAAGAATACACATTCGATGTGCTAGAAAAAGAAGAGATTTGCACATCGAACGGTTTTTCCAAAAGTATTTTTTTCAATCAGATATACTTTTTGTGTTTGAGATATGAATACACATTCGATGCGCTAGAGAAAAGAATATTTGCACATCGAACGGTTTTCCAAAAGTATTCGTCAATTCATTTCCTGGACCAAGGTTGATTCAATAATGAATCGCCCCATCGTTTCTATCCAGTTGTCACAAGCTTGATCTTTAGAAAAGATCTCACATGTCACCCACCAAGAGCTTGTTTGATGTTGGCTCTAGAAGACTTTCCATCTTCATTGTGAATATATTTAATATATCACTCGGATGTTCTGGCAATACCACAAGGATAATGCGTAGGACTCTTAATATATTCTTACTTTCCACATTGTGTGAAACAGCAAGTCTTCATTAATTTAGTTTCCTAATGAGATGTTGTGAATGATCTCTTGGCTCTAGACTCAATTGTGCACATTTGGTTCCTATGCCGGAGACTAGGGAGAGGGTCTCCTTCTTCAATATCAACAATCTCTAAGAGAAAGTCGATAGATTATGTAGGTTCCCGTGAGAATGAAACAAGTCCTTTTAAGAGGAACTTGAGTAGCTTAAGAAGTTTAGTGCAGTCGTCCTTTGGGTCCATGATGTCTTGTCTTCAATACCGGTGTTACCTTAGTAAACACCAAGTAGCATATGTATTGAACCCGGTTTATGCCCTAAGGTTGAATTATTGGAGGGATATTTCTTTTCACCCTTTTCAAATTCAATTCTTTTTCATTCTTCAACCCCTTCAGTGCTTACCGAGACTTCATTACTAGAACCTTGTTGGGTTTGTTCCAGTACTAGCTCTGTCTCAGTCGACACTCTTCCCATTTCTTACTTTTCTCCTTTTTCCAATATACCTAAGGACTCTACACTATCTACTGGATTATCCCTGGGTAGATCCCTCCGGTTCTGGCGGATCGTGGGAACTAATACCTAATCTCACCATCCTTACAACTCCATGCGTAAAGTAAAATGGTCGGTCTTTTGGTACAGTTTATTCTTCCTTAAAACCAATTGAAAAATCATTTGTAAAACCAATCAAGGTACTTGTGATATAATATCAAAGCATTTAGTACCTTAATAGTTTTGATCATTTCGAAATGCTCCCCCTCAACATGTGCATATGATTTTGAAATTGTTTAGCACATGGTGGCAAGAGTTCTTTGAAATAATTTCTTGATCACAATTTCCGTAGAAAAAGCCATTTGATTTTCTTGGTAAATTCTCCCCCTCAATATGTGCATAGGATATTTGAAATAATTTAACACATAGAGGAAGGAGTTCTTCAAAGTACTACCACGATCACAATTTGCCATAGAGAAAACCTTTAAAACTCAATCAAGGTACTTATGATAAAACATTAAAACCTTTGTACCTTGATAGTTTATTTTCTTTTGAAATGCTCCCCCTCAATATGTGCTTCAATTAATGAAAGCGTTTAGCACATATGGGAGAGCGACTGCACTTTGAGTCAAAACGATCATCTTTTATCAAATTTCATATTAAATCACAAATTCTCCCCGATCAAAAATATCAAACCCTTTGAGATTTTGGATCCCAAGTGATTTAATAAGGTTTGGAAAACATGAGAGAATATGTGGCCTTGTTTAAATACTCTACTGGTTTTTGGTTAAATGCTCCTCCACAATCATGTGCATTATGTATTTCAAAATCGTTTGGCACATGAGGGAATGAGTGCTTTGAAACAATTACCCTTTAAAACCGATTTGAGATTTAAATCACGATCTCTCCCCCGATCAAAAATTTCAAACCAATTGAGATTTTGGATCCCGATTGATTTAAATCATTTAGAAACTTTTGGGGAAAGACGTGGCTTGATTTAATTTTGAAAAATGGTTGATATGGATCAATTTTAGACATTAAATATTGTTAGTGTCAAGTATGATAGTTTTTAAGAGATCTTTAAGTAAAATAAAACAATTTCAAAATAAAACAAGAACAGAAAAAATTTCATTTTGTAAGATCTTTGAGTTTTAAAGAAAATCATACCATGACATAACATTAAATCTTTAGATCACCACTTATTTTTTGTACAAACCGGACTTTTATGAAGAAATATCGTTTGAAAATATTTTATTTTAAATCGCTCTTCCCCTCAATCGATGACCGTATTCGATGATTGAGTGACTTAATTTTTGATAAAATGAAGTCCGGTGATTTTCAAAATTTAGTCCAATTTATTTTCAAAACAATATTTTTCCATTTTCAAAACAATTTTAACAAATATTTTGAAATTTTGTATTATTCACTATTTATCCTGCACAAAGATACGTTAGGTGGTTGAGATGTTTCTGTTGTTGCTGTAGGGCTGGAAGAAAACCGTCTGCTGATGCAGTAAGACCTCTGACGTTGCATTTATCATGCCAACTATTCATAGAGGTCCAATTAAGCTCCGTTTCTTCATTTGATGATGAAGAAAACCATCTGCTGGTGCAGTGAGACCTCTTACGTTGCATTTCATGCCAACTCTCCATAGAAGTCAAACTAAGCTCCGTTTATTCATTTGTCAACCAAAGATATAGCTACCCTTTCCTTTCGGCGTCCAATCGGGGACTTACAATGCGAATGCACTATTTGTACGGACAATCCATCATAACAAATATTATATATTATCACATAGTGACTGCTCCGAACATGGGAGACTCGGCACTGCTCCGAACAGGGGAGACTTTAAGCTGCTCCGAACTTGGGAGACTTTACGCTGCTCTGAACATGGGAGACTTTAGGTCAAGGTCTGCTCCAAACAAGGGAGACTTTAAGATGCTCCAAACATGGGAGACTTTAGGCTGCTCCGAACATGGGAGACTTTACGCTGCTCCGAACATGGGAGACTTTAGGTCAAGGACGTACGGTCCATTAGGTTCAAACAAGTCATAAGTTCATAATTAAGTTTAAAGGTCTAGGGGTTCAAAATATATTAAATAGTTCAAATCAAGTCAGCAGAGAGTTCAATATAAGTCAAAGGGTTCAAAATATATCAAGAGGTTCAAATTAAGTCAAGATGGTTCAATATAAGTCAAAGGTTCAAAATATGTCAACAAGTTCAGAGAAAACAATTTAAATTTATTTTCATGCATTTCACCCCAAATAAGTGAAGCGATAAAAGAGGGTTGTGAATACTCACCTTAGCGAAAGTAGTTAACGAAGCAGCGAAATGACCAAACACGATCTAAGAACGAAATGAGCGCGTGTCTCTACAATGGCGTGGCTCGAAGCCAAATTTACCAATAATTGAAGAGTTAACCATTTAACATTTTGTAATATCAATCTTCGCTTATCTCTTGTGATTTGCACGTATGAAGCATGCAAAATAGACCATGCACTAAGGTAACAATATATATGTATATATTACTAATAGCTTTTGTTCATATAAAAGAAATGAAACATTGGCCAAGGGGTTCATCCTTATATAACTGATAACACATGTTTACTCATGTCTACTTGTCCCTAAACTTCACGTGGCAGCATATATTGCATTATATTTGATTAGTCACAAGTTAATGTAGTTATCATGCATGACACGTATGCTATTTATTTTTATATATTAGTTGCCATGATATACTTTAGAAAATATAAGAATATTAATCATTCTTGCTAAAATATGTAACGTATAAAACAAGAGTGTACAAGAGTATGGATAAAATAGTGTAAGATTATAATTTATCTTGTTTTATATAAGTAGTTTTATAGTTTGATCCCGGTAATTACTAATATTAAGCTTTTAAGTCATGAAACTTAAAATTGGGCAACATAAAAATGTGATATTTATAAAAATGTCAAAACTTATCAATATTCTCTAACTAAGTATATTAAAAGTGTAATAATTAAGTCTAATAAGGTGCGTTTATGTTGTTAAAATATAATAACGTATCGCGCACGCATATCATGTAAAAAGTAAAATGTTCACATAAAAATGGCAAAATGGTAATAGTTCATATAAAATATGATTATAAAAAAATAAAATGTTTAGAATACGTAGACTCATCATAATCTTGTGT
The DNA here is from genome assembly GCA_910596185.1 of Chrysanthemum makinoi. Classification (NCBI taxonomy): domain Eukaryota; kingdom Viridiplantae; phylum Streptophyta; class Magnoliopsida; order Asterales; family Asteraceae; genus Chrysanthemum; species Chrysanthemum makinoi. The sequence goes on from OU343222.1 coordinate 11,094,592, forward strand.
TCGTTACGAGTAAAGCTCACGTGATTAAACTTACGAATAAAATGTTATGAGTGCTTTTCATTTCTTATTTATTTGCGTAACAGTTTTAAGAAATTTTATGTTTGATGACTGATTTGAATGTTTGTGCAATGTAATTGATGCATTTAAGAAAACTTTCGTTAACTTACTCGCATTTATTTTTTAACTGTAATCACTTCGTTCCTTTCTCATAGATGGGGGAATTGAAGCGTGTTTGATAGGTATGTGATACGAGGTTGTGAGCTAATCTTCCAGTTCTTGACGTGACATACCAATCGTGCAGAAAAACTGAACCCGATCACATATAATTAACTTGGCGTCCCAGGTGGTGCGCTGTGCGCATAAAAGATCGATTAACACCTTCAATAATGCAGATGCCCATCGTCCAGAACAGAGGTGATATGTATACAATCACTTTTGCAGATGCCCATTGTTTAGAACAGAGGTAATATGTACACAACCACTTTTGTTCCAACGCATAAAACAACAATCACTTAAAGTTCAGGCATGTTGGTCAACCCATCCTACCAGCATAGTTCACTACCTATCCGACTATACCACTAAACCATAAACCAGATGATACAAACATGAAATGGGGTTAAAATTCAAGAAACCGCATTGTCACTAAACCAGCATTTAGTAAACAGTAAGAACAATGTGAAACGACAATCTTAATAAGAGAATGATCTTCATTAGCAACAAAGCTTAAATTGCAGTATCACTAAACCAGCTGATATACAAACTAATAACCAAACCACGTCTCTAAACACTTCTCCTAAAACCACAAATCAAAAGCCCCAAAAAACAAACTACCCTAACCAACAAATACCATAACAACCTTGACCACCGCACAATCATCTAATCATCATCTTCAGACGGCTTTGAAGGGCCGGCCTTCTTAGGAAGCAAAAGGTTGTGAATGTTGGGCATCACACCACCGTTAGCAATGGTGACATCGCCAAGAAGCTTACTTAGTTCCTCGTCGTTCCTGACAGCTAACTGAATGTGTCTTGGCACGATTCTGGTTTTCTTGTTGTCCCTTGCAGCATTTCCAGCTAACTCAAGCACCTGTCAATAACCAATTTTCACAATACATCTCAAAATTCACACAAAACATATTTTAAAACAAAAAACTTGTTTGAAAATCAAAATTTTATACATTATTAATTACATTAATATTAAAATTATAATCATTTCTGCTTAATTAAATATTTTTTAGGAAAAAATACATTTAATTTATTAGCAATAACGTCAAAAAAAAATACATTTAATTTAATTAATTTATTAGGAAAAATATAATCAAATTTAAACCAGATTTATTAGCATTAAATTAATAATAAAAACCCATTATTCTTATTAACATAACCATAAAAATCATCAATTTATATTAAAATAATAATAAAAAATCATTTTTGTCCGTAAAAATCATTACTTTAATTAAAATTACTGTAAAAAACAAGATTTTTAACCCATTTTTATACAAATAATTAGATCCAATTAACAAAAAAAAACATCATTTTTCACCAACAAGATCTAATAATCCCCAACCCTAAAGAAACCCAATAATTTATAATCCAAAAAATTATTAACTTTCTAAAAAAGGAAAGATCTAATAATCCCTAACCCTAAAGAAACCCAATAATCTGTAATCTAAAAAATTATAACTTTCTAAAAAAGGAAAGATCTAAAAACCAGATCTGTACCTCAGCGGCAAGATATTCAAGAACAGCAGCCAAATAAACAGGAGCACCAGCACCAACACGCTCAGCGTACTTCCCCGCCTTCAAAAACCTCGCTATCCTCCCCACCGGAAACTGAAGCCCCGCTTTGCTTGATCTCGATGTCGCCTTCTTCGCCGTCGCTGCAGACCCTCCTAGCGATTTCCCCCTTCCCGCCATTTTTTTATCAAGAAAAAGAGAACCCTCGTCGCAGAATTGAAAAAGATTGGTGGGTTGTTTTTGGTTTGGTGGGATTGATGGTGTGTGTGTGTGATTTGTGTGTTTGGTATTTATAGTGTGGGTTGTTGTGTATTGGCCAATGGGAGTGAAGCACACGGATTGGGATTTGTGGCCGTTGGATTGGATTTGATCTAACGGTTGGATTTGGAATATGACGATTTTACCCTTTGAGTCGGTATGGGAGTATGGGACTTTTGGGCTTACAAATGGGCCGGAGAAAATAGACAAGTCACAAGTAGTGTATACGTTATAAATTACTCAAATGAATAACGAATCAAAGTGTGTTTTGTAAGAAAGTTAGCCATGTTTAATCTAATCTAACTATATTAGATGTAAATCCTGCAAAATGTATCACGTTGGGAATTTCAACGTATTGTTTAATCGATATAAATTGTGACCCTGATCTCGCAAACGTTTTGATTCCAGCAAATGATGATGCTATATCTTGAATTCGATTAATTCGCAACAAATTAGTATTTGTATTTTGTGAAGGACGTTCTAGATATATAAGAATAATAAGATAAATAACTTATTTCCTTCCGGAATCTTCATAGATTTATCGAATCAGTTACTATTTTTTAATCTCAAAAAGGATATAAATAACAAGGAATATAATTTGATTAGTGGGTATTAAACTGGTACTTTGGCATTTTTGGGCTTACAAATGGGCTGAAGAAAGTAGACACAAATAAAATGTTACTAGTATGCTATTTGGGTAGTTCGTTTTATTTAACATTACACATGTAGTTTAGTGTATACATTATAAACTACTCAAATGAATAACGACTCAAAGTGTTTTGTAAGAAAGTTAAACATGTTTAATCTAATCTATTCTAGCTATATATAATAGAGGATTGAGTTGTTGAGGTGAAATTCCAATGACAAAGTAAATTAAAGTAAATCCTTCAAGAATGTATCACGTCGGAAATTTCAACAAAGTAAATTAAAGTAACTCTCGATACCGTTTTCACAGATTATGCATCTTAATATCGTCTTTCACGGTGTATGAGGAGGTTGAGATGTAGACAGTCCTACCCCTACCAAAGATCAAGAGGCTGCTTCTCGTTCTACCAAAGATAAAAATGGAACTCCGGCCTTGCAAGGAGTAAGGATCAAACCATTCTTAAAGCTATGTTCTTAAGTGTGTAAGTGTGTGTGTGAATTTTGATCGGTAGTGGTAAATTAATGGGTGTTTGTAGCTTATATAAGGGTTACTAGACAAAGAAGTTACTAAAGTTTGGAAAAATGGTCGCCTAAGTTACTATAGTTTAAAACATTACAAACAAGTTACTCAAGTTAACGAGTTATTAAATGGGCTACTGATAACATCAAATATTCCTGATATTTTATTATTTCGTATCAAACTTTTGTATTTAATTCAATGTCATTCAGCATGATTCTAAACATTGAATTCTTTGCATTATTTAATATAATCGGCTAAACACATTTGGTGTTAGCCTAGTTATGAAATTGTTATTGCCATGATTTAGTTTTCTCGTTTTCGTATCGCTTTATGTGCATATTTTCTTTGTTTATTCATGGACACCGTCATTTCGGTAGTATTGATGTTTGGTGGTATCTAGGAAGCTAGGAGAATTGACCATAGGACCCTAGATGAATAGATTGCGAGTAGGGGTAAAAGGTTGATGAGGAATCCAAGATCCGAGAGGCAGGATTTCCTATTGACCATATGACTATCACTATCTTGTGTGCGAGTTGACTAAAGGATCACCTTCCAAACAAATATACTTAAGAAGTTAAGGGGAGGCCTAAGTTCCGAGAGGTCGGGTCTCTATAAGAACAAGTCTAGATTATAGCTGGTACTTAAAGACTCAAAGTAGGTTAACCCACGAACTCTTGTAATCTCATGGTTACGGAATAGGAACCTATGGAACATATGCTAGACGAATTTACTCGAGGAGTCTAGTGACATTTACCCCCACATGGAGCGATAGAAGACATATATATGAAAACTTGATTATGGCATGACAAGATTAGTTATTTGGCTAGCACATTTCTTTCTATTGATTGTTCACTTATTTTATTTGCTTTAGTTTCATTTCGTTTATTTAGTTCATTATTAAATCAAACTCAAAACCCCCTTTAAAATCAGTGACATTAAACTTAAATTAGGATCTGCACTCATAGCTCTTGGGACGACCTCGACTTTACCGATTACTACACTACACACGACCGGGTACACTACAAGTGTGGGAAACCGGTTGATAACGAGTTTCCTTGTCCACGTCACCTAAAATATAACCATTTTTTTTATCTATAAAATTCACCTTTGACCATTTTCTAACACATTATATCATCTTCCCCAACTAATTAGGGTTTCAAAAACCCTTTTCTTCCAAAACCCCTTTCTCCAAAACTCACTCCAATAAGGTCAATCCATTGTGGTTGTCGTGAACTATCAAGGTGTCGAACCTCTTGGACACAAAACAACCCTGAAAGAAGATATCTTGGTTGCCCCGATTTATGGATCCCATGGCTGAAACTATTTCACATGGGTTGATGGGCCATTACCAAATCGTTGGTATCAAGCAAGGATGTATGAGCTCCGTGTGAATATGTTGAATGCACAACATATTGTTCAATTGAATAATCAAAACTCTCGAAATGTCTTCTACAATAGGGTGTTGATTGTTGAGATGTTTCTTATTAGGTTTCTTTAGGTGATGATGTATGTTATATTGTTAGGTTCTAATGAAGTTATCTTTTGGTAAGGGTCGTGTATGTTATCTGTTGGTAAGGTAGTAGGGTCTAAGGTAGTAATAAAGTTACTTTTGTAAATTTTGTCTGTTGGTAAAGTTGTAATGTAAGTGTTCTCATGAAGTAATGAAATTAACTTGTTTACATATGATGATTGTCTTGATCGTTGGCATGTTTGATGATTGTTTTGATTGTTGGCCAGTTATAAGATCATAAAGTGATAACATTTAGATACAAAAGTGATATTATTTACATACTGCATATAAGAATATAAGATCATAAAACGATATTATTTAGATACAAAAGATGGGCAGTTATACTACAAAAGTATCATCCTACAAATTACCAAGTTTTTAGACATGACATATATACAAAAGTGCCTAACAATTAGCTAGACATTTTTAGTCAAACCTAACATCTATTGTATTGAAATGGCTTCATTTGGAGTCAATCACGGTCCATGTGATGGTGGCTTGTTAAGCTTGATTTGCTTGATCCTTTTAGATTCTCTCCTTATGAACATTGGTTGTTGTACTTGAACATGGATCACTTGTTCATGCACTGCTCCTTATTCTTAAGCAAATGATCACTTGTTCTTACACTTGTTCATGTCTGCTTTTTCTTGACAATGATCACTTGTTCATGCATTGCTTCTTGTTCCAGAGCATGAATTATTTCATATTCTTCATATAGTCTATTTCTTATGATCAATGGTCCATGCATTGGTTCTTGTTCAACAATAGGTTCAGGTACTTGGATCTAACCATATTGGATCTAGTGTTTTAGTTTTGTGATTTGCAATGTTTAGGGAAGTTAAAAGCAAAATGAGTGGCAGAAAATTATGTTATGTTGGGAAAAAAATGTTTTATAACAAATTATGTCCCTGAAAAAAAAAGTTTGTTGGGAAACCATATCTAATTGGGCTGTCAGGGAACAAGTGGTATAAAAACGGCGGGAAAAGTAAAATGGCGAAAATACCCTAAAACGAATGAAAACATGTAAAAATAGACGAAAACGTTTAAAACGTACGAAAATGTGCAAAAGGAGCAGCGTGCAAAAGCGAGCAGCGTGAAAAAACGGACGAAAACGTATAAAAACGGATGAAAACGGACTAAAACGTGTAAAAATGGACGAAAACGTAAGAAAATCAAATTTTAAGTTATTTACTAACGACCGTTATTATAATGGACTAACGATGCAAATGTAATAGATGAAGATGTGAAGAATTACCTATTATTGTACATAATTTGAACTTTGTTTTATCATATTGGTATATAAATAAGGGAGAAAATCATCAAATAGTAATCAAGCTTGAGATCTGTTCCAATTTGGTACATCAAACTTCATCTCAACCATAAAAATCATCAAATTTTCAAAACTGTTCCATTCTTATGTAATTTTTATGTTAGAGTGACCTGAATGAAACACTTTTATGTTAAGTCGGAGATTTATTGTCCTTGTCCCTGTTCCATTCTTATGTAATTCTTATGTAATTCTCAAACTTATGTAATTTGTAATATGTGGCTTAACTAGTACTGTATCAGATAAGTGTTCCATTCAGGTCCCTAGTCAAGTCGGAGATTTATTGTCCTTGTCCCTGTTCCATTTTTATGTTAGAGTGACCTGAATGTTTACATGTAAATTTGTAAACATTTACTACGACATGTTTACATGTTTTTTTTTATAATAATCGATCCCCAAAGCCAACATGACCGGGAATCTCCGACTTGACTAGGGACAAGGACAATAAATCTCGAAACCTAGGGACGGGGACAAGACATCCCCAAACTTTGAAATCAAGGATGTGAATACTCATTATTCCATCTTTGAAGCTAAACCCGACCCCTACTAAAATCCATAGTTGTCAGGATCCCGATCCTGATCTTAGGATCTTACGATTTTACGATACTGCAAAGCAAAAACGATCCGGATCCTATATAGGATCTTTGCTAGCTTAAGATCTTATAGGATCCCGATCTTGACCATACGATCTTACGATCTAATCCGATCCTATCTTACTTTTCTCGGATTACAAACTAAAAAACTACAAATTTATGGGTTGTTTGTTTGTAGAATTCAAAAAACAACATGTTAATCTTTTTAAACATTTTATAATCACAATTTAGGACAACATTTATATGAAACATTCATAGTATTTTGTGGTTATAATGTATTAGAATTTGTAGATTTGTATAAAATTACATAAACTATTAAGAAATAACATTATAGTAGGATCTTAAGATTCGATCGATCTTACGATCACGATCTTGCAAAGCGAAAACAATCACAGGTAGGATCCCGATCTTGACAACCTTGCTAAAATCTTATATGTGTATCCACACAAATACACAATCTACATGTATATGTGTATTTGTCGATAATTGTATTTGCAGAACTTTAACATTTTTTTAGAAGTCCAAAGCATAAACCTTTCTAGCATCACATAATAATGGATGGCGGAAAATTCCGTATAATAGGGATTCGATCCGCAAAGCTGAAGTGACCAGAAAATCTCCGACTTGATTAGGGAGAAGGACAATAAATCTCAAAACTTAAGGACGTGACAAGACATCCCCAAACTTTGAAATTAAGGATGTAAATACTCGTTAGAGCACTTGCAATCATGCCCTCAAGTTAAGGTTTATGATATGAGTTTTAAGTGAAGTCAAAAAGTCAACACAACACATTATCATAACTGATTTTCATATATACAGTTTTTCACATTTCTCGGCTTAAAAGTATAAAGGTTCACCCCTACAACAACTCCTATGTTACCAAGGTGCAACAGTGAGGGTGAACTAGAAGTTGTTCCAGTACAGATACTTGACAGAAGATTGGGCAAAGTGGGTTCCTCAGCTAAAGTCTTTGTTCTAGTCAGATGGTCAAATGGGACTCTAGATGATGCAACATGGGAACTACACAGTGACATGGTCAAACGTTTCCCTGATTTTGACATTGATGCTTGAGGACAAGCAATTGCTGAAGGAGGAAGTATTGATATGAGTTTTAAGTGAAGTCAAAAAGTCAACACAACACATTATCATAACTGATTTTCATATATCCGTTTAGGCGGGAAAATCAGTTAAACCATTCCTTGTATAAATCCATTCACTTGTAATCATTTTAGATCATCTCTTTGAATTGTAAACAATACTCTCTCTGTAACAAATTCACTATCCTAATAACAAATCACCAATTTTTCCAATACTCCTTTCTAGTTCTTGAGTATTCACATATTGTTGAAGATCTTTATCATTTCTATAATTAGAGATCTAAAGATCATATTAGTTTACCCTCCTGCCACGTCAGTGTCACATCAGCTTTAACATTTAACCTTAACTTACCAAAAAAACACCCGCAATCATAACATCCCAAGTTAAGGTTTAACATTTAATATTTTCAAATTCAACTCCTAAACTAAAACAAACACTTCATTTATTAAAAAAACATCTATACTACTATATAAAGTGTTTAGGACTTTCTTTAAAAGGAAGTCTGATGAGTGTCTAAATACTCATCATTTTTATATCTTTTAGACTGCAAAAACATCTGAAAACACTCAGTAATGCTTCAAAATGATAAAAATATCACAAACAAGTATTTTATATGTTTTAAATGCAAAAACATCAAAATCTGGTGAAAAAACGTATCAAGTTTGCATAATTGGCAGTTTTAGTCCCCCAAGTTACAAAAGTTGTTAAAAACAGTCCTTGGTAATTCAAAAACTTGTAAAATGTCATTTAAGGTCCATGAGATTCAAAAGTTGTCAAAATAAACCCTTTAAAGTTTAAAAATCACAAAATGGCAACTTTAGTCCCTCAAGTTTGGAAAATGTCAAATATAGTCCTTGGTTAATTTAAAAAGTGAAATTTATCAAAAATAAACCTTGTACTATTAATAAATGACAAGAATGGTCCTTATGATAAACTTTTGGAAAATTACATCTTTGGTCCCTTAAGTTTCAAAAATGGCATAAAAGGCCTTGGATTTATTAAAAATGGAAAATAATCAAAAGTGGTCCTTGTATTATTCATACTTGGCAATATAGGTCCTTGTGATAACTTTGGTATTGTGGCAGTTTTGGTCCTTCAGTTTCAGAATATTGCATGATTAGTCCTTGTGATTTACTAGCTAAAACCAAATGGACCCTTGATTATTATTATCTCAAACCAAATCCAATCCTTAACTCAGCTCAGGCCCAAATACCCCAAGCCCAAAACCCGACCCAGTTTTTAAATGAAATAAAAACCGCGCACTGTTGTGCCTTCTCCCCAACAGCTGTTTGAGCTAAAACCATGTGGTTTTAACCACCTTTTCACCACTTGATTTCCTTTCCACATCACCCCTAACACTTGATTACATTCCCCCTCCACCTCTACATCAATCCAAACCCAATTAATGCAAAGAACCTGCTATATTGAAAAATGGCGCCAAAAAGTTAAAATCAAAGGTTGTGATTACTTTGACCTATCCAATGGTGGGAAATGATCAGAAAGAGGTGAGGATGCTTTTGAAAGTCTATAAAGAAGAAAAGAAGGCAGAGATAGTGTTGTCGCATGTCTTAGACCAAATTTGTAGTGTAAAGTTCTTTAAATATCTGTTTTAGCTTAAATCTCAAGTCTTAGTGTAAAATCAAGTTTGTTTTAAGTTAAGAGTCACTTTTGTATTGTACTTATTCCAAGGTTAATAAGATTTCAAGTTCTCATGTTTCTTTATAATTCGTGTTAAGTCAATTATCAATATTATAAGTTACAAATGCTCTTTTATCCTTCCAATAAGCTCAGATAAGCTTGTTAAAGCTTTTCATGAGTTTGTAATAAACTCTAATGTTATAATTTAGAAAAACAAAGAAAAGTCAACAAAAGTCAACTGAAGAGCTCAAAATGGATTTGGTCATGATATTTGGTGATACAGAGCTAACTTTGGATTGATTATTGGTTTAGAGCTTCTTGGGAAGCCATAGGATGTGATCTCAGACCTTGATTCTCTGTTTTGAGCTTAAACTCATTTGTAAGCTATTTTCTTGATTTTTACATTTTCTAGTTTAAAGTACTTAACACCTGTTAATTGTAGTTGAAACCTGTTTAAATATAGTAATTATAAGTTAATAAATAGATTTGTAAGTTTAAAAACTTGTTTTAGTCTTTAAAGTTCCAAAACAGTCCATATTGGTGTTGTTTGTTTTACTGTTTAGACTGTATTAGAAGTTTGTTTATGTAATTGTTCTTGATTTATGCATGTTACCTTAGCTCTAATTAGCTCGGTCAAGCATAAAAACTTGTCCTTGTTTGAATAAAAGTCAAAATCATCTTGTAACTTGCCTTAATAGTTAACTGTTAAAGTTTTAATTTGCATAACTCATCAAATTAGCTTAAAACTTGATAGTGTAGCTTAATATCATCTTAATATAGCTTAATATAACACATTCAGTCATTAGAATCAATCACAAGTTCATAATAGTCAACTTATTTGATTTTCCTAAAAAGTCAAATTTCTTAATACCTGTTTTTGAATAAAATGAATAATTTTGTGTAGGAGTCAATAGTAAGATTTAGCTTAATTCCTTTTGGGATAATAATATTTAGCTGCTAAAGAAAAATATAAAAATACTAGGTTTTATAAAATTAGCTTATAGATAGCTTTTTAATTAGCTTCTTTTGGACCCCTTGTCTGCAAAACTGCCCTGTGCACCAGTAGTATAAGCCTTTTCAGAAGCTCTTACAGAGCTTATTAGCCACCCTTATCTTGTCAAATTTAGTTTTTTAAGTAGCCAATCAAGCTATCTCAATATTCCAAGTCTTGTTTTTCAACTTGCAGCTTATTTGATAAGCATGCAATAAGCTTTTGTTATGTCCCATTTTTAAGTAAAACTGCATAAGCAGTGACTTGTCACCATATTCATAAGCTTCTCATAAGCTTATTAGTAAAAGCTAACCTTTGTAATTTAGATTTTTAGAAAGCCTAGCTAGTCTACTTATTAATTTCAGTGCTTAATTTAATTTTCTAGCTTATTCTGATTAGCTTAATTATTAGCTTAAATTACCTAGTAAATCAAATAAGTAACCTGTCATTAATCAGATAAGCTTATGCTTATATAAGTATTGTTTAGAGCTTATTTTTAATTCAATTAGCTTTCTCAGTTGTTAATATAGCTTATTACATATCCCTTAGCTTATTGTCAGTCCATCATTTTGTTTATTCAGTAGCTTAATAGCCATTTTGGCTAAATCATTGTGCTTATTCCTATAATTGCCCACTGTTAAAAAAAATAAGCTATCACTAAGCTTATTATTGGTTTTTAGCAAAAGTCACAGTTGTAAAAAATGCGTATTTTAATATGCTTAAGTAGTTTGTAAAAAGAAAAATCCAAAAATAAAAAGTTAACAAAAAGGCACTGCTGGGACTCGAACCCACGCCACTTAGCTCACATACACACGCTCTACCGTTTGCCCTTGGGACTTGTCTCAGTTTTCTTTTGCAAAATTAAATACATAACACCCTTTTGTCAGTTTAAGCTTATACGAGCTTAAGAGCTTATTTCCAGCTTATTCGTAGTAGCTTTTTCATCTTTTTCAATTTTCTTAGTTTAGTATTGTTATAAAGTATTTTTACAAAAAGTTTCAGATTTTTCCATATAGTTTTAGTATTTTTAATAATTTAATTAGTGTAAAAACTTAATTAATTCATAATAAAAAATATAAAAGTCTAAAAAATATAAATCTTTTTTCTAAAATTTTCTTTTATCATATAGTACGTAATAAAATTAGTTTTACATTAGTAGGCCTTTTATTTCATAAATTTTACGTTTTTGCTTGCGCTCCAGCGTAATTTTTAAGCGTAGCATTTCGTTTTATTTTAAACCACGTTTTTAGATAATTTGAGTTTACGTTTTAGTTAATATAGTTTATTTAAGTTATTTTATTTTATAAAATCATAAACGTTCATCATTTTAAATATAGTGATAGCGTTTATTTAATATATTTTATCTTTTTAATCTTCTTAATTTGCATTTAAGTCGCTTTAATTTGTAGATCTTTTCTTTAGGTATAATTATCCATCAAAAACCTTACTGATCACTATCCTTAGTGATCATTCTATCATCTGAGTTGTTTAAACACCAATTCATCCTCCGTGGGACTTAACGACCCAGGAATACACTATATTCCTCTGATCTTAAATTGATTTTGGTGTTTGAGCTATTTTGAGTTTCTTACGGTTGGTCATTCACAAGTGGCTAGCTTGTGTGAGATAACTTGACGGTTTTGCACCAATCAAAGTCTTAAAAAAATAAGCCTACACACTTACTATAAGAGGAAGACTTAAAATTCACTACATCACATTATTCAATGCACATAACTTTCAGACGTACAAGACAAAAAGCATAGTGTACACCACTTTGATGCACATAATAAAAAACAGAACACCTCATTAATGCTATTTAAAATAGTCAATTAATTTACTGGTTAATAAATATAATTAATACAGCTATTAAAACACACCTTACATAATAAATACAAATTATCAAGCATATTGTACAACCAAATTAAACACAATTCCTGCATTAAATGTCATTAATACAAATAATAAATCACATTATACAAACTAGCAAGGTAGCGATCGTGGCAGTAACTATTTTGTGGTGAACAAATGTTGTTTGGTTACGCATTTCTTTCTAACAATAATCGTACAAATGAATGACAATATAAATCTATTTTATGCAAATACAACTAATTAAGCTACATATACAATTAATGTATGCATCAACACATACATATAGTGACTTTCAACCAAGACAATTTTTATTAAAAATAATTTTTGGTTAGAACATAGCTTGGGCCCATAAAACAAAATACACATAGCTTGTTGTCCGTTGGAAATGTCTTTGGCCCATGTTCTCTTTTCACAACACATTTTAATTACATTATATTATATTATATATTATATTATATTATACTATATACTAAAAAGGATAGCAAAACGGGGTCCAAAGCTTTTGTATTACGGAATGGTTAGGTGGTTAATTTGTGTTCCTATTGGTGCATTACTTCTAAGTGGGACAACTAGCAAAATTCCATTGGGTATTAACTTAAACATGTACCATGCTACAATTAATTCTCTCTGATAGCCAGTAAATCACTGTAGTAACAAGCTGTTTTTTGTAGCTCCGTTTCACACCCCGTTTGCATTAATTGTTTATTTCCCCATTCTAGACCCTTCTTCTACAAAGCCTTCTATAATCTTCCACACACCTCTCTCTGTTTCTTTCACATATTCACAAACCCAACCCAGAAACCACAAGATCCATATTTAGAAAAACACCCACCATCGTGAACGTACCGCGTTTTTAACACCAAAATCACCACCATCAACACCACTATCACCCGAAACCACCACTTACACACGCATCACTGTGTACAATTTGTTTACTTTTTATTAATTTTTGTTTGTAATAAAGGTATGTTTTTCTTTTAATTTTTGTGTGTTAATTTGTTTAATTTTGGTTTGATAATATTTGTTTGTTGTGTTTGTGTCGGTTAGATGGAACCATCGTGAACCGTACCCCGCGAACCACCACCGGCAGCGTGTAGCCAACACCGCGATAGTAGCCACGACCGTCGGCAGCCGCAGGTATCTTCAAAAGTGTTATACTTCAAAAGTGCCTATTGAATAGATTTTTTTTAAGTGTTATACTTTTGCGAAAGGGAAATGAGACTACTGTGGATGAACTGAGAAATAAAGCTAGAATGAGAATAGTGGGTTGATATAAAAATGGTTGTTAAGATTTAATTTGTGTAATCGGAGGTATGAATTTTGTTTGTATTATAAAGGTTCATGTTTCTGATGTTTATTTTAACTACTGAATGGAGCTGAATTAATATTTGGTTAGCATTAGACCCGTTTAGTTTATTTGACTCTTTGTCTTTTCGACCTATTGTTAGTTTATACGCATGCATAAATGTGTTGTTCGTATTATTAAGCTCAACAAATTGTTTCTTAAAGCCATATTAGGCTTTCGTTGTTTATTGTTTTCATGGTTCCTTTGCTCGCATAATTGAACAATCAACTTATCTGTTTTTTCGTATGCATCAGGTTTCCAGATCATTATAAAACAAAAGGAAAAGAATATTTTTCCAGCATGAAAGTGAACAACAATGTACTTTTTTTGTCTGTTGTGGTTATGAGTAGGAAGAGTGACTTTTAGTGTTGTTTCACTCTATACTTTCTGTTTGTCAGCGTCCCTATGAGAAATAGATCTCGCGTAAGTATTTGTTCAATTCCTCCTTGAAATATTCAGATTACCCTTGGCCATCATTTAGATTCATTTGAGTTTTATGTAGATGTAAGAAATGTTTGTACTTATACATACAATTTTGATCTATTTGCAGATGTGACAACTATTGGACTCTTGTGAGCAAATTTGCGAGCTTGACAAAGGGTACTCTTTGTTTACCTATATAACTTTTGTACATAGGTGCGGAGATTAACAGTTGATTTTCATAGGGTATTGTTGTGTGTGTTATCCACTACTTAGGCGGACTTACGGTATATCCACTACTTAGGCACATTAATTATCGTTGGAGGTTGTTTATTTTCTAATTGGTTTTTCTAATTTATATACTTACTTTTATTTAATTTCGATGTGGTAGATGTTTGTCGATGGTTTGAGCTCAGTCTTGAGGGTGCTTGACCATTCACGGACTAGCACACACCTATTAGTGAGTCTTTGGACACCTATTAGTTCTGCTGGTGATGGCGGGTCTATTGATCGTGGGATACAACCGTCACAACACAAAGGTCCGTCTGATGAAATTTTATCCCACTCTTTATTAACTTTATTCGGTTTTCGCGACGTCATGGCGAGTTTATGATTTATACCAAACACATTTACCATATAACATGCATGCAATGTTGACGTTTACACATTGAGGCTATTTCTTTGTTACACTTTCTTAGGCTTATGTTTTTTATATGGGTCCATTAATCGAAATACCAGCTTTCTATTCATCATAGGAACCCCAACAGTAGATGTGAGTTCAACATTATTTTTAGAATACTAAAACTTAGGTGCATCATGCATAGGTATTATACATTGTAGATATTGATTATTATTCTAGACAAATAACATGCTCAAAACCAACATATACCAGGTATTCTAAAATGAATGGGCTTTGTGGACATAGAAATAATGTTGTTTCTTATACTGGATAGATCATTAGGTCATTGAGAGCTTTGGTGGAGAGAGGAAACTTGCATTACGACCGAGTTTACCCGACATTAGCCATTGGAAAAGAAGCTCGGCTGTTTGCATTTAACAACG
Organism: Chrysanthemum makinoi; assembly: GCA_910596185.1. Lineage (NCBI taxonomy): Eukaryota > Viridiplantae > Streptophyta > Magnoliopsida > Asterales > Asteraceae > Chrysanthemum > Chrysanthemum makinoi. Next base: position 11,109,604 of record OU343222.1, read on the forward strand.
GAATGGAAAGCGTGGTAATCTCTGAGTTCAGTGCTTGGAGTGTCAATAAAGCTTGAATCAACATTGTTGAAGAAACTATAAGTTTCCCAGATCACTATTCATCTGAAGAAGGACAAAATGATGCAGATTAATAGTTGCTATTGAAGAATGCATTATTCAGGAATTATCATATTGGTAGCATGATAAACATTTATACATGATAAACTATCTTCAGTGTGAATCTAGCTTTCTTAATAATGTACGTGTTTAACTTTGACCTTCAACACGATGCCTAGCGGAAACTCAAGGCCTTGCAAGAATATATGGACAACATGTTTGCAGCCATGTTGTTTTCTAAAAAAGTTACTCCTTTCAACCCAAACATGTCAAGACCCATTATAGAATCACTGATCATGCTAACTTTTTATAACTTACATGCTATTGATCTTCCATTTGTATGATCTGTTATCTCGGTTAAAAAAAACGAAAGCCCAAACCCCGACGCAACGCATCCTAAATATAACGACACCAACAAATTTAAATACAACAAAATTCACAATTTTATAAGAAAAAAAAATCTGCAAACATCACAACAAACATATAACGAAACACCCGCAACAAAATAACTTGATGAAAAAAAAAACGCAGCGGGCTATCATACTCGTTTATTACTATTTGATATTAAAAAAATATGTTTATGATGATTGTACCTTTAGCTTTATGAGTTTGTATATTTTAGTGAAGGAGTTAATTAAATTATGTATTAATTGTATGTGTTGAATTGTGTTTTATTTATTTTATCTGTGCTTCAAATACTTGCAAATGATGTTTGTTTACTTGTATTTGCTTAAAAATATATTTTAGGAAGTCTTAAAAAATTAATAGGAGGGAAGTGTCAACATGCTTTATAAGTAACTAGCAGGGTACCCGCGCGTTGCGGCGGCGTATACCCTGAAATAAAATTTTCCGGTGAATCATGTATTTTCTCTAATTATGTTCTTTTTGATAATAAATTCTGAATATCAAGAATTTCGTTTAACCCGTGCCCGTTCGGGCTCGAGCCCATTTGACCCGTTGCCCGTTCATGCTTGAATATTTGTATAATATGATTTAAAATTTTCCGGTGAATCATGTATTTTTGTTTATTATGTTCTTTTTGATAATAAATTTACGGATAACAAGAATTTCGTTTAACCCGTGCCCGTTCGGGCTCGAGCCCGTTTGAACCGTTGCCCGTTCATGTTTGAATATTTGTAAAATGTGCTTTAATATTTGTATTAATGATATTTAATGCATGAATTGTGTTTAAGTTGGTTGTACAATATGCATGATACTTTGTATTTCTTATGTAAGGGGTGTTTTAATAACTGCATTAATTTTATTTATTGACCACTTAATTAATTGACTACATTAATTATCTTGACCACATTAAAGTGTTTTGTATTTTGTACATTATGCTTTAGGAGTTGTAAGTTTTAAAATTAAGATTGATGAGAAAGATCATTAATAGTACATTGTGTATTGTACAATAGGCTTTGTATTTTGTAAGTCTTAATTTTAAGACCATGAGGAGAGAGATTCATTCCTCTATTATATGTAGTATAGACTAGCAGGGTACTCGCGAGATCGGGTACCCTGTAATAAAATTTGCGGTGATGAATATATTTTAATTTTGTGTTTTTCGTTACAACAACTCTATAAATAATAAGAATTTAATATTTGAGTAATTTTAACAATGTTGGTCTTTTAAGTTGCGTAGGTTGTGTTTTTATGCTCGTGTTTTAAATGCTTGGGTTATTGGATTTTAATAATAGATTGTTAGTAGCTTGATTAGATTATACCATGTGATAAAATGGTTGTGCTTTTGAGTAAGAGGGTGATTTAAGATGAATATTAATTGCATATGTTTAATATAAATTGTTGCGCATAAATTAATTGTACATAAAGCATTAATATATGTATTTGATTAAAATCTATTTTTGGAAATCTTAAAAATTTAAAAAGAGAGAGGGTCTAATCGCTATTATAAGATATATAGATATAGATATTCAATCTCAAACGGGCAACGGGCCAAATAGGCTTGAGCCCGAACGGGTACGGGCTAAACGAAATTCTTGATATCTGTAAATTTATTGTCAAAAATAACATAAAAAAAGAAGATGTCGGTCTTCTTACTGTGCTTAAAATGTCACATGAAAAGCATTTGTTCGCTATAAAAATAGTCATCGGGTACCTGCCGCCGCATTGCGCGGGTACCCTTCTAGTATCACATTAAACATTAAAACACAAAGTACATTAAATATTAAACACGAATTACATTAAACATTAAAACTACAACGAGATTGAGTAAAAATAAAACTACTAAAACTTAAGAATACGAATCATCTGAGTTCCAACCCTCGTCACTTAAAGAGTAATAAAACTCGTCATTAAAGAGCTTTCTGTCCATGATGTCAAAGTAGTTATCTCGAATATATTGAGCTTCCCTTTCTTCTTGTTCATGACGAGCAGTTTCCTCATGTGCCTGCTCTTCCATAATATCTCTATAGTTTTCTTCGTCGCATTCAAGTTGCGAAGGAAGCCTCACTTAACTCAAATGGATTGTTTTCAAGATCCACCGTGGATTTGTTAGCGGTTTGATTGTTACATTTGGAGTGTTAACAATTGGATTGTTCACAGGTGGAGTGTTAACAATTAAATTGTTAACAAGTGGAGAGTTTAAAAATACATTTTCCGGTTGAAAAACAGGAAAGACATCTTCAGGTGGTGTTGAGTAAACTTCAAATTCTTCTGGAGTTGGAAAGCTAGTTTCCGGCAACTGAGTTGGAGTTGGAAAGCTAGTTTCCGGCGACTGTTGTGGACTTGGGAATTGCTGAGAAAAATCTTTGTGAGACATTTTTGTGTGTGTGAGTTTTGTGTGTAAGTTGTGTGTTCTAAACAACTCTGGTAGAGTTGTATATATAGGCAGAGTTGATTTTGAATTTGAATAAATCCAGCTCATATTTGAATTTTAAATTTCAAATTTGAATTTGAATTTATCCCGCTCAGAATTAACCAATATAATTTAAATTTGAATTTGAAAAGGTTGAGGGGTGTAAGTGAAAATTTATTTGAAATGGTTTAGGGGGTGAAATGATTTTTTTTTTACTCTACCCTTTAACGCCCGTTACCGGGGTAACTTGGGGCATTTAACGTGGAAATAACTTGGAGCTTGGTGTGGGTAACTTGGGATAACGCAGGTTAACGTGGGAATAACGCCCTCCCCCACGTTAACGTTGCGAGTGCTCTTATTCCATCTTTGAAGCAAAACCCGTCCCATACTCAAATCTTATATGTCTATCCACACAATCGACATGTATATATGTATTCGTCGATAATTACATTGACGGAACTTTAGCATTTTTTTTAGAGGTACAAACATAAACCTTTATTTTTACTATGTACTATGTATAAATAGAAGATGGTCAACCATTGTTTTTTTTATTAAAGTTCTCAAAATAAGAAAATATTAATTACTATTAGAACATTCACAATGGTAAAGCTTTTCAATATGTTTATAACATGCCAAATCACAAACTTATAAAGCTTTTGATACTATAAACCTCATACCACTATATATAAACCTTTTACAACAGTATAAAATACACATGCATTAAATTATAAAAAAGTTTAGGATTTTAGACCTCTTCATGCCACATAGATATAAAGTATAAGCTCACTATAGTTGAAACAAAAGATAAACCTTTTTATAAATTTTAAACTTTTTCATAAACCTCCCATAATAGATGCTCTTATGTCTTTAAAACTTCACTCGTTCAAATGTAAATTACTATTATGTCTTGATCTATATTCAACAACAACTTATGAATGCATTACAACTTTTTAAATGCTTGAAATAAATATCATATTTTCATATTTTGAGATGTTATTTACTACAATAAATAAATAAAAACACAATTCTTCAAATAATAAGATAATGAAGAAAAAACACTAGATGCGTAACAAAATTATGAAATAATTAAAAATGAATAAGATGAAAAAAAATTGTTTACCTAACAAGCAAGATTATCACAATTCAAAAATGAACAGAAATATTAGTTAGACATAAACACTGAAGAAACTAAAACCAAAATATAAAAATAACCAAAAAACAACTTTTTGAACATTATGATATTTCGTTAAACTGAATAGTTTCTAAAAATTTCATCAACATCTACTATATACTACATAGTAACATTCCATGAATCAACATTTTTTACATATTATTTTGTGATTTGATAATGTATGCGTTGATAGAAATGTATTATTCAATAAATAATGATGTTATTGTTTAACAAGTTTCTAACTAAAATGAGGTTAGTATAAAAGCATTGGATGTCAAGGAGTGAGTAAGCGCCAAACTACTACGACAGCGCGCAGTGGCACCATAACGCCGTAGCCGTGCTACAAGGGCGCCGCAATTGTACTATTTTGTCTATAAATCTATTACCAATGCTATTAATACCCCTTATTATTCAAGAAAGAGAAACTTATATATTAAAGAGTAAATAGCAAAAATCATTGTGATTTGGTCAAATTGCACGTTTCGCCGTGGTTCGTTAAGTGCAAAAATTATACGTATTTTCTATTGTTACGTGTACTTCTGGTCATTCATTTTAACCGACATTAAGTGAGGTCCATTAATAGTCACACATTAGCCCTTCTGGCTAACGATCGTTGCAACATTCATCTTTTACCGTTGCAGTGCCCATCCTTTACTAATGGACGTTTATAATTTAACATTTTTTGTTCGTTTTTATACGTTTTTGTCCGTTTTTTACGTTTTCGTCCGTTTTTTTATGTTTTCATCTGTTTTTATACGTTTTCGTTCGTATTTATACGTTTTCGTTCGTATTTATACGTTTTCGTCCGTATTTATACGTTTTCGTCTGTTTCTTTACGTTTTCGTCCGTTTCTTTACGTTGCCGTCCGTTTCTTTATGTTTTCGTCCTTTTCTTACGTTTCGTCCGTTTTTTACGTTTTCATCCGTTCTTCTACGTTTTTGTCCGTTTTTTACTTTTTCTTCCATTTTTTTACGTTTTCGTCCGTTATTATACATTTTCGTCCGTTTTTTACGTTATCTTCTGTTTTTTAACGTTTTCTTTTGTGTTTTAACGTTTTCGTCAAAAAAAATGCTTCGACATAAAAATTTTGAAAAAAATTTCGACAGTCTTTTTTTTTCAAAATTTCAATTTTTTTTTTCCAAATCTTTTCGACATAAAAATTTCAAAATTTTTCCACATCAAAATTTTCAATTTTTTTTAAAACTTTTTTTCCAATTGTAAAAAAAATTTGAAAAAAAAAATTGGAAAAAAAAATTGATGACGAAAATTTTTTATGTCGAAAATTTTTTCAAGTTCTTTTTTGAATCTTGTGTCGAAATTTTTTATGACAAAAGCATTAAAAACATAAGAAAAAGTAAAAACGGACGAAAACATAAAAAGCGGACGGAAGTGTAAAAAGCGGACGGCGTAAAAGCGGATGAAAACGTAAAGAAACGGACGAAAACGTAAAAAAACGGACGAAGACGTATAAATACGAAAGAAAACCTAAAAAAACGGACTAAAATGTATAAATACGGACGAAAACGTATAAAAACGGACGAAAACGATAAAAAATGGACGAAAACGCATTAAAAAACAGACGAAAACGTTAAATTATAAACGACCATTAGTAAAGGATGGGCGTTGCAACGGTAAAGGATGAACGTTGCAACTATCATTAGCCAAAAGGACTAATGTGTAACTATTAACGGAACTCACTTAACGTCAGTTAAAATGATGTATCAATAGTGCACGTAACAGTAGAAAATACGTACCATCTTTGCACTTAATGAACCACAAAAACAAAACGTACAATTTGACCAAACTATAAGGACGATTTTTGCAATTTACTCTATATTAAATTAAAAAGAAACAATCGAAAGACACACATAACTAAATTTGTGCCTAGACCCACGTTGAAGTGATTTATTAGTTTTGTAACATATGAATCCTTTTTATTTTTATATGTGAACTGATTTGTACACTTAATAAATTGATTGAAACACTCAAAAGTATTACATTTTGACATATATATCTTTGCAGGGGTGAATATGCTAAAGTGATCTAAGGGTATATATGTCAGTATACAATACTTTTGAGTGTCTCAATCAATTAATGGAGTGTGCAAATCACCTCCCTTTTTATATAAGGCTAGTTTTCATTACTGGTAATGTCCACGCGCAGACCCCATGAAACCTATTCTTAACTGCGCGTGATCCAAGAAGGTAAGGGTGTTTGTATTATTATTTATTTGAGTTGTGAATGTGAGTGTGCGTGTGTTGTATATTGTGAGGAATGTTTGTATAAAAATATAGTATTTTTATATTTTTGATTTGGAAGTGCGTTTAGTCATGACCATAAGAGTAAAAAATGACGAGTTTGGTAATGTTGAATAATAATATAACTCTAATGTGAAAATGTTTGGTTTGCTAACTATAGAAATTAGTCTAACTAACATATGTTGTCATATAAATCAACATAAAATTAAAATTGCATTCAAATCTCTAAATCATTTTAGTTCAACCAAGTTGATTAAGTTGGTAACACCTAGGGGTGGAAATGAGCCGAGCCGTTCGTGATAAGCTCGTGATCGGATCGGTAAAAAGGTTGAATGAGTCGACCCTAAACGAGCTCGAGCTCGGAGTTGCGCATTCGTTTATTAAACGAGCTCGAGCCCGAGCTTTACATACAAAGCTCGTTTAGGCTCGCGAGCCTAAATGAGCCTAAACAACATTTATGATATTTTAAGTATTAAAAAAATATACGAGCCGAGCTCGATCTTATTAGCGAGCTCAATAAAGATATATTACGAGCCGAGCTCGAGCTCGAGCCAAGATTTTACCTTTTCATGGCCAAATCGTATAAACGAGTTGAGCCCGAGCCTATATAAAACACCACGAGCTGAGCTCGAGCCTAAAATTTAAGGCTCGAAACGAGCCGAGCTTCGGAGCCTTTAAAACTTAAGCGAACCAAGCTCGAGCTCGATGAAGGATTTCGGCTTCGTTTTCACCCTTAGCAACACCCATATGCTTTGACCTCTATGTCAAATTTCAAGTCTTGCCAAAAATACATGGTAGTTGTCACCCACCTTTTAAAGCTACTTTCTCTTTTAGAATATATCATTTATAAATAATTTCATTTTAAATTACTTATCTTGTGAATTGTGATTACGTAAAATAATTATTGTATAAGTTTAAATACTTATATCTTCAATGAAATATATTCTTCTAAAAACTTAAAATTAATACTTTAATTTATTTTTATGTAGTTATTTATTTTTGTATATGGTAAACATAAAATTAGAATAACCATCGAACGTATTTATTTTATTTTATTTTATTTAGAACAATAATTATTAACTTTCTCACAACAAATCTATTTCACATGTTTTAACCAGGACTTGAATCTACAACTATTTGGTTGGAAAGTTTCACACACAACATGAGATATCATTGGGACACGAGTATCTTGGTTTTGAAAGAATATTCTCACATAAATATGCAAACAAGCAATGTTTAATACCATGGCCGTCTCATAAATCGGCGAAATTATTGAGGGCTATGTACAAGATTATATAATGAGGCCTTTCGTTAAGCAATATTATATATAAAGTGTCACCGTTTATATGATATAATGCAATTAGTTATCTAAACGTTCTAACATATTACTCATTTAAGATATTTTTCCATCTAAATACTTTTTTATTCGTAAAAAATATGTCTAAACATGCATATAACTATTAACGGGACAAATTTTAGAGCTCTAAAAATTCTAAAGCCCTGAACGATCGCTCACCTTGCACACTGTAAAAGACGGCTCTGTTTAATACGTAGTATTGAAATAGGGAGAATTGCATATATACTCACTAAAACTTAAAAACTTGCATATTTGTTTTATAATACAAGTTTTTATTGCATGATCTACAATGCATTTTAATCATATTTTAAGTATATATGCAAATATGCAAGTTTTAGTATGTATATATTGGCTCTATTGAAATACGAAGCAAAAGTAGTTGTTTGCTAGTGTTTTGGTGAGTTTATGGCCCAACCAACAATGAGACCTTCTCCTACCCATTTGACCCTACTCTGATTTGACTTACAGTATTTGCTTTCTGTACTTAACGAACTCTCCATGTGGCTTGAAACATCAAAGACGTTTAATGGTCAATGATAATATTGAGCAGTCGATTTTTATTATTGATTACAAAAGTTAAAGCGATACGGCCCTAGATGATATTGAGCAGTCGACCTCAAGTCCTCAACCACTTCCCAATTTGGTACACCGTGTGTGGACGTTCACTTGTCGTCGTCGTATAGTTTATCATTTCTCGAATTGGCACCATACTCTTGTCGATGACTATTTAGTGCTACAATATAAAGGGTATGTTTGACAAACTAGCTGTAAGCTGTTAACATCAGCTATAAGCTGTATATTTTTTTCAATAAAAGTGTTTAGTAAATTAATTGTTAACTATAAATATAAGATGTAAAATGACAAAAAAATGTCACATTTATAATACAGTTAAAGGGTATGTCAGTAATTTTATGTTTTAAAAGCTCTAAAATATTTAAAAAGCTTCATGAGTCAGTTTTTCATTTTGAATTTCTTTGTTTAAAATAAAATCTTGAAGTTGATGTTACCAAACGGAGCTACTTGTTTTGAAAGAGATTATTTTTGTAAAAAGAAATCCTACAACTCCAAAAAAGCTGCGTACCAAACATGCTTGAAGTAAAAAAACTACTCTTTTCTTTTTGAGTAAATTGAAAAAATCATCCATGTAGTTTGGTCAAATTGAAGCTTCATTTCCTATCATTTCAAAAAAAGAAAAGTACAAAAATAAGCCAAAATCTTTTTTGAAGTCCCATTTGTGGTCATTTTTTAACTCAATGTCCAAAATGGTCATGCAACCACTTTCGACTCAGAACTCCACCAAAATTCTCAAGTCTTGGCAACCACTTTCATTTCCACCCAAAATTAGTCGCGTGTCCAAATGAAAGTACAAAAGTGTACTTTCATTTGGACACTGGAATGAAAATCTGAAAGTTCTGATTTCCATTGGACATTGGGTTAAAACTTGACTAAAAGGGGACTTCAAAAGATTTTGGCTTATTTTTTTACTTTTCTCTTTCAAAAATGTACCCATCTTCCATGTGAGTAACTTACAAATGCACATTTGGTCCCTGATTAAAGTTAAATTACTAAGCTACCCTCTTCGTCTTCCCTTTCACTTTGGTCCATGTGAGGGTAATTTAGTCATTCATATTTGCTTTCGAGACCAAGAGTGCTGAGTGCACTTGTAAATTTTTTACAAAATCGACTAGTGCACTTTCGAAAAAACAGAGGCTCAACCTGCAATTTGATCAAACAACAAGGAAGGTTTTTGCAATTTACAATTTTTTTTTCTCTAAAATACTATCATAAAAGCTATAAGCTCCATAGATATCATGGCTAAACAAACATAAAAGCTATATAGTTTGTTTGTCTTCAAACGTTGTTTTGTTTTTTATTTTTGTCTTATGCTATAAGTATTTTTGTTTTGGTTGTATTTTTTTTTCTTATACTTAATCATCTTGTTAATTGTGAATGCTTTTATTTTGTACTTTATATTTGCTTTTTGGTTGATATAAGTTGCCCTTAAAAAATTAACAGTAAATTACCATTCGAAAACAACTTGTTTCAAAGAACCATGCTGAAATAAAAGGCAAATATTGAAGATTATTTGTTTGTAATATATGTTTTACATTTTTTTTAGAATGACAATTATTAACTATCTTATAACATTTACATCAAAAATTTATTTTACATATTTCAAGCAGGACTTGAATTTACAACTATTTGATTATTCTCACACAACATAAGATATTATTGAGATACAAGCTCTTTGGTATATATTTTACGTATATACAATTATTATTATCAAATATTTAAAGGCATGTTGCTTTAGACTTTAGATTTTAGCATTCAAACCCTTTGGATGCTCTTTCAAAGATATTCTATTTGGAGATTTTTGAATAAATATTGCAAAGCATTGTTACCTATGTAAAACTTATGTCAAAGAGATTAGAAAAAAATTACATATCACACTTATCATCTCTATTTGATTTAATTACATCAGTGATACCTAATTTTCAAAATAATTGTATCGAGAATCCTTATTTTGAAAAATAGAGATCACCTTTGTAATAATTTATAGATTACATGAGTAGTCCCTATCGTTAATACATAGACAGTCCATTTTTTTTATTTTTTTTATTTTTGTAAAAAAATAAAGTTGCAAAAATCGCGAATCAGTAGTCGGGTTGTCGATCCCCTTGTAGCTTGTAATCGGTCTAGGCGTGATTAATAAGTGATTAACCAAAATTGGCATTTTTGATAAGTTTCGGGTATTTCCGGCAAGATTTTCCTTAACAAAGCATCTTTTAATAGATATAAACAATGACTATAAGTTATTAAAACAATTTTACGGCGACTTGTGTATTTCCGGCAAGATTTGCGGATTTCTGGAAAGTTTGACAACTGTTGAACGTCATTGACCACAGTTGACCGATTTACACAAATAAAAAATGTTGGTGCCATTGTAGCGCCTAAGCGGCGATTAATCGACATTGTAAACATTTTTTGCACCATTTAAAAAAAAAGACTATAATGCAAATATTTTAAAAATCAGAGATTATTTACGTAACTAAAAAATCGAATAGGGACAACGAGTGTAATTTTGGGCAAACCACATGAACGAAACATGTGATTTTTCTATAGATTATTGTAAAACTTATGTCAATTAGTATTGTTTTGTCTAGTTATGTTGTTTCTTATATTTTAATTTTAGTTGGTTTAAATAAGAACATTCAGAAAGTCAAACCGAACTCTTCAAGAGCCAAATTCATATCTTTTAAAAGCCGAGCTCAAGCTTCCTCATAAAGTCTCGTCAATCTATCAAACCGAACGTAACATCATTGATCCAAGTCGAGCTTTGTGAAAATCTGACTCTAGTCGACTCAATTTTATACACCAAACCCTAATCAATCAAAAAATAATGTATGAGTTGTTTTTTTTTTACTTTGAAGCTTTGTTGGTCGACATGGGGAGCACAAGCAAAAACCCGATGGAGTGGAGTGGATCCCAGCTCTGCCCCTTAGCTCTTACTTGTGATATATCATTTCAACATTTACCAACAAAAGTGAATGTACATTTAATAAACTCAACAAACATGGCAGAAAATATCAAATCAACCAAATAAACGTTAATACGTACGTGCGGTAAATGTGGTATCAAACCACATAGACAAATCAAATCCTATTAAGGAGTAAATTGCAAAAATTGTCCTTGTGGTTTGGTTAAATTGTAGGTTTCGTCTTTAGGCCGATGTTAATGGTGACCACAACCCTATCACATCAGTGTCACTTAATCTTTCTCTCTTCAAGATTACACTCAACCACAATTTGCTAATAAGTCGACCACAAAAAAAAAAAAAAAAACATTTGAAACTTTCGGTTGGCTGACAAACCATAACTTTAAAAAAGTTGAGGGTGACTAGCCACCAATTCAGTTGAGCTAGTGATAAGAACGCGATCATCAATTCGGTTGAGGTCAATCAATCGAGCCATTAGAATTGGCCTTAACTTTTTGAAAATGCAGCCACCGTCTCTTTGGAGAACTTTGGATTGCAGTTTTAATACACGGGTTGCAGTTTTTTACAAGGGCATTTTAGTAAATTTATTTTTGACAAGGATGAAAGCTGCAACACAAAGTTTCTCACATAAACGGTACTTGTGTTTTCAAAAAAGTTGAAGACTAAACCCGCAATTTGCCAAAACCAGAAGTACTATTTTTGCAATTTACTCCCTATTATATATATTAACTAAAAGGCAAGCAACAGTGCTTGCAAATGCAAGCATTAATTGGCAACTTTCAAAAGTTGGCGAAAATAGTCACGATAAGATTGAAAGTAAGTCAGTTGGCAAAAATAGTCCTAAGGTTTAAGAAGTAAGTCCTTTATAGCAATTTGGCAAAATAGTCCCTATCCAAATTGCAATCTGCGTCGTCTTCACTCGTTAACTATTAAGACACAAAATCCCACTTTCTGAACCATCTTTAAAACTTGTCATTACCTCACAAACATTAAATTTCCCATTTACTACAAAAGGTGACTCGTGATGAATGTCTTTCTTTTATTTCATTCATCATAGCTGTCAGAAAATCTTAATTATTTTCACTTGAACTCTCTTATACTTTTCACATCATATATTTATGCCACTAAACTTCCACTTCACACCCCAACATTTCATTTCTCTAGTCACTTTTTCAAAATGGGTCACTTTTAAAAAGATACAAAAAGTATCACAGCACTAAGAACCAACAAAAAAAACATGCCAACAGTTTGGTTCTCTTTGAAAAAATCACTTCATTGCAAATCTGATCCAAGAGAAGTTCATGAACCAAAGTCTAAGCCTCATTTGGGTGCAATCTTGACGCGAAAACCGGCTCGTTCGGGTTGCTCAAGGTCTATAGCTAATCTTAAAGATGTTATAAATGGTGGTAGCAAAAGACATGAAAAGCCAGTGGATTGTAGTCCAAGGTCTATTGGAAGTAATGAGTTTGTTAATCCAATAACACATGAAGTTATACTTAGTGACTCAAGGTGTGAGCTTAAGATAACTGGCTTTAATGGTGGATTTAGTGATATTAGTAATGTTGGTAATGGTGATGTAACTTTGCATAGTGTCAAGACTCATCAACAAACAAGTACTACTACAAGTACTACAAGAAGAACACTTTCCTTGAGCTCAGGTAATCTTTTGGTATGGTGTATTTCATTTAAAAAAGAAAAAAAAATTGTTTGGTTTATTAGTTGGAATTTAGTGTAACATTTTAGTGAAAAAGTGTGATTCATTTGAGTCAGCTTTTCCGTGTTACTTTTTTCTGTTCTTACAGCGGCTAATAGAAGTTTTTATAAGAAAGAAAAAAGGGATTCAAATCCTCTCAAGTTATGCCACCAACTTGAGTCAAGTTGGGTGTTTTTCAACAATTGGATTAAATCCAATGGTCAAGATTAAAAGACTTTGTTTTAATCTTGACCATTGGATTTAATGGTTGAAGAACTCCACTCAAGTAATGGGAGAGGATCCCAACCAGAAAAAAGTAACACCGAAAAGCTGACTCAAGATAACATAAAAATGTTGATAACCGATAATGTTTTGTTTTCTTTTTTCTTTTTATCAAGTATACTTTTTCCTTGATGAATTCTACTAACTTTATTTAGAATGTACAGTATAAAGTAAAGTTTCAAAATGATATAAAAAAGTTATGTTACAACCAATATATAATATTTTTCATGCATTTCATTCATGTGTAGCTAAATCATTAGATAGGAATGGAATTGCAAATGGTGGTGGAGTTACAGGGAAGAATGGAAGCACACAAAAACCCAAAGTTACATTAGAGACAGAATCTTATGGGTCTTCTGTTGGTGGTGCAGTCACGTGCCATAAGTGTGGTAAACAGTTTGGAAAGTGGGAAAATCTTGAAGCCCATCATCTCTCAAAGCATGCTGGTAACTTTTTCTTAAAGATTTCTTGTTATCATTATGTATGTGATTATGTTATTTTGATATGTAAATAGTTTTAAGTTGCTTAGTCAAAAATGCCCCCCCCTTCCTCCAAAAGGTTAGATCGGTGGGGAAACCTTGACACCATGCACCTCTTTTGGGTGCCGACCAGAGGCGGAGATAAAGGGGTCCGGGTGACCTCCCGGCGAAAAAAATTGTAGTATAAATTTTTAAATTTTTTCGGTTATTTTTGTAATTTGCCTCCCTAATGAACAAATTTTTAGCGTAGTTTCTAAAAATTATCATATTTTGCCCCCTCGACAAAAACTTTCTGGCTCCGCCCCCGGTGCCGACCGACTCTTCCCTAAAGATTAACTTACGCAATGAGCATTGGTCAATTGGACGTTTGCGGTAGGGTAGTGATACAACTAGGGTAATGACTCAATGGTCCAAATACCCTTTTTAGTTAAATCATCATTAACATTTCAAGATATAATCTTTATGTTGTTGAATTGATATATGGTGAGAAACTATGAATTCTTGAAAAAGTATGAAACTTAAATGAGGATTTTTGTTGTTTTTTGGTAGTTACTGAACTTATGGAGGGTGATTCATCTAGAAAGATAGTGGAAATAATCTGTCGATCAAGTTTAGTAAAGGCCGAGAACAATTCTGGTCGAATAGAGAAGGTTTTAAAAGTACACAATATGCAAAAAACACTAGCCCGATTCGAAGAATATAGAGAATTAGTGAAAACCAACGCTAGCAAACTACCAAAAAAGCATTCTCGGTGTCTAGCCGATGGGAATGAACTTTTAAGGTTTTATGGGACCACAATCGCGTGTTCTCTTGGTATCAATGGTGAAACAAGCTTGTGTATATCCGATAAATGCTGTGTTTGTCGAATTATAAGACACGGGTTTTCCACCAGTAAGGAGCTCAAGGGTGGCGTTGGCGTTTTCACAACTTCAACTAGTGCTAGAGCTTTTGAATCCATAGAACTGTTTGATGATAGTTTAGATACACGAAAAGCGTTGATGGTGTGTAGAGTGATAGCCGGGAGGGTTCACCGACCTCTAGAGAACATTCAAGAGATAACCGAGCAGACAGGGTTTGACTCGTTGGCTGGGAAAGTCGGGCTTCATTCGAATATCGAAGATCTTTATTTGCTTAGCCCCAAAGCTCTTCTACCTTGCTTTGTGGTGATTTGCAAACTCTAAAAAATGGTACATTTGAAAGGTTTCTCTTTGGTAAAGTTCTTGCTAGGGATTTGTTTAGATAGAATTATAATGATTTGGTTGATATGCAAAATCTGAAAATAGGCTCCATATGTATTTCTTTATGAATTCAGCTACATGAATGCATTCATAAAAAGTTTTGATTTTGGGCTATTTTATAATTGTACAGAAATTCAATTTTCGATTTTTTTTTGTAACCATGATTTCCGACTATTTGACCGACATGTGAGATGTTTTTTTTGGGATTACGGCTTAGCTATTTGGTAACCTACATGTGACATATAAAGTCTTGATGCATTGAGGCCACATCTTATTTTGGGTTTAAATGTCATAAAACAACACATTACAAATTTTAATGGCACAGAAAAACAAGTTAGAACCAAACAACTTGATAATTTCATTGTCTAGATTGGTGTAAACTATATGAAAATCAAACTACAATGTCCATGGTTTCAAGGTTTCCATGTTACTTGTATGCATATTATATGCACATTAATGACCACAATAGAAGTATACCAAACCTTCTTAATCATTCATAAACCTTCTTCTTAATACACAACAAAAGTTGTACATATTATATTGCATTTTTTAAGACTTCATTCAAAATTTCAAATATTTAATACACCAAAGAGGGCAAGTGGTCCTATATAACAACAAATTGTACATGATACAAATAAGCAATCTGGTGCAGGAAAATTTTGTTTTTGTCACATTTTGGTGACTTAAAGGATAGCAGTGAGGCTAGGAATCCAATATATTTTCCTTAGGGGGGCGTTTGGTTGGGGTAATTTGAAATTCCGGAATTTTAAATTCTAGAAAATTTAAATTCTTGAGAATTTAAAATACTGGAATTTAAAATACCAAAGCATTTTTAGAAATTTATAAATATATATATATATATATATATATATATATATATATATATATATATATATATATATATATATATATATATATATTTTAATATAAATATCATAAAAATTCTATTTAAAAGTTTATAAAAAAAATTATAACAAAAGTTTATAAAAATTTATAAAAAGTTTATAAATAATTTATGAAAAGTTTATAAAAATTTATTAAAAAGTTTATAAAAATTTATAAGAAATTTATAAAAAATTATAAAAAAGTTTATAAAAATTTATAAAAAGTTTATAAAAAGTTTATAAAATTTTTAAGAAATTTATAAAAAAGTTTATAAAAATTTATAAAAGTTTATAAAGAGTTTATAAAAAGTTTAAAAAATAGATAAAAATTTATAAAAAATTTATAAAAAAAAGTTTATAAAAATTTATAATAAAAGTTTAAAAAAAATCTATAAAATAGTTTATAAAAAATTTATAAAAAAGTTTATAAAAAAAATTTATAAATATTCTATTTAAAAGTTTATAAAAAAAACAATAAGAAAAAAGTTTATAAATTTTTTTAAAGAATTAAAATTCCTCACTTTTGGAGGCAGATTCTCCCAAATTTTGGCAATTCGAGGAATTGTAAATTGCTTCAATTTCCCCCATTTGAGTTACCAAACATGACATTTTAAGGGAATTAAAATGCAAATCTTTCAATATCCCCCTTTACGCCCCTTAAGATTTTTTTTAAAGGTGTTTTTTATGTGGTTTTGGACTAAAGTGGTTAGGTTGATTTTTAAAATATGTAGTTTAATAGAAGGGTTTAAAGATTGAATTAGTGAAAAGGCCCACAAAATCATAGTTTAGTGGCTTTTGTCTTTCACATAATTTTCAATTGTTTCTCTTCTTTTTGGTCTCACACATTTATAGATACTTTATTATTTTTTATTTAAATAATATTTTTAATCTCAATTTTATGATAAAAGCTAGTATTAAATAAATATTGTATACTCATCCTACTATTTTTTTTTCAAATATACACTAAACTCAAATCTTACAACAAATCAAAATCCAATTATAAACCGTCTACGAACCAAAGCGTAGATAGCCTGCAACCTTGACCGGCCCACACGCAGTTTTTGCTTAAGCACATGATATATGTCAAAAGAATATGTTCAAACTGACTCAATGGCGCCTTTAGGAAAATTCCCATCAGCTTTGTGGAAGCGTTACTTACCGAAACTTAATACAATAGTAAATAAGTTTGAAACCATGATGTCCTTGATAAGTAAGCTACAAACAATCATGCTTGGTAAATTAATTCGGAAAAAAAAAAAAAATAATAAAAAAAAAAAATAACTTGCTTCTACAGAAACAATAATAAAGTTCATAAGTCATAACTATTAGTACTATGCTTTGCTCAAAAAGTCTGGTTTTCCCCAACAGTACCAACCAATTTCAATATTTTTTCCAATTTATCATAACCAACAAACCTATTATATTACTTATTTCATTTAATTTAATAACCAAAACAAATTGAACATATAAACGGTCGTGTTAAGATACAACATACTATAGCACCTCTATGCTTATAGAACCATCTCACTTCTTGGTTTAATATCATTGCATGGCTTTAAATGCTCTGTGGTACATGCAAAACCACAACAGTAGAGCTTATTATGCAATGAAATTGACAAATTTTAAATGAATGAAGCTGAAAGCAGTTTATAGATGGACTTTACTACGGAGTATAAGATTTGCTGTGAATGGTAGTTGGCATTTACTCTTTGATGTAGACTCCACAATTTCTAGATAGGAGGGCCTGTGCAGCTTTGTTGTATAGTAATCATTACATCAAAAGCTGTAGTCTTGTACACCAATGACTGAGGTCATTTTGTTACAGTTTTGTTTGGAGGTAAGAAGCCATGGTCAATGCAATAGTCAACTGTTTGATGTATTACTTCATGCAGTCCATACTTGAACCTGAAGCCCAAATCTTTTAGCTTCTTTGAACTTATCTCAGTAGGGACTGATACCACTTCTTCCTCTAACAGCCTGCATATAGATAGAACAAGTCAAATATTTGATAACCTTTAAAAAAGGTCAAATGTTTTTTTTATACCCTTGAATAAATGTTAAATATTTTTAATCCCCTAAAAACAGGTAAAATCTCTGATACATCTAGAAGGTCATTATCCTCTTAACAAATAGTATCAAATCTGTTGCTACCATCTAAAAACAGGTAAAGAAATTAATACCCTATAAAAACAGGTAAACAAGTCATATCTTAAATACCCTCTAAAGGCAAGGTCAAATCTTTGATACACTTTTTAAAAAGGCCAAATCTTCTTCTTGCCGTTTAAAAACAGGCAACACCCTCTAAAATGAGTCACGTCTTTGATACTTCTAATAAAAAGAGCAATCCTTTACCTTTGCGAATTAGGGGAAGGATATATTTTCGCAAGATGATGAGCCAATTCAGACATTGTACAGCTATTGGTGCAGCAGATATATCGCCCTTCCGCTTGATCATGCTCCATAAGGTATAAGTGAGCATTGCATATGTCTTCTGTATGGACCAAAGCAATCGAACCCATTCTTGAATTCACAGCTGATAATACCGGTAAAAGCTGAGAGTCACCTAGGAAATATGAAATCAACATGTACGGTCATTGATGAGTATGAGTTAAACGGCTGTATTAGTTCTCTACTTCCACCTTTTTTCAGTACTCTACTCATCAATATGCGATGTGAATCACTAAACTTTGTTTATTTAGGTCCCCTTGGTGATGAAAAAAGACTTATCACTAGTACGTTTCAGTGACTTAATACGATAAACAAACTTTAATGACTCATAGTGCATTTAAATCAGTAGAGTACTACTAATTGATACTAGGAAAAAGTGAAAGCTAGTGCTAGTACATAAATCATTGATCCACAAGGTACAGATGTCAACAACCTGTTACGGGTGAAAGGAGAAGACGAATGCTCAATGGGACCGTTGAAGTGAGAAAAGGGCCCGTGACAGTGGTTGTGATGATAGATACAAGACGTATATTGTTTTCATGTGCAAATTTAAATGCAGCATCTTCGGTTAAACACTTAGAGAGCACATAAACCTGCATAATTGATATTCGTGAATTAGGGAAGACCTCATAAGCATTTGGATGTGCATTATAGAGTTGTTACAATGATTTTGAATAGCCAGAATCAGATAACAACATGTAATCCGACATGGTGACATGGTGTAGTCAATAAGGTTTTTAAACGTGTGTTTTTGCCACGAAATTCTATAATATTACTTATGATGATGATAGTGTTCGGGACGTTATGGTTAGTAAGGCAGGATTTTTAGAGGCGGGGGAAAAAATTTTTTATAAAATTTGTGATCTTTAATAAAAGGTCATAATTTTTTTTTTACACAAAAAACTGGTGTTTTTATTTAGATTAAAATAATGATATAAAGTTTTTACATTGTTTGATCTTAAGGTGGGGGCAATTTGATTTTGTAATGGGGTGCACTTTAATAAAATGGTCATTAAAAAAATTTACACTAAAATTGTTGGCGAACCATGGAGGGCGCCCCTAACCTCCATGTAGTAAGGCATTAATAGATAGTTAAGGATAAAATAGAGAGATACACTCTACCGAGTATCAAACAGTTTTTTAAACCTGCTTGAATTTTCAGTTTCTAAACGTACACCAAACACACCCTCATTGTTAGGTATTCAAAGATTATCGAATTTACCCAACCACTTGACTTCGTGTTCCAAACAGTATCAATGGGTATCTGACAAGATTCATCCACAATCGGCAGCCATTCTCCTTCATTGTTGTGAGCAGTCATTGTGCTAATAGAAGATGTGAAAACAACCCGTTTTACAGTTTTTGACTTCAAGCAAGATTTGAGAATGTTTACGGTTCCTTTGATGGCAGGTTCAATCACTTTAGATTGAACAATGTTGTCTTCAAGATCATTAAGAAAAGCAAAAGAAAAATGATTTAGTCTATAAGCAAACAAGTTATCATGCTAATAGATAGGCTTACAAGGGCTATTACCGTTAAGAGAAGTATGTTCTTTGGTTAGAATGCCAGCAAGCACAAACAAATATATAAGCAATATAAGCATGGTTAAACATATCACCTAATGTCCACGAACATAAATGAACGAACACACTTTGATCGTGTCCTTATCTGATTAAGGGTGTGCTTAGGATTGCTTATTTAAAATTGTTTATCTGCTTAATAAGCAGTTTGAAATTAATTGAAATAAGCATGTACGAGTACTAAACTAACTAATACTAATAGCTTTATTACTCTAAGCATTTGGTTTTTTTCTATTCAACCATTCCAAACTTGATGCAATAAGCAGATCAAGAGGTTTAAATAGGCAATCCTAAACACCGCCTAAGGCTCTAAACAAAGGGAAAATCACGTGCTTGCTACACATTCGGTTCATGTAAAGTCATTAGCTTACCATCATCAGTAGATTTAACGATGGCTTCCAAAGAAGCCGCAACATGGAAAACACCATCACAACTATATATGGCCTCATCAAAGCTCCCTTCATCATGCAAATCCGCTTTAAACAATCTTAAACGATCACCGCCTCCCCATAACGCCAACAAACGATCACAGCTCGCTGAAACAATCAAATACACATTATTACATTTTATAAAAAATATTAAATACATGTTTGTGATATAAAAAAATCAATCAAACAGTAATACAAACCAGGATTACGGACAGTGGCATGAACGGTGTGACCGTTATCTAGAAGTGATTTTACGAGCCATGAACCGATGTAACCACTTGCTCCGGTCACACAGTATGTTCTGGGATCAGAAGTTTCTTGATTCATAGTACTGTCGGCCGTTACAAACCAACTTATGTTTCATGTTTTTGAGTTTTGTCTTATGAAGTCAATCACCTTTTCTTATTCTCACGTGACTAACACATGCATAATATATATAGTATATTATTTAGTACAAATTTTGTTTTTTTCCATATTTAAAAATTAAAAGGAGTTTTCACCATATGTCTTTTTGTGCATTTAAAATGGGCTTATTTTATTTTGAGCTATGTTTTTATTTACATTGTTCAATGTTTGGCTTATTTAAAAATATCATATTGTATTGTTCAATGTCTTTATGCTAAATATACATAATCAAGTGGGTGGCCAAATTATTTCACGCAATGTGCATGATTTTTATGTGGATCATATGAAATTGGAGAAACAAAATTCTTCACGAGACTTTAGAGGCGGAAGCGATATCAGTTCGTCACCAAAATATTTTTTCTTCGGTTCAAAGGATGTCTCTCCTATATATCACGGGCTTCTATGAACCGTTTTTTGTGGGATAAATGGATCCAAAATCCGGGTGACTTGTGGTATCATCTTTTCTATATGAATACTTTTGGTGTTTTTTAGTGCGGCGTCTTAAAGCGCGCCCGCTTATGTTGTATATTTTTTTTTCTTGTTTCTTGCCTTGATGGCTTAATACATTGGCCTTTCAAAAAAACATGGACACATTCCATTAGCAAATTTCACAAAATTCGATCTTAATCATACATAAATTCTCAGTAATTTCTACTTAAATATACGAGTATCAAAAAGAGGCCAGAATAGCATTACATCACAAACTACAAACAGGATGATGTTTAGTAATAAGAAAATGCACATAATTTCAATTACATTTTGTTCATTTGGAAGAATTACGCTGCAACAGCAAGTTCCTCGGTTTTCTTCTCTCTTTCCTTGATTGTTTGCTTCCATTTTTCTTCACTGTCGATGATTTCACCAGTTTTTATCAAATATCGTACCCGTTTACCATCTTCTAAAATCTTGTGACCCACACGGCTTGCAACATTCTGTTCTTTCGAGTACAACATCACATTTGAGCTATGAATAGGTGCTTCGATCTGCCCATGAAACACAAACAGCGATGGAACCATGATTAGTATAACTCTATAAGTAAGTTAGGTTTTAGATAGAAGCGATAATTTGGTCCCAAGTTCCAGTAATCATCGATAAGGCCTTTAGGTTATATTCTATATGTAACTTGTCAAAGTTAAAAATAAAACAAGACACTCGAGGGTTGATCACTTAAGCTAGATTACTATGGTTAAAATATATTTATCTCAATAGTGTCATAATGGAAAAAGATACTGGTGAAACGGGTTAAAAGTCGGCAGAAACCTACTTTATAATAATGTCTTTGTAATCATAACTGAGATATTTCAGTACAGTATGTAAAAGAACGGACAGAAGGTGTCGACAGGTCTTTTTAAGCTGATCTGGTCCATTACCCCGTACTTGTATGTATGATAGGTTTCAACCCACACATGTTTCTACATACTACCAAACCCGGTCCATTTTGACAAACATCCAAAAACTACCTGTTATGACCCGTGACCCAACCCGCTACAACTCCCTCTGCTCATTTTCCAACCCTTTTTAATCATTAAACGCCAAATCATCAGACAAGCACTGAAGTTTTTTTAGCAGGTATAGATGAGTAAAAGAGAAAAAAGTTAGAACCTTGACTATCTGCCCTGATTCACCCTCTTCTTTGCTCTTCACATGTTTGGTCTTCAAATTAATTTCTTTGACTATAACAGTGCTGTTGTGCTTGACAATCTTTGTTATCTCACCAATTTTACCCTTATCACGCCCTGCAATCACTTTTACTGTGTCACCAAGCTTCACATGCATCTTGTGTACTATCGGAAGACTGTTTGGCTTGCATTTAATCCGCTCCCACCTTTTTAGCTGCAAAAGTAAAATTTGAAAACACACGCCAGGTAAGGTCAAAATCTATGCAAAGTTGAAAGCGTAAATCGCATAATAAGGTAACAGACTTTGGTATGATTACTGTTGTTGACAACCAACTTTCTGACAGAAGAAATAAAAAACATAAAAAATTCTCAAAAAACGTTGATTTAAGCTAAAAAACTAAGATAACAAGCTTTTAGACAACATGCTTGAAAAACAAGTCTAACATGGTACAGATTTACACAGACATCAGCTGCCATGTCATCATTCTGCCTGGTTAATATGTCAAATTACCTTACATCGAACTTTGAAAATCGGCTAACCTTCCATTGAATTAAAATATAGACTTCCATAGTTTTTTAGCCTATAAAACTTGGTTATGTAAAATAGAAATTTTGTAAAAAGTTGGCTACGTGGAAAAACTTGATGTACGGTAATTACTTAGCATAAGCACATGACAGATGCGGGGTAAAAAACAGTCAACATGGAGAAAAGTTATTCACATCAGCACATCCACATTTTGATTGGTAACCCGGTCAGAGTACCTTAAGTCGAATTTTTATTTATAAGTTGTTGCGTGATAAAATATTATGGAACTCTGATGAGTTTTTAGCCTAAAAAAGTTGGTTATCTAATCTAGATATCAGTCCAGTTGAAAAGACGGGCAAAAGAGCACAAAGCAATCAAAGGAGACAACGGATAGCAACCAACCTTTGCTTGGATAGGAGGGCATGGTGTCTTTGTAGACTTGATCTGCAGATATAAAATAAACACAGAAAAATCAGTCATCATGCTTGATAAACAAATTCTGCACAAAGTCCG
The DNA here is from genome assembly GCA_910596185.1 of Chrysanthemum makinoi. Classification (NCBI taxonomy): domain Eukaryota; kingdom Viridiplantae; phylum Streptophyta; class Magnoliopsida; order Asterales; family Asteraceae; genus Chrysanthemum; species Chrysanthemum makinoi. The sequence goes on from OU343222.1 coordinate 11,132,892, forward strand.
TAACTCCGTATACTATGTTAATCAGGCAAGTAGACAATTAAATTCTTCAATATCTTTCAGAAGACATAATACGCTAAAAAAAATGATTCCTGTAAACAGTCTTTGTACAGCCACACATAGGTTTAAAATCAATATTGAATACTGTAGTACGGTATACACAGTAGCAACGAGGGAATAGGTATGGTGATGATAAAAGGTGTTTTGTTGGCGGTATCAAACTCATTACCATAGCGGTCCCTTTTGGCCAGCGGTATCTGCAATCAAGAGGTTGTAGCCTAGCGGTATCTGTGATTGGACTTGAACACACAACCACTGGGTTGGGGAGCATCTCGACCCAGGATTTTAGAGGGCGGGGGGAAAAATTTTTTTTTTTATAAAATTTGTGATGAACTTTAATAAAAAGGTCATAAATTTTTTTTTACACTAAAAACTGATATTTTTTTTAGATTAAAATAGATATATAAGGTTTTTACATTGTTTGATCTTAAGGTGGGGGGCAATTTGATTTTGTAATGGAATGCACTTTAATAAAATGGTCCTAAAAAATTTTACACTAAAATTGTATACTTTATCTAACCTGGAGGGCACCCCCTAACCTCCATGTAGTTCCACTAAGCATAACATCTTCCCACATATACCACTACGCTACAAGCCCTTTGGTGGTTCAAGTCTCAATTGAGACAAAGGTGTGTAAACTATCTCAATTGGTTTACCCATCAATACGCTAACTCCAACATCCGTCTTTGTTAGGGTAAGTTTGGGAATGCTGTTTGTTTATCAAACTTTCTTTGATGAGCTTATGAGCTTATTGAAAATCTGATAAGCTCGTATGCTCAAGTTTTTGGGCTTATGAGCTAATGAACTTTATTAGCTCGTAAGCTCAAGTAGATAAGCTAATAAGCCCACAAAAATGAGCTTACGAGCTTACCAACTTTTCAGTAAGCTCATAAGCCCATACAATGAGCTTAAAAAACAAATAAACAGCTTATGGTCACGCTTATATGTGGGCGAGCTTATTTGATTATGCTCTATATAATTCAAAACAGCTGGAACCAAATGGCACCATTGTTATCAGTTTGAATTAAGCAGTCAAACTACAATAAGCTTAGTCAACACATATTGAGAACCCCATACTAGCTTATTAAAGAGCAAAAAGGGAGCCTATGCATAAACCTCGTTCGAAATGACTTTTTTTCCTAAAGCCATAAGCTTTTATGATAAGCAGAACCTTAGTCAAGCACCCACCTTAAACTGCTTACTAAAAACAGCTTATTTCACCTAACATTAAGCACATAAGCAATCAAAAAGCCTATATTCACTCTGAAAACATGTCACAATGAAATTCAAGTACCCAAAACAAGCAAGAATCATAAAGTAGACATTTTTAGGTCATTAGAACACAAACCCATAACAAGCAACCAAGAACTAATGAACAAAATGTGAATTTCATACCAATGGTGTTGGTGAAGAAGAAGAAGATGGAGACAAGCGTTGACCAAGAAAAGACTTGTTGGACAAAGAAAGAGCTGTGAATGAGCTCTGAAGAGAAACCATTGCTGCCATTGTTGTTCTTGTTCTTGTTTATAATAAACCTTTGTTTTTTGGTTTCTGTTGCAGGTTGGTTTTTTATGATTGAATGGATGGATGGATAACGAAATGAAACAGGAAGATAACACATATGGGTCTTTTGGGCTTTTTATTGGGCTAAACCACATAGTTTTGGTTGTGTAGATGGTTTGGGTTAAAGCTGTACTCAAACTTTGGATTACTAGTATTTAAATTTAGGGAAAATTAAAAAAAATTGCCAATTTTTCAAACATATTTTACTATGGCAAAAGTTTAATATTTATCTAAAAAATAATTCATGCAATATTAGTTATTCATTTTTTTTCATCAAAATAAAAACTCATTTTCATCTCTTTTTATTAAATTAAAATATGTAGCAAACCGTTAATCGTTACGAGAAATTAATTATACCATCACGACGATAATTAAATTATCGTTCTATAGATATGCACTTCAATATACTTTATATATTTTTTTTTCCAAAATCTCCACCCAAAAAAATCACATGTGATTTGTTATTTTAAAAATCACGTGTGACTTGTTAAAAATAATAAATCATAAGTGATTTTATAAATCAGAAAAATAACAAATCGCAAGTGATTTTACAAATAAAAAATTAACAAATCACACATAATTTTTATAAATCACATGTGATTTTTCTTTGCAGAATTTTTGAAAAAAAAATAAAATAAAAATAAATAAATAAAACGTCGAAAGTATATAAAAGTTCATATTTATAGAAAGATAATTTAATTCTCGTCGTGATAGTGTATTTTTCGTAGCTTGAAAATTTACCGTTTGCAATATAGTTGTTTTAAAAAAATGTGAAAAATTGATGAAAGTTAAATAAAGAGCCATGATTGGTTGGTTTGTTTTTTAGATAATTGGTGATTGTTGCGGATCTCACCTTTTATTAAATACTTAAATTTTAACCAAAATGCCATTATAACAATAAACTAGCAAGTTTTAGCTATATTTTGTGGATTTGTTTAAAAAATCACAAGGTTGACCTTGCTTGTTAAATCTCGCTAGTTAAAAAATCGTAACGTTAACTAACAAGGTTCATCTTACGACTTTTAAAAAAGAAAATAACAATATAAAAACTTTGTTAGTTTTCAATGTTGGGGTTTTTTATAGAAAAATTAGCAAAGTTAACATTACGATTTTTTTAAATAACTGCAAATTGTAGCAAAGACATTGCTAGGGCTTTTTTTTTAATGATTTTTTTGGATAAAAATTAGGTTTGTGATGAAGTATATTTGTAAAATTGGTTATTTTTGTCATGTTTCCTTAAATTTATACTGTAATGTTTAGTTTTGACTTTTGAAGTATTTCTTTTTCAACTTTGTCCTTAAATAATTTTGTTTGTGTTATATAATATTTGATGAAAATTTTACCAATGAAAATACATTTAAAACCAATTCATTCATATATTTTTGTTTGTGTTATATTTTGCATCAAGTGTTGTATAACATAAACAAAAATAGTTAATGTCAAAGTTTGTTTTAAAAAAAAAAAAAAACTTCAAAAGTCAAAGTGGACATCTAATATGGGACTGGGGGAGTACGTAATAGTAGCTTTGTTAATGTAATGCTGTTCACGAGGTCATTTCCTTGGTTTTTAGAAGAGCTATACTTGAAATATAAAACCGCTAAAACTAGATGATCAGCAAAAGAAATTACTAAAGGTGCGTTTGGTTTGTCGCTATAAATCACAATGGGTATGCGTGTTGGTATAGAGTGAAATGATAATGGAGGGTATGAAGAAACCACCTACACACATAATATATAAGGAAAACTTCACATTTGAGTATCTTCTTTCCATTGTGGTGGGCCTCATAACCAACCAAACAACATTAATGACTTTCAAAGTCATAGACACATACCCATACACCCTAACCAAACGGGTAACTTAACAAAATGGATATTGTTGTCTGGTCCAGTACTAAATAATCGAGCATCTCCACTAGATGGAAGAAGATGATTTTTTTGAAAAGTAATTCGGTACCGTTTGCTAAACCTTGAAGAATTCCCCATATTCAGGACCAATAGGTTGTTGTATCAAATACGAGTAATTCTCTTTTTAAGCAAACAAAACAATTCCTAATACACTTCCTAGTACTCGAGTTAAAATGAGAATAAGCATTCATACGATGTCAGACTTCTTATAAGGAATGTTCAAGAATGATTATGGTTTGGACTACATGTTTCGGTGCTTTTGCAAAACTTTGTTTGGGTCGAGCAAACTTGTATGTAAAGCGTTCCAATTCAAGCAATGGACTACTTAAATATCCTCGGATTTCAACTAAGAACCAGGGCGAAGTTATTAATAGCATGAGTCACCAAAAGGGCTTTGGCTCAGTTGATGGGTCCATTGAGAGATTTTGTTGATAAAACGTTAAAAGTTTGTTCAAGCAGGCCTGCAACTTTTGTGCCTTCATTTGGAAAGAGTTGTCAGCCTATTCCTTGTATGATGGACAATGGCTGGTGTCAAAAAGCATCCGGGGTCAGGTGTTCCCGTCAATTCACACATTTTGTAGATTAATAGCATGTGTCACTTTACGCTTATAAAAGGTTCAAATAAGAATAATACCAGTCTAGGCTGTCAAGATCGTGTGTAAACTCGTAGGATCGTACGAGTTTACGTGTTTACTAGCTAAAATCGTGTAGGATCGTAAGTAAGATCGTGGGATCGCAAGTAAGATCGTAGGATCGTCAGGCGATCCGAGTTCACTTTTTTTTTATATATATCTTTTTAGTCCATCTCACTTGCTTAAGCCAAAAAATAAACGTGTGTTTTACTAATGTCTAATAAGTAAACCACTGTTGTTTCATTTTTTAAATAGATTATAGTTTATACCTAGTTTTCTACTTTTCTAAATAGATTATAGTCTAAAAGTGTTCAATAATTCAATTTACTTTACTTCATTGTAATTAAACTAATCTTAAAAAGGTGAAGATCGGTGGGATCACCCTGGTCCCATGCATCCTAAGGATGCCAACCGGACCCTCCCCCAAGGACCCGGCCCCTGGCAATGAGCACTGTCCCAGCCGACGTATACTTATCGCGGAGGTGGGCTTTGAACCCGGCCATTTTCTTCAATAGGTCCTCACGACCAATCAATCTGAGCATTTGCGGTGGGGGGATGGTACCAAATGATCTTTAGTGCCATGGAAGAGGTTTGAACCCGGGTCTATTGACCCAAGCTCAAAGCTCTTACCAATGGACTAAAGGATCATTAAGCGTATGTTTTGAAATGCTACTAATGAAGTGTTTGTTTCCTTGAAATCATGTAGATGGCTCGTATGTTTTGAGGCTAAATCTTTAATTTAACGATTAAAACTTGATTTTTTTGTGTTTTATTATTATTTTGGTGTTTGAAATTTGAACTTTATCATTTTCAAGAGAATATTATATGAATTTATCTTTGATGTTGAGTAGAAATGTAAAACAGTTTGACTCGTTTATCATTTTTTTTTTTTTTTTTTTTTTAATGATTTAACATAATAACGGATTACAATAAGATGGCAGGCAAACGGGCAACAAGCTGTGCCGCAACCCCCTTTTGAATAGCAAAACCAATTCTACTAAAAATGAATTTTTGTGACTTAGGGGTCGCAAAATTACTTTGCACAACCCGTTGAACCCTAGTCAAAAACTCCACAGATGCCGAAGCTAGGAACCCAAATGTATCAAAAGCAAAAGGGGTAAATACGTGTTGATTCTCTAAACAAGCTTTCTCGTGTTTAGAAACTTTGCTCGATTCGCTTTCAACGCGCTTGTCCCGCAACAAACCCATTGTCCCCTTAGCCCAACAAGAGGGACACTCGGTAAGATCCACACAAGCATGTTTCCCCGGCCCATCCAAACACAAGTATATCACTGGCCGTAAGTAGACCTCCCTTCAAGCGGATCTGTCAGAAAGTTCACGGGGGCCTCTTATTTAGAAGAAATTTCTGCTCGTTTAAGAACATCATACGAACATCCCTAACCAAATCATGCACGTATTTGAAACCCCGGTAACTCCTTGCAATGGACCGCATGCTCGCCAAAGGAATCTAAACAAACCTTCTAAGTGCAGACCGGGCAAGGCTCATCACCGGAAACAGAGGGATCATTAGCCGGTACTTAAGGATAGTCCGGTACTCGTGGCCGACATATGTTGGCCTAACCCTTCAATGGGGATAACCGTCAAGAAATCTTGAGCATGAGGAACTCGGAGACATTCAAACACCGCTTTTTTGCCTTTAGGGGATAAATCGAACTTCTCTCCCAAACTGACGATTCCACTAAAAGGGCACACGCCAAAACATTTTGGGCTTTAGGTGGTGCGGTGTCCTTGTTAGAGAAACCGCTAAGATCGAAATCGAAGGGACATGCGCTTAGCGATCCATTGCATACCCATAATCGAGTCAACCCCATCAATACCACATCCCCAGAAGAATGTGATCCTCAGAACTCAAGATTGGCTACTCGAAAATACAAAGCATAAGTAGATACATCCTCAACCGAACATAAACCCAACCCACAAACCGAAGCCTGGGGGATGCGAGCCTCCATTGAAAATCCCCAAAAAAGGGCCCCCACAAACCACAATGGCCTCTATTGCCTTCCGAAGGCCATTGTCAAAAACAGAAACAGCTTCCCCTATATGTTTATCATTTGTTTACAAACTATGACAAATTGGTAGTGTTAATACAAATATCGTCATTAAACGTTATTTATATTTTTGATCTTTGCCTAAGTTTTGTTAACGACAAAAGTAAATTTAATTTATAAAAGCTTAAAGCTTGTCAAGTTTATTAGATATTAAAACAAGTTTTCTCAAACAATATATTCATCATTCAAGCATTTACATTTATGATTAGTAACATCTTGATATGACTCTAATCATTATGTATGATAGTAGTTTGTAGAATGTGTTAGGTTCTTAAAACCAAACACTACTTAAGCATTTGCATATTTCTATAAATAGTAATACAACATTTGACATCATGTATTACATCATGGAAATCATTGGAAGATTCCATTAGATATTTTGTGAAGATTTGTACTCTTCATATCTTGCACAATCTCACTTAGATAGAGTTGACTTTAGGCAAGCTTTGATATCTTGACTGCCGACCGGGCGGTACCAAATTGGTACACGGGCGGAACCCTTTTAAGGGGTCCGCCGTCCGTGACGCCTCGTCCAATTTGGCTATAAATAGCAATGCCAAGCCAAGTAGTTTCTCATCCCTTTCTAACATACTCTCATACATATCTTCTCTCTAACCTTTCTAACTCGGTTTCAGATCATATTAGTGATCTCTTTGTAGCAAAGAAGATCAAGTCATATTCAAGCTTCAACGAGAAGTTGGAAGTCTTGTTTGTTTAGTGTTGTATGATCTAGTGTTGATCCATACTTCATTGTTGTATCAAACCATCATAATCTTGTGAGTGTGAGTGGTTAGTATTTTAGTCCTCAAAATACATTGTGTGTGGGAGTAGTTGTACCCTTGGAAAGAACTCGACATCTAGCTTAGTGTCGGAAATAGTGTAAGCAAGTGTAAAGGTTTTCTCCGCCGGTGAAAGGAGCTTGTTGACTAGTGAAGTTAAACTCTCAAGTGTGAGACTCGAGGAGTGGAGTAGGGCAAGGAAAAAGAGTCCTTGTAGAGCGAACCACTATAAACAACTTGTTGTGGTTTGATCATTTCTTTCCTTATTTACTTATTACATATTGCTTGCATATTTCATTAACATACTTAAGATCAATATCAATTGATCTTTCAATAAGTTTCAAAACAAAGATTTTAATCGGTAAACTATTCAACCCCCTTCTAGTTTTCTACAATTGGTAACAGAGCCTCGTTGCTCAAGAATTTCTAAAATAACTTGTATTTTATAAACTTGAAACGATCCATGGATTCTGAAAACTTTAAAGAAGGGCAATCTATGCAAAGACCACCACTCTTTGAAACCAATGGATTTATCTATTGGAAAAACCGTTTTGAAACATATGTAAAATCAAAAGATATAGATCTTTGGTTAATTATTGTTAAAGGAGATTTTAGTTCTACAACAAAGGATATTTCCGTTGATGAACAAAAGAAATTAGTTGCTAAAAATAATGAAGCTAAAATGATGCTTTATAATGCTTTACCTAGAAAAGAATATGAAAGAATTTTTATGTGTGAAACCGCCAAAGATATTTGGGAATCTTTAATTGTTACACATCAAGGTAATTCACAAGTCAAGGATAACAAAATTGATCTTCTTGTTCAACAATATGAACAATTTGTTATCCCTGAAGATGAAACCATTGATTGTGGCTTTGCTCGCTTTAACACTATCATTACATCACTTAAAGCACTTGATGAATCTTTTCGTAGTAAGAACTTTGTCGGGAAATTTCTTAGAGCACTCCATCCAAAATGGAGAGCTAAAGTGACCGCCATTGAAGAATCAAAAGATCTCTCAATAATGTCACTAGACGAGCTAATTGGCAACCTCAAAGTTCACGAAATGGTAATGGAGAAAGATTCGGAGATCATCAAAGGAAGAAAGGAGAAGATCAAATCTATTGCTCTTAAAGCAAAGCGGAATCAAGCGATGATGGTGAATCTTGTTCCGATAGTGAAGATGAGGAGTATGCCATGGCCGTTAGAGATTTCAAGAAGTTCTTTAGAAGAAGAGGAAAGTTTGTAAGACAACCTCGAGAAGAAAAGAAGCCATTCCGAAAAGATCGGGATGATAAGAAGATCAAAGGTGAAAGAAAGTGTTTTAGATGTGGTGATGCAAGTCATCTCATAGGAGAATGTCCCAAGCCACCTAAAAGCAAAACTCAACGAGCTTTTGTAAGTGGTGCTTGGAGTGATAGTGAAGACGATGAAGAATCAAGCAAGGAAGAGATCGCTCTAATGGCACATGAGTCAAATGAGGTACTTTCCGACTCTTCTTATTCTTCTATAGATGATGACACCTTGCAAAAACAATATAATCAATTGTGTGAGCTAAGTCTAAAAATCATAACTAAAAATAAATTTCTAAAAACTAAAAAGGAGTTTTTGGAAAATGAGGTATATGAGTTAAAAGAAAAAGCAAAATGACTTGAAAAAGGAAAAGCAAATGACGATGATTGTAAATCATGTCAAGAGCTTAATCTTGAAATAGAAAAACTAAAGCTCACACAAGAAGTTTTAATAGAAAACAATTCTAAGTTTAAAAGGTTTAACAAAAACATCGCTATTGCCGATGAAATAGTTAAAATCCATAAAACACCATGAGACATGAATGGGCTAGGTTTTAATGAAGTATTAATTCCAAAGAGTCAAAACAAAACGGCCGTAAAAGGGACGAACATTCTCAATCAAAATTGCTGGCCAGACAATGCAGACGGACCGCATCGGAACCAAAATAAGGGTTCCGTCCGGTTGTGCAAAATGGTACCGGATACTTGTAATCAGAATGTTACATAATATAATGACCGTCTTGAATTTGTTAAAGTAACAAAGAAAACCAATGATAATGTTAAACTAAAACCAGCCATTATATCAGGAGTAGGACTTGTTAAAAATGAATTTAGATCTAAAACTACTCAACAACGATATAAAACTTCTTTTGCCAAACGCCCCTTTCCTAAGAGCAACCACAACGTTCAACCTAACTACCAACACAACGGTTGGAATCAAAACTTTCCTAGACCATATCAAACTCCATATTACATGCCATGGAACCCTTACCCATCATTTCCATACATGAATCAAATAAATGGTATGTTTAACCCAAACGGACCCATGAGATATTGGGGACTAAATGTTTGAGTTATTAAACTTCTTAGGTATGCTTGAAAGTTGGATTGGAACCTGATGAATGGATTAAAGATAGTGGATGCTCACGATACATGACGGGCAACAAAAGTCTCTTCTCATCATACCAAGAGTATGACGGAGGTAATGTCACTTTCGGTAGCAATCTCAAAAGCAAAATCATTGGCAAAGGTACAATTGCTCATAACTCTCTAACTATTGAAAATGTTGCTCATGTGGATAGGTTAGGATTTAATCTACAATAGGTTAGAAGATGGTATTTTCTTTAACCAATCTAAATATATAAAAGACATGCTTAAAAAATTTGGTCTTGAAGATTCCAAACCAACTAAAACACCCATGTCCTCGGACACTAAACTCACCAAGGACGAAGAAGGTGAATCCGTAGATAACACTAAATATAGAGGAATGATTGGTAGCCTACTCTATCTTACGGCTAGTAGACCCGACATTATGTTTAGTGTTTGTCTATGTGCTCGCTTTAAAGAAAACCCAAAGGCATCACACTTAGAAGCATTAAAAAGGATTTTTAGATATATTAAGGGAACAACATGTTTAGGATTATGGTATCCCAAAGGAACGAGTATTAAAACCATAGTGTATGCCGATTCGGATCATGCCAGTGATTATGTCGATAGAAAAAGTACAAGTGGTATTTGTACTTTTGTTGGACATTGTCTCACCTCATGGTTTGCAAAGAAGCAAACGTCTTTAGCCATCTCTACTACTGAAGCGAATACGCCTCTTAGGAAAAGCATGTCAACAAGCTCTTTGGATGAAGCAAGCTCTCGTAGACTACTGAATTCATCTCAACGACATTGTAATACTTTGCGACAACAAAGGAGCCATCGATCTCGAAAAAATCCCGCTCAACATGCTCGTACTAAGCACATTGAAATCCGTCATCACTTTCTTCGCGACAATGTTCAAAAAGGAAACATTTCAATCGAGAAAGTATCCTCCAAAGACAACATTGCCGACATCTTAACTAAACCTCTTAAACGAGAACCTTTTAATCTTCTTAGACTTGGTTTAGGGTTAATGGAACCAAACATGTAGGATAAACATAGCCTAAAACATTAGAATAGTCAAACCAAAACATTATGCCTTATATCATGTAGCCACGGCACAAACGACAACACGGACGAACCATTATTTGGTGCCGCCCGTCCGTGGTGCCTCTAGCGTAAAATCCGCTATATACATAACATCTTCTTCCTCACAACCCACTTTACCAAAACGTGTAAAACTTAAACCAAGCTCATTATTGTCATCTTCCCACTTACTAATCACTGAAGATAACATCATTGTAAGTATCCTAACTACATTCCATCTCTTAATTCTGAGTCTAGGATTCTTATTTATGCACAAAACTATCACAAATTATTACATGGGGTTTTATGTATGTTTTTATACCAAATATGAATTCAATTGGCAAATTGCATAACTAGTCATTCAAATTAGGTGCTACATTATCATATTGCATAAACAAATCATGTTTCCCACTAATTAATAGATAATAAATATAAGGCCTTATTCAAACAACCAAACACCCCATGTCAAAAGTTTTGAAAAGCTTCTCACTTGTAGGAAAACATTTTTCATTGCTAATACAAATAGAAACGTTAGAATTTTCATCACTTGCATGCTCTTGAATACTAAAGGTATTGCATAACTAATATGCACTCCCGGATATATTCAAATGTAGCCACATTGAATTAGGAGCATTTGGGTTATCTCATGGTATTTGCCAAACACCCCACTAAAACCATTTTGTGCATAAAATGAGTCGAGATAACCGCAACTCCAAATTGTTTTCATATAGGCACACACTAGAATCAAAAACGTTAAAATTTATTTTCATTTTTTTTAACATATTAATTCTTGTCCTTAGGAATAACCATGGTAGCCGCAAGATTCTATGATCACAAAGACACTCTTAACTACATTCCCAAACACCACAAAACCAAAGGACTCACCAAGGAACAAGTAGAAATATTTAGGGGTCTAGAATCAAGGTATTTCCACGAGGGTAGAACCATTCACCCATCCTTCCTTGAGCATACCAATCTTCGTGAAGAACTAGCCGCCATTCAATTCGATTGTCTTCTTGACATTGATGAACCAATTTGTCCTAGGTTCGTGTTAGAATTCTATGCTAGTGTGACCGGTTTTAGTGATGAAGATGATGATGAATTTTGTCTTAGCTTTAGAATCAACCAAAATGACTACACCATCACCTTAAGTGAATTTGCTAGAGTACTAGGAATTCCCAACCGAGGAACTTGTGTCTACACGGATAAGTGGTCACTCACCGCCCTTGATGCAATCAATGACCGCTCTTCTCCCTATCTAACCCGTTTGGCTGATAAGGATGTCATCCGTGAACACCTTTTAACCCAAAACGGATACAACCCGAGTAACCCGAAAGGGAAAAGAGGTAGATCGAGATCCATATGGAATGGAGCTAAATGAACTTAAGCACGAATTTAAGAAATGGGAGGAGTTACTTAGAGCAAACGTCATTAGCACCATAGGGAATAGGGATCACATAAACGCTTGTCTTTGCCACATGCTCTACAACTTGTCCACCCGACAACCATTCAACTTAGCCTACTACATAGCTAGGAGAATGATTGATATTCCAACTCGAGGATCCGTTGCTCTTACCATACGGATGCTTCTCACCCGCCTCTATAGAAACTTCGCTCCAATTCCACCAACCCCAAAAGGGATGCACCTTCACTATGATCTCATCCCTCACATCTTTGTACCTTTGAGTGATGCTCGAGTTGCTAAGACTAAAGGCAAGAGAGCTAAACCTCCAACTCCTTCATCATCATCATCAAATAGCTCCGAGGATGGTCTTCCAAGCTCTCATCTTCCACCTCATGAGTATTACGCATCTCTTCCCGAGATTGAGAATGAATCCGCAGAATTCAAGCAAACTAAGGGAATGTTCAAGTGCCTTGGTAGGATGATGAACAAGATTTACAAGAAATTAGACAAATAAGGGTACTTTAAGGAGTGTTTGGAACAATGCATTATCGTTAATGTTTGACACTATTTAGTTGCTTTTATTATGTAGGATGATAATATAACTTGAAACAATGGTGTATGCTAACAATCTCATGCAGGGGGATAGCACAAATATGCTATCAAATTTTACCCATTTTTACTATATTGTGAAAATCAATAAGCCTTGCTCAAAATCTATGCTCCACTATGTTTACATATGTGTTATTTACTTTTCCTAACTAGAAATGTTTAGTATAACATCTTTTGAGAAAAATTTCGGTTTCGAAATTTGCCCGACACCTAAAAACGAACTCTAACCAATTTTCAAGACTCCACGGATCCACGGCACCATAATTTTGGTACCGTCCTTTATATAGTTTGGTACCGCCATACCTGCAAGGCAGACAGGCGGCACCCTTTTAGGGTACCGTCCGTGTATGTTTTGGTGCCGTGGATCCTCCGGTAATTTTCAATTTCGACTCTTTCGTGATTCCAAATTATCTTCCATCACTTATAAATCAATCTTAACTAGTTTATACTGGTATTAGAACTAGTATTATGTACTAAGGTGTATAAGAAATCCATTTCCCACCAAATTTCAAAAATTTGAAAAATCCACCCAAGGAGCCCTTTGGCATAAAGGAAGGAACCAAAATTTTGGTACCTTCAAATCCGTGGGTAATCTGAATATTAGGAAATTCCACTCACTAGAACACATTTATTGCATATCTTTTCTTCTTCACTCCATCTTCTTTGAATGGATTGACTTGGGTGATATGACTAGCATTCAACCCACTTCCAAATCATTAGGAACCTCATCCCTTCAATGGTTCAACATCAAATCAAACCATTTCTCAACAATTTCTTACCTCTATAAATTGAAAGGCTTTACCATGATCATCCTCACACCTTCTTCATTCTCACTACTATCTAGCAAATCAAAACCCAAGTTAAAATGACTAAATCATCACCAAAACCTTGCAAGAAAACCGCTAGAATTAGCGTAAGGCCTTGTTGCTTTGTTCATCTTAGCTCATCATCCGAATCTTCACCACTCACAATCTCATCTCCCATTAGAGATGATACAAATCTTACCCTAGCTACACCCACTTCATCACACATTGTGATCACCACTCCACCACCAACCAAAACACCTACTTCACCTCCACCGGCACCCATCCAAACATCCAAAACACCCTCACCACCTTCACCAAGGTCTCCCACTCTCACTCCCATGGAGTTATTTTCAACTCCACCAACATCACCAAATCCTTTCCTAGAGGACTTGGAGGACTTGCCCCCTAGGCCAAGTCATCCACCACCATTGCCATCTTTTGGCACAATTGAGCGAATCGCTCATGAGTCACCGCGGTCATTCATTGACCCAAACGCCCCATTAGGGCCAAAACCTCTCCTTTTTCACCCCATTCACAAGGACATTCATGGTCCTTTATACGGGGATCATCCACTTCCATCATCAATGTCCCCTCATATTGAGGACATTCCGGAGTGCATGTGGGATGATAATCCCACTCGAGAGGAGATTCAAGCCGAACTCCACAACCTCCACCAATTCAAAGGCATGGTGGATTCTCACTTAAGTGAGACAATGCAAATGCAAAATGCTTTGCTTGCATCCATCATGACCACTCCAAACATTCCCAACACCACCAACACATCCACCATTCCACCACCACAACCTCCCCAAACTTTCTTCCCTCCAAGGCATGGTTGCTCTACTTGTGAGCAAACGGGTCAAACCGTGGAACGGACTAGGGTTATGGTCCATGACTTCCACGAAGAAATGAGGTTCATCCTCAACCACATTCTTGAGCGTCTCAACGCTCTTTCCCATCCACCATCACTTTAGGATGGTTTTAGAATCGTCTTTCTTTTATTTGCTTTCTTAGGATTATTTTTATTTCTTGTACTCAAAACACATCATTGTGTGCTCTTTTCATGCTCTTGATTCATGAAAAATTTTAACTAATGAATGTTGTTTATCATATTGTTGGTGTCATTACATAGTGCTTAGAAATGCTTGTGAATGATCATTATTACTAACATTTTTTTTAGCTTTATTTTCACAATCCATGTATCTTCCCATTAAAGCACCCAAATTAGGGGAGCTTTGAACAAGGGGGAGAGAATAGCTCGGGCTCATTACATTCCGCATAGCATCTTCTTTTTGTTGAGACAAAAAGGGGAGAAATATAGAACTTTGAAATTATTTATATTTGACTTTTCCAAAAAGTCAAATGCATACATTTGACTTTCTAAAAGTCAAACATGAACTCTCATTGATAATACTTGACTTTTCTTAAAAAAGTCAAACTGCATACTTTGACTTTCTGCAAAAGTCAACATCATGCATCAACTAGTGAATTCTTTGACTTTCATAAAAAAGTCAAATTTCATACACTTGCATTATCATTTCCTTTTCAAGTTCTAAAACTAATATTTTTATAACTCTTGTACAAACTTTGTTTCTTTTATAAAAATAAAATTTATATTTTGTCCTCAACAAAAGGGGGAGATTGTTAATACAAATATCGTCATTAAACGTTATTTATATTTTGATCTTTGCCTAAGTTTTGTTAACGACAAAAGTAAATTTAATTTATAAAAGCTTAAAGCTTGTCAAGTTTATTAGATATTAAAACAAGTTTTCTCAAACAATATATTCATCATTCAAGCATTTACATTTATGATTAGTAACATCTTGATATGACTCTAATCATTATGTATGATAGTAGTTTGTAGAATGTGTTAGGTTCTTAAAACCAAACACTACTTAAGCATTTGCATATTTCTATAAATAGTAATACAACATTTGACATCATGTATTACATCATGGAAATCATTGGAAGATTCCATTAGATATTTTGTGAAGATTTGTACTCTTCATATCTTGCACAATCTCACTTAGATAGAGTTGACTTTAGGCAAGAGTTGATATCTTGACTGTCGGATCTGGCGGTACCAAATTGGTACAGAACCCTTTTAAGGGGTCCCGGTCCGTCGACGCCTCTGTCCAATTTGGCTATAAATAGCAATGCCAAGCCAAGTAGTTTCTCATCCCTTTCTAACATACTCTCATACATATCTTCTCTCTAACCTTTCTAACTCGGTTTCATATCATATTAGTGATCTCTTTTGTAGCAAAGAAGATCAAGTCATATTCAAGCTTCAACGCGAAGTTGGAAGTCTTGTTTGTTTAGTGTTGTATGATCTAGTGTTGATCCATACTTCATTGTTGTATCAAACCATCATAATCTTGTGAGTGTGAGTGGTTAGTATTTTAGTCCTCAAAATACATTGTGTGTGGGAGTAGTTGTACCCTTGGAAAGAACTCGACATCTAGCTTAGTGTCGGAAATAGTGTAAGCGATGTGTAAAGGTTTTCTCGGTGAAAGGAGCTTGTTGACTAGTGAAGTTAAACTCTCGAGTGTGAGACTCGGGGAGTGGAGTAGGGCAAGGAAAAAGAGTCCTTGTAGGCCGAACCACTATAAACAACTTGTTGTGGTTTGATCATTTCTTTCCTTATTTACTTATTACATATTGCTTGCATATTTCATTAACATACTTAAGATCAATATCAATTGATCTTTCAATAAGTTTCAAAACAAAGATTTTAATTGGTAAACTATTCAACCCCCTTCTAGTTTTCTACAATTGGTACCAGAGGCTCGTTGCTCAAGAATTTCTAAAATAACTTGTATTTTATAAACTTGAAACGATCCATGGATTCTGAAAACTTTAAAGAAGGGCAATCTATGCAAAGACCACCACTCTTTGAAACCAATGGATTTATCTATTGGAAAAACCGTTTTGAAACATATGTAAAATCAAAAGATATAGATCTTTGGTTAATTATTGTTAAAGGAGATTTTAGTTCTACAACAAAGGATATTTCCGTTGATGAACAAAAGAAATTAGTTGCTAAAAATAATGAAGCTAAAATGATGCTTTATAATGCTTTACCTAGAAAAGAATATGAAATAATTTTTATGTGTGAAACCGCCAAAGATATTTGGGAATCTTTAATTGTTACACATCAAGGTAATTCACAAGTCAAGGATAACAAAATTGATCTTCTTGTTCAACAATATGAACAATTTGTTATCCCTGAAGATGAAACCATTGATTGTGGCTTTGCTCGTTTTAACACTATCATTACATCACTTAAAGCACTTGATGAATCTTTTCGTAGTAAGAACTTTGTCAGGAAATTTCTTAGAGCACTCCATCCAAAATGGAGAGATAAAGTGACCGCTATTGAAGAATCAAAAGATCTCTCAATAATGTCACTAGACGAGCTAATTGGCAACCTCAAAGTTCATGAAATGGTAATGGAGAAAGATTCGGAGATCATCAAAGGAAGAAAGGAGAAGATCAAATCCGATGCTCTTAAAGCAAAGCGGAATCAGCGATGATGGTGAATCTTGTTTCGATAGTGAAGATGAGGAGTATGCCATGGCCGTTAGAGATTTCAAGAAGTTCTTTAGAAGAAGTGGAAAGTTTGTAAGACAACCTCGAAGAAGAAGCCATTCAAAAGATGGGATGATAAGAAGATTAAAGGTGAAAGAAAGTGTTTTAGATGTGGTGATGCAAGTCATCTCATAGGAGAATGTCCCAAGCCACCTAAAAGCAAAACTCAACGAGCTTTTGTAAGTGGTGCTTGGAGTGATAGTGAAGACGATGAAGAATCAAGCAAGGAAGAGATCGCTCTAATGGCACATGAGTCAAATGAGGTACTGTCCGACTCTTCTTATTCTTCTATAGATGATGACACCTTGCAAAAACAATATAATCAATTGTGTGAGCTAAGTCTAAAATCATAACTAAAAATAAATTTCAAAAACTAAAAAGGAGTTTTGGAAAATGAGGTATATGAGTTAAAAGAAAAAGCAAAACGACTTGAAAAAGGAAAAGCAAATGATGATGATTGTAAATCATGTCAAGAGCTTAATCTTGAAATAGAAAAACTAAAGCTCACACAAAAAGTTTTAATAGAAATTGATTCTAAGTTTAAAAGGTTTAACAAGAACATCGCTCTTGCCGATGAAATAGTTAAAATCCATAAAACACCGGGAGACATGAATGGGCTAGGTTTTAATGAAGTATTAATTCCAAAGAGTCAAAACAAAACAAAAGGAGAACATCAAAAATTGACGGAACCAAAATAAGGGTTCCGTCCGTTGTAAAATAGTACTCTGGATACTTCAAACAGTAATGTTCGTGACCGTCTTGAATTTGTTAAAGTAACAAAGAAAACCAATGATAATGTTAAACTAAAACCAGCCATTATATCTGGAGTAGGACTTGTTAAAATGAATTTAGATCAAAAACTACTCAACAACGATATAAAACTTCTTTTGCCAAACGCCCCTTTCCTAAGAGCAACCACAACGTTCAACCTAACTACCAACACAACGGTTGGAATCAAAACTTTCCTAGACCATATCAAACATTACATGCCATGGAACCCTACCCATCATTTCCATACATGAATCAAATAAATGGTATGTTTAACCCAAACGGACCCATGAGATATTGGGGACCAAATGTTTGAGTTATTCGCTTCTAAGGTATGCTTGAAAGTTGGATTGGAACCTGATGAATGGATTAAAGATAGGATGCTCACCACATGACGGGCAACAAAAATCTCTTCTCATCATACCAAGAGTATGACGGAGGTAATGTCACTTTCGGTAGCAATCTCAAAAGCAAAATCATTTGCAAATGTACGATTGCTCATAACTCTCTAACTATTGAAAATGTTGCTCATGTGAATAGGTTAGGATTTAATCTACAATAGGTTAAGATGGTATTTTCTTTAACCAATCTAAATATATAAAAGACATGCTTAAGAAATTTGGTCTTGAAGATTCCAAACCAATTAAAACACCCATGTCCGGACACTAAACTCGAAGGTGAATCCAGATAACACTAAATATAGAGGAATGATTGGTAGCCTACTCTATCTTGCTAGTAGAACATTATGTTTAGTGTTTGTCTATGTGCTCTCTTTCAAGAAAACCCAAAGGCATCACACTTAGAAGCATTAAAAAGGATTTTTAGATATATTAAGGGAACAACATGTTTAGGATTATGGTATCCCAAAGGAACGAGTATTGAAACCATAGTGTATGCCGACTTCGGATCATGGTGATTATGTCGATAGAAAAAGTACAAGTGGTATTTGTACTTTTGTTGGACATTGTCTCACCTCATGGGTTGCAAAGAAGCAAACGCTTTAGCCATCTCTACACCTTTGGCCGAATCGTCTCAAAAAGCATGTCAACAAGCTCTTGGATGAAGCAAGCTCTGAGACTACATTCATCTCAACGACATTGTGATACTTTCAACAAGGGAGCCATCGATCTCAAAAAAATCCCGTTCAACATGCTCATTTAAGCACATTGAAATCCGTCATCACTTTCTTGCGACAATGTTCAAAAGGAAACATTTCAATCGAAAGTATCCTCCGGACAACATTGCCAACGTCTTAACTAAACCTCTTAAACGAGAACCTTTTAATCATCTTAGACTTGGTTTAGGGTTAATGGAACCAAACATGTAGGATAAACATAGCCTAAAACATTAGAATAGTCAAACCAAAACATTATGCCTTATAAACAGAGCCACGGCACCAAACGACAACACGGAGGAACCAATTATTGGTGCCGTGTCGCTATATACATAACATCTTCTTCCTCACAACCCACTTTACCAAAACGTGTAAAACTTAAACCAAGCTCATTATTGTCATCTGGTCCGTGGTGCCTACAGAAGCAAATCTGCTATATACAGGCTTGATACCAGTATAGAAATTGAACAACTAGCAACAACCGAATAAACAACTAGAAATTGAACAACTAGAAAAAAGCCAGCTCAAAACCGAGTCACTAGCAACAGCCGGTTCATGTGAACTGCCACCCCAGAAAAGAAAACCCAGTTCGCAAATAGTTCAAAACCCGGTTGAAATCATAGCGAATTGGTCAAGAAAAAGGGTCTTTTAAAACTAGCTGGGCCCCCGAGTATTTGCTGACTCACCATATTAGCCCCTTGCCAATTTCCATAACATTAATGCATAGGTGATTTTGAATACAAAGCCGACTAATTTTAGGGGTTTGAACTTACCGTCACATAAACTTGTTTGCACTTAGCAGAAATTGAACTTAAACCTTAAACATTTTAAAATAATACTATGCAGCATCGTTTTTTACTACTTCGCCTTACCTATCTTTAACTTTTTCGCCTTTGCAATATTTTTCTTTTGAGCTCTACAATTAATCTCGTACAATTTTTGTAACATCCCGATTTTTAAATAAAGTAGTAACGGATATATCTATTATTTTAGTGGAATGAATAGAAAAGTCCCACTTTGACAGTATTAAAAATATATTAGCGGGGACTTGATATGTACATAATATATGACCAATTTGCAATACATCCTAACTACAGGGGACTAATTATGTCAAGTGCTTAAGTTTGTGGGAATTACCAAAATACCCTTGGTCCTTATCCTTTTATTACTTATACAGAGTCGGTTAAAAAAAAGGGATATATACTCTCCTCTTTATCCATTATTACTAAAAAAAGAAAAGAAGAACCAGGAAAACATATTTCTTCACTTTGAAGAATTCTATAGATATCTTGATCTTTGTCAAAGCCCTATCAAGAATCAAGCAAAGATATCAAGGCTTGAATGGTTATTATGAATCAAGAGCTTAAGAGGTTATTGTGTTCTTCTCCAATATCAAGTAAGTGATGAATTATATGTGTAAACAAGAATACAAGTTATGTGGTTATGATTAGCAAGTGTTATACATGATTATGTGATGAATTCAAGATTTATCATTTATGATTATGTATATGATTATTAGGGTTTATGATGGGATTATGTTAAAATCAGATTAAGAGATCTTAGGAGGTGTTTATATGATTTTTGGATTTAACTCAAACACCCCTTAATGATATTAGTGTGTTATAAGATGTTAAATGAGTTGCTGAAATTTTCAGCAATGATTAGTCATGTTTGAAAAATCATATAAAATTGATAGAAGCTCGGATTGAATCATGGCCGGACTTTCTGGAAAGCCTAAGGTGTCTACTTCAGTTGTATTCATAAATTTTTTGCTCATTTAGTAGTTAAGTTGGTCTAAAACGTGATTTGGTACAGCAATGGCTGATCCTGAAATGTGCAGCAAACCGAACTTTAAAAATTCATACCGGATAGACCGTAGCTCCGTTTGGAGCGTTCTATACCTTTTCGGAAAGGGAAAATAGTGTACTTTCATGGAAAAATATCCTCATGACCTGTTTCAGTAGTTAAGTCAGTCAAAATGAGGCATTTGCAGGCTGCTGCAGAAAATCAGCAAACGCGTTGTTAAGTGTTTTGATGATTATGACATGATATGATGTTTTTACAAGTCCCGGGTGATTATATGCTATGATAGCTTATGTTCTCAGCCCATATGGTTATAATACATGTTATGAAAGTATAGAACTGTAACACCCCAACCCGACAAGGGTAGAAGTGTCACATTCTGGTGTCATATCAGAACATACAATTAAAAGCGGAAGTCTTAAGAATAAGGTATCAAGTCATTTAAACAATGACTTACAAGGAAAGTTACATAATCCAAAATGTTTAAATTTAAAATTAGATCTCCAAACAATAGCCCGACAAAATAAATCCAAATAATAAGGTAACTAGGGTTGGTCCACTCAGATAATCCGACTCTCAGGCCATCAAAGCCCATCTTCAAACCTAACACCGCCAAGGAAAGAAATGCGGCTGAGCTTAAAAGCTCAGAAATGAGCAGATATAACAAAATGAAAGCTAAAGAAAATCTAAAATGCAAAATGAAACAAAGGAAACGGATAACAAAGTCGCAGCGAAATGAGAACAATGAGTCAATGAGGATCCTGCAGAACAAAATTATACGGATATCCAAAACGAACAAATAACAAGGAGAACGAAGCAACGCAAAGCATCGATGACATATAAACAAGCACATACAAACCAGACATACAAGAACTGAAACATAAGAAAACATAGCAGGCGTCGCATCAACACAACGTATATGTCATATAATCAATTCAGGAAATCAGAATACATACGAGCCAAACAGATTTCTACAGGAATGCGGAAGCAATTAATTACTAAGTGAGCATGGCAATCACACAGGTCAAAACCCTTAGTTGAAAACATAACCAGTATCATAACAACGGAAGTACTAAAGGCAGTCAAAACATGGCAGTTACACGTAACAAGTAGGAATACAGTATGAACAATATAATTGAATAAATTAAAGACATTGCAGGGCAACTAAACCAATTAACAAGCCATACGTCACAAGTTAAACCATTTACCCAATCAAACCGTAGCATAAACAAAAATGCAAACATGGCAGGTCAACAACAAGCAGATAAGGATACTATCAGGTAATCATAGTCCACAAAATTAACTGAATAAAGTATACATGATAAAATGACAAAACTATCGATTACACACTAGCATGGTCACCGACAATTGAGAGGGTCACATAACAGCGAGATCACATATCATCGATGAAAACAGCAAATCGATAACCGCATATTAATCATATCGTAGCAGGGTAATCAATAGTCACATAAGACATGAATAGCATAATCAAATCTAATAAATATATAATAACCCGGTACGTGAATGGAGCCTTAGTTTGAAGTAACAGAATGAAAGTGTGACATATCAATGAAATGAAGTATCTATATCTTGGTAAAAGTGAGTCATATAAGGGTACTGAGTAATGAACAATTAATACAGACTATGGTGCATTGGGGAATACGGAAGGTACAATATAGGTATATAAAAAAATGTAAGGGTTTTCAAAAATCTACCACGAGCCCGGAAACATATCATATCATATCATATCATATCATATCATATCATAAGTAGCCATTGTATTCGGAGGGGTGACCTCGGAATACCATATATAATAGGAGGGGAGACCTCAGTAACCAATGGAGTAGCTAGCTCCCAGACATGTGAAGACGCGTATTGCACACGACATCATTCACCAGACAAATCATATCATATCAGATAATAGAACAGATCTAGGATGCATCCATACGCCCCAACCTACATATACAAAATATGCTCCACCATCAAGAGACGTGGCAAAACATCACTCTACTGCCCTAGAGTCATGTCGAGAGGTGCATCGACACGGACATGGAACCCCCATGAATAGTGAAATAATGGCTCGGGTGTCAAACTAACTTAGGTCAAACGAAAGTCGAAGTAACACGGATCATAGTTAATCATACAGGTCAAACAGAAATACATATCAGAAGGTTCATAATCATAAGGTCCAAATCAGAAAGTCCAAATCAGATATAGCAAGGTTCAACAAACAGAAGTTTCAGACAACAGAGGTTCAGAAAAACAGAAGGGATTCATAGCAATGGCATAGGAAACCCTAATAAGCATAAGAGAAAGGCCAAAGAAAGAAAATCACGAGAAAGCTTTACTGAAAAGGTCGTCGAAATATATGTACCTTATTCGAAGCAAATCAACAATGAAAGCAAAATCAAGAAATGAGATCAATCCCGTCGCCCGGAACCTATATGAATTAGATAACGTTGCATAAGAATCAGATTACTCGTTTTAGACGGCTTTCCATTTTTAGCAGATTCCCACTTTTAGTAATCTTTACATTTTAAGTAACTTTCTATTTTAGGCAGGTTTCCATAATTAGTAACTTTCCATAAATGACAGGTTTCTATATTTAGTAAGTTTCCAAAATTAGCAAGTTTCCGTAGTTAGTAAGTTTAGCCAATTAGGATGCATTTAATGTCATATTAGGTTAAGTGAGTGTTATTATACTTTAAGGGTCATTTATGCCAAATTACACAAGTTTAGGTGTCTAAAGTGTAAATATTACAAAGTATAGGGTCCTAAGTGTAAATATAGCAAGTTTACTCTTTTTACTCATTAAATCTCGATATCATATAAAGAAACATGCATATAGTCGAGCCATATAAGTCGGGACGGATTCAGGTTAGCATGGTTTCAAAAGGGTCAAATCATGTGTCCATTGCATTTGATAATTTACGTATATAAGCATGACTTCATGCCAACAGAATATGTCTATCTTTTATTCCAAAATTGTATATTTATAAATAAGATTCCAATTAATGTAAAGCATGCATGCAAGTGCAACATGAGGTCACAAGATTCTTAAAGACGTAGTACAATAGGGTCGACATAATACACTTTCAAAATGATATTTTATGAGACAAAGGAGTCACCATTTATGTAGGAGATTTTTAACGTGTACAAGATCAGCTTATTCATGTCGAATGGATTTCCAAAACATTGATTACATATGTGTGTCGAGACACACACACTCTTCACCTTTGTTATTTCATGTGACGTTTAAAAGTACTTAATACGTGATGTTTTAAATGCATTCGAAAAGAAATCGTTTTCTACGACATGTAAACATACAAGAAGAGGGTTGAAGGGCAGGTGATACAATACCCTTTTCGTGAACGAGATGAAACAAGGAACCGAGGAAAACCACCCACGACCAGCAACCAATTCCCACGACTAGGCTTCCAAACCCACGACAGAACTAACCCAACACAGTTTCACGTCCACAGCAGCCAAGACCCACGATCAACACCCACGACAAACCGCCACACCTTTCGACCTCAAAAACTAACGACTAAAGTCTTACAGCAGCCTCAACACGAACCTAGAAACCCACGATTGACACGCCGCGTCCATAGCCCCTTGATCACGTCACAACTCCTTGTAGCTTCTTTGAATTCGTATGGAATGGGTAGGAGGTTTTCATGGCCGTCACTTTTGTTTAAAAAAATAGGGTTTGTGTGATTTTGATTTAGGTGAAAGTTAGTTAATATGGAGAGAAATAAATGGGAACAAATTATGGGATATTGGGCGTTTGATTTACGGACGAAAATAGGGTATAGGCGTTATTCTTGGGCCGAAATTATGGGAGTGGATTAATGACAAATCTCATTTCCTTAATTATAAAATGTCTAAATTTTTAATTTATTTGTAACTTGTATAAATATATATTTAGTCCATTTAACTTATATAATGTGTGAATTTATTTTGTAGACATAAGTAAGTGTTGAATTATTAAAGTCTTGTGTAATTCATTCATTAATTAAGTGGTTAACGTACTTAATGAACTTGACTTATTTTACGAACTTCATAATTATTAGATTGATGGGTATTATGGTCATTTAACATGTTCACGATTTTTTTAGGGTTTTACAAGAACCAAGTGACCATACTTGGTTAGCTTAGCTCGAGTTCGCGAGCATAGTAGTGCATGTTTGGCAAGATTTATGCCATAACTAGTTTATGAGTTTATGCATTATAGTTAGTTTATGTGTGCTTAGTTGCACTTATATTTGCATTATCATGTTATATTCATGCCAAGTTGTTATGTGTTAACATTATACGTGTTCATCTATCATGATATAGGTGTTCGAGACATATTCAGAATCATTCATCTTGCATTATACGGCCCAAGTGAGTAACGGATTTTCAGTTAACATGTTTAGTAGATTAAGCGTGTTTAGTATATATATATATATATATATATATATATATATATATATATATATATATATATATATATATATATATATATATATATATATATATATATATGACTTGCTATATCTCAAGTACGATGCAAATTATGTATCAAGTTGACTCAAGCTGACCCGTTGGGTCATATTAGTATCATGATGACCCGTGTGGTCATATTCGGTATCATGTTAACCTGTTGGTCATATTTAGTATCATGTTGACCCGTTGGGTCATATTAGTATCATGTTGACCCATGTGGTCATATTCAGTATCATGTTGACCTGTTGGTCATATTTAGTATCATGTTAACCCGTTGGGTCATATTAGTATCATGTTGACCCATGTGGTCATATTCAGTATCATGTTGACCTATTGGTCATATTTAGTATCATGTTGACCAGTTTTGTCATATTAGTATCATGTTGACCCGTGTGGTCATATTCAGTCTGTTGGTCATATTTAGTATCATGTTGACATGTTTGGTCATATTAAGTATCATGTTGACCCCTTTGGTCATATTAAGTATCAAGTTGACCCGTTGGGTCATATTAAGTATCATGTTGACATGTTTGGTCATATTAAGTATCATATTGACCAGTTTTGTCATATTAAGTATCATATTGACCCGTTGGTCATATTAAGCATCAAGTTGACCCAAGTTGACCCGTTTGGTCATATTAAGCATCAAGTTGACCCGTTTGGTCGTACTAACTATCATGTTGACCAGTTTGGTCATATTAAGTATCATATTGACCAGTTTTGTCATATTAAGTATCATGTTGACCCGTTTGGTCATATTAACTATCATGTTGACATGTTTGGTCATATTCATCACCAGGTTGACCAGTTTGGTCATATTCATAGTCATGCTGACCTGTTTAGCAATATTCAGTATTAAGTAGACCCGATTGTTTTTACTAAGTAATATGTCGTGGTCAACCTCAGTATTATTATAGAGCAAACTCAGTTATATGTTATAGTTGGTCTCAGCATTATGTTTATAGTAGTTCTGCTTTATATTATAGTTCAGCTGTAGTATCAAGTTATAACTCAGCCTTAGTTTATGTTATAGTACAATTTTAGTAATTAATTCAATTTTAGTATCATATCTTGGTTTAACCTTGTAACCATATTATTGTTCAGTTTCTATATTCAGCTTAGTCTCAGTTCTAGCCCAGCTTAGTATCATGTTGTAGTTAAGCCTAAGTATTTAGCTTAACCTTAACTAATATATGAATTTTATATGTATTTAGTAATGTGTGCAAAATGATTTATGCACTTTTGGCATGCGATGCGTTTATATATATGCATGTCAAATTCTATTAGGTATATGCTTATGCAGGTTTTAAGGCGCGCCAAGTGCTTTATGCACTAAATTAGTCAGAATGGTACTTTATGCATTACTCAATGTATTTAGTACTATCAGCATATAGTCAGTTATGTGATCACACATGTGTTCCAGACAAAGTTGGAACTTAGACCTCCTTAGTGGAGAATCGAGCCTTAGAATAGTGAATGTTCCAAAATTGGAACTCAGACATCCTATATGGATTATTAACATGCTTATATGGCTCGTCAGTTATGTATTCAGCCAGTATAGTACTATAAGTACTCAGTCAGTCAGTATGTGCTTATGCACTTAGTCAGTATGTGCTTATGCACTCGGTCAAGTATGTGCTTTACGCGACTCACTATGTACCCATGTACTTTCGGTCGGTTATGCACTAAGTATGTGCTTATTTATGCAGTCAGTTATGCACTCGATATACTTATGTACTCGGTCAGTAACATGATGTATCATGTATTTAATCGGTCAGTGTCACGCTTATGCGTTAGTTAATATTATGATTCATGTAGTCGAATAGTATCGTATATACTTATTCAGCATCATGCTTATGTTCAGTTTATGATTTAATACAGTTCCGTTATCTCACTAAGTCTTATAGACTTACCGTTCTCAGTTTATATTTTTGTAGATATGCAAGATGAGATCATGTACATGCTAAATGGGGCGTAATGGGTTAAAATGGTGTAGCTCGCGGGTTAGGTAACGAGCTTCTCATTTCCATCATTTGTTATCAGTTTGGAATGCCCCTAAATCAAGAACCAGCTTCTTTACCAAGTTTAAAGAGTCACCGTTATGTATTTTTGTAAAGTTTAGTATTTCAAGGGACGTTTGGAATAAGCCCGTATGATGTAGAAAATACGCTTCCGCTAGTTTTATCAACGTATACAGTTTACAGATTTAAAAAAAAAAAAAAAAAAAACTGGGCGTTTCAATTTTGTCCGAGATATTCGATTTTTGGATCACTAGACATGTACAAACACGTTTTTTTTTGAACCTGTATAAACATCTTATATAACTAATCCGTAGGTCATTGTTTGCAAATTTTTAACATTACTCCTTGTTTTATGTTGTTATTGATTTTGGGATCAAATGAGTAAACTTATGGTTGCAATTATATTTGTTTGAGTTTGCACTTCATGTCGTTGAATGCTTAGGAAGAAAAATAAACCATAATCGTCGAGTGAGAAGGTAATCTACGTTCTTATTGATTTGTAAAAACACATCGAAACACCGGGATGGAAGTGAATCGTACTGAAAAAAAAATTGTGCCCATGGTCGGTGTGTGCCTATTCTAGATCATAAGCTTTTCAGTGCTCAGATAAGCATTTGATGTTCGGTCCTCGAGCAATGATGTAATAGTGTCACTCGTCAAACATGTCATTGGAGAGGGAATAAGTGACTGCAACAAAAGGACAATGGCGAGAGAGTTTAGGAGATGAGGAGATGCTAAAAGACTCCTTTGATTAGAACTTGGTTTACTGAGCCCATATAATTCACCGGGATGTTTTAGGCTGCCCCCAGTAGTTCGATCGAGCCTTCCCTCGATCGATTGAAGGATCGATCGTCCTTGATGTGGGGTGAATCGATCGGCCACAAATCCAGCCAAATGAGCCCCAACTCGATCGTATATACGATCGAAACAACACACACATAAAAACAAGACTCACCCTTTTTAATTAATTTTATTAAAGTCGTCTTTACTGGGGCACCCAATCGCCTGAAGGTCGCTGGAGAGAGAAAGCTGACGTGGCAGCGAAAATGAAGGGGGATTGGGGCTCCTTACTGGGGGCAGCCTTAGGATTTGTGAGTCATAAACAGATTAAACATAATATTCTAAATAGTTTTACATGTACCTAGGTTGTTAAATAACATTTGAAACTACAATACTCGTAGTTGAAAATAAAACTAGCTGAAGTTCTAAAGTTGATGTGACACATAAGTCAAGTTATGATATCGTCTATATTCCAGAAAAAAAAATGGTAAATAATAATAAACACTAGTAAGTAATCGTGACGCATGAATAAAAACTGTCAATATATAGTTTGAGAAAAGAGGTCTCACTAAAATCAGCATAACTTGGGTTACGAGGCTCGTTTCAGGCCCATGACCAGTCAAATCGAAGCTTGTAACGAGGAGAATGTCGTGGTAAATTGACTTGGTCAGTTTACGGAACTTTTGGGCCCCAAAACGCTCCGTTTTATAAGTTATTTGCATTTTTTTTTATGTTTTTCCTAGTTTTGTTGGGCTTTGTTTATAGGTTAGTGCTCGGCCCGTTTGTCTTTTGAGGCCCATTTCATTTTTGTGAACCTATTTAATAAGTGTATTGTATTGTTGGCTGATCAATTTAAAAATATATGAAATTTCAATTTTCTCTCATTTCTTAATTTTGTAGAAAACCCCCTGATTATCAGTATTCGTTGAATCAACGATAATAGAAGAATTGTTCCTAGTACTCATGTGAATCAGCCATGTCCAATTTGTGTTATCTCTTTTTTAGTCTACATTAGTACATGAAGTTTCGATAGCAATATCAAGAGTATCCGTGTTTATAAAGAATATTACGGCAAGAGACGCCCATTGTGCTTAAGAATGAGTGGAGCGTCTTCAATGCAAGTTGTGTATAGAGTTGCGCGTAAATAGTTAATTTAAATAAATAGTGATTTTGTTGTCTTTGAGTCCCCCAGCCTTTGGCTCCTAAAGGCACTTTATTCTTCATAGGCGTCTAAAGTCAGAGTAGAGTGAAAACATTCTGCTAGGAGAAGCCCGCCAGCTTACGATAGTAAGAGACCAAAAAGTCATTATTTTGTATGTTCAAGATTATTTTCTAATGATTTTCAAATCTAAAGTTTTGGTCCTCATAAACATTTGTGGAAATTCTTGGAGTCCACCTGACCAACTGAACATTGCGACAAGGCCTAATTCCTTGATATTTTCATAAGTTTTTTCAGGGATCAAACTGTGGAAATAGAAATGTATTTTCTATCAAAAATTTGGCCACGTGTCAATTATTTATTTGGCCAAATGGATTCGCAGATTACTCGCAAATATTTCGCGGAAGAAAATTTTAAAAATTGGTACCTACTTCACGTACCTTTAGAGCTTCCCGGGCTCTAGGCTCCACAACGTGCACTCTTCTATCTTCATAAGACAAAAAATCCTTTTATTTATATCTTAATTATATAAAAAATATATAATAATTAATAATAAGACTAAAATACACTGTTGGTCCCTAAACTTGGCAAGGTGCATCGTTATGGGACAAAACCCGGCCTTTTCATCGCCATAGATCCAAACCTTGGCCATTAAATGCCATAATCGTCCCTTGACTAGGATTAGGACAGTCAAACCGATTTCCTTCGAGGGTAATATAAACCATTCACTTTTTTGACCCAACCTAGTTAAAATGTAACCTAACCTTCAACCATATATGTATCGGCTACGACCAAGAGTGAACCCTAAAATACAATCAACACACATTCTACCCAAAGCAAAAAGAAAAAAAATAATGGCACAAAACGATAAGGGGAAGGCTTTGGGTGTTAAGAAGGAGAAGGAAGAGGATGACATCTTGTTATCAAAGTTTAACGATTTGGGAGAAAGGATTAAAAATCTGGAAATTTTGTTTAAATATCTTAAGGAAAGGAAGGAAAAGAAAGAAAACGATGATAGGGAGAGTTGTGGGTCTAGCTAAGTGTATGTTTAGATGATAGTAAACATTTGTAGTTCTTGAGAACATGAAATCGATGAATAAAATTTTGTGTTCTTATTTAAGTAATTGTGTTTGAAATCGTTTTGCATTTCTTAATAGGTTTGACTTACCCAAGTCATACCACAATAGTAAGTTACAATTTGTTGGTTTTCATAAGTTTGTTTGACTTTGGTAAGTCAAAATTCAAGATGTTACAATACACCATTGTCAATACATTGTTGTTTACTGCTAAAGCGTTTGCATTTTCAACCCGTGTTTTGAAACCACTGCCTCTAATTTTTCTGATTCGGGGGTGTTTGGTTTTGCTGTAACAACTTTTGCTGATAAAAGGGGCCGTTTCGTTTAGCTGATACAAGCGGATGTTTGTTGATACATTATGATTTAGTGCTAAAGTATTTGCATTTTCACCACATCTTTTTAAACCATTGCCTTTGCTTTTGCTGATACAAGGGGGTGTTTGGTTTTACTGATTAAAGTTTTGCTGATACAAGGGCCTGTTTGGTTTTGCTGATACAAGGGCCTGTTTGGTTTTGCTGATATAAGGGGATGTTTGGTTTTGTTGATACTAATTACACTAAAATACACCCAATATCACAATACAAGAACAGATTAAACAACACATAACCCAAATGATATTTTATCATTAATAAAGTCTGTTAAACATCATAACCAACTACATCAAATCAAATTTACATACCCTTTTTAGCAACCTATATTCCCAAAACTATCACCCAAAAGACCGCCTTTATCTACCCCATGGAAAACCAAAAATTCAGGCATTATGTTCAGCAAATTTTCTTAACAAACTCTTGGTTGAACCGAATACCTTCATCTGTTTGACCAACAATCTATATGAGTTGGGCAAGTTGGTTTGTGTGCCTCGACTGGATTTTGGTCAGCGCATCCACACAGTCAAGCGCAATTCCACGAGGTCCTAGAGCTTGATTCTCTTCTATCATCTCCCTACGCTTGATGATTCCTGTCTTCAGATGCTGAATGCAATGAAGAACTAGCTTCCTCAGAATCCCTTCTTGGGCAGCCTCTTCTTCAAACCAGATAGCCATACGATCATTCAAATTTGGCGAATCAGCAACCTCCATGAGTTCGTTTAAAATAGGGAAATCTGCCATTGGAAAATTGTTTGTGTGTGGAAAAAGTGGTAGATGAGTTTATCGTTTGGTGTGCACTAGTTAATATCGTCTCCGGTAAGAGACAGTCAAGGGTCTAATAGTTACTTTTTTTTCACACTCGGTCCCTGAATTTGTCTTGGTTGCCGTTGTCATACTTAAAACTCCCGCCCAATAATCACTTTAGAATACACAATTGGTCCCTCAAGTTGCCAACTTACGTAAAACCATTAGAAGTTTAACT
Source organism: Chrysanthemum makinoi (assembly GCA_910596185.1). Taxonomy (NCBI): domain Eukaryota; kingdom Viridiplantae; phylum Streptophyta; class Magnoliopsida; order Asterales; family Asteraceae; genus Chrysanthemum; species Chrysanthemum makinoi. The sequence goes on from OU343222.1 coordinate 11,164,336, forward strand.
TTGTTAAGTCAAACTTCTAAAACATATCAAATTATCAATTCACTCCAAAACAAATATTGAGTAATGGTTTTTGCAATATTGACTTTACAAAGTCAAATACCATTCTATATATTATTGAACATTCCACTAGCCATCCTTATCATGAAACTTCAAATACCATTCTGCCTTTTGCACTTAATCTTCCAAAGGTTTTTAATCCTTCTGACATTACGACTCTCGTTCACAGTTAACCCATTCACCATTTTCAAGTATTGACTAACTAAAGTAAACTGGAAATGCAGTTTTACTTGCTACAATCAAATTAAAATGCTAAATGAAAGTTTGACTTTTGAATGTCAAACTTTCATCACCTACAATACGCACAAACAACAACATATGAACAATCTAATTTTAAGCAAACCATATAAACAATTACTGTACAAAATTACCAAAACTATTTTGCAACATTGTATTCAACCCAAACTTAAACTACAACCAGTCAAAGAAATCTACCACGGCTGTGGGGGAAGCTCGGTGGAGTTTCAACAGATTCCTAGCCAACTCCGAGTTGTTCCTGGTATTTTCATTCCCATCATGACTCCTATCGCTTTGCCTGATATTGATTGTCTTTAGCGACCGGGAACACGCAAGTATACACTTTATTAAAGTTATTTCATGCTCGCTCGGAAAAGCTCAAACACCACCGTCTGTAGCTGGCCATGGCTGAATGTGTTTATGTCTACAACAGTGGAAAATTTTTGCAAAGCGCGATCACTAAGCGTGTTTGCACCAAAAATCAAATAGTGTTGAGATACACAAACATGGCAATTTAGGAATGTTTTATTTGATACATATTCATTACAACATTACACTTACTCGTATCCAAAGCATTTTCAAATTCGGAGATGACCGAATCATTAAAATGGTGAACGCTACCATAACACTATTCCCAAAATCGACATCGGATAGCTTAAGGTTAATCAGGGAAACAAAGGGCACCTTCATCCTAGGATTAGCTTCATGTATCAACTACAAGAAGTTTTAAAGATTAAATTTCATTACTGTTACACATCTCTTTAACATTGTTAAATTATAAGTTGTAAAACTGAAATTGTTCTTACCGTGCAATCACCAAAATCCAATGTAAGGGTCTCAAGATTTTGAAGTCTTGTCAAGTGAAAGATATCGGATGTTGTGATTGTCGTCACAACATTATAACGACCTAATGACAAATGTAACTTCTTCAAATTCCCAAGTTTTGCAATATCCCATAGTCTCATCTCGTTTGTACTAGGACGATTCATTTTAAGAGACTCAAGTGAGGGACAACCAGCAATAAAGTCCCAAACTGTACCGCTTAGAAAATTGACATGAATCAATTCTAAGCTCAGTAGATTTGGAAAGCCATGAAAATATTCCAAAGTAGCCATAGCGCAAACATGAAGTACCAGATGTTTCAACTCACTACGAGAGTAAAGTTGGGTTGGGAACGTAACTAGGTCACCATACCTGTTTGTAATAATCAGCTCCTCAATTCCATTGTCAGCCAAAAACAAGAGCCACTCATGAATCTGTTCATAATGAAAGTTGTCTATTCCAATCATTGATCTTGGCTCTACAGCGAAGACAAACTTTCTTATTGGACCCATAAGCCGATTTAAGAATCTAGTAACAAGCCTCCCATCAAACTCGTATGTTAAATAATAAAAGAAATCCTCGTCAAGTATGACATAGGTGAGAAAAGTCCACTTAGACCTCCAGTTTCGCGCTAAACTAGAGGTTCTCACCGCTTCTAACAAAGGCATCCGATTCAAAATGTTAGTGATCACTTCATCTGGCATGTTGGTAAAACGATCGATCGACATGGTTTTGTTGGAAGTTGGGTTGGTCTTTTGAGTTCTGGAAATGAGGATTTATATTCTTGATTTCGATTTGCAGTTTATCGTTTATGGATAATGTTGTTTTATGTGATTGGTAAAGTTGTTTGTTGGGTGGGTGTATTGGTTCCCGCGAAATTAAATGCAAGCGTATCAGGAAAGAAACGGCTAGTAGCCATACTAACAATTGGTCCCTGGGTTGAAGGTGGGTTAAAAAAGTGAATGGTCTATATTACCCTCGAAGGAAATCGGTTTGACTGTCCCAATCCTGGTCAAGGGACGATTCTGGCATTTAATGGCCAAGGTTTGGACCTATGGCGATGAAAAGGCCGGGTTTTGTCCCATAACGATGCGCCTTGCCAAGTTTAGGGACCAACGGTGTATTTTAGTCTAATAATAATGAAAATTTTAGGCCAACTTGAAACGTGCAAAACCCATATATTTTTAATTATCGAAACAGGGGTTTCTTTTCTCGTGGGTTTAAGTAGTCGGGGTTTTATAATGGGACAAGCTATTTTGAAATCCGCATCGTACAAGTGGTAAAACATGAGAAAGTGTGCATTGAAAATCAACATGTTTTTATTCTTTTCGCGTTTGATACTTTTGATTTTCTTGCACCTAAAGCAGTGAGCTTCTCAACAGAGTTCAACGCGTTATGTATAGTAATGTTATGACACTTAGATTCACAGGTCTTGTTTTTAAGAGAATTAGTTTTGCAATCAAAAAATGGCTAGCGGTGTAGCTTTGTTGCTCGTTTGCATTTCAACTTCGTGTAAATCAAAATTAATGAAATTATAATATTCTAAAAGAAAATTAGTAAAAAATAAATCATTTGTTTTCGTTCAAAGTTGTAGTTTGGGCTACTTTGGTAACGTGATTAACATGAGACTAATTATGGACTTACTTGATGGCTTAAAATCAAATTTGCGCTGCCCATGGGCTTACATTGCAACTTTCATTCCAAAAAAAATATGACACCTTTTTATTCTTTTGAATTATTTAAAGAAAACATAAGTTTTATTTTGCATTCGAACTTTCGAAGATTTATGTTGGGAAAAGTATACGGTCATTCTAACTTCAATTATTAAAGTATAGGCTTGTACATGCTTTAAACGCTCATATATTCATGGAAGCTTTCAGATGAAAGTATATTCAATCATCTTCCAAATGTGGTAAACCTAACAAAATGCTACTTAAATGGACTACTACTATATTTGTGTAAGGCCATGTTACATGAATAAATCAAAGAATAGTTTAGACGCGTTTTCATTCCACTTTATTATTACTACATTTGGCACAAACGAGCTTTCTATGTATTTTCCAACATTCGGTAAGATATACTTACCGAAACAATGTGAACTTTTCGTAAACACGCGATAAGATGAAAGGAAATGTTACAACAATTTCATGTCGAAGTGCTCACGATCACTTTACGTGTGTCACATGTTCTTTGCTAGCAATTTCATAGGACGATACGAAGCTTTTGAACTTTTCGTTTTGCAGTTTCTTGTTAAATTGCATAACAAACATTGTTTAACAATCTTTATACCATCAAGTGTCATTGGGTGGTTGTTCTAAAGTTCTAAAGTCTTTTAAAAGCAATATTCTATGCTGTATGGTCCAGTGATATAGCTGATATCTATGTTCCGTTGTTTGGTCGAAATTTCAAACAATATTGCGAATTTAAGCTTATCTATACTAAAAAAGAAAAGTTACGAAATTACATTGAAAGTCGAAGTTTCTTGTCAACATTAGAGTAAGGATCAAATGAGAAATAAAATTAAAATGAGAAGCGTGAGAAGAAACTACAACCGCACATTTGAGATGCACCTACAAACATAGATGCATCTCCTCTTAAATTTTTCCACCTTATTTAAAATGTGTGGCTCAAATTTTTTCTCATTTCAAATTTTCTTTTCACTATATCTCTTCCCGTCAACATTAAATGCAAAAACAAAAAACTGTATATTTTATTTGTTTAACTAAATTTTCTTTACAAACTATATATTTGTAAAACTAAGTTTTCTTAAAATGATGCAAATAATATTTAAATGGACATGGTCTTTTCTATTATTGAAAGAAAAAAACAATATTTAGTTATTGATATAAGATCATTTGAGGAATGACAGATTATTTATCTTAGATCAATCTCCACCCTCCATTTTTATTTGATCTAATGAATGAGATTAATCCCAACAATATAAAAAACCAACTTTCATCATTTTTTTCCAAATATTAATAACTTTTAACCGTTAATGTTAAAAAAAATATCATTGCGACGAGCATTTAATTATCTTTATAGATATGGCACTTTGATATACTTTCGACAAAAAATTTTTCTTATTTTTCACGTTTTTAAAGTATTTTATTTTTCGTTCTGAAATTTGCATTGAAAAATCATATATGATATAACACTAATTTGATATTAGTGTAAAATCATATATGATATGTAATATCATATGTTGTGATATTAGTGTAAAATCACATATGATATCACATGTGATATTACATATCATATATGATTTAACACTAATATCATATGCGATATTCAATTTAGTGTTTTATCATATATGATTTAATCATACAAATTTGAGTAACGTAAAATAAAAGAAAAAGACGAAAAAACGTGAAAAAATGATTTTTCGAAAGTATATCAAAGTCTATGAAAGATAATTAAATGCTATCGCGACGGCGTAAATATTTTCGCTTAATGATAAACGGTTTAAGAGATATTTAAATTATAAAAATGGGTGAAATAATAAAATGCTTTTAAATCTCAGCCATTGATTTTCTTTTTAGATGGATGGTGGAGATGAGTCCCTTGATATGTGAGAAAAGTTTGGTATGTAAAATAACTCTCCTCTTAGTTATTATGACGTTTATGTTAGTATACCGTATGTAAGGAAATAAAAGTCTTATACCTACTTGCGTTTACATGCTACTGCCAACTACTTTGACGTCGTGCATCCATAATATTATTAGTTACCCCATCTATATTGCTGGAACATCGCGCTAGCACTTTATAATTTTTACTAAAATCAGTTTGATGTTGCCAATAACTTTGCTTTAAGTTAATCGAACCTAATATTCTTATCATTTGTATAGTTATTATAGCGAAAGGTGTTTAAAAAAATATAAAAAAAAAAGAAAGAAAAAAAAATCGTCGAAACGCGCTGAGTCACTACTAGATACATTAAACTTTGAGTGTGTGTTAATAAACTTTGGGTGTGTGTGTTAAAAGTAACTTGATGAGTAAAAGCTGTGAGCCGTAGCCACAGCTCACCGCTTCTTAAAGAATTATTGAAAATTTAGCTTTCTTAAAAATTAGTCAAAGTTTATCGCTCTTTTACTAAACGACTACTCAAATTTAAAATGCGCACTGCTCACTATTCACTGCTCCAAAAAGCTTCACACCGCTCCGCGTAAAAAATAATACTTACAAAAAATTGTTTAAAAAGATTCTCAAATAGTTATACTAGGCATAGAGGTGGCAAAACTACGAGGCCGGTTAAAAAACGGGCTAGAATAAACGCTTAAACGCACGGCCAAACGTACATGTTATACAAATAGCTTAATAAAAGACCTAAAACGACTAAATAAATTCCTTAAACGTAATATCTTATTTATATTAACAAAAATAAATATATTATATAAAAAATATCTTTAAAACGATCGTTAATATTCAACAATTGAGAGAGAAAAAGTGCCCGTTTGTGCCCATTTAAGTTTTCAATGGGCTATATGTGCCCATTTCAAAAAAAGAAGGGGGCTAAATATGCCCAAATCTTTTAAAAATGTGCCCATTTAGCCCATCTTTTTGTTTCTGGGCACATTTTGCCACCTCTAACTAGGCACATAACGGTGCACGTGAATATGTGACATCATCATAGCACCCGATTGGTAATCAATATTAATCACCTTTAAATTCACGGGTTGATAATCAATATTAATCACCTTTAAATTCACGGGCAAGATATACGAAAATAAGAAGAATACGTGTGTAGCAAGGTAACGAACAACATAAACACGGAATCAAATTACATTTTTTTTAGGTTATAAATATAATAATCAATTTTGTTATTTTTGTTTGTCTTAAATACTACTAGTAGGTACTTCAAATTGTTTATCCAAATTTTGAATTTGCAAGTAAATTCTCTAAATATCTGATGATCAAATTTTGACTATTCATTGTTTTATCAAATTAAAAAATCTCTTTTTAATCTTTCCTTTTAAAATTAAATAATTTACAAATTGTTAACCGTCACATATATGATATAACGAATCATACCATCACACGATAATTAAATCATCTTTTTATAAATGGGTATTTTTATATATACTGTTGACGAACTTTTTTTTACAACTTTTTTTTGTAAGTATTGAATTTTACGTCCAAAAATCATATGTGATTTGAAAAATCATAGTTGATTTATTATTTAAAAATCATAGTTGATTTGTTATTTAAAAATCAATATAATTTATTAAATCGCCCGTGATTTTTCTAAAAAATAAATCACATGTTATTTTTCATGGAGTAAATTTCAGCACTAAATAAATATCCGAAAAAAAGTTCGTCGAAAGTATATCGAAGTATCTGTCTACGGAAAGATAAAAAAATTCTCGTCGCGATAGTGTATTTTTTGTCATTTAACGATTTAATGTTTGCAGAATATTTTATTTTTAAGAAAAAATGTGGAATGTGAGTTTTTTGTTTTGATGAATATAGTAATTAAGTTAGCAGAAATCGCAAATATAGTTTATTTGCGATTACGAAAAATAGTTCATAAGTTAATACTAAAGACTCTTTGCATAACAAAAACCTAAGTAATTGTTTATGTAAGATACTTTTACGTAAACCTATCCTTAATGAAAAGTAGTACAGTAACATGATACTCCCTATCACTAACCTAACTTTATGAAAACATCAAAAAGTTAGAGAAGTATTTTTTTAGCAAGTATTTTGCCTTTCTTTTATAAAATAACTTTATTTCTTACAATTTGTTTGTATATGTTTCAAATAATTTATAAAATTAACTTCTAAAATTGCTTGAAGCTTAAAAGAAAAAATAGTAGAGCACAAGTTATGCAAGGACCCAATAATACGTTATTGGTATGCCACATCAACGTCACATTATACACCTTCCAATAACACACCACTAAATATATCACTCACTCAAAAAAATCGCAACAAAAAGATGCATTTGGCGTGAGCCATTGCATTGGCTCAAAACACAAAAGGGTGCATTTGGCATTAAGTTTGGCAACGTTAGCGGGTAAAGTTAAGCACTTGTACAATGGCTGCAAATGACTTAAATGGCACCACATACCTTGTGAGAAGAAGGTCAAAGTTCAAGTACAAGTGCAAGATGAATCTACCCGCGAATGATTTAAATAAAATGTTGCTTTTGGTTTACTCAAGTCTTTGGCATATTTGTATGAGGGTTTGTGTTCAACATATATGTACAACTATTATAAATGATATGTTTTACTCCATTTTATTTTACTTTACATATATTTTTATCAACAACTTCTTTTTAGTTGGATTTTTGTTTCTTTTTTTAATTTTTTAGGTGTTCTTGGAATGAACATGGACTACTCAAGTGTTTGACGTTGACTGTATACTTTTCCTCTTCAAGACTATCTACCAATTGAGAAGAGTTGGAGAAGATGATACATGCATGTTTACTATTTTAATAGTTACATTATTTTATGTTATCATTGATATATTCCTTATTATCACTTCAAAAAAAATTGAACTTATTTACGTTCGTTGTTACTTTTTAATTTATTCACACACGTTCCTTATTATGTTTATAGGATCGTTGACTTATTATTTATTATTTCTTTAAAAAATTGAAACTTATATTTCATTGTTGTTTATTATTTTATTCATACATTCAACTTTTTAGTGAATGCTTTTTTAAAAACCAGTAAAATTTACGGGTGTATAAGCTAGTCCTTATTGAAAAGTAGTACAGTAACATAATACTCCCTGTCACTAACCTAACTTTATGAAAACCATCAAAAAGTTAGCGAAATATTTTTTAGCAAGTTTTTTTTGCCTTTCTTTTATAAAATTAAGAGTAAATTACACCGTTCGTCCTTGTGGTTTGCGTTGACCGCAGGGTTTCGTCCTTTGACCAAAAAAGTTGCACCGTTCGTCCTTAAGTGTGAAACGTTATGCGCCGTTCGTCCCTTGACCAAACGACGTTAAGTTTGACTGTTAAACTTGGGTAAAAATACTAAAATACCCTCACTTCTTCTTTTGTCTCTCACATTCCACACACAAATAGAGAAAAGAAATCAGATTTCCCAAAACCTCTTCATCCATTTTCCTTCTCGCTAATTAGCTATATCGCCAAGGTCAAAAAGCCAAAAATCCCAAAATGGATATATGGCATCCACCTTTCTTCTTCTCATGTTCATACTCCTAAATACATAAAACAATTTGTCTCCCACTCCTTTTGCCACCATACATACGAGCCACCCAAGGTCGGGAAAGAGAAGCACACATCACTATCACCACCCAAGGTCAAGGCATCCCACTTATACCTCTATTTCTTTGATTCAAATGGAAAGAAGCACCATTCATTTTCATCACCATTTTTACAAAAATTAGGGTTGAGTAAAACTTAGGGTTTTTGAAAATTGAATTGGGGGGTTTTGCAGTTAAAGGTGTATACAAGACAATTCAAGCTTCAATTTAGTGGTATCATGAAGGAATCATGGTCAAATTCCGGTGACGTGGTTGGGGTCCACGGCGCGTATGTCACGTCAAAAGAATCGCGGGTCACGATCTACGATGGGGTAAGTGGTGTAAAGTCCGTGACGCTGTGGCGGATTCCGGTGGTGAGTGGACCTAGACGAAGGTAGGGGAGGGTTTATCGGCCTTAGGGTTAGTGAAGAAGACAAAAGCTTCTATATTGATGTTGTATTGGAAACCAGGGGAAAAGGAGGCTGTAACAAGATCCATTTTATTTTTTGTTTTGATCTCTGGTTATCCCTAAGAAAGAGATGGGTAAATATCCTTTTTTCACTTTTATTGGAGATGGTTCGTGGTTGGACGAGAAAGGCGACAAGAATGAGGAAACATATATATTGGAGACAGTTGACTTTTTTCACCTAATTAGCAAGTGATGTACAATGCTTAAAAACAAAAAAATTGTAAACTACATTGTTCGTCCTTATGGTGTTGAAATGACCATTATACCCTCAAGTTAACAAGACTTAACGACCGTTAGTGGGCCCAGTTGGATGGAGGGACGAACGATGCATAACGTTTCACACTTAAGGACGGACGGTGCAACTTTTTTGGTTAAAGGACGAAACCCTGCGGTCAACGCAAACCACAAGGACGAACGGTGTAATTTACTCTAAAATTAACTTATTAACTTTATTTCTTACAATTTGTTTGTATATGTTTCAAACAATTTATACGACTAAAACAAGAATTTTTCATGTAAAACCTCGTACCTCGCAACAACGCGCGAGTAAAAGTTCCTCGTTAAACTCATTTTCTATTTATATTAAAAAAAATTAATTCATTCAACAAATATTAGTTATACATATAATTAATATGATTAATACATTATTTTCATATGAATACTAAACAATTTCATTTTAGAATACGCTACCTACTGATTAGATATTAGCAAAACCCAATTTTAATTTAGCTAGTTAAAAATGCATTATTATATATAGCCGAACAGATTAACAAAATTTCCTCCATTTCAAAGAAATATATGAAGGTTCTTTAGGATCTTATCTTTTCATACGAATACCAATATATGAGTTATATCACAAAGGAAGGTGCATGTAATTTTCCGAGTAATGGGTTTATACGCAAATCTATCTTGTATGACATGTGACTCCATGATAGTACTCACGTGAAATACCATAAAAATACGATGAAAGTCCATCTTGCATTTTTACCTAGCAATTTAACCTTCCACATTCAACAACAATATCCGATCTATTTTTCTGGAATTTGGTTTTCGCAGTACTTTATGTAGCAAACACTATGCTATTTTTGTGTTGAGCTTAATGTAAGTTATAAGATTGAATGGTTTTGACTGATTGATTGATTACAATTACCTGTATCTATAAATAACACTAGACAGAATATTTTAGACTCACGCTTGGACCCGTTACATGATACGGGCTAACACTCTCTGATTTACAGTTTGATGGCCTAAGAAATCATGGCGAAAAGGACTTAAGATCAAAAGCTAATAAACAATAAAGTAAAACTAATAAATAATTGTTGAAAAAGACATTCGACAGCAAGCGGAAACACATTTTCAAGCAGCAACAGACATAAGCATGCAACAACCAGATAAACCAAAATATCCGTACCATATAGGATAAACCAAAGTATCATTACCAAACGGAATAATCAAAGTATCTCATACAGCTAAAACAAATAGGATAACCCAAAGTATACCTTACAACAAAAACAAAGAAAATTACAACTAAAACTCATGCACTAAAAAAAGAGATTAGAAAATGAAAGTTGGTTCTAAAGCTTTAACCCAAAAAACCTTCCAAACAAACGAGGCATCTTTTTTCCGACAAAAACATAGAAATCCACATTATTTTTTTATTTTATTTTATTTATTTATTATTTTTTATTTTAATACGACATTAAACAATACCCATCTCATTCTACAAATAAACAATGCCACAATAAACAAAAAACATAAACATCAATCCTTAAACATTGTCAAAACATTCTTAATTTCTAAAAACCAAACACCATGTCATTATCAGTACCTCTTAGCACCACCAACAAAACCACCACGAACATCACCAGGAGCACCATACCCCACCGATTAATATATAGATTCAATAAATTAATAATAGCCATTCATTTTTTTAATCAAAACAAAAAAATAAACTTTTACTTTAAAAAAAATATAAATATCTCGCAAACCGTTAATCGTTACGCGAAAAAATCATACAATTGCGACGAGAATTAAATTATCTTTCTATAGATATGCACTTTTATATATTTTTAACGATTTTTTTCTTCAAAATTTCGGCCTAGAAAAATCATATGTGATTTGTGAAAATCACATGTGATTCGATTTTTACAAATCACATATGATTTTTGCAAATCACATCTGATTTGTAAAAATCATATGATTTGATTTTTACAAATCATATTTGATTTTTAAAAATCATATATGATTTTACAAATCATATGTGATTTTTCTGGTCGGAATTTTTGAAGAAAAAAATTTGTCGAAAATATAGAGAAGTGCATATCTATGGAAAAATATTTTAATTCTCGTCGCGATGGTATATTTTTTGTAGTTTGAAAATTTACCGTTTTGAGATATAATATTTTTAAAAAAGGTGGAAAATGGTTTCTTTATTAATTTTGATTAAAAATGAATGGCTAAGATTGATTTATTGGATTATCCATATGTGTCACTTGCGAAAAATTCTTTCCCCTACAAAGTTTACTTATTTGTTACTTTCTTCTAGTTTATTGCATGATATATAAACATTATCTATATCCAATTTTAATACCGTGAATTTTATGGATCTTTAAATATGTATTTTACTCACTAATAAACTTAATTGATGTAGTTGATAACAAAAGGTAGAAAAATAAATTTATTCCTATCAAAAAATTATTTCTTTTAATAAAAATTAGCCTAAATACATCAAACTCAAATGGTATTTAGATTAGCGATTTGTGAATGCCTTACTCACTGAAAATAGATATTTTAAACCCGTTCCAAGTCATCATGACTAACAATGAATCATGGGGGTAACCTAGATGCATGCATTAGATGTTACTTGATATCTAGACCAGCGATACGTGATCCACTAACCAAAAGTTTTTGTGTTCAAGTATCATCTACGGCATTTATGACTTGCAAGGTATAATTTGAGTGCACGCTGCACATATATTAACTGCACAACCATACAACAATTCAAAAAAACTAAAAATTAATAAAATAAAATAAAAATTGTTAGGTTACATAAATTATTGTATGTAAAAAGAGGAATGCACGGTGCACTAGTTAATGGTGACGTCATTGGCTTCCATCTCCCCCAAGACGGCACCATACTACACCACACGCATGCACCATTCGTCCTTTCGTGGTTCCACCCATGAAGTTTTTTTTTTTTTTTTGAGTGAGGTACTTTTTGTGATGTGTTATTGGACTCACATGCACCAATAAGGTGTTATTGATAAGGAGGGTGTTATAGTTATAGAGGTGTTATTGGTAGGATGATGAGGTGTCGCTGATTTAGCTCATCAATTACGGTTATTGGGTGCTTCCTGTACCTAGCTCTCTTAACTGACATATGAGATCTAGGTGCATGAAAAAACCTCGATAACCGTTATTGGTGTGTCACCTCAACGTCACCTCATCATCCTATCAATAACTCCCCGATAACTAAAACACTCTCGCTAGCAATAACACCCAATAACTATTAATGGTGCCTTTGAGTCCTATAACACATCACAAAAAATACCACACTCATTCACAAGAAAAAAAAGAAAAATACGAACAACGCTCGTAGGTAAAATCACGAATGGTTGCATGGTGTCGTTGTTGGGGGAGATGAAAGCCAATAGCGTCACCAATAACTAGTGCACCGTGCACTCTAAGTGCTTGAAAATCTATCTTTCTAAAGAAATTTCAGTAAATAGAAAGCATTCCAATACAAGTTTGGAAGTTAGGTATTTTCTGGCATGCTCATTTTTAATTAGCTGTTGATCGATTTGACATTTTCGTATGCATAAGTTGCAATAGTTAACTCGGTATAATAATTATTAGCATGAGATCATATACATTTGAATTCATAGATGTACTATGTGGATAGATATGCAAACAATATGAACATAACATACAAAGCTGTGGCTGTGAAGCAAATATGGTGGCCATAAAGGCTAGCTAGTAAGAGAAGAGACGTGCGATGGTTGATTAGCAACGGTATTGACGAGTTGACACTAGTTTTCTTATAATAAAGTGTAAACACAATTTAATAATTCGCCCATTACAGTTATCAAAATACACGGTGCATTAACGGGAGATTCTTCAGTTCATACCTGAGAACTATTATTTTGCGTAATAGCGTTAAGTTGCTAAAGACACGGCATTTTTTTATTAAACTTATTAATTAATAGAAATAAATAAAACAATCTTGATGACATAGTTATTTTTATCGAATTATAAGCCTATAAGAATAAACTATGAGATGCATGTTCCTCGAAGTTTCTTGTCATTCGATTGTATAAATATAATGGACGTAGGCTTCAATGACATATTATTCACTCATATACTTCCAATCGTTGCAACAGCTAGAAAAAATATGGTTAACGAAATTCAGCCATTCGACATAGGAATTATGCTTCATAGCATAAACACAACCACACTTACGAATGCTAAGAAAAGATGGCGTCGTGCATACTTCACTGTCTACTTCTCAAACACCATGGTCTCGATAGCCAAAAACACAGTCCCCAAATCATTGATCGATCCCTCGTATTCAGTTATCGAAATCTTCCCACAACTCCTCGTTTCAAAAGGTGGTATCAATGAGGAGTTTGATCACATTGATCAGACTTTGCTCATTGATACCTTGAAAAACAAAGACTTGAAAACCCTTGGCAAGTTAGATGGTGTCAAGGGCTTAGCTGAAGCCCTTGACACTAATCTTGATAATGGGATAAATGGTCAAGATCTAGAGAAACGTAAAAGTGTGTTTGGGTCAAATACTTATATAAAACAGCCTTCGAAGGGGATGTTTTATTTTGTATACGAGGCGTTTAAAGACGTCACGATAATTATACTAATGGGGTGCGCGATTCTTTCACTTGGTTTCGGTATCAAAGAAGATGGAATAAAAGAGGGATGGTATGAAGGCGGGAGCATTCTACTTGCGGTTTTCTTAGTTATCGCCGTGTCCGCAATTAGCAACTTTCGACAAGAAAAACAGTTCGACAACTTGTCGAAAATTAGTAACAACATAAAAATCGACGTGGTACGAGACGCTAGAAGACAAAAAATCTCGATATTTGATATCGTCGTGGGCGATATAGTCATTCTAAATATCGGAGATCAAATCCCCGCAGACGGGCTGTTCATTGATGGGCATTCGTTACTAATTGATGAGTCGAGCATGACGGGTGAAAGTGAGCATATCGAAGTAAACGCCCTTACGAACCCATTCTTGTTTTCAGGCTCTAAAGTTGCTGATGGGCATTCTCGAATGCTCGTTTTGTCGGTTGGGATGAACACTGCATGGGGGAAAATGATGAGCTCGATAACCGGTAACGAAAACGCTGAAGAAACCCCGTTACAAGCTCGTCTCAACAAACTCACTTCTTCTATAGGTAAAGTTGGTCTTACTGTCGCATTTTTAGTACTTTTCGTTATGCTAGTTCGTTACTTTACAGGACACTCTGAAGACGAAAATGGTAACCGAGAATATAATGGAAAACGGACAAGCGTTAACGAGATACTAGACTCGGTTACGGGTATATTTTCGGCTGCTGTAACAATAGTTGTAGTTGCTATACCCGAAGGTTTGCCCTTAGCCGTGACCCTCACACTCGCCTACTCGATGAAGCGAATGATGAAAGACCAAGCCATGGTTCGTAAACTATCCGCTTGTGAAACCATGGGTTCAGCCACTGTTATATGCACCGATAAAACAGGTACTTTGACCATGAACCAAATGACCGTCACAAAGTTTTGGCTCGGGGTCAAGCACATCGAAAAACAATGTTCATCAAATGTTGTAGTAGATCAAGTGCTTGGACTTATTCATCAAGGGGTCGGTTTAAATGCTACAGGTACGGTTTTCTTCTCAGGAACCGTACCTGAGTACTCAGGCTCCCCAACCGAGAAAGCAATTTTGTCATGGGCTGTTGTGGATATGGATATGGACATGGAGAAACTAAAACAAAGTTCGACTGTTTTGCACGTCGAGACTTTTAACTCAAAGAAAAAACGGAGCGGGGTTTTGATTAGGAGCAACGATGATAACACAGTTCACGTCCACTGGAAAGGAGCTGCGGAAATGGTACTCGAGATGTGTACAAGTTATTATGAGCGCGACGGGTGTGTAAAGGTAATTGATAACGATACGAGAACACAATTGGAGAATGTTATTAAAGGAATGGCAGCAAGTAGCCTTAGGTGCATTGCGTTCGCGCATAAGCAAGTTCAATCAGAGAGCTTGACTGAAGAAGGTTTAACATTGCTCGGGATTGTCGGGCTGAAAGATCCATGTAGACCAGGAGCCAAAAAAGCTATTGACACTTGCCGGTCTGCTGGAGTCGCTGTTAAGATGATCACTGGAGACAATGTTTTTACAGCGAAAGCAATAGCAACAGAATGTGGGATACTAGAACCCGGTCAAGGAGTATTTGAAGGAGAAGTTGTGGAAGGTGTCGAGTTTCGTAACTACACAGATGAAGAGAGAATGCTCAAAGTTGACACTATCCGTGTGATAGCAAGATCGTCCCCTTTTGATAAGCTTCTAATGGTGCAATGCTTGAAACGAAAAGGTCATGTGGTTGCTGTTACTGGTGACGGGACTAACGATGCACCAGCACTTAAAGAAGCTGATATAGGACTTTCGATGGGGATTCAAGGGACGGAAGTGGCTAAACAAAGCTCAGACATTGTCATCTTAGATGATGATATCGCCTCTGTTTCTACTGTTTTGATGTGGGGACGCTAGCGTGTACAACAACATCCAGAAGTTCATTCAGTTTCAACTCACGGTAAACGTTGCAGCTCTTGTTATTAACTTCATTGCAGCCGTTACTTCTGGCTCTGTCCCACTAACCGCGGTACAGTTGTTATGGGTCAACTTAATCATGGACACTTTAGGTGCACTTGCACTCGCTACAGAACGACCCACAAATGAGCTTTTAAACAAGCCACCTGTGGGGCGGGTCGAGCCCCCTTGATCACCAACATTATGTGGAGAAACCTATTTGCACAATCTCTTTTTCAGATTATCGTTCTATTAACATTCCAGTTCAAGGGTAAGGCCATCTTTAATGTGAACGAGAGAGTGAAGGATACTATTATCTTCGATACTTTCGTGCTATGTCAAGTGTTCAACGAGTTTAACTCGAGGAAGCTGGAGAAGAGGAACATATTCAAAGGTATTCACAAAAATCGGTTGTTTCTTGGAATCATTGGAATGACTATCGTTCTACAAATCGTGATGGTGGAGTTGCTAAAGAAGTTTGCTGATACGGAGAGATTAAACGGGTTGCAGTGGGGAATATGCATAGGGGTTGCATCTATGTCGTGGCCTATTGGATGGTTTGTGAAGATGATACCAGTACCAAACAAACCATTTCTAAGCTACATAAGGCTCTAATTTATAGATATAGTTTCTGTTTAGCAAGCTATTTCTCACATCGGTCATTTTTTTTTTCTTTCGTACATATGGCATTAGTAGTGTAATGATATGATTATATGTTATCTTCTTTGAAATGGTTTATTTAAAGTATGATTTATCACAAAATTATGCTTTGGTTATGGTCTGTTTCTTTTATGCTTTATCAACGAGTAAAGATCGAGATACGATAGTAACTTGAAACATAAACACAGAACACTCTTTTATAGGTAATCTTCGTCTTTTCGTATTTGTTTGCTTATTTATTTTGCCGAACAGAAAGCCAATAACTATGCCAACTTATTGAGTGTTTGAACAAAGGCACAATGATTATAATAAGCAGTCGAAATAACGAGTTTCAGAATGGCTTGTTTAAACTGAATCGTTATCTAATAGAACTTATTATTTGATTAAGGTGTTTCAATAGAGCAGAAAACAAATCCAAACATTATTATGTTACATACATTTTTCATAAGTAATACTGTACCAAACACCCTAATCAGCATTCATCTTTTGGTTTAACACTAGTACACTACAATAAAGACTTTTTTAAGTTATTAAAGGCGCACCAGTGAAGTTGATGAAAAATGAAACCGAGACAAATGATCATCATAATTTCTATGTGTTCATATTGATTTTATAGAATAGTTCAATTGTCACATTCTATTTATCACTACAATTAACTCATTAAAGCATATGGTTCGGTTTGGTTCGGTGACTAGCTAAAGCATATCTTCGGTTACTGAAAATCAAAATTGTAGGGTTTCGGTTAATAACGGTTTGGTCAATCGGCTAAGACGGATAAAGTGGTTTGGTTTATTGGTTAATTTGGTTAACCAACATTTTTTAGGCCTCATGTAAACTTTTTCCAGTAATTCGGCGCAACATATGTATATATAGTGTGTGTCGTTCATAAAAAAATAAAATAAAATAACAGTATAATCATCTTTCCAATGTTTTCTATTTATATACAAAATTGAACCAGAACATGATCAAGTCAGCAAACTCAAGAACAAAGTGATTATTTACAGACCTAATTTCCTCACTCAATCAACAGTCAACACCACACCAAAGCCTGATCTATAAACTATGTAAAAAAATGCCATCTACAAACCAACCAAAAGGGTCATGTTAAACTTAACACGAGTCAAGTGTGCTATCAAACGAATCAAACCTTTTATGTTCACTATTCATGGGACTTCGCCGACCTAGTTGATCTATGTTCAAAGCGATCTCATCAGCTGCAACAGATGAATCACGCCTATGATGTTTTTTGTTTTGTCTTATCGTAATTATACGAGATAGTGCTTGCACAATGTCCCTCATTAATGGTCTTTTTCTTGGTGAACGATTTATGCATTTGTATGCAAGAGTCGCCATGTCATTCAGCTCCTTTGGGTCAAAGTTTCCTTCAAGACGGGAATCCACTAGTTCTTCCCATCCATTCTTCCCCTCGGTATTCATTGCTGCCTGTATTAATAAAATACTAAATCAAGAAAAATATATTTTGATAAGCCTGCACATAAAGTACACAAGTTTTCTTCTAAGGTAATATTATCCAAATTGTTAAAAAACAGTCGGTCGTAATTCAATGCAAAGAATGACAACCATCTTAGATGAGCTACTATGAACATAATGTGAATAAAAATGGATAGGCATCCTTGTAGTCAAGTTTCTATTAAATGCAGAGCAAATAGATCCCAATGTTGCGTAAAAAATGCTCATTTATTTAAAGGCTCGTTTAATTGGGATGGAAGAGCTATACGAGAATACGTCATGGATACTAACCACCAGTACTTGTGATTTAGTGATTCAACTACCAATTAATAACTTTAATAAATATGCTTTAGAGGTGGCAATTTCTATTCGTTTTCATATGAATGGGTCAAAGAAGGTTGTGTTTTGTCTCATATGGGTCAGATAAAATAGTTTAGCTAAAAGGGGAACGGGTTGAAATTCACTTTTTTTTTTTATTACGAGAATTATATTCTTACTGAAACATAATGTTTTTCACCATTTTAAAGTAAAAATGCACAAAACGTGGTTAAGGTCAAGGTTACCCGACCCATACCATTTGAACTATTACTTAACCTGTCCGAGCCGCCCATTTTGCCACTTCTATATATTAACAAAAACCACAAGAAATAACTAACAGAGAGAGATCTTACAAGCTCTACATACTCCATGAGTCCTTGCTGAGGATTTCGTCCTGCAATAAGCTCGAATAATAGAACTCCAAAGCTGTAAACATCACTTTTCTTAGTGAATACCCGTGTTGATATATATTCAGGATCAAGATATCCAAGAGTTCCCTGTATATTCGAGGCATTTCTATTAATCATATCCTCCCTTGAAAGTCCAAAATCAGCCACCTGCTTGACACGATATAAATGGAGTAATTAGTACAAAAATCAAAACTCTGAGGCCGTTAAATCGATTTATAGAAGGAAACTAACCCTAGCTCCCATTGACTGATCCAACAGGATATTAGAAGATTTGATATCCCGATGTATGACCGGAGGAACAGCCTGGAGTTAAAACATCAATTAACTGATCGATGTACATATGCATGCATAAATGCTAATATGCAAAAAGTTACCAAAAGCGCAAATACTACAAACGCTTTAAAAAAAAATGCCAAGAATGGGAAAACTTTCAAATAAAAATAAATAAATAAAAAGAGATCAGAGCTTACCCCATCATGAAGATATTCCAATCCCCTAGCTACATCCAAAGCTATTTGAACCCTCAAATCCCAGCTTAACGCTTCATGATCTTCGCCTACATATCAGGACGGACAGTTTTATGTATAAGATTAATTTAAGGCCTACATATCAGGACGGACAGCTTTATGGTAAAACTTGAGGATCTAATAATGCAAGAAAGGTTATATAGTCAGTTGCATTTCCGTATATTTGTTAGGAAGTTATTTTCCTTTTGTCGCTTTTAGATATTACAAATGCGCATCCTATATTTTCTTGACAAAAACAGTAATACGGAAGTTGGTTTATTTCAATAATGACAAAGTTGGATGACGACTTACTATACAAATGAGAATAAAGACTGCCTTTGCTCATGTAGACGTATATGAGCATATGCTGTCCTTTTTCCGCACAATATCCTACCAAATTTACAAGGTTCCTGTGATGTAACCTTCCCAATAACATAACCTGCAAGCAAATATACAAACAGGTACACTTAACGACAAAACGAACAATAGCAAATAAAAACGTCGTAAGCTCTTGAAAGCCACTGTAACGATCAAATTTATGACTGCAATTCTGATTTACATCTTAAAGTAATCAATCAATCATATATTAGTGATGACTAGCCGGGTACCCGCGCACAGCGGCAGAGATAAGTATAGTTATATGTGTTTGCTTACCCGTTTAGTGAATTCGTTTCACAACACTTCGAATGTATATGTGTTAGTTGTAAGTGTTTGTTTGGGTTACCCGTAACTTTCCCGTAGCTTTCCCGCGGCATCATTATTCCCGCATATAGAAATACCCTCGAATTTACGCGTCAAACACTACCCTAAAAGTATATGATTTTGACGAATCAAGATTATATTGATTGAAATAAATGAAATAAAGGTTAAAGTTGTAAAAATTTGAATTAAAATAAAATAAACCCATTAAAAATATAAAAACTAAAAACTCATAAAAATATATCAAAATGGATGTTGAATTAAAGAGCATAAAATTTTAGAAAATATGGTGAAATTAGATTATAAAAAAAATAAGTAGATAAAAAGATATTTTAATTTAAAAATAAAGATGAATTTTTAGTTGAGAAATGACACATGTCATTTTATAATTGGAGCTCTTTATCTTAATTTTTAGTGGTTAGGAGTTAGGTTTGGAGTTTGTTAGAAGTTAGGCTTGGAGTTTGTTAAGAAGTGACACATGTCATCTCATGATTGGAGCTCCTTATCTTAATTTTTGGTTAGAAAAACTCTTTCCATAATAAGCAAGTAAAAAAGTCTGAAGCCTTCTAATTTTAGAAGGCCTAAATGCATTATAAAGTAGTATAGATATAGATAGTTGATACCTCGGTTTGGAACTCCTTTTCGCCTTGTTTGGAATCAGTTGCTAGAACTTTAACAGCAACTGCTTCACCAGCGGTCATTTGAGCTTTATATACTGGACCAAATGCCCCTTGGCCTATCAAGGACGTGAAATTGTACGTGGCTTTCTGCAAATCTCTGCATGATCCAAAATAAAAAGATTATGGTAAGAACAATATTGGGTTAAATCTCGAGAATTACAGGAAACCAATAACAAGAACTCAATGATAAGATTTTCAGTTTAGGCCACTTTGTAACTCGTAAAATCTTTAACATTTTACGTAAATTTGAACATTATATGAAAACATAACATTTTTATACACAAACTTACATTGTTATATAAAATTATCGCTTTTGGAAGTCGGTTTTTAAGGGTTAGGTGGTTACGAAATGAACCAATCCGGACACAGAGTTAACTTTTAATGACTCGGATGAAAAAATTTATATGACTAAAACAATAACCTTAAAAAGATAATAACAAAAACGATAACAATAGTACTTATATTCACCAAGTACTAAACTTCAACATACTTGTAAGAATACTCGAGAATCCCAGAAGCAGCAATAACATGACCCCTCTTCAATCCACCAAACCATAACGGAATCCCATTATGCACAGACGCTCTTGAAGATTCCGTACCCATTGATGAATCCGACATAACCGTACAAGTATCAACACCATTTTCACGAATGGGAATTTTAGCTGCTCTTCTAGAACTACTATTACTTATCTGAGGTCTTTTCTTTTGGTACCGATAGCAAAGTAACCCACCTATAGCCAAAAGAACTCCGATCACCACTCCTATTGAGACCCCGATGATCAAACCATATGACCTCTCTTTCATCTCTTGTTAAATAACCATCAACACACCTGTAGAAGTGATCATTAAGTTTTTTAAGGGGTGTTTGGGATTGCTTATTAAAACTGCTTATTGTTCTAAAATACAGTAGATAAGCAGTTCTTAGTGTTTGTAAAGAACAAAACTGCTTATATGCCTTTACAAAACGGCATTTAAATTTTGCGAACGTAATCTACTCCAAAACGCAATTCCAAACACCCTCTTATTCCATTCGGCTTGTTTTACCTTGGAATCCATAAACTTAACATAAATGTAAACACTGTAAACAACTTTTTCTTATAAGCAAACAAAACACTATCTCATGCATTGCCTTTTGTTACATCTGATTAACTACTTATGCTTATATCAAAATTCCAATACCATTTTATTAAAAAAAAATAATAATAAATAAAATAAAATTATGGGCTAAAAAAAATACTATTCATGTTTCAGCAGGAAATAAAAACAATACTCCAAATATTATCCAACAAACAAAAAAAAAACTACCAAAAATAGCAATTGGTATCCAAATACTACAAAACATGAAATAAATTTGACCATAATTGAAAATCATACGGAGTATATACAATTCTTTCCTAAAATATAGATCTTCATTTTTCAACATCCAACATAACAACCCATAATGACCACAATTATGCATCAAACATTATGATTACAATAATCCAAACATAAAAAAGCTTAATAATAAAAACATTAACATTGTAAAGTAATGTATATGAGTTGTTTAATGATATACCTGATGATGATGATGATGTTAAATCAAAGTTATAATGAAATAGGAACAAGATCCAGTTTGCAAAAAGTGTAGAGTAGTGCACATTACTCAACATTTATATATAAAAGCTATGACATGGGCATGCTATGTATTCTCGTTTTCTTATCATGTCACATTATTATTTTGAGAAATAATAGAGGGACTTAAAGTTAGGCCTAAATTTAGACTTAAAATTAAATGTCATTACTCTGATGGGTTGTAATATAAGTGGATCTCTGTCTGTAGCTATTAAGATGATACCACTTGATTTTAGTTCTAAGTTTAGGTCTCTCTATCATTTCCCTATTATTTTTAAGGAATCTTGGGTGTTAAGCGAAATTAGCTAGTAAAACTAGGGGAGAATTTTAGAGGGTCGGGTTCTGCTTGAAAACATGATAAATGTGTGAGTTTATGGTTTATCATGTTGGTCTTGTTAAAGTACTTCTATGCTAAAGGTGTAGTACGTGTCACGAGTAGAGAACTTGATATGACACTACACTCGTATTGATTGGGGCGGCTCCCCAGACGAGTTAAGGCAGCTGAAAACCAATGAACCTTTATTATACGCAGGATGGATGGCTGGTCCTTATCGGGTTAAGAACGTCACGCGGGGTCGAAGGAATGACTCTGTGACATTATGCTTGTATTATAAATTATGAGTTGTGAGTGAATTAGTTGTAATTTGAATGTATTATGGTAAGGTGAAGTGTTATTAATACCTTTTCTTTCTTTAATTTTTCTTTTTACAAAATCGATACATGTATTTGATTCATGTTTATTTTGTTGGGTGAAATTTTTATGAGTTTGACTAAATTGAAGCTAATTTTAACATTTATTGATCAATCAGAAGATCGATTTCAAAAAATATAAATCTCATATTGATCAATAGAAGAATTAGTTTTCCTATTTTGTAGATACTTTGTGTATATAGCAGAAGTAATTTTGAAGATAAATCTATACTAAGTTTTACAGTTTTAGTTGTCTTTTTCACTAAAAAAAAATAAACAAAAATAAAAATTTAGATGTTTAAAAGAAATTTTATAAAAACTGAGAAAATTAGTTACATATATAGAATTTTGACAAAAGAAACTTTAAAATCAAACCATCAAAATATTAAAGTTGAGGATTAAATCATTATTAATTCTTCAATTACTATTGAAAACTCGTTACTAGTATATTTGTTAGGTAAGTAACTAGAGCGAAAGGCACCATTTGATGTTAACTTATTCAGTAATTAAGTGTTGTCAACTCTATGACCTCTCATTTAAAATTTCACAATACTTACTAATATTATTGTTTAAATATACATGATGACTAATTTTTAATTGTTTATGTAAAAATGGTATCAAAACAACAAGAACACAAAGTGTAATCACCCGACCAACCACCTCTTGGTGATATCAATCTTTTATTATAACAATAAACACTGATAGCTTGTCCCTAACACGGATGCAAGCAAACAATACAACTGAAACAATATGACAGTCCCTCTAAAAGGTGTAGTCTACAAACTCACTCACTAAACCTGAACCCAATGTAGCCCAGAATATAGAAACAAACTAACAAACAAGATCAAGATGATCTTAATACAAACCAGACTAAAAACTAATAACCTAGTGAAACAATAAAATCAGAAACCAATATCAAGACCAAGATCGCCAGAGAAACTAGAGAGATGAAAACCAGAAGTATGAGTGAATGAATGAAACCCTAGAGAGATGAGATCCTTTTATAGCCTGAGAAGTTTCACTTTAAACCCTGCACAATACAAACTAAACAAAACTGGCAAAACTTTAAATATTATAAAACTTATACTAAAATATTTACCAAACAACCCTTACTCTTTCATAAGATTGCTATATTCCAACACCCTTCCTCAATCTCATGAAAGAAATAAGTTCACCATTCCCAGTTTCTTTACCAGAAAACCATGTTGCACTGAACCAAGTCCCTTAGTTAAAATATCAGCAGTTTGACTTTTAGAGTCAACATGCACAGTTTTGATCAAACCAGATGCAACTTTTTCTCTAACAATATGAACATCAATGTCAAAATGTTTAGTTTTTTCATGCATGATGGTTTGCAAAGAATCAATTGCGACTTATTATCACAACATAAACTAACCGGTAACAACCCGCTCCCAAATCCTCCAACACTTTTAATATCCACATAACTTCACAAGTAACTGAAGCCATACTTCTGTACTCTGCTTCAGCAGAAGATTTAGACAAAGTAGCTTGTTTCTTGCTTTTCCAAGAAACAAGATTTCCATTTACAAAACACAATAACCAGAAATAGATCTTCTGGTAACTGGACATTTTGCCCAATCAGAAATAGAATAAGCAATAACACCAAGTTTATTCTCATATTTATTAAAAGCAATACCATTACCAGGAGCAAGTTTCAAGTATTTCAAAACCCTTAAACCAAGATTCATGTGAGACTGCAGAGGAGCATGCATGTATTGACTCAAGCATTGAACAGCATAAGAAATATCAGGTCTGGTCATAGTCAAGTAAATAAGCTTTCCTACCAATTTTTGATAACCAGTAATATTCTTTAACAGCTTATCATAATCACTTTCTTTATGAGCCACAACATAATTTTCAGGTAAAGGAGTCATAACAGGTCTACATGCAAGTAATCCATAATCATTTAACAATTCAAGACAGTATTTCCACTGATTTAAACAAAGACCAGTTTTAGTCTTTAAAACCTCAATTCCCAGAAAAAACTTTAATTCACCCAAATCTTTTATTTTAAACTTAGTTTTTAAAAATTGTTTCACTTTTTCAACTTCTTCAACATTATTTCCAGTAATAATCAAATCATCTACATATACTAAAAGAAATACAACTCAGATTACCATTTCTTTTAATAAAGAATGAGTGATCATTTTTAGACTGAACAAATTTAGCTTCAAACAAAGCTTCAAACAATTTATGGTTCCATTGTCTAGGAGCTTGTTTAAGCCCATACAAAGACTTTTTTAACCTGCAAACTTTATTATGACCTTTAGTAGTATAACCAGGAGGAGGAATCATATATACTTCTTCATTAAGATCACCATAAAGAAATGCATTATTAACATCCATTTGATGTATACACCAATCATACTTAACAGCAATACTCAACAAACATCTAACAGTACCCATTCTCACAACAGGACTAAAGGTTTCCTCATAATCAATACCCTCTTTCTGACCATAGCCCTGAGCAACAAGTCTAGCCTTATACCTTTCAACCTCACCATTTGACTTATACTTAATTTTCCAAACCCATTTACTACCTATAGGTTTTCTATCTATAGGCAAATCAGTTTCTTCCCAAGTGTCATTTTCATGTAAAGCATATATTTCTTCATTCATAGCATTAACCCACTTAGGATCTTTACTAGCCTCACTATAACAACTAGGCTCAATAGTCTTATTCAGATTAGTCACAAAACAACAATTCTCGGTACTCAAAACAACATGATTAACATACTTATTCAAACCATATTTAACACTAGTGTCTAACACATAATCATTCAATTTTTCAAGCAACTTAGAAGATCTAGAAGACCTCCTATGACTAACAAACCCTTCCTCAACTTGATTTTGCAAAACACTTTGAAACCTATTCTCATCTGCTAGACTTGGAACAACATTTCCCTCAGAGTTTATATTTTCATCTAAAGGATTTGCAGAAATCACATCATCTCCAGATGGTAACAAACTATCAGAGTGATGTATTTGTTCTACATTTACATTCTGATCATTGTTTGCCACATCATCTGGCTGATGGATCCTACCATCTCTACCAACAGATGATGCTTCCTTATTCACATTATCATCATTGGGAGTAGGGACAGGAGTTTTGGTTTTTGACACATATTCAGAATCGATAAAATCAAAAAAGTTTAAGTTTGACACTTCTAAGTCTTCTATGACATCAATATTCTGATTCATTTTATAAGGAAAAATAGTTTCATAGAACTTAACATCTCTAGAATACAAAATACTTTTGTTTTCAAGACTTAGAAGCTTATAAGCTTTCTTTCCTGTAGCATATCCAATTAAAACACATTTTTCAGACTTTTCAGAAAACTTATCAGACCCTTTTATAATAGCAGCAAAACACAGACATCCAAAACTCCTAAGATGAGACAAATTAGGTTCCCTATTATAGACCAGAGAAAAAGGTGACTTACCCTTTAAAACAGAGGAATGAAGCCTGTTAATCAAATAAGTAGCAGCAAGAACACAATAATGCCAATAAACAAGAGGAATTCCCCCTGAAACATAAGACTTCTAGCAACATTTAGCAGATGTCTATGTTTCCTCTCAGCTATACCATTCTGCTGAGGTGTATATGCACAAGTTGTCTATGTATAATACCCATGGTATTTAAAAAATCTGACATTTTATTATTCAAAAACTCAGTGCCATTATCAGACCTTATCATTTTAATCTTTTTATTAAACTGAGTAAGCACCAGATTATAAAAACTTACAAACATGGAAAAAACTTCATCTTTAGTTTTAAGCATATACACCCATACAGACCTACTATAGTCATCCACAACTGTCAAAAAATATCTAAAACCGTCTCTTCTAACCACTTTATAAGGACCCCAGACATCAAGATGAATGAGTTGTCCAAAAACCAAAGATTTGTTTTCACTTAAAGGAAAAGAGTCCCTTGTTTGTTTTGCCTTATGACAAACCTCACAAGGTCCTTCATGATCAACATTAGTTAAGCATTTTCAAAACCTGGTTAGCAGGATGTCCTAGTCTATTATGCCAAACTTCTTTAGAAACATGACAAGCAAAAAACTCACTTTGATTAACCACAGTGGACTTATCACAATCTCTATCAAACAGATATAAACCACCAAACTCACTACCAGTCCCCAGAACACTATGCTTTTTCAAATCCTGAATATAACATTTAGTCTCATCAAACCCAACAAATAACTTACTATCCTTATTCATTTTATGCACATACAAGAGACTAACACAATAGTCAGGCACAACCAACACATCAAATAACACAACATTCTTGTTAAGTCTTAGATTACCAACATGAGTAATCTTAGCAAGAGTATCATTATGATGACCAACGTTAAGTTCGATCGATATATCAAGTAAGCCAAACATATTATCAGTATTATTAGTCATATGTTGATTAGCCCCTGACTCTATGATCTATCCCAAATGATATGACATACCCTTAACATTTATCTTAGCACAGAAAAACTGATAAAAATGTTGGTTAAAAACACATTGCGTTAAAAAGGAACAAGAACCACTACCTGCCATACTAGTATGAGCAGCAGAACATGTTTTACCATTCAAAAGATTCATCAACTTCATAACCTGCTCATTAGTGAAAGCAACAGTTCCAGTATTTTTAACATCACCATTCAGAATGGGCATACACTTAACCTCAGAATTATTTGTTTTACCAACATTAAAACCAGTTGAAGGTTTCAAGTTAGGATTCTTTTTAAAACCAGGAGGATAACCAATCAGCTCAAAACATCTTTCAATAGTATGCCCTTTTAAACCACAATTTTTGCACAACAGATTGTCATAATTCCCTCTATTATTACCATTATTATTTACAGGCCTATTATTATTGAAATTGTTCCTGTTATTACCATTAGGCCTAGAAACAAAAGCAAATATTTGAGGTTTTTCAATTTTAGCAGAAGTAGAAGGAATCCCCCTATGGGATTCTTCTCTAGAAACAATCACAAAAGCATCTTTAACCTCAGGCAAAACTTCTCTAGTTAGAATAGAGCTTCTAATAGGTTGGTAAATATCATCCAAACCCATCAGAAACTGCATAAGTTTTAACAGTTTAGCATGATCAACTAACTCTATTCTAGCATCACAAACACAATCAGGAAGCTTTGTTAAAGTATCAAACTCCCTCCACAAGGAGTTCAATTTATGAAAATATTCAGACACAGGCAAGCCTCCTTGTTTAAAGGAATTAATCTTTTGCATCAAATTAAAAACCACAGAACCATCAATTCTATCATATGTATCCTTTAAATCTTTCCAGACAGATGCAGCAAAATCAGAAAAAACATGCCCAAGATACACATCTTGAGATAAAGAACTCAACAACCAATTTAACACAACAGCATTACATCTATCCCATTGTGCCTCTAACAATTGACTAGCAGCATAATCAGTTCTAACACAAGTACCATCAAGAAATCCCATTTTATTTTTAATCTGCATAGCCAATTTAATAGCACTAGACCAAACCCTATAGTTCTCAACACCAGATAATTTCACAGTAACAATATATGCACAATTAGAGTCATTAGGATGAAGATGCAAAGGATTACTTTGATCCAAACTACTAATCATAATAGCCATGATGCAAAAACAACAAAATAAACACACAGACAAAACAATGAAAACAAAAAAACCTAAACTCTAGCCACAGCTAAGAACCCAATCACAACTTCCAATAAACCAAACCTATCCTCCTTCGACCTATAAAACCAAAAACAACTATACTAAACCCAACACACACCCATATACTTCCTAAGTCAAGCTCGTAGACTGTGACTGGTCAGAGCAGGTATTCATACCACTCTTGGTGGCAGATCAAGATGTTAACCAGTCCGTTTACGCCCACTACACTCAATTCAGAAATATCTAAGAGAAGAAAATATACTTGCAGTGCTTATAAAAAATACCAGCAGCGGAAAAAATACCAAGAAATTAGCCCAAGAACCACACAATTCTCAGTACAAGAAAACCGCCAAATTAGCAATTAGGGTTTTTTTCCAATCGAACTAAGAAACCAACAATTGATCCAAGAAATCAACAATTGGTCTCAAGAAACACCACAATCCACCAGCAATTGCTCCAATTAACCACGAGAATCAAAACCCCCAAAAATTAGGGTTTCAAGAAAAAAACCTAATTCTTGAACTAAACCTCAAGAACTCCAATTAACCACAACCATAACCGGATCCAAGAACCACAGACTTGAATCGATCTATTCAAATCAAGATCCCCAAATCAAACCGTAATCAGAACCTAGGG
Source organism: Chrysanthemum makinoi (assembly GCA_910596185.1). NCBI lineage: Eukaryota > Viridiplantae > Streptophyta > Magnoliopsida > Asterales > Asteraceae > Chrysanthemum > Chrysanthemum makinoi. The sequence goes on from OU343222.1 coordinate 11,193,314, forward strand.
CTCTGATACCATGTAAAAATAGTATCAAAACAACAAGAACACAAGGTGTAATCACCCAACCAACCACCCCTTGGTGATATCAATCTTTTATTATAACAATAAACACTGATAGCTTGTCCCCAACACGGATGCAAGCAAACAATACAACTGAAACAATATGGCAGTCCCTCTAAAAGGTGTTGTCTACAAACTCACTCACTAAACCTGAACCCAATGTAGCCCAGAATATAGAAACAAACTAACAAACAAGATCAAGATGATCTTAATACAAACCAGACTAAAAACTAATAACCTAGTGAAACAATAAAATCAGAAACCAATATCAAGACCAAGATCGCCAGAGAAACTAGAAAGATGAAAACCAGAAGTATGAGTGAATGAATGAAACCCTAGAGAGATGAGATCCTTTTATAGCATGAGAAGTTTCACTTTAAACCCTGCACAATACAAACTAAACAAAACTGGCAAAACTTTAAATATTACGGAGTAGAAAACTTAGACTAAAATATTTACCAAAAAACCATTACTTTTTCATAAGATTGCTATATTTCAACAGTTTAAATAGTTATTGCAAGATTTTCTGTATGTGAATGTGTGTGTATACTTTCGTTCAAAAAAAAAATAATAAAAAAAAAAAAAAAAAAAATGTGTGTGTGTATACATGCACGGATGCACACATGGTTATGCTAAAATTACATGCCCCTAATATCGGAACATTCTTTTTCGGTGCCATAATTATGCACCTTGGAAAGCATTTATAAAAGTTAACCACACCCATAGAAAACAATTATTTTAATCTTTGTGAAAAGCATGAAAACGTTAAAATCATCATTGCATAATGAAGAAATTATGATTGGAATGTATGACAAGATATGTGTCAAAGAATTCGTTAACAAGTTTTAGAAAAATAAAGAGTAAAGTCCAAAATACATCCATGTGGTTTTTCCTTTGTCTCGCTTTACATCTTTAAACTTTTTTTTAGCAAAAAACCATCCATCCGTTAGTAAAGTTGGCACAAATGCATCCCTCTGTTAGCAAATTCAGTTAATAAGGACTAACGGTGCAAATATTTCTCTGTTATCTCTTAACGGAAGAGAAAATATTTGCACCGTTAGTCCTTAGGACTAACGGTGCACTCCACCGCCACCCCCACCTCCAACGCCACCACCCACCGCCACCTACCACCTCCACTGCTACCTCCACTTACCACCAACCAACGCCACCACCCCACACCTCCACCGCCGCCACCCACCGCCACCACTGCCACCACTACACCACCACCTCCACCCAATGCCACCACCCCCCACCTTTACACCTTCACCCACCACCACCCAACGCCACCTCCACCCACCACCACCCAACGCCACCACCCCCCACCTCCACCGCCGCCACCCAACGCCACCTCCACCCACCACCACCCAACGCCACCACCCCCTACCTCCACCGCCGCCACCCAACGCCACTTCCACCCACCACCACCCAACCATCACCTCCATCATCGCCATCTACCGCCACAATCCCACACACCACCACACGCCACCACCACCTCCACCACCGCCATCCACCGTCACCACTGCCACCACCACCCACCTCCACCCAACGCCACCACCACCCTCACTGCCACCCACCTCCACCGCCACCACCACCATCACCGCCAACAAAAATAGGTGGTGGTTCGTGGTGGTGGTGTACTGGTGGCAGTGGTGGCGGTGGTGGTGGGTGGAGGTGGCGTTGGGTGGTGGTGGGTGGCGGCGTTAGAGGTAGGGGGTGGTGGCGTTGGGTCTTGGTGGGTGGAGGTGGAGGTGGAGGTGGTGGTGTAGTGGTGGTAGTGGTGGCGGTGGGTGGCAGCGGTGGAGGTGGGGGGTGGTGGGTGGAGGTGGCGATGGGTGGTGGCGTTGGGTGGTAGGTGGCGGTGGAGTGCACCGTTAGTCCTTAGGACTGAGGATGCAATTTATTTTATTGCATCGTTAGTCCTAAGGACTAACGGTGCAAATATTTTCTTTTCCGTTAGGATATAATGGAGAAACATTTGCACCGTTAGTCCTTATTAACTGCATTTGCTAACAGAGGGATGTATTTGTGCCAACTTTACTAACGGAGGGATGATTTTGTGCCAAAAAAAAGTTTAGGGATGTAAAGCGAGACAAAGGGAAAACCACAGGGATGTATTTTGGACTTTACTCAAAAATAAATAAAAAGAAGTAAAAGTTTATATGTTGCAGTAACTTTTAGAGACGAATAAAAAAAATGATGCCGAACTCGATCATAAGAGCTCTCGGTATGGCAAAACACGATTGGACGGCACGAGGTTCACACCATGGCTCGCGTTTTTCCGTCATGCGCTGTCATGACCAGCTGAAATGGTTTCGAAAAATGTAAACAGACGGTGCCATATGCACACCGTAGCTTGCGTTTTACCAACATTAAAGGTTTTTTTTATCAATTGCGGGGTCCAGGGGTGCATGACGACACCAAAATCTAATATTATAGGAGGGATTAGTGTTTTTAGTGTTGCGATGAATTCTAATGTTATGAAAAAAGATGTTGATGTGACAACATTTTACCCATAACACTAACATGAAGGCATGAAGAGTACCTTATGCTATAAGTATTTTATGAGCTTTTTTTTTTCAACTTCGAAAAAGTTATTTGATTCAAATTTTAGGATGACAACATATTAATCAAAGCCGAGTTGGAAAAGAGTTTGCTACTATCGACATTAAAAATGCGAAAAGTCAATTATCTAAATTAAGATTAGTGGAAACAAACAAAGAGTTATAACATCATCAACTTTTTTTATTTAAGCGGTTTTACTTTAGCAACTTCGCAAGTAATCTGTAAACCACGACGAAAAGAAATGTTCTTGAGTTAAATATGACCATATGGTTAATTGGCCCACCACTTATCACCAAACACCAACCATCATCCTAAACAAAGGTTAAAAATAAAGAGCACATAAAGTAAAAAAAGGGCTAAAGCACAACTAGTGACATATTCGAAAACACTTGCAATTTATTATTACCGTTTTCTTTGTAAGTAGTTAATGATGTATTAGGGCATTGTACAAGGTAATCGTTTGACGAGAGCCATATAATTTCATACACTTCATTATACATACACATAATATAAGGCTCAAGTCTAATTAGTTCATGCACCACTTATACATATGTATTTTGTGTGTGTTTAAAAGCCTCTTGAGATAATAGCACGGAGAAATCGAAATCCACGAAACGACCCTGCCATTGAAAAACACTAAACTAAAGTGAAGTGAGTTTGTTCAAAAATAATTTGTGTTTACAAATAAATTAACGCTTTTGAAAATTAATCTTTTTATGTTTGTAAGCGGGCAAACGCTAGTGTTTGTTTTTCCTTTTTTCATTTTTGAAAGACAAAACTGCTATTTTTCACTTTAATAATGTAGAGTTTATTAGAGTTTGATTACCAATTTTTGATTCTTGAGCATTTCATAACCACCTATTCTCTAGCAAACATGATAACGCAAGTAAATTTTAAAAATATGAAACAATGAGCACCAAAAAGTGTGTTTAAAAAAAAAACAAAAAAAACAAAAACTTAATTTTGTTAGGTTAGAAAATTGTAATGGCACTATCATGGTCCAGTTGTTAGCTAGGACTTTAAAATGAATAGGTAGTTGGTTGGAATTTATGTTGGCTTGGAAATATTTCACTCTTTAAGTATAGTTTCCATTTATTTGACTTTCTTGATTAATAAATGTTACTATATTTATAAGAGATCATTTATTAGATACGGGTCGAATCTTTGAATGAGTATTAATGGTTTTAAATTCTACTGTAGTTGTTAAGCGTGGATGGATGACAAACAATGACATATAGTGACCCACTTGTACTTTATTTGTTGACATGTGATTATATGCATTTTTTTATGAGGAGAGTGAATATGAGGCTGTTTGACATTTAAAATTGCATGTGAAATCATTAAAAATTACGTCGTTTTACCAAGAAAAACATCAAATCTACCTCATTTGTATCATGTCCTTCACAATATTAATGTTTTCTATTGATTTCATCACAACATCACTTAAATTGAGTTCACGTTGATACATGCATTTTCTACATCACATTGTTAGGTAATTTCATTAACTAACAAATTAGCTATAGATTCAACAATTGTTTGATTTAATTCACAATTAAAATGCGTTTCACTATGCATATATTAGTTCCACTACTCAAATTTTGAAAAAATATTAAGCAAAATAATGTATTTTTTAAGGATTTTTTATGGTTTCGCATGTAAGCTTAGATGTGAGACAGCCCCATATTCACTTTTCCTTTTTTTTTAATAGTCTAGAATTCTAAATAATGGATGCAATATGCATGCCATATTTTAAGTTGTCTAAGAATATCTTAAAAAGAAAAAGAGAAAATGAGTGGGTGATATCGCGCGTTGTTCCGAAAGTGTTGTGGCCATGTCATATTTTTATGTATCGGTATTTTAATGTTTAATTCTGTTACATCGTTAGTCTTCGAAGGACCTAGGCTGCAAATACAATTAAAACTTAGGGAGTATTTTGGTTAAATGGCTATACATACTAATTAATGCCACAAGACCTAAGTTGCAAAAACAATTAAACCTTAAGAACTATTTTGGTTAAATGACTATAGATACTAATTAATGCTACAATGTATTTCTGCCTTTTAGTATATATGATAATATCACACCTTAATTATTTAAGCCACACGATTATGATACATAAACTTGTTAAGTAAAATGTATTTTAGATATTTTATTGTGGAACTCAAAAATGGAAAACTGAATATGGGGCTGTCGCACGTTTTGATCGATTTAATGGTTTGTAAGAGACAAATTGCTTAACATCATTTATTACACTAGACAAGTATCAGTGCATAGAAACAAAGTTTTATAGTGGCAATTAGTTATGGTAATATTTTGCTTACATAAAATATTACACAATACATTTAACCAAAATATAATTATAACTATATGAAGCATTAAAATCATGTTTATATGTACGTGTACTCATATAATATTGATAAACCGTATTTCAGTTTCATATATTCTCTAGTCAACTTTTACATTAATGTATTTTCAAGTCAAATTTTAGGATTTTTATGTTTTTTTGTAAAATCGTATGTTTCTTTAAAAAAAATCAAGTTTTAATGATTCTTAAATTTTCAAGAAATTTGATACACCCATTATATGTAGTATAGATATAGATAAAATCATATTTAAACACCATTAGTTTAAGTATGTTTATCCAGAGTTTTTCTTGGTTGTATATTTAATCTAAATTTTTTCTCATCAGTTTTGTAACTCTTTAGATTTTTACAAGAGATCGGTTATTCCTAGTTCCTACACCCTAAAAAATAATAGAAAGAGATACTCTCAAGTTATTTATAATTTGATTGATCAAGTTAGTCAATTATCAACTATTGGATCAAATCCAATTGTTCAAATCAAAAGAACATGACATGATTGAGCCATTGGATTTAATCCAAGGGTTAATAATTGCAACTTGATCAATCAAGTTATAAATAATTTGAGAGAATCTCTACCCAAAAATGATACCAATAACCCTCTTATTTTTTATTATCATTTTTTTAATATTTATAATTTTGTTTTTATTACAAAACTCCGAAACAAAAATTATGGGACATAAAACATAAAGTTTGACAAGTCAAAAATAGTAAAACACAAAAAATACAGAGCACAAAAACCATAGAAAATTGTCTTGTTTTATTAATAATATAAGAAATTCTGCCAAAAAAGTGTGAAACATAACGTATAAAGTTTGACAAGTCAAAAATAGTAAAAGACAAAATATACAAAACAACAAACTACTAAAAGTTGTTTCGTTCTATTAATAAAGTGGGTAGGGGAGAGGGGAATAGTACAACAGTTTTTACAATGTCAAAGATTTTATTTTGGGTTGTATTATTGGTACATCCTAGCCCTTCTTACTAATCTTTTACACACTTTATTGACAAGACAAAACAATTTTTATAAGTTTTTTTTTTTTTTTTCGTATTGTTGGTCTTAAATACTTTTGAGTTGTCAAACTTTATATTTTATGTTTCGCTTTTTTAGCAGTTTTATGCACTTTATCAACTGGAAAAGACAGTTTTTATGGTTTTTTGTTCCGTATCTTTTATCTTTTACTACTTATAACTTGTCAAATGTTATATTTTATATTCAACATTTTTTTTCAGTAGTCTTACTCACTTTATTAATAAGACTAAACAATTTTTCGATAGCTTTCTGCTCTGTATTTTTGTGTTTTACTACTGACTAGTTAAAATTTATATTTTTAGTTTTGTAATTTTTGTTCCGCAATTTTATAATAAAAACAAAATTATAAAAATGAAAAGAATTTTTTTTTATTGATACTCTACTATTTTAGAGAACGTACCAATAACCAATCTCTTTTATAATTTACAACTCCGTGTATAATTATTTATTGGGTACATAAAAAGTACTCGTACATGCAATATAGAGTATAGAGTTTCAGATCATGGGTATTTCTAAAAAACGTGGGCCAAGTAATTATATGGGCCAAATCTCAGATACTATGACATTAATTAGTATGTATAGAGAGTATAGAGTTTCAGCTCACTTATTTTGCAAAACTGGTCCATTTTGTCAGTGGTCCATAAGCTCATGTACCGACTTCAGACACTATGACACTACAACCCAATAAGACAAAAATACTTGATACTACAGTATATTTTTAGATGTTCAAAAATTGTATTTTTGCTTCAAAATAATTTTGTTTGATTCTATCATCCTAGAATATGAAGCTTATTACGAGTATTGTGATTATTATATTATTAATATATATATACTTATTATGTAGAGCAAATTTCTTAAATGAACCAAATTGACTACTGCTTTACCAAAATGAACTTCGCCTGTACCTTTTACCAAAATGAACTTTTCGTTCCAGGCGACAAGATCTGTTGGGGCGAGGCTGTAGGCGAGGCTATAGGCGAGGGCTGCTGTTAGGCGACGCTGTGGGCGAGATGGGAGAGTGGAGGTCTGCCTCTGTATAATATTCTGCTGCTGTTAGGCGTGGCCTGGGGGCGTGGGCTGGGCGTGGCAGGCTGGGCGTGGAGCCTGGGCGTGGCCAGGGCGTGGAGCTGGGCGTGGAGCTTGAGTGCTGGCGAGGGATTGCTGGGCGAGTGAAGCTAGGCTGGGCGAGTGCTATAAAGTTAATGCTAGGCGAGGTTCAAGTGGAGAAGATGATGTGTTTTATGTGTTTTTCAAGTGGAGAAAATGACATGCTCTTGTTTTTCAAGTGGAGAAGATGATACTGCTGCTATGTTCGGTTTGATAAGAAAAAAAGAAAGACAAACAAATAGCCTTTTTGATCTTGTGTGCTAAGACTTACTTAGTATGTTTGTGGGGATAAGAGAACCACAAATAAAAAGGGGGAGTGTGTGGCTGTGGGGCTGTCATCATCATAGTTTTCAAAGAAAAACAAATTACCCATTAAATTTGAGTATGAACCACTTGAGAATGACATGTTTACTTCATACAAATATTATAGTGTGACACTGACATTTTTAGTTCATTTTCGTAAATGACTAAAAAAATGTTTACATTGGTAAAATAAGTATGCAAATGGTTCTTTTAGTAATTTACTTTATTATGTAACCTTTTGTTTCATTCATTTCTATGTCACGTTGTTTTTGGATCACACATTCAAAGTGATGTTCTAATGTGTTTTGGATATACCATTACTTTTAGCAATTCGACAGTCCAATTCAAAAAACTTGACCTACGAAAGCTGGTAATCGTGTTAGCAACGTGACTAAAATGAAACGCTTTTCTAATTTCACTGCAACTTTTTTGTTTTTTGGTGAAAGCTCACAGTCGAGCCGGTACATAAAACTTGACCAACTTGGTTTTGTTGGTATTATGATGGTGATTTTGATGATACTAAAATCTACAACATGTTTGTACCACAAAAGAATCACGACTTATGTAAGACATTGTAGTAGTTGACTTACGACATTAATTGTGGTTTTTATTGTGAGTTCTTAAAGAATAATATATGTCTCTTATAGCAAGCTTTGGAAAATACATAATTTTACAAAAAAGGTATAAAAATGGTATGTTATACTTTAAGAACTCATGATTAAAACTACAGTTAATGTCGTAATTCAACCACTATAATGTGTACGTTTAACAAATATCAGTTAATGTCGTAAGTCAACTAGTGAATTCGTCAGAAGAAAACTATGTAAGTGTTAAACAAATATCATGTTGTTATAAGTTTATTTTGTAAGATTGTGTTTTCATGTTTTGATTATGCACATCTATTTGTTAAACTAACTAGGAACTATGTTCACACACACATTTCATGTGTCTCGACAATGTTGACACATATTTCAGTTATGTTTTGCACTATACTAATGTATCTTCTACATAAGGCAAAAAAATGAAAGTAATGATTTCTTACGATCTTATCATAATTGCATAAGTGCAAATATTTCCAACAAATGCAAAGTTCTTCCTCAGGAATGTTATTAACAGAGGGATGTATATGTCCCAACTTATCCACAAATGATTTATGGTGTGAAAAGAGTAAGAGAAATGATATTTATTCCTACTTCATATTCCTATTAATCTTCCTACTTACAGGATACTGACAAGTGGAAAAACTGATGATTTAAACGAGCAGAGATAATGAATAAAATACACATGTCATATTTTGATGTGAGTAGAAAGATAAATGAAAAATGTAAAAGAATATATAGCAATGCGCAATATGTAAACCACAAAGATGTATTTTGGAGTTTACTCTTCAAATATTTTTGTTTCCTTTCATTTTGTTCAAATATGACTAACCTACTTTGAAAAGGTCACTATAACCATTGAACTTTCAAAGTCTTTCCAATATGACTAATCACTTCACATGGTAATTACACAGTTAGTCCTAAATACATAAATAATGAGATAATGGCTTTTAAATGTATCTAAGTTTTCATTTTTTACTGAGTTGTGTATTACTTTTTTTTCCTCAAAAATGTGCTAAACTTACTAATCTCACCTATCTTAACATCTGACTAGGTTTTGGGTTAGATTAATTTTATAAATCGTCCTTATGGTTAGTGATGCAGATTCTTGCAAACCTTACAACGAGTTTTACAATCCTTCTAGGCAGTGTACCTAATTGTTGTAGTGTAATATAGATAAGACACGAAGGATTGATCGTTTTCTAGGGGAATAGTATTAGGAAGGTCGAGATATATGATGAATAGGTCTAAGGTGAGGGATGATTCTTTTTATATTTTTTATATTTTATAAAAGCAAGTAAAATCTCGGTGTTTGATTCTTATGATAGGTAAATTAAAATGAGATTCTTATGATAGGTAAAAGCGTGTTCACTTAGATTTCACTACTCCCTAATTATCTCCTATTGATTAGTCGAATTGTCACATCCTTGTTTAATTGGCGCGTTGTATTCCTAAGGTCGTAGGAAGGTGTCAAATGCCCTATTTCTATGAATGTGATTGATAACAACCACAATTCACGCAATACGTTTTTTAGGACATGAATACGTTTTTTAGGACGTTCAAGCTCACAACACTAACGGAAGAAGCAAGTTTTCCTAACCTAACGTGTAACAACCACGTAAACAAGAGACGCAAATCAATAGTTAACAACTAGTTTTCATTAGATCTAAGCAAACACTATATTAAATTAGCTAGACATGAAAAAGATAATGAAACAAGTAATGATAATTAAGCATGAATTAAATATAATGATAGATTGGATTAAGACACTTATCTCTTAATGAATGAGGGTGTTAAAACTCTAAGTCTACTGTAAAAACCCTTAAAAATTCGTACACCAACTTTCTCTCCAAGTGCGCACCCTAAATGCCGAAAATTCTATAACTATATATAGTATTACACCTGCGCCGGCGTCACTTTATAATTGTGACACCGTCAAGTTGCTGCCATTAGGGTTTCATCTCTTCTAAGTCAGTCTTATGACGGGGTCGCTTTATGCCTTTAGACGCGTCCTAGATTCTCTGACGCCGTCCCTTTATATTTTTTCAGGCCGTCACCTTATAATTTTCACTGAGAATTCCATCTCCTTTAACAAGTGACGGCGTCACTTGATATTTCTTCATTTTACTACTGAGCCGTCTCTAGTAAAATCTGGGCAGTTTTGATACTTTTTTTCGCAAGTAACGGCGTCACCTTGTAGGTTGTGACATCGTCTAGTGCTTTTTTCCAGACTTTTCATGACTTGGTCGTTTTCTTTACATTTTCATCCCTTTTCACCCAAATATGCATGATTTTCGGCTTTTACTTCCAAAGTACCTAAAAAGTGAAAATGAACGAATTTAGGTAATATTTTATCATAAATACATTAGTTTAGAGCTTAAAAGACCCCCCAAAAACTTACATTTTAAATCCTTATCAGTTAGGCCCAACTTGAAAGTTTCATCCTAACGGTCGTTTAGGCTACGTTTGTTTGCAATGTTAGTCCTTTATACTAACGGTCGTTTCTCATTAACTCAAAATTTGGTTTTCTTAAAAATATTTCTTTTCTACGTGGTTTTCTAAGCAGTTTTATATACATTTTTATACGCGGTTTTGCACACGTTTTTATACACATGTATAAAAATGTTTTTATACACATTGATACACGTTTTAGACACAATTTATACACGTTTTCATATATGGTTTTATATGCGGTTTTACACACGTTCATATACATGCTTTTATTTACGTTTTTATACATGTTTTTATACAAATTTTTACACACGTTTTATACACATTTTTATATTTTGTTTTTATGCATGTCTTTATACACGTTTTTATATGTGGCTTTACACATGTATAAAAACGTGTATAAAGACGTTTATAAAAACATGTTTAAAAAACGTGTATGAAAACATGTGTAAAACCACGTATAAAACTATATATAAAATCATGTTTAAAGGCGTGTATAAAAACGCGTATAGAGACATGTATAAAAACGTGTAAAACAACTTGTATAAAATCGCGTACAAAACCATGTATGAAAACTTTTTTATACACGTGTATAAATACATGTATAAAAACGTGTGTAAAACTGCATATAAAAACGTGTGTAAAACCGCATATAAAATCCTGTATAGAAACGTGTATAAAAACGTGTATAAAAACATATATAAAAACATGTATAAGAACGTGTATAAAAACGGTGTAAAACCACGTATAAAGTAATTTATAAACATGTGGATAAAACCATGTATTAAATGTGTCTAAAAACGTGTATAAATACATAATGTGTATTAAAATGTGTATAAGAACGCATATAAAAACGTGTGTAAAATCGCGTATAAAAACGTATATAAAAACCAACCAAAAAAGAAATGGGAATTTTTGGGTGTATAAAGGCATGCATAAAAATATATATAAAAACGTGTTTAAAAAGCGTATAAAAACGTGTGTAAAACCGCGTATAAATACATGTATAAAACCGCGTGAAAAAGAATTATTTTTAGAAAACCTAAATTTTTGAGTTAATTAGAAATGGCTGTTAGTATAAAGGACTAACGCTACAAATAATCGCCGGCTAAACGGCCATTAGGACTCAACTTGCAATTTGGGCCAAACCACAAGGATGATTTATGTAATTAAATCTAACCAAAATCATCGTCAGGTGTTAAGATATGTGGGATTAGTAAGTTTAGCATATTTGTTAAGAAAAAAAATGATACACAACTCAGTAAAAAGTGATAACGTGATATATTTAAAAGTCATTATCCTTAAACAATTGCACCTTTGGTTCTCAATACATAACCCGAGTTAGTCTCCAATATATAAACAACTACACTGTTGGTCCTTAATACATAACCCCAGTTACCACCACCACCATGCACCACCGCCACCCATTGCCACCACTACTCACCCACCACCACCTACCGGCACCACCACGCACCACCGACACCCACAACCACCACCACTACCACCACCTAATGCCACCACCATCACCCACCACCACTAACCACCGCTACCCACTACCACCATCACTTACCACCTACTGCCACTACCACCACCACCAACCACTCAACACCACCACGTGGTGATGGTGGTGGCAGTGGGTGGCGATGGTGAGTGGTGGTGGTAAGTGGCGGTGGTGGTAGTGGGTGGTGGTTGGTGGCAATGGGTGATGGTGGTAGTAGGTGGTGGTGGCTGTGGGTGGTGGGTGGTAGTGGTAAGTGGTGGTGGTGGGTGGCAATGGGTGGCAGTGATGGGTGGTAGTGGTGGTAGGTGGTGGTGGGTGCGTGGTGGTGGTAGGTGGCAATGGGTGGCGGTGGTGCATGGTGGTGGTGGCGGGTGGTAGTAGTGGGTGTTGATGGTGGTGGCAATGGGTGGCGGTGGTGTGTGGTGGTGGTGGTAACTGAGATTATTTATTGAGGACCAATGGTGCACATGTTTTGTATTGAGGACTAACTAGGAGTATGTATTGAGAACCAACAATGCAACTGTTAATATATTAAGGACTAAATGTGTAATTATTATGTCAAGTGGTTAATCATATTGGAAAGATATTGAAAATTCAATGGCTATGATGACCTTTTCAAAGTAGGTTGGTTATATTGGACCAAAATGAAAAGTAGATTAGTTAAACTTTAAATATGAGTTATTGTATCTTTTAATGCTTATATTCTAATGCGATCGACATGCAAGGCGGAACTTGAGCTATTTTCTAAAGGGGGCCAAAATCAAAGAAGTGTAACATGTTATTCTTTGCATGGTAAATATGAAAACGACAACTATTCATTGGTGCTATACTATTATTCTACCAAACTAATTTCTCAAGCTTTCATTCAAGTTATGGCGCACGCCAATTTATTAGACATGCATACTTAAATTTGATATGCATAAAAATAAATGGTTGTCGGTAAATAAAAAAAGTTTACAGTGAGATTCCAAAGTCAATGCTAATTCATTTGCTTATATGTTTCTCATCAGAGTTATTACCTTATGCTCGCAATGCACACACCCAATTAGAAACTCAATAGATAAAATTATAGCTCGAATAAGTGTCTTTTACTCTTTTAATAAATAAACTATGCATATAAATATAATACTTCCTCCGTCCCTAAATAAGTGTCCAGTTTGACTTTTCAGAGTATTATATCTGTATGCATAGTGTATTCTTTTACAAGTGTAAGACGTTATCGTAAACTAAACGAAAACTCTTATAGGGAGGTCCATAATATTGCAAATTGGGAAGGATGAAAGACGTTAACCTAAACTTAACCAATTTATTACTAAAAACTTTAGGGGGGCCAAGACTCCAAGACCCTCCCTCCCATGCCCTCAAGAAGTTCCGCAATTGTCGACATGTTTCTATGCACGAACTAGGTAAGTTTTGGAGTATCAATTAAACTGCTAGAAAGCATGCATGTTGAGAAAGATAAAAGACAAACAACGACAAAGAATAATGTGTGCATTGAAAAACTGATGAGAATTGACAAAGAGTCGATAGTAAATTTGCAGGTAATAGTGTGAAGAGCATACTGTTTGACATTAGAACTATATGGTAAATCAACATGAAAAAATAATAGTTTTTACCCTGTTTGAGATTTAGTTATATGGTACATCAACTTGCTATTAGAATTGTATACGAAGTATTATTCTTTAAGAACACATAATAAAAACCACAATTAATATTGTAAGTCAACTACTATAACGTGATGTGTACGTTTAACAAATATCAGTTAATGTCGTAAGTAAACTAGTGAAACCGTCAGTAGAAAACTATGGAAGTGTTAAACAAATATCATGTTGTTATGAAATGGTATATTTCATTATAAGTTTATCTTGTAAGATGATATATATATATATATATATATATATATATATATTTCCATCATGTTTTGTTTATGTACATCTATGTGTTAAACTAACTAGGAACTATGTTCACACACACATTTCATGTCTCTCGACAATCAGTGGCGTAGCTAAGTGAACAGAGGCCCTGTGCGAATGTTTATATGATAACTGTATACGATGATCTTATACCAATTATTGAAACAAAAATATAGTATTTTGTTGATCTATCTCATGTTTTAACTAAAATATAAAACATAAGATTGTACAAACGTTAACTTTTTTTAATGGAAGTGAATTTTGAGGCCTTAAATATCTAATAGAACATATATTTTGAGACCCATAAACATTTGAGGCCATGTACGGTCGCACACCCTCGTATACGGCTCTGTCGACAATGTTCACCCATAGTTCATTTATGTTTTGCTCTATACTAATGTATCTTCTACATATGGCAAAAAAATGAAAATAATGATTTGTTACGATCTTATCATAATTGCATAAAACTATGTTAATCCCGTGTACGTTGGTTTTATTATCTTGATAACATCACATCATACTACTTTCTTCGTGTATAATCTTATGATTATTTCAATTGCAACTCCTAAAATAGTTATGTATCACACTCAGCTAGATGTCGTATACAAACATTTTTTATAATAGTAAACAAGCCAAGAAAAAATGACACTATCAATGTCAAGTATTCATATCAGAAAAGCTAATGTATGCATATGCATCTAAACTATGAGAAAAGCTAATGTATACATGTCACTAAGCTTAAAATATGAGAAGAAATTTTAAAATTAAAAAGATAAGAAATATTAAAAATGCATCGTCTTGAATTAGATGCATTCTTAATCTTTTAGAGACAATCTAATTTAATTTTTAGCAAAAAATTAGATGCATATACATATATTATGCATTTAATCAATTTAGGCGATTATTGTGTACTTTTCGTCTCATACGGGTAAATTTGTTGCTAATACTACTTTTCATTATTTTCACTTCAAAATCACTTTCAAAACTAATTGGCATGCATCTAAATGAATATAAACGCATCTAATTCAAGTTAATGCATCTCAAATGTGTATCAGACTTTTCAGTTTAAGTTTTCTTATCAGAATCCCTACCCCATATCGTCATATAAAACTTATCAAAAGTACTATAAACTAGGACCATGATGATAGTTTCTTGGCTATATTGTCTCCAAATAAAAAGATACGAGGTTTCTACAATGGTGTAGTCATTCAAGATATTTTTGTAACTTTTACATTTTTGTTTATAGCGAATACCAGTTAGTCTTTCGTTTTTATTTCTAGATTTCTTGCTTAAACTTTTAAATGCAAATTATAATATCTTTTAATACTTATATTATAATGCGATCGACATGTTTCTATGTACGGAGTAGGTAACTTTTGGAGTATCAATTTATCGAAACTGCACATTGAAAAATGATGAGAATTGACAAAGATTCGAGATGTATAGTAAATTTGCAGGTAAAATTGTCAAGAGCATAGTGATTGACATTAGAACTATATGGTAAATCAACATGAAAAAAGAACACTTTGCTCTGTTTGAGATTTTGTTAGATTTGTTACCATTGAACTATTGAAGCCATAAATGGGGGCAGTTATTCATACGGGGGATATTTTTTTATTAATACCCCCCCTACATTTTTTGTTTTTTTTTTTATTTTTTTTTATTTTTTTTTATTTTTATAATTTTGTTTACATCAAAAAGCTATAAACCTGAAAATGCGGAACTGTAAATATAAAGTTTAATAAGTGAAACGCTTAAAACTGTCAGAAATACGGAACAGAAACTGACAAAAAACTGTGTTGTACTGAAAAAATAGGGGGACAAAGGCTGAAAAAGTTGCAGCCTACGGGTTAGACCCGTAGGAATAGTGTATCCCCCATAAATACCGTGTTTTATTGTTAACAAAATGTAGATGTGTTCGGTATAATGTTTGTTTGGTTTTATTTTAATCACTTTTTATAACTCTTAAAAATTGTAGTGAAGTTTTTTGAAGAAGTATATTTTTGCAACCTGTTGCGAAGCGCGAACATCAGATTCTCGTATTAAACAAGCCTGAGAAAACAAATGACACTATCAAAGCAAATGAAGCTAGACTGTTGGTAAAATACCTAGAGGCAGTAGAGGATGAAGAAAAACTGTTATTCCAAATGGCTAAGATTGATTGGTTAAGTAAAGGGGATAAGAATAGCATGTACTTTCATAAAGCAGTAAAGGGAAAGAGGAAGGTTAATAGGGTTATGAGTATCTGTGATGAACAGGGGAACAAAGTTGAAGGGGATAAAGTTGCTGAAAAGTTTGTGAATCATTTTGGAAATTTTTTGAGGAAAAAAGATAATGTGAAGGAGTTGGGGAGCATAGTTGATTTGTTTTCATCAAAACTGTCTAATAATGAAGCTTTAGAAACGATCAAAGATGTGACTGATGATGAAGTAAAAGGGGCTATGTTTGAGATAGGGGATATTAAAGCACCAGGTCTTGATGGATTCTCTGCTACGTTTTTTAAGAAGTTTTGGGAAGTTACTCGTGGTGATGTATGTGCAGCAGTTAAGGAATTCTTTTCTTCTGGTAAACTGCTAGGTGAAATTAATTCCACTGTGATCACATTAGTTCCAAAAATGTCACACCCCCAAATTACCTGTTTTGCAGCGGAATGGAATTCCTGGGGGATGACTGTCATAGCATCAAAGTTACAGTTATATCGAACGACCTAAAGTGTCATTTTAAAAATATCGTTTGATTAAGTAAATAATAAGAGTTTACAAAACATAGGTCCCAAAAGATTTCCAATATATCAAAACGAGTTTGTTACAATCAAACGATAGTTAAGTGCATAAAATATAGGTGAGACGCGTCGACACCGCGACTCTATGATAAGTCCACATGCATGCCATGAAGTGAATGCCTTAGATACCTGAGATAAAACATGCTAAAAGTGTCAACACAATGGTTGAGTGAGTTCATAGAGTTTGGTTGAATTGTAAAGCCTTTAAAGAACGTTCATGCATCAAAGACTAAGTTTTTGGTCATTTAGAATAGTCCACAAAGCAAAGGCATTGTGAATCCACTCAGTTCCAAGTTCCGCCCATACAAAACTTGCAACCTGTGTGTTCACAACCCACTGCCAAAAGTAGTATGTCTAGTTTATGTTTAAGCACACGTTTTCAAATGAATTCACAAAGCAAAGGCATTGTAAATCAACTCAGTTCCAAGTTCCGCCCATACAAAACTTGCAACCTGTGTGTTCACAACCCACTGCCAAAAGTAGTATGTCTAATAGTCAAGTGCGCGTTATCATAATAGTTCATAGTATCGCACCACATATATAATAATGTATGCCAGGCAAAGCCCCTAGAATAAATAATATGCGTCCCGTAACATAATGGACGAGAGGTTGGCCGACCTCTAATAGCGCTATCCATACTACCTACTAATAGGAGACTAACAATGCGAATGTACGAACAGTACATCATACAACTATTATATACAATTAAGAACACTCCGAACATGGGAGAATTTAAATTAAAAATGCTCCGTTCCCATAAGGAGACATTCTGCTCCGGACCGGGGAGGCTTAAGGTTGAAAATGCTCCGTTCCCATAGGGAGACATTCTGCTCCGGACCGGGGAGGCTTTAAGTTGCTCCGAACAAGGGAGACTTTATAGTGATGCTCCGAACATGGGAGACTTTATAGTGATGCTCCGAACATGGGAGACTTTATAGTGATGCTCCTATCATAGGAGACTTTAGGTCAAGGTCATAACACATCCGGTTCAATAAGTTCAAACAAGTCATAAGTTTGTATTTAAGTTCAAGGGTTCCATTCAAAAGTTCGTAATTAAGTTCAAGTGTTCCATTCAAAAGTTCATAATTAAGTTCAAGAGTTTAAGTCGAGTTCAAAAGTTCAAAACAGTCAAAGAGTTCAATATAAAGTCAAACAAGTTCAAAATAGTCAAAGATTCAATATTAAGTTAAAAGAGATTGATTATATGTCAAAATGTTTAAAATCAAGTTAAAGTGTTCACATCTATGCCAATATGTTCCTATCAAGTTAAAAGAGTTCAAATATATATGTCGAAGGGCTCAAAATCACGGAAAGTGGTTCAAATAATAGTGTTCATAACATAGTGATCAATTTAGTTTGGGCACAATCTACTTACTAGCATAAGTAGTGAAACAAAAGGGTAACAAGTTCATGATAGTTCAAACAATATAGTTTAAGTTCATATAAGTGTAAAATAAAAGCATGAAGTTGAGCATGTATCTCCCCCGAAGAGTTTATAAAACAATTATACAAGTAAAAGTGGGGCTTGGAACTCACCTCGATGCAATGATTATGATGACAAAAGTAGATACACTGAAATGAGGTGCGATCTCTATCCGCAACCTAATATGAATGATGTGTTCTAATGTAAGTCATGAAACAATGTCGTGCATGCAAACTCATATGATATCCATACCACTTGTACATTTGAAAATAAAGTTTATCGTCGAAAATAAGTTTATAACGTCTTATCAAGTTATAAATTACTTTACAAATACTTACGTCGAAATGATATCCTATGATAATCATTTAGTGATTTATTAAGAAATTATAGTTTTTCGTCGCAAAACAATATAATCTGACAGAAAGTGACTAAATGGCCTCGAAAAGCTAGTCGTAAAATAGTGAATATATAGTGTTAGGAAACAAACTCAATGGTTTTGGAAAGCTTGTAGCATTATCTCAAGGTTTTAGCTTTTAACTTTTGATCCTAGAGGTCTCGATCATGGATAAAAACATAGGTGAAGTAGGGTACTTGTACCAAAAATATTGTTTAAGGGTAACTTTCGGCAAAGTTTGAGTGACCGTATTTTATTCGTTACAACTCCGTTTGACGAACGGTTGGACATTTTGGAAAATAGGCTAGGCAAACTTACTTTTACTAGAAGACATCGTTTTCTAAAAAGTATTCCATCGATGTTAAAAACGACCCTCAACATGGTCACTCGCGACTATAATTTTTGGCTATTAGAAAATATATTAGTGTTCTATTTGTAAAAATAGTTACGTCATCCTTATTTAAACGCGTGTAATTTAATCGTTATAAGTCCGTTTTCTACGTTTTATATGTCCGTAGCTTCGTGTTAAAGTATACTAATATATTTTTGATAAATCGACTCATTTAGATAACGCCTAAGACTCATTTTTGACCCGTAAAAATTTGGACAGCATGCTGATTTTTCCGGAAAAATAGTTTTCGTCGTTAAACTTGAAAATAGCATAACTTCTTCGTTATAACTCCGTTTTAACCCGTTCAAGCGGCCACGTTTTTGTTTTAAAGTATATTTTCTGAATATCTAGGCCAAAATATTTTACAAACTGTCGAAATTTCCAGATTTAGCAAAATTGATCAGACCCTTATTTTTAGTTGTCGAAAGTGATTTTTCTCGCTTAATACTTATTCTAACCACTTCAAATCAACGCCAAAGCTATTCTAAACCTACCATACACCTTCTTAGGGTGTCATGGGTTCCTAGACATCATCAAAAATGATATGTTTCAAGGGATAATTATAGGATGATATATATTCATTATAAGTACTTAAAAATAAATAAAGTGGTATAGATAACTATATAACTTGCATGTTTTCTTCAAGCATGAAACAAATGACCAAAGTATGAATATGAAAGATTGAAAATGATTATGAAATGCTTACTAGTGTAGTGATGAGGTTTAAAGAACAAGGTTTTTCCTAATTACCCTAGGTTTTTATTGCAAAACCCTTACAAGAAAGTATACTTGAGTTATAAATTAGCTTGATCTTGAAAAACTTTGGCTTTCTTCCTTTTCTTTATGCTTGGCCGGTTCTCAAGAGTTAGAGAAGAAAGTTTTCTAAATTTTTTTCACCTTTTGGATATGTTGTCTATGTTTTTATTAGATAGTATATTATTAGAGAATACAAGTGTAAGCCTAGAATGTGTATATGTGTTAAAGCTAGGAAGATTTTTATGTAAACAATGTGTTGTGGCATTCATTTGGTCGACAATGGCAAGAAGAAAGAAAGAGTTGTGTAGTTTTGAATGACTAATTGTAATAAAGTGTAAATATAATATGTAATTTGTATGTTTAAATAGGTATTTAATGTAGCGTTAGCCAAAAATAGATTTTAACGGAACAAAATAAAATATATCGAAGTCGTAAAAATTACAAAAATATATTTCTTACAAAAATTTAGTGAAATAATAATTATCGAGTAGTATTTACGAAAACCATCGTAATTATATAAATATAACAATTTATATACAAAATAAATTTAAAACACCGGGTAAACTAATAATATTATTTTTATAGTCTTAAAATGAGTATAAAAATATATTAGGATTATTTTTGGAAGTGCCGTATCAAATATTCAGAATAAATAATTACGCGATAACGTTTATTTAATAAAAAAATAAACGTTTAATGAAATATCAAATCCATGCATGAACTAATATGTTGATGACATTACTAATGATATGTAGACTAATTCTAGTCTATATGAAATGTCCTTAATGATATTTTTATGAATACGCAGCTAAACCCTTACGGTTACACGTATTTGATATTCGTAAACCTAGTTTACGATAAATGATGAATAGTGAATC
The DNA here is from genome assembly GCA_910596185.1 of Chrysanthemum makinoi. Lineage (NCBI taxonomy): Eukaryota > Viridiplantae > Streptophyta > Magnoliopsida > Asterales > Asteraceae > Chrysanthemum > Chrysanthemum makinoi. Next base: position 11,213,821 of record OU343222.1, read on the forward strand.
ATGAATAGTGATTTATCTCCGGGAATGAATAGTGTTTCGTGAATAGTAAAATTTTGAAATACGTTCTCAGAATATCAAATCGACTTCAAAAACGATGAATAGTAACTGATGAATAGTAAATTCCCGAGATGAATAGTAAATTTGAAAAATGACCGGAAATTGAGAATTGTGACAAAAAATACCTCAACCTTCCAAAGTGTCTGACTTTAGGCCAATCTCATGCTGTAATGTCATTTATAAAGTGATCAGCAAAATCCTAACTAATAGAATTAAGAGCGGGTTACATAAGCTGGTGAATCTAAACCAAAGTGCTTTCATACCTGGGAGACTTATTCAAGATAATCTACTTATTACACAGGAGTTGATGAAAGGGTATAATAGGAAGAATGGGTCTAAAAGGTGTGCTCTAAAAATCGATATAGCCAAGGCATATGACACAGTGGATTGGGATTTTCTCCAGTGTGCTTTGAGTAAATTTGGATTTCATACAAGAATGGTTGAATGGATCATGACATGTGTGAGATCAGCATCTTTCTCTATTAGTCTAAATGGAGACATAGTGGGGTTCTTTAAAAGCAAAAAGGGATTAAGGCAAGGAGATCCAATATCTCCCTACCTATTCACTGTTGTTATGGAGGTATTTTCATTGATCATGGCAAAAAAAGTAAGTGAGAATAAGAACTTTAAGTACCATAAAGGATGTAAGGAGTTGAAAATTACCCATTTATCTTTTGTTGATGACTTGCTAGTACTGAGCCATGGTGATTTGCAATCTGTCTCTATAATCAAAGATGCTTTGGAAGAATTCAGTAGAGTGTCTGGTTTGATTCCAAATATTGGGAAAAGTACTGTGTTTTTCAGTAATGTTGATTATGGTGAGAAGGAAAGAATATTGAGCATGCTACCATTTCAGATTGGGAAGTTTCCAGTCAAGTATCTTGATTGTTAGGAATTGGAAATTCCATGTTAAAGTGTCAGTCACCCCAATTATGGTCTAGCATAGTTTAGCTCGTAGACTTGTAGTTATTTACGTTGTTTTGTAGTTAATTAGTTAATTAGTAGCGTAGAATAGTTTAGTGTATCACCGTGGAGGAAGGACGGGTCTTTACCTACTGTATACCTGATCTACAGGCCGTCAGGAGGTCGTTTACTTTGTAACTATAAATACCCCTTCCATCTATGGAAGGGGTGGAGCTTCTCAATCTAACCTTTCATTTTTTGTGCTACAAGTCTCTACCAAGAAACTCCCTCTCTCTACTTTCTCTCTCTAAAATGTCTAACATGTATTTTGATCATCCAAGACCACCCGAATCATCAAACACAATAATATTACGATCCTACAATTGGTACCAGAGCCAAGGTTATTGTGTTGTGTTGATTTGTGTGGGTTTCATACCATGGTTGTTGTGTTTTATTGATTTATGTTGGCTCGAATCTTGTTCTAAAAAACTGTTTTTTATCACTGTTTGGTAAAAAATAAATAAATAAATAGTGTCCTTAATCTTATGGTTTAACAGTTTTAAACAAGTTCTTTTTGGTCTAACATGTCTGGTTTCAACATATTTCTGCTAACATCTGTTTTGTATCTTGTCTAAACAGTTTTTTTTTACTAGTTTTTTGTACCAAATTATATCAGTGCAATATATTCGTGGGTCAAAACTGGTCATTTTCTTGAGGTCAAAACAGTCATAAGATGTAGTTTTTATGATGCAGTTTTCTGGGTTTATATGAATATGGTTGGAAAAGTGGTTGGAAAACTCATCGGAAAATGTCAAAATTCTTGTTAGCGATTTGCAATCTGTTATTTGTAAGCGAGTTGTGGTTTTTGACTTTTGAGTCAAAAAGTTAGCAACTTGGCTCATAAAATTGAAGTAGCGACTTGACACAAAAATGTAGCAACTTGACTCATATAACATTAGCGACTTGTGTGTTTTGACACACAAATAATCTAGCGACTTGTTTTTACTTGTCGTAGCGATTTGTGTCTAAGATAGCGACTTGACCTCAAAACCAAATGTTTAGCGACTTGACCTCAAAACCGAATGTTTAGCGACTTACTCATCTGGTAGCGAGTTGTCAAAGAAAATGTTTAGCGACTTGACCTTAAAACCAAATGACAACAAGACTCATCTACAATCTACAAACTTTCATCTACATCATTTCAACATTTAAACTACATTCGGACTCATTCAATACAGATAAGCTAAGTGCATGATCTCAGAAGTGGTTTGTGCGTATTCAAATTATTATCAAGACCATCAAGTGTCTACTTTACACAGCCATGTCATCACAGATCATTGTTGAAGTCATAACCTTTTGTTTCATATCCGAAAACACTTGATGAAGTGCATAACAAGAGTGTTATGACTCCATCTTGGTTCGTTCATGATTCTTGACCGAATTAATATGAGTTCTCAGAAAAGGTTCATGTTTAAACATCTCAAGATCTATTTTTTGAACCAAATCAATCATTGATCCCTAACTGATTATATTTAAAATGTGAAAGAATAGAAATAAGCAACTATACTTTTTCTTGTTCTTTTATTCGTTTTCAGAAACCCTATGACTCAAACGGAATATAAGTTAACCTACCTTTTAACTTGATTCGATGATCTCGTGGCTGTCACAACTCTACTCACACCATCCCTGTGGCAATTTATGAAAACCTTTCACCATCCCTGTGGTGAGCCATAGCATGTCCGAATAATGAAGGACTAACTGATCTTCCTTGTTATCGTGTGCTAATTTATCTGAGGTGAATGGATGTGTTTTGAGTGGATTATGAATGATACGGTATTTTTGTGATTTGATTTGTGAGTGGCGGACAGTAATGATAAAGGAGATTAGGTTAAGTGATTGTGAGGATTTGTAGGAGATGGGGGCGGACTGAAGTTGAGAGAGGCGTATGTTTAGGGTTCATCTGCTTTAAGGTTATGAGATGACCTAATCCTTAGGGTTTTATAACCAAATTACTTGTACAGCATATAGGGATTACTTCATGGGCCAACCGGTTTGTCTTTTTGGACTTGGGCCTGTGACACTTAATGATTGGATCGGTATTAACTTTTTAATTTGGGCTGCATGTTATACATTTATCGTGTGGTTGGTTAGTTAACAACTATATTAATAAACGATATATGTATTTCATGTATAAGCTACACTTATCGTTTAGTCACATATATCATTTGTCCTCTGAATATGGAATCAAAATGCTTGAGCTGAAACTCACACGCGCTTATATGCAGTGTCAAATTGTTATCTGAATTTTTGTTTAAAAATTTGATGGCATTTGAATAATGAGTTGTAATTATGATTTGGATCGGATGTATTATTGCTCCGCTTCTAGAAATGAACCTGGCTTAATTTTTGGAACTACCTTTGGACCGGGTGTTATTCTTGATGGATTGGGCCAAAGAAGTATATGATGACTTGGATGTTGAACATATGGGTTTTTCAAAATTGGATCGCTCTTATGAGACTTGGATAATGTGAGATGAGCTGATGTGATTCGTCAATGAGATTTGATGAGTTGATGAGATTTGTTGCGTTGTGCGGGTTGACATTTTGGTTATACATTTTTACGATGAACATTATGTCCTGGCTTGAATTAATGATTGAATAACGTTATCTATTGGGTTGTTTGGATGGTATTCCTTGTTTGGATTTGAAGTAAGGTTTTCCGGGCACATTTACTTATTTCGTCTTCTTTCTTTCTACCCTTCCACGAAGATGACTTGTTTGGGCGTTTATAGAAGGTGATAAAGACTTGGCTATTTAATAACGGTTGTGATTCTTTCTCGTTTAACCCACAACGTAACTATCACTTCGGTGTCTCACTCAGTTGAGAATGTCAAGAGGTTTTGTACATTGGGTACACCGTTTCTTCTTTACAAGGATTAGTTCAAGTTTAAGTAACAAATCTGGGGAATTTTACTTCATAATCAAGTTTGGTATATCGGGTTTACTTCACCAGGAGGTCACAACATTAGCCGACAGAATGTGTGAATGATGTGATTACCAAAGTGTTTATTGGATGGCTGATGATAATGTTGATGTTGGATAATGAACCGTTGATAAACCGCTGCATGTTCCCCTAAAACAGATTTTCACCGAAACCAATGATGTCATAACACATTCAAGCTGACATTGTTTACGGTTTTGTCTTGATTTTGTAAAATCCCGCGAAAGAAACTATTTCTCGGTTTAAATCATAGACTTGTAAAATCCCGTGACAATGGAAACATCCTGGTAAAAGTAAAGTGCATTTCCGGATCTTTCTTACGGTTTATTCTTGGTTTTGTAAAATCCCGCGAAAGAAACTATTTCTCGGTTTAAACTATAGAATTGTAAAATCCCGTATTGATGGATTCATCCTGGAGAAAGGAAAGTGTATTTTAGGATCTTAACTGATGCTGGAACTATAGTTTCTTCTTCGAAGAAGGGATAAAAGGGTGTACTTCATGAATTGGATGTGTGTTTGGATATTCGTCACGGCAGTTTGGCTATCGGGATGAAATCATTATCAAAGTTCACTTAAAACGTAAAAGAAGGCTAGATTTGTGCTTTTGGACAGAAGATGTGACAACGGCGTTAATTCAGTATTATTTATTTGAAGTTGAAGTAAATTATCACGGGCGAGTGTACTTAGTATCTGAAGGTATCGGGGATGGTTGGATGAAGATTCTTCATGATCCTTGTTCGAGCTTATTATCAAAAACGAAGACTTGGAAATCTAGTTATTGTTGGGTGACTTTTACCTTTTCTTTTTACCACTTGGGGGAACTGGGCTCTTATCACCTCAAAATAACTATCACTTAAAGGAGTTACGTTGTAGTGCTCAGTGTCACATTCAATTGTGGATTTTCAAGAGGTGATATACGTCTTATACTTGATGGTTGGTTGGTTAAAGAGTATAGAGTACTTAGAGATTCAAATGGGCATGAATTCTCGACACCGCTCTTTGTTACACATGTGCAAGTTTAAATCACGAGTTCGGGTTAGTTTACTTCAGGGTCAAATTCATCATATTGAGTTTCTCTCCATCAGTTGTCACTACAAAGAGCCTACTGAATGATAATGGTGGTTGATTACATGTTTTGCCAAAAGAGATTGAAAAGAGAGAGATAATGACGTTTGAACACAACAGTTCAAGCCTTGTTCTCTAAAGAAAAGAAAAGTGTACGTCTCAGTGCGCTTTATCTTTCGAAGAAGAGAAATCTTCTAATGACGTATGAACACAACAGTTCATGCCTCGTACTCTAAAGAAAAGAAAAGTGTACGCTTCAGTGCGCTTTATCTTCTGAAGAAGAGAAATCTTCTCTATAATGACCATTCTCATCAACATGCTTCATGCTTTTTCCATTCGCTTTCAAACATCAAGTGAACCGGACTACTGTTGATTGTTTTCTTATTCCACTTGCTCAACTATAATAACGATGGCGACATCATGAGCTAATTTTGCGGGAGAGAAGTGTGAATAGATTACATTTGGATGATTTCACTTATTTAATCAAGAATGACATCTCCGTATGCAATTCTTGAGGGGGGGAAGAAGTATGATAATACTGCATGGTTGATTGTCATATGAGAATATATGGTCATACGGCTCCTAACTCATGTAAGAACCGAGCTTCTTCTTATCGGGTCATCTTTACATGGAGTTTCTTCTTAAGAGCCGTTGGTTGACATCTTCACTCAGATTGATGAGTTTATCGACAAAGTGCTTCCGGTTAATGCTTCACGTATACATCAACATGATGATTCCGAACAATCTCTCTGTTCTTGTTTGATGTGATTGGTAGTTTGGTGTTACCATCTTGTGTGTTCGTTGCGGCCTGATTGCTGATTTCCTTGATGAACATCTTTCTGTTCTTGTTTGATTGGGAGGGATTTTAGTTAAGGGGATTTGCAAGATGTAAGTTAATTGGGATGCTTTTTGGTGGGATACTTTTTGATGTGAGTTGAAGATGTTAACATTCTATTCCCCATTCGGACAATCTTGAAAAAGGTCGAGTCTACAGTCGGTTCTACATTTATCTGATACATGTTATAAGACTAAAGACGAGTTACATTTGATTATCTAAAGACTTCTTCTTAATCTGGGCATTTATTAAAAGATTGTCGGTTTAGGGAAGAGCACTAATTGGGGGGGGAGTGAAATGTTGAATTCAATCCCTAATTAGATTTTCTCACATTCGTTCTTCAGCAAGTTGATTCTCACTAAGACTTCAAGCGATCTTCTCAACAAATTTCAAGTATTTGGGCTGATAATATGTTGCTGATTCTGAAGTATCAAAACCAGCAAGGGGGAAGGAGACACGCATCTAAACGCGAGTAAACTTGATGAGCTTAATACTTCTAAGTGATTGAAGATATCCCGGGAAGACAAATGTCATTACCGCAGAGACACTCAAGGTTTGACTCATGACGTTTAGTGTTCTTATTCCAACTATGTGGGGGAAGAGATGGAAGAGTTAGTTTCTGAAGATAAAAGAGGTACACAAGTGTGTGATGATTTTGATGTTATCGCAATCATCAGGGGAGAGAGATTGTGTACATTGGGGATGCTCAACTGCTTCACTTGAGGGCTTAATCAGTGATTCAGAGATATAATCACTTATTCCGGAGTTGACATCCGCAGAGATTGTCATCCGCAGAGATAATCAGTGATTCGGCTTGCTTCTTCAATGTTATCGGTTATTCTCTCTTTGGGCATTCGGGTACTTCGGGTTCTTGAGCTTCATACACTATCATCAGGGGAGAGAAAAGTATACATCGGGGTTATTCTTTGGCTATTGGACTTAATCTGCTACTTCGATGGTATAAGTTTCTTTGTCTTCAGGTATGTGTATTCGGGTTCGTGAGCTCTAGTCTAAGAGACTGACTGCATCAATTCATCTACTTGGGGGAAGTGGTCTCTTGACAACTCGTTGGGGATGCATTGCTTCAGACTTCAGTGGTAATGAAATTGGAGAAGAGTTATTTATGTGTGGGATGATACGTTGCTGTTCTTGTTGATGATATAACCTCGAACGAAGAATCACGATGATTATTCTTAAAAGGAGCAGTGGGATCAATGATAATGGTGTACTTCTTTGTGCACCTGCCTAAGGGAAGCTTGTTAGAAAGCTTTGAATCTGCTCAGCTAAAGGATTTTCGGTTTGGGGGGAAGCTGCCAAAGTCTCACTTTCAGATGGTTCAATTTCTTTCTTCGATTCAAGAACCCTGGAAGCTTTGGTGGTGAATGTTTAAGAGTTGATGACTTCTATCTTCTACAACGGGGTTGCTCGATATCGTATCATCATCTTCTTAAACTATATCATCTACTCTATCTTTGTATATATTTATCAGAAAAACCAAATACAAAAATATAAAACCAACAAAAAGAAAATAGAAAAATATAAAACCAACAAAAACCCATAAAAAAATCAGAAAAATTTGAAAAATACCAAAAATATTGTTTTCAAAGACATGTCTTCTGGTATCGATAACATCTGCGGTCTTAGAAATGTCATTCAATAATGGCACGGGACCATAGATGAAGTTCGAGCAGGAGGTGTAAATATTCTTTTCAACATGACACAAACTATGGCTTACAGTTATTTCAAACTGTAACCCGTGCTTAAACCATAGCTTGCAGTTATCTCAGACTGTGACCCGCGCTTAAACCATGGCTTGCTATTATTTCAGATAGCAACCCGCTCTTCAAGAAAGGAAAGTGTTGCGCTAAACCTATTTTCAAATATTTCGTACACTTATCCTAAAACAGAAATGAGGAAAGTATGTCGAAGGACTGCTGTTCCTACTCAAATATTTTTCCGTCTATAATTCTTCAGAAAAATATTTGTTGTTTTTCAAAAATGGTGGCAAAATTGAGTTGCTTGAAAATCAATCAAATTCATAGAATTTTATTAAAATTGAAAACTCAATCAATGACTTCAGCGCTTTTAAATTTTCAAAAAATGAGTCATTGATTGAGGGTGAGAATGTTTTCAAATTTATATCATCTATCGGGCTTTTCTAATTATCCTAATATGCTTAATTAAAAATGATGTTAACCTATGTTGAAGGACTAGGTGCCTAGGATATGATTGCTAGGATTAGATGATTAGAGTTTGATAAACACATTATTCACATGCATTACATGATCAGATTGATATGTTGAATTGACTTTTATTAGTCGATTGATGTTTGGGTGTTGTCGACCACCATATATCTGTATGTGTGTTCACTAACGTATGCAGGTATATTGGTATAAAAGAATGTTCCCGATCCGGATCCCACAATTGAAGATGATTGGATGCCGAAAGGAAAGGGTAACTATATCTTGGGTTGACAAATGAAGAAACGGAGCTTAATTGGACTTCCAAGGAGAGCTGGCATGGAAAAATGCAACGTAAGAGGTCTCACTGCATCAACAGATGATTTTCTTCATCAGTAAATGAAGAAACGAAGCTTAATTTGACCTCAGTTGGCATTAAAATGCAACGTATGAAGTCTCACTGCATCAGCAGACGGTTTTTCTTCCAAGGCCTACAGCAACAACATAAGCTTCTCAACCACCTAACGCATTTTTGTGCAGGGATAATAGTGATAATACCATTTTTCTAAAACTTTGAAAAAATATTGTTTTTGAAAATGGAAAAATGTTGTTTTGAAAATAAATCGGATTCAAAGTGTTGAAATCAACCGGACTTTATTTTGTCAAATCTTAAGTGATTTCAAATTAGATATTTTCAAACGATATTTCATCAAAAAGTCCGTTTGTACGTTATAAAGTGGTGATCTAAAGATTTAATGTTATGTCATGTTATGATTTTTCTTTAAGAATCAAGATCTTTCAAAATGAAATTTTTTCTGTTCGTGTTTGATTGTGAAATTGTTTTATTTTACTTAAAAGATCTCTTAAAAATAATCATACCTGACACTAACAATCTTTAATGTCGTAATACTGTTCCTTATCCATCATTTTTCAAAATTAAATCTTGCCACGTCTTTCCCCAAAATTTTCTAAATGATTTAAATCAATCGGGATCCAAAATCTCAATTGGTTTGAAATTTTTGATCGGGGGAGAGATCGTGATTTAAATCTCATATCGGTTTTAAAGGGTGATTGTTTCAAAGCACTCCTTCCTTCATGTGCCAAACGATTTTGAAATACATAATGCACATGATTATGGAGGAGCATTTAACCAAAAAAACCAGAAGAGTATTTAAACAAGGCCACATATTCTCCCATGTTTTCCAACCTTATTAAATCACTTGGGATCCAAAATCTCAAAGGGTTTGATATTTTTGATCGGGGGAGAATTTGTGATTTAATAATGAAATTTGATAAAAAGGTGATTGTTTGATTCAATTGTGCTGGCTCTCACTAATATGTGCTAAACTCTTTCATATATTGATGCACATATTGAGGGGGAGCGAATGGTTTCTTAATGGCTTGTGTGATCGTAAATGTGCTTCAAAATAACTCTTGCCTCTATGTGATAAAATGATTTCAAATATCCTACGCACATATTGAGGGGGATAATTTACCAAAAGAAATTCAAATGGCTTTTTCTACGGAAATTGTGATCAAGAAATTATTTCAAAGAAATTATTTCAAAGAACTCTTGCCTCCATGTGCTAAACAATTTTAAGATCATATGCACATGTTGAGGGGGAGCATTTCAAAATGATCAAAACTATTAAGGTACAAAATGATTTGATTTCGTATCACAAGTACCTTGATTGTCTTTCCAAATGATTTTTTAATTGGTTTTGAGAAGGAATGAACTGACCAAAAGACCGACCATTTTACTTTATGTATGGAGTTATAAGGATGGTGAGGTTAGGTATTCGTTCCCACGATCCCGCCAGAGCCGGAGGGATCTTCCCAGGGACAATCAACTAGATAGTGTAGAATCCTTAGGAATGTTGAAAAAAGGAGAAAAGTGAGATATGGGAAGAGTGCGGACTGAGATAGAGCTAGAACTGGAATAAACCCAACAAGGTTCTAGTTATGAAGTCTCGGTAAGCACAGAAGGGGTTGAAGAATGAAAACGAAATTAATGTGAAAAGGGTGAAAAGAAATAGCCCTCCAATAATTCAACCTTAGGGCAGAAACTGGGTTCAATACATATGCTACTGGTGTTTACTAAGGTAACACTGGTATTGAAGACAAGACGTCATGGACCCAGTGACGCACTACACAAAACTTCCCAAGCTACTCAAGTTCCTCTTAAAAGGGCTTGTTTCATTCTCACGGGGAACCTACATAATCTATCGACTTTCTCTTAGAGATTGTTGATGTTGAAGAAGGAGACCCTCTCCCTAGTCTCCGGCATAGGAACCAAATGTGCACAATTGAGTCTAGAGCCAAGAGATCATCCACAATATCTCATTAGGAAACACTATTCCTGAAAGCTTGCTGTTTCACACAATGTGGAAAGTAAGAATATATTAAGAGTCATACGCATTATCCTTGTGGTATTGCCAGAACATCCGAGTGATATGTAAAAGTATTCACAATGAAGATGGAAATCCTTCTAGAGCCAACATCAAACAAGCTCTTGGTGGGTGACATGTGAAATCTTGCAAAAGATCAAGCTTGTGACAACTGGATAGAAACAATGGGGCGATTCAGCCTTGAATCAACCTTGGTCCAGGAAATGAATTGACGAATACTTTTGGAAAACCATTCGATGTGCAAACCTTCTTTTCTCTAGCACGTCGAATGTGTACTTATGTTTTCAAACACAAAAAGTATCTCTGATTGAAATAATACTTTTGGAAAACCGTTCGATGTGCAAATCTTCTTTTCTCTAGCACGTCGAATGTGTACCCTTTTAAATACAAAAAGTATTTTTGATTGAAAATTGATCTTTCTCATAAAACCTTCGTCGTATTGCAACACTCTTTCTTCAAGCAATACGCGATTGTTTTCAAATCAATTTTTCATCAATCAGTGAATCTCAATTCGCTGGTTCACTCACTCCGTGTTGTCTTCTTTGAGACGTTCTGGTTTGAGAACAAATAGAGCACCGCTAAACCCTGTCAAGGAGATTCTTAGGAATCCTACCTGATCACAAAGTACTTGTAACTGATCAACCGGGAACTCGTGGGCCGTGTACTCAATTCAACGAAAGTGATCAAAGACACTTTCGTGTGTTTTATTGCTAACTGTTGTTTGCAGGGACATTTGGACGGTTGCACTGATCGAATTGAGGAGTCAATCCAAAGCCGCATGCTCACAGCATCCACACTTAATTGAAGAAATCATGACTTGTACATATCTACATAACCCTGCTCGATATTTTTATACTATGCTTCGCTCTGCTGCAAATATCATGAACCAGTAAAGCTTCCGCTACTCTGATGGAAAGATGTCATGATCCAAAAGGTGTGAGCATGTCGGTCCAAAAGTCACAAAATCACATGATGGCAACACTATAAAGGGTGATCCAGAGATTTACTGTGGCTGATGATCTCAATGAAAGCTCGAAGATCATCAAAGATGCGGATCATTTCAAATACCTCCACTTAAAGTACAAAATAATTGGACTTTAAAGAATCGCTACAAAAGCACAAAGATTGCGGAACTTGAAGAATTGAAGTCTACGAGCTCAAGAACAAAGACAAAGAAAGAATGCTAGGATACAAAATGTATTTCATGGGGTGACCTCCCTTAGGGGAGATTGTTAGGAATTGGAAATTCCATGTTAAAGTGTCGGTCACCCCAATTATGGTCTAGCATAGTTTAGCTCGTAGACTTGTAGTTATTTACGTTGTTTTGTAGTTAATTAGTTAATTAGTAGCGTAGAAAATTTTAGTGTATCACCGTGGAGGAAGGACGGGTCTTTATCCACTGTATACCTGATCCACAGGCCGTCAGGAGGTCGTTTACTTTGTAACTATAAATACCCCTTCCATCTATGGAAGGGATGGAGTTTCTCAATCTAACCTTTCATTTTTTGTTCTACAAGTCTCTACCAAGAAACTCCCTCTATCTACTTTCTCTCTCTAAAATGTCTAACATGTATTTTGATCATCCAAGACCACCCGAATCATCAACACACTAAATATTTCGATCCCACAAGTATCTTGGTGTACCTTTAGTTGCTAAAAAACTTAGTGTCAGTGACTGTAAACCTTTGGTGGATAAAGTAAAGAATAGAATTTGGACTGGAAAAATAAAACTCTCTCATATGCTCGCAGATTGCAACTCATTGCATCTGTGTTAGCATCAATGCACACATATTGGGCTGCTGTTTTCCTGATTCCAAAAATAGTTGCAAAAGACATTGAAAGAGTGATGAAGAATTTTTTATGGAACCAAGGTTTGAGTGGAAAAGGTAAAGCTAAAGTTTCCTGTCACAGTATTTCCTATCCAAAAAGTGAAGGTGGTCTAGGTTTGAAATTTATATGTCAATGGAATGAAGTCCTATTAATGAAGCAAATTTGGAGTTTAGCTACTAAAAAAGACAGTTTGTGGGTAAAATGGGTGACCTGTGTTAAATTGAAAGGGAAAAGTATCTGGGAGGCTGAAGAAGAGGGTCAAGATAGTTGTACTTGGAAAGCAATTATGAAACTCAGAGATAAAGTTAGAAATCACATCATTCATCATATTGGAGATGGGGAAACAACTTCTATATGGCATGATAACTGGGATAGTATAGGTCATTTGAGTCAAACCATTAGCTACAGAGATATATATGATGCCAGACTACAAAACTCTGATACTGTAGCTAATATGATTGAGGAAAATAAGTGGAAGTGTCCTGATAATTGGTCTGTGATGTTTCCTAGTATCTTTAATCTGAGAGTACCTTGCGTAAATAAAGATAAGAAAGATGAATGTGTATGGAGATCTAATGGAGGAAATGAAGGAAAGTTTGATGTTAAAAAGGTATGGGAGGATATGAGGGAGAAAAAAAGTAAAGTGGACTGGTGGAAAATAGTATGGTTCAGTCAATGTCTCCCGAGACATGCGTTTGTCTTATGGATTGCTGTGATGGGTAGATTACTTACACAAGACAGGTTAGGGAAGTGGACAAACCAGCAAATGAATTGCCCTTTTTGCATGAAATGTAGTGACTCGCATGATCACTTGTTTTTCAATTGTGAGTTCACTAATAAGGTCTGGAAAAGGCTACTACTGAAGCTAATTCTACAAATTAATGCTGTAACTTGGAATGATATTGTCAAAGAAGTGGGAAACATGGATTGTAATGATTCTATTAACAGTGTGGTGAGGAGAATAAGCTTTGGGGCTGTGGTCTACAATATTTGGAAGGAAAGAAATAACAGATTATTCACTTCTGAAAAGATAGATGCTGATTGCCTCTTTAAGATTATTACTGATGGGATTAAACTTCAACTTCTGAGCTTAAAAGTAAGAAAATATGTTGTTGTTCTTAAAATTGAAGATGATTGGGGTGTTAAATTCAACTACACACATCCTAAAAAGTAATAGCATTCTAGTGGAAAAGAGATCAACTCATATGACATGTTCTGTTCTGTTTTGAATAAAGGAGTGCTTGGGACAAGGTAATACTAGAGGCAGTTTTTTTTTCTATATGCAGACCATAGCAGTGATGTGATACCTTATATCTTGGAGTTCCATCTGTAAAGACTGTACCTATGGTAACCTCTTGTCATTTCCAGTTTGGATTTGGGGGTGGGGGGAATTGGATTGATGAGTGGCTAAGTAGGAGGTCTATACACAGTTGGAATGTACCATAAAGTAGGATCTATCATTGTGAAGGGTATATGGTTGGGGCGGCCAATGTATGATGAGTGGAATAGCGAGGAGTGAAAGATGAACCTGCTTGGTCCACTCAATACATTGGCACAGGAGGTTTGGTTGGTCATCATTGAGGGAGTGTGTTCCTAGACAGTTGAAGCCTTTCTAGAGAAGGAAATGTAGACTGATCTGGCAACCCCCCCCCCAATGGATGGGTTATGGGTTCCTAGTGAAGCCACACACCAATTTTTGTCCTTTCTGTTGTGGTTGCAGGTTGAATGGATTGGATGGAAAGGTGATGTGGAAATGTAGCTAGATGGTAGGTGCAAAAGAGGGTGAATAAGAGACCATTGACATGGTTCACAATATATTGCAATTGTCTATTTTGAATATCTTTGTGTTGACAAAAACAGTGGTATTAAGGTCAAAATATTGGATACAGTATAGACTTTTAGTTTGATTGTATGATTCAGTATAGAACAAGTAGTGGTAATCCTGGATGGGTGTAACATATTGGATTTCATAAACACACTAAACCACAAGATCAAATAGGCGTATAATTTAGATGGTTTAGAGAGAGAAAGTGGGATATTCTAGAAAGATAAACTCATGAAAGGTTAGATTCCAAGCCACACCCCTTCCAAGGATGGAAGGGGTATTTATAGTTACAAGACTACACGACCCCCTGACGGCTTGTGGATCAGGTATACAGTGGGTAAAGACCCGTCCTTCCTCCACGGTGTTACACTAAACTATACTACGCTACAAACTAACTAAATAACTACTAAATAACGTAAATAACGACACGTGTATGAGCTAACATATGCTAGACTATAATTGGGGTGACCGACACTTTAACATGGAATTTCCAATTCCTAACAATCTCCCCCTAAGGGAGGTCACCCCATGAAATACATTTTGAATCCTAGCATTCTTTCATTGTCTTTAGTTCTCGAGCTCGTAGACTTCAATTCTTCAAATTCCGCAATCTTTGTGCATTAGTAGCGATTCTTTAAAGTCCGCATAGTTTTATACTTTAAGTGGAGGTCTTTGAACTGATCCACATCTTTGATGATCTTCGAGCTTTCATTGAGATCATCAGCCACAACAAATCTCTCTGGATCACCCTTTATAGTGTTGCCATCATGTGATGTTCTGACTTTTGGACCGACATGATCACACCTTTTGGATCATGACATCTTTCCATCAGAGTAGCTGAAGCTTTACTGGTTCATGATATTTGCAGCAGCGTAGCAGAAGCATAGTATAAAAATATCAGAGCCAGGTTATGTAGATATGCACCAGTCATGATTTCTTCAATTAAGTGTGGATGCTGTGAGCATGCGGCTTTGATTGACTCCTCAATTCTGATCAGCTGCAATCGTCCCAATGTACCTGCAAACAACACAGTTAGCAATAAAACACACGAAAGTGTCTTTGATCACTTTCGTTGAATTGAGGTACACGCCCACGGTTCCCGATTGATCAGTACAAGTACTGCTCGCGTGATCGTAGGATTCCTAAGAATCTCCTTGACAAGGTTTCGCAGCTGTTCTAGCTGTTCTCAAACCAGAACGTCTCAAAGAAGACAACACGGAGTGAGTGAACCAGCGAATTGAGATTCACTTATTGATAAAAAGAGATTTGAAAAACAATCGAGTATTGCTCAATAGAAATTTTTTTTGCTATACAACGAAGGTTTTAATGAAAATTAATTATCAATCATAAACACCTTTTAATTTGAAATATCTGTACACGGTCGATGTGCTAATAGTAAAGAGTTTTTAAGCACAACGACTGGTTTTTCAAAGGTATCCATCAATCCATAACCTGAACCATGATTGATTCAAATGATTGAATCGCCCCATTGTTTCGCTTTCATTTGTCACATGGTTGATCTATTGAATAGATCTCACATGCCACCTACCAGGAGCTTGTTTGATGTTGGCTCCAGAAGGCTTTCCATCTTCATTGTGAATATGTTTGCATATCACTCAGATGTTCTGGCAATACCACAAGGATAATGCGTATGACTCATAAGATATAATCTCTCTTTCCACATTGTGTGAAGCAGAGAGTCTTCATTGACAGTGTCCTAAGGAGATTTATTTGATGATCTCGTGGCTCTAAACTCAATTATGCACATTTGGTTCCTATATCGGAGACTAGGGAGAGGGTCTCCTTCTTGAATATCAACGATCTCTAAGAGAAAGTCGATAGATTATGTCGGTTCCCCGTGAGAATGAAACAAGCCCTTTTAAGAGGAACTTGAGTAGCTTGGGAAGTTTAGTGCAGTACGTCACTGGGTCCATGACGTATTGTCTTCAATACCAGTGTTACCTTAGTAAACACCATTAGCATATGTATTGAACCCGGTTTCTGCCCTATGGTTGAATTGTTGGAGGGCTATTTCTTTTCACCCTTTTCACATTCAATTCTTTTTCATTCTTCAACCCCTTCAGTGCTTACCGAGACTTCATAACTAGAACCTTGTTGGGTTTATTCCAGTACTAGCTCTGTCTCAGTCCGCACTCTTCCCATATCTCACTTTTCTCCTTTTTTCATCATACCTAAGGACTCTACACTATCTAGCGGATTGTCCCTGGGTAGATCCCTCCGGTTCTGGCAGATCGTGGGAACTAATACCTAACCTAACCATCCTTATATCACCATGCATAAAGTAAAATGGTCGGTCTTTTGGTACAGTTCATTCTTCCTTGAAACCAATTGAAAAATCAATCAAGGTACTTGTGATATAAAATCAAAGCATTTTGTACCTTAATTGTGTTGATCATTTAGAAATGCTCCCCCTCAACATGTGCATATGATTTTATAAATTGTTTAGCACATGGAGGCAAGAGTTCTTTTGAAATAAATTCTTGATCACAATTTCCATGGAAAAAACCATTTGATTTTCTTTGGTAAATTCCTCCCTCAATATGTGCATAGGATATTTGAAATCATTTTATCACATAGAGGAAAGAGTTCTTTTAAGTACTTTCACGATCACCAAACATTTAGAAACCATTTAACACACAATCAAGGTAACTTATATAAAAACCTGGAAATCTTTGTACCTTGAAGATTTGAATGTGTTTTGAAATGCTCCCCCTTAATATATGCTTCGAGATTTGAAAATAGTTTAGCACATATTTGAGAGCAGTATGCACTTTAAGACAAAAATGGTCATCTTTTATCATCTTTCATATTTATATCACATTTTCTCCCCCGATTAAAAATTTCAAATCCTTTGAGATTTTGGATCTCAAGTGATTTAAATATGTATGAAACAAAACATTTGTTGGAGAAAAATGTGTCCGGTTTTATATGATCTGAAGTGGACAATAGTGAGGTTCCCTTTTTAGACACAAAGGGAAACCTCAATACATAACCTATCACTATTACATACATTATAGTTGTTCATAGTTCATACACCACATTTTACACATAAAAAGTACAAAGCAAAAAAAAAAAAAACGCATCCGGAAGAAGTCTTCATTCAGTTCTTTGAAGCAGCATGTAGTGACCTTCACGAAGTCTACCACCTACAAAACTTTCAAGGTTGCGGAAGATCATTCGAGTCTTAAGTCTTCGCCTGATTGCAACAATAATGAAATCTTCACACCTCTTCAAATCCTCATCAGACCAGAATTTTGTTTTGTTCCACGGCTTCAGATCAATTTTGATTTCTTTCACTCTAGAGTTTAATTCTTCTTCTACCATCTTGAGAGTACCATCACTGAATTTGTAGAGCTCGCACAGTCTCATTAGCATGCGTATCCCGTATCTTTCGGTGAAGAGGACGACTCTAGGAGTGTCTAGAACTCTATATTCGTGACGGAATTCATGTCCTGAGGCATCCCATTGCGGCCTTGTAAGATTGACCCTAGTCTGGTAGCTTTCCATTCCTAGCTGAAAATCCTCAACCCTTTTCCGAATAACTAAGCCCCTGATCCAAAGGTTGACTGCAGCCGAGAGAGCCTTCTTCTCACGAACCGGAAGATGGTTAAGGTGTCCTTGTAGGTTCAGAAGGTAGAGATCTTCAAAGTCATTTGGCATCAAGTGTTTGAAGTCGTTCTCTTCAATAACATGCTCTTTCAAATCTGCTCTTCGAAGAACAATCTTTTTCAAGTAATCATAGCCATAGATTGAGAAGATCTCTATGCTGATGACACTTAGAATGTGAAGATTGGATCTAACAGCTTTGCGTCTTTTATCAGCTCCATGTCTCTCAATTTAGAATCTCTTCTTTTTGTACCACCAATGAGAAATACCATATGAAGCGGCAATGTCATACTTTTGTTCTTTATCAGCCCAGAATTGATCAGGAACCATCTGTTTAAGACCCTGATCAGTGTACGTAGCAGCTTTCATCTTCGAAATCGATTAAGCTGGTCTTCTTTCAGTAGAGCGAGCACATAGATAGTCCAGATCACAGTTGAAGAAGAACTCAGACTGAATGGTCATCTGTCCAGGTTCACCACTGAGGGGAAGGGGCTTGTTCACATTGAAACGACTAATCTGCTCACTGACTTGATCACATAGCATCTTGTGGCATTCTTCCATATGATATTGGAGCTGATTGGCATCTGAGTGAAAAACCTTGACAATTTCAAAAGCTTGTCCTTCAAGATCCTTTGGAGTGATGGACGAGATTCCCTTCTGTTCACAAAACCACTTAATGAAGCTGCCCATATCTCCAATGACATGAAGGAGAGAGTCTTCATCTGGGATTTCATAGTTATTAGAAATTGTTGAGGCCCAGTTGTTGTCAGGGATTATTGTGTCAGTCTCTGGAATAGACCATGAAGGTTCTGGAGTATGAGGTCTCTCTTTGGTGAGGCAACTTTGACTGGTGTCTTTTGAAGGTGCAACTCTAGATGTGTTAGAGCGTTCACCTGACATGTATGTATCAAACCAATCATCTTCAGACGGCTTAGGGATATGCTTGGTGGATGCATCATCGTCATCAGATTCAGATTCTGCCATGACATACGACTCTTCATGAAACACTTGATCTTCAGGAATAGAGGAGACTGTGGGTGTGAACCTTGAATCGACCGTGGTCCAAGCAGCAAATTTCTTCTGAGTTCCTTGATCTCCGGATGGACTCGATTGATTGGAAGGTTTTGGATGAGATGCCGGTGGTTGTGGTGAAGGTGTCGTGTTTGTGCCAGAAGATCCACCAGCCCCAGAAGTTCCAGCTCCTCAAGTTGGAGTTGAAGGAGGTGGTGGTGGCTTGGGGCCTCCAGACTTATCAGTTGATTTCACCGGAGCAGTCTTTCTTTTCTTCTTATCTTCTCTTTCTCGTACATCCTCTACAAACTGCTGATAATTATCAAGTCTCATCGATTCCTCAAGTGCTTCGTATAATTTCTTATGTGTATTGTCCAGATGCTCTCCTGCTTCATACATTCTTTCTGAGAGAGCTGATCTCATGTCAGAGATTGGCAAGTCTTTGAATCGCTAAAGTAGTGGAGCCTTCATTGCCCAATCAACTGCATCTTTAATATCTGCTTCTATTGCCTTAGTAACAATCTCATCGAGGTTAAGATTCTCCAGCTTTTTGACACGACTATCAAGATTATTGACGGCGATAGGAAAATGCTTCTCAATAGTTGCAATACGCGACATAACCTCTTCTAGCACTTGCTCTGTAGTTTTGACTGGAGGAGGTGAAGCAGGAGGTGGCGAGGCAGGAGGAGTGACGGTATCACTGACAGTGACAACTTGTACTGGATCAATAATGGGTTTGGGTGGTGGAAGTGCGGTTGCTTGAATAGGTGCTGACATTAGAGGAGTGGTTGATGTGTCTTGCTGAATATCAACATTGTACATGGACTCGGCTTCCTCTTTCTCATCATTTTTCTTAAACGGCTCGTTATCTGAGGGTTTGTCATTTAAGAACTGATCACCAAAAGATAAGTCTGTATCTAGATTCTTCAATGAGGATAGAGAATCAATAGACATATTTGGTTCTTCCAAATGCCTGGTCTCATCAGATCTTGATTCAACGTTCTCCTGTGAGTCTTTCTGCATTTCTACATCAACATTTTGATCAGACTGAGTATCACTTGATGCAGGAGTTTCTTCTTGTGCCTCGGATACCTCCTTTTCCAATCCAGATTGTTCTTGAGCTGAAGATGATTCAACACTTCTTTTCTTCAGTTCAAATTGAGTGGTAGTTCTTGATGGTGAAGAAGAGAATGTCAGAAGCATGTGAGCAGCTTGTTCGGCATCAACACCAACAATCCCTTTCCCTTTGTCTTGTGTGATTGGAGTTGTATGGCGTGGCTCAGGTTCAGGTTCTCTTAACACGACACCTCCAATTGGTGGTCTCATGTTCATGCTTTCCAGGCTTTGTTAAATTCCTTGCTTCAGAGCAGCATCATCTTCATCAATCAACCTCGAATTACCCCTCGAAACTTCAGTTTCCTCAACGTTTTCTTATTCCACTTCCTTCTTTCTTTACAGCTTCTGGGTTGTGGTGTCAGGAGGTTGTGACCTTTCACATCTCCTTTTTGGAAGGGCAGCATATGAGGTCTTTGAAGTCTTTGAGCCAGACGTCTTTGAGTCAGAGGCAGACTTAGCAGTTTTGGGTTGTGGTGGAGTGGGAGAGACATCAATATTAGCACTGGATCTGGAAGCCCTTTTCTTGTACAGTTTGAAGTGATCCGTCTTCTTAATATCGTCTGTGAGAAGAATATCAGGAATTGGCAATCCAAAGATCTCTTTATCCATACCTTTAGCAACATATTTAAGGTTACCCAGAACAAATTCTTCCTTGGCATTATGAAGGACTGATTCACTCCTAGGATTGAAGTTATGAGTCTGTTGCAAGTACTGGATGACAAGCTTCGAGAATCTGATGCTAGGAATCACAAGTTTGTTTACTTTCTTTCGTCCCTGAGCTTTATTCTGAAAGTTTGTTCTATCGGAGATAAATGTGTTCATTGACAACGAGAATTCTTCCCAGATACGTTCCGATACGTTAACATTCACCCCATTGACGATACCCCATAGGATTTTCAATATGGGAATCTTTACCATTTGTAACATATTGGATTTCATAAACACACTAAACCACAAGATCAAATAGGCGTATAATTTAGATGGTTTAGAGAGAGAAAGTGGGATATTCTAGAAAGATAAACTCATGAAAGGTTAGATTCCAAGCCACACCCCTTCCAAGGATGGAAGGGGTATTTATAGTTACAAGACTACACGACCTCCTGACGGCCTGTGGATCAGGTATACAGTGGGTAAAGACCCGTTCTTCCTCCACGGTGTTACACTAAACTATACTACGCTACGAACTAACTAAATAACTACTAAATAACGTAAATAACGACACGTGTACGAGCTAACATATGCTAGACTATAATTGGGGTGACCGACACTTTAACATGGAATTTCCAATTCCTAACAATGGGGTATGTCCATTCCAGAGTAGAGAATTCTTGTAATTTACTTGGTTATCAATTAATATAATTCACCCTTTTGCACACAAAAAAAAATGACACTATCAATGTCATGTACATAATACATCTAAATAGTGGTTTACTTCATTATATTAGATTTTTTTTAATTACATGAAAATCTAGAAACGTATAAACATCTAAACTGTAGCACCTCAAATTTCACAGATTTGTCAGAATAATATTTTATTAACTTTAGAAAAATTAGAAAGATCCTACCGTTAGTTTTTATTAGAAATGACTTTCAGTGCAAATAGTTAACAAAAAAGGACTAACAGTGCAAAATACTTAACGACAGAGACTAACGGTGCAAATTATATTTTTGGGACTGAAATTATAGGGTTACCCTTGTGTTTAGATAACTCACTAAGTCCAGACGTTACCTCATAACAAAGGTGGCCATATGATGATTCCAAAATGATTCTTAGTGTTCTTATGTTATCCTCATGATATATTTCCTATCAGAGGTATGAATTAAGTTCAAGTTTTGATTTCCATGATGATGTTAGAAATTGAAGTTTAGTGTAAAAGCATATTAAAAGGTAATTTTAGTTATGTTTATGAGGTTATACACATGTTTTATACATGTTTAATAATCATAGATCAAGATAGCATATGTTTTTTTATTAGAGAATGATTATGTTTTAGAAGTAATAATGAAGTTATGTTTATAGAATTGAGTTAGTACATGTTAACAAAGAAGATGTTGTTAATTATAGTCTTAGAAAGTGGGTGTTTGGCGCAAGCCCTGTTAGCAAATTTAGACATGATACAAGTGTGTGTCTTACTAAAAATGGTCTTCAACTTGTTAAGTAAGATGAGGTCAAGTTATAAAAAGTGATTAGAATTGGTTTATGTTGATTTTGGGTCGTTTTGGTGTGTTTGAATTTAGGACAACAAGTATTGCAGAAAATTTAGTCAACTTTGAAGGATCGTAAAGACTTAACCGTTTGTCGGATTAAGTTGAGGTCAAAACAAAACTTGTAGCTTTCTGAGTCTACTTTCCAACAGTATTGGTTCCAGGTCCCAACTCAAAGTTTAAATGGGTCAAATCTGCAATTTACAATAACTTGTCCAGAAATTGCAAAAGTAACTTGTCCAGAAATTGCAGATTTTGTTATTTCACATAAGCTAGCGAGATGTAGGTTATGCGTACGGTTGTAATAGCAGGTTCTAATGATTATAGATTGATATATTTATGTGTTTAAGTGATATCAAAATTCCAAGAGTACTCGAGGAATGCCTAATTTAATCGAGGCGAGTAACGGTTTATTAGTAGCTCATTTATACGAGTTTTCATGTTTAGTGCAAGAATTAGTATATGTTCATGTTTTAGTATAGGTTATTGACCATATACATGTTATACTCCAGTAACATAGTTGAAGTATAGTCCCATGTATTGCGGAATAGTTCATGTGCAAAAATCTACAATGTCGTTTAGAAGTGCATACATGGATACGACACATTGATGCATGTTTTACTGACCAGGTCTTAAATTTATAGTGTCTCGTTATACCTATGGTCTACCCTAGTGCACTAACGGGCAGTGTACCCAGTCGTGTGTAGTGTAGTATTCGGTAAAACCGAGGTCTTCCCAAGAGCTTCGTGGATTGGAAATTAACTTAAGTCTATGTCACGATTTTAATTGCTTTTAAGATTGAAATAATAAAACTAACTAATAAAACAAGGAAATAAAAGAAAGCAGATAAAGGCAAGAGTTGTAATCAATGAAGAAGAGTGGTGCTAACCTAGTTAATCCTCCTAGCTAGTTATGTCTACGTCTACTTACTTCCAATTACTTCAGGTGGGGTCAAAGTCGAGAGGATAGCATTTGGTCAATTCGCCCTAACCTATCAGCAAGGATGCCACCACAGGAGAAATCAGGCGCACCGTCATAAGTCATGTTGTTCCTGGTCCCCTAAGTCGAGTCATTAAGTACCGCTACATGCTAGATTTATAATAGTGAGTGCCCGGCCGTTAGGAACTTAGACACTCACCCCCTAATTCTTAAGTTCATCCAAACGATAGGTGATCAGTTGGTCAAATCGCACAAGTAGAAAGGGTCGTCAGTTGGTCATATCTTACCCTTCCCGTCTCAGTCCGCTCACCTAGGGTCAGTTGGTCATATCTCCTAGGCAATTGGCCTCTACCACCATTCAAAACTACCGAACCAAGGGTGGCTACCAATAAACTATGCATGCATACACTTAAAAATAATTGTACCGAAGTAAAGTAAATGCAAACAAAACAATTAAAGAATCATAACTACGCCAGCACCAGGGTGCTTAGCCAAACATATAATAAATCATACCAACAAAAATGAATAAATCATAAATTGAATTGAACATAATGTTTGATACAAATTACTTGATGTAGAGCTAATAATGATGATGATTGCGAGTGAATTCTTCCTTCAAAACTGGCTTCGGACTGCTGGAAAATGCCCTGGAGTGGTGCCCTAATCGACCCCTGGGAGAGGGGTGAAGAGAGATACTTAAAAATGCAGATTTAGGGCTGTATTTATAGGCCCCGACATGGTTACGGCGTAACCTTAAGTGCAAATTACGCCGTAACTAAAGACTGCGTAAAGAAATCTGGATCTCGAATAGTTACGTCGTAACTAAAATAAATAGTTACGTCGTAACTAAGTTACGCCGTAACTACAATTTCAATTACGTAGTAACATCTCAACTTCGTACTTTTTTCATCCAATAATATTTATGAAACTTATATAGCTTAAATGACGCTTTTGGCCCCTGATCGTTCTTCTTCATTTATTTTTTAGTCCTAGAAGTAAATAAACTTCATATGAATTGTCACTTTCAGTCCCCGATCGTACTTGCTATTTTTACTTTTCTTCCTCGGAGTAAATATTATCTTCATTTAGCCACGGGACTTCAACTCCTTAGCGCCCAAGTTAATAATTACGGCGTAATTAAATTACCGAATTACGCCGTAACTCTTCGACCGTATATTTTTATCCGCTCCGTAATTATCTCTACGATGTAACTAAATTGCCATGTTACGCCGTAACCTTCATAAAAATAATTACGACGTAACCATAAGAGATGGTTACGCCGTATCCTTCAAAGCATCATATTTACGTCGTAACATTATTAACGAGTTACGGCGTAATCTTCACACTGAATTCATAGGCCCTTGTAAATCAATCTTCAGAACATATATTTGGCCTTTTATCACTTTTTTTCCGCTCCAACGCCTCATTTATCCTGAAATGCAAATATGAACGAATATGAAAGAATTAAGTACCATATTAATGCAAATGAGGCCATAAACACGGGAATTTGATATATAAAAGATCAGGCTAATTTGATGTTATCAAATATCCCCCACTTGAATTCTACTTGTCCTCAAGTAGACCCTTTAAATAATTCTTAAAAAGATATCTCCCATGATTAATTGGAAGTTATGAGTCTAAAAATCACCTAAGCTAGAAAATTCCAAACCGAGCACCTCACGAAACGGGAATTGAAATCACACTCTCTCTCGTAATTCATGTGTTTATTTTTGGGTGATCACTCAATTGCTCAGTCATGGCGAGTATTCTATCATAAGCTTGGCAAAGATACTAATCTCCACCACTAGAGTCTATAGATGTAGCTATTCTAAAAGGCAATGGGTTGACACAACATAAAGGCTTATGGGGTTATTATGTCATTACTAATGAGCTACGGCGAAGGGGACAAAACCAATGATACATGACCAAATCCATGGCCAAGACACCAATGATTGCTCGCTTCCTCACCTAAACTCGATTCATGACTAAGGGTAGGATAAGGCATGGGAAAATTTTAATGGGTGTAAATAAAAAGACACGAAACAAATAGATTCCTAAGTCCACAGTCACCCCACCACTGGTCGCATTCAATCCCATAGCAAAAATCGAGGGTCAAGAGTCAAGGGGTCTTCAATAATCCAATACACGAGTTAATGCATAATAAAAATGTGGTACCTCATAATCTCCATAAACTAGGCAAATAAGATGCATTAACTCGGCCTTCATCATCAATGAAAAAAGAATGTGCTATATAAAAAATTTTAAAATTTAGGTCAATTTAGCACATATTTCTATCAAAATCAACCATTTCTATCTCCCATCCCCCCACTTGAAATGTACAATGTCCCCATTGTACAAATATTAAAATTTGAAAGGCGAGATAGAAATGTTCGAGTTTCTAATGTTATCCGAAAGACAAAACGGATTTGTAAAAATTTGTGCCAGTTGAACAAGGCGAGAATACTAAACACAATATGACACATAAGCTGATTTATATTACTATCAGCTATAAACAAACTAATAAACAAAGCTTTCATTTTTTTTTTCTTTTTTTTTCACTTTTATATTTTTTTTTCATCATTTTTTTTTTGGATGCAAGACAAGGTGTACATGAATAAAAATAAAAACGATACGAACATAAAAAGCATCCCCCCACTTGAGATCAACTATCATCTAAACTCGATTTTCTTCCAAAACCCTCTATTCAAAACCCGCGACTTCCGCTAGTGGAACCAAAATTAACCAACAGCACCCGGACCATGGACATCAGGAAACTACAGGGTAGGCTAGGCGATGGGTGTAACGAAACAATTATATTGGGTGAACAAAATGAAAGGAAAGGCTCTGAAGGGTGTATCTAGGGGTATCTTGCACTAATGGTGAGTGCAACAAAATGGGTTTAACAGGGGATTGACTAATCGATGTGAAAAGTCAATATACACAATACATATATGGGCTATTTGGGTTTAATCCTAAAATTGCCTTATATCCTAGCTGTACCGATCACACCAAGTTACCTCAGTGAAATGCTCATGATAATGGTCTCGAAAAGATATACAAGGCCAAGTTCTAAAGTCTACTACAGCCACCTGCACACTCATTTTTATGGATTTATGTATAAGGGGAAAACGGAAAGGCTTATCCTCACACAATGGAAATATAGGGTAGGTGTGCTCAGTCTAGATTAATCCAGTTAAGTAATGAAAAACATGTCAAAATTTATTAATGAAACACTTTTCATCAAAAACTAGAAAAATAAGGGCAAGTAAAATCAAGCGGGTGTCTATGTCTAATCCCTTCCCCCCACTTGGGTCATACTTAAGCATATAAATGAAAGATAAGAAGGGTTAGAATTGGAACAGAAAACTCTCATGGATTTGCTCGGCATGATCGAAGACACACGAACAAACGTGTCCCGCTTTGAGATTCATGAGCAAACTTTAATAACCTGAATTCACTTAAGACAACCAAACGCATCATACTAGAAAAACAACAAGTATAAAAAGAAAATGAAAAACCTAACTCACTTTGGTAGGAATCACGGTTGCATTTAGCGAATGCAACAAGCCTTTTAAACCACTTGGTGTCCCAAGTGGACGAGTGAAGTCTCGTGAGGGTTTACAGGGAACACACCCACAAAGTTCATTTAAAATACTAATACAAGGTTATTGTGTTTTAAAATGAAAGAGTTAAAGCAGAGGAAGGTTACGTCGTAACTCTTATGAGGAAGTTACGCCATAACTAGCAAAACCTGACATAAGCTGCAAAGCGAGTGGTTACGGTGTAACCGCGGCAGATGGTATTACGCCGTAATTATTAATGCGTCAAGAATTCTGCTGCTAAAAAGTTGGTTACGACGTAATCACAAAGATGAGTTACGCCGTAACTCTGGTCAGATCAGCAAACTGGAGCAGCAATTACTTCCTCGTATCCTGCAAAATTGGTTAGAAAACACAAAACCCAACTATACTAATAAAATGAAAAAGAAAAGATAGGCATGGGGTGCCTCCCACGAAGCGCTTATTTTTGTTCGAGTCACGAGCTTGACTCCACCCTTATTTACTCCGTAAAAGGGTGTTCATCCCCTCACTTGAAATCAAGTGTGGGTGAAAATAGCAATAAATACCATGAGGGTGTGAATTTGCTACGGGATGGGGAAATGATAAATTATGATCATACCTGACAGGAGATGTCATTTCCCTCCATACCTTACCCGCATTAGTTGATGGCATTGATGATTTGTTCACCTCGTAATGTGGTTGATTAATCGGCTCATATGTCTCCTTGTTAAACACTGAGGTGTCCAAGATTTTGTCTTCTAATTCCTTTGCAAGATTAACTAGAATTGGTTCAGTATCCGAAGCTTCATAACCATTATCGGGTGATGTGATGGTTGTACGATTTCAACTTTGCAGTTTTTGATCAACTTTTGAATTTTGTATAAAATAATTCGTGACTTGTCGGAGGTCGTGTCACCTATTGTTTGAAAGCTCTTTGATCCTACTTTAAAATAAAAATACCTTCACAGTCTGAATCTTATTTTAATTTTAAAAAGATACTTGAAAAGTAATAAAAGGTCATTACGGGTCAGGTCTTATTTAAATAAAAAAGTTAGTACGAATCTAGGCGTTTCAGGAACAATAGTTATAATCTTTTTATTAATCAAACTTAAATGTTAAACGTGAGGTGTTCTAATGAAATAAGGTTTGTGATTAATAGCATTTTTAAACTGTGTCAAGTTATAGATTCACTTTTTGTTAAGTATAAACAACTTTAAAGTTGTCATGACAACGTAATAGAAAAAAAAATATTTTACCTGAATAAAATATGTATGACAGTAGATACAAATCTCATGAGTTAGTAG
Organism: Chrysanthemum makinoi; assembly: GCA_910596185.1. Classification (NCBI taxonomy): domain Eukaryota; kingdom Viridiplantae; phylum Streptophyta; class Magnoliopsida; order Asterales; family Asteraceae; genus Chrysanthemum; species Chrysanthemum makinoi. The sequence goes on from OU343222.1 coordinate 11,241,687, forward strand.
GTTAAAATAGTTGTAAATCAATTACTCAAAACTAAAATGTTAATTTAGATTTTATTAATAGCATAATTAGTTTTTAACCATGTACATCATTATTAAATTGGAAATGCAAATCATGTGTATCTTGAAATCTTAACTTTTTTAACAAATACGTAGTAGTTAATTAAGTTCATCGAAATCCAAAAGGAAACATCATAATATACATTTTCATGTATCAAGTTGTTAGTTATACATACCTACCCACACACTTCTATTCAGTATTCATCCATGAAACTATACTTTATGCATAGCAAAATATTCAACTAGTATATACTTACTATATACTATATATCCAACCAAAATACCATATAAAAGCCTAAGTTAAACCTTATATAATACCCCATAACTCTAAGTCTATAAAACAACATATTATCACACTCTTTTCAACTCATAACAAAAGCCCAACATGACCACCAACCATAATCTCCGGCAACCCTTAATCCCACCACCCGAAAAAACCGACATCGAACGTCTCTGCATAGATGACATGTTACAAAAATACTGTGGTGAGTTTGGACCATGGCAAATGAAACATTTTGTACTAACATGTATGGCATGGGCACTAGAGGCTTTTCATACTATGGTTATGATATTTGCTGACAAGCAGCCTGAGTTTACGTGTGAACCTGGTTTTGTGGAGTGTGATGTTTGCGGTGGTGAGCCGGGGAGTTGGCGGTGGGAGGGTGGTGGTGGGGTGGTGTCTACGGTGGCTGAGTGGGGGTTGGTTTGTGGTGAGAAATATAAGGTTGGGCTTGTTCAAGCCTTGTTCTTTGGTGGATGCATGATTGGTATGTTTTTCTTTTCGAGAAATGATACATGGACCTAAACTTAAGCTTAAACTTATAACTAAAATCACTTGGCATCATTCTGATGAGTTGTAAAATAAGTTAGTTCTTGTCTGCGGCAATCAATATGCTAACATTTGATTTTAACTTTAAGTTTAGGTCCGTGTATCATTTACTTTTCTTTAATTCTTTCTAACCACGTATTTAAGATTATGGATGAAGAATATAAAAGGCATTGTTGTTATTGTTATTTACTACTACTATGAAAACATGTGAGTTTTTTTTTTTTTATCTGCCTAGGTTAACCATGACTATTTTTTGACTTAGATGTAATTGGTTTAATAGCATACTCGTCTATAAGCTTGCATAATCATTAATTTATAAACTTTTTGACTTTAGAAAAAGTATGCTTATGTATAAACTTTTTACAACTCATTTTACAGCTCTTCGAATAATTCATAATAACATACAACTCTTCAAATGATTCATAACACATGCATTATTTTTATTATTTTCTTTTTCGCTTTTACATTGGAGCTCCTATTTTCACAACAATCGACAGTGTTAATGTTACAAATGACTAAGAAGTTGTGTATGAAGTATAATTCGTATGTGCAAATTAAACCACAATTTAGTTATAATTAAGGTTACCAAAAAATGACTAAGTGGTAGCTAGTGACAAATAACTTGTAGCTACTATCACTATAATGTGTAAATGTGTGAGATCTCTAGTTTAATTGCTAAAACAGCTCGGAAGTGGTCAATTAAACTTACTGAAAATTAAACGGTATCCAGTAGGTTTATATATAGTCCAAAAGTAGGAGACCATGGATACCAAAACAAAAACAAAAAAAAAAGTTTGAGGTTGCAAAATAAGTGGTCCGGTCTTAATCAATGCAAGAAAATGACCCGTTATATCAAGGCATACACTATGTTTTAAGTGTCCATCAATTTCTAAAAAAAATTAAAATTATAGATCTATTTTTATTATTAATAAATCTATTTATAAACTTTTTCATATCATAAAACAAATCAACACTTTTATTTAAAATATTTACGTTGTGTTTGCCAGTTTATTTATTAAAGAAAAAAAGGTGAAAGGGAGAAAAGAAAGGTAAAGAAAGATGAGAGTGAAAAAACTTTGTGTTCTTGAGTTAAAACATAGAAAATCATAGAAAAAAAAATAAAGTATTGACAAAGGTTTTTGTTTTTAAGTTGAAAAATAAGGAGAGGAAATAAAAATATTGGATTTATATACAATTATACTTGTATTTAAAAGTTAAAGTTTAAGAAGTAAAGATAGTTTTGTCATTTAACATGTTAGAGCACCCGGTGTGGGGTTTGTTGTGCTTCGTCGTTGGTGAGCTGGCGCCCCGCCGTGCCCCGCCGCCACACCGGGGTGGCTCGCCGTGGCTCGTCGTTGGGTTTGAAATCGTGAGGACGACGAGGGATACACTGACACAAAAGCAACATGTTTGTGTATGTGTGTGTAGTGTTTGTGTAATGGTGGGTCTCAAATGAAGAGGTTGATGTTTGTTATGAGTGAAAGGGGGGTTTGTTGTGGTTAGTTGTGGAGAAGTGGGATGCTGGTGTGGCGCTGAGGTGGCACGACGACGAAGCTACCGCTCGTTTTGGCACCTCGAGCTCTTATACATTACTTTGCTTTTATTCTGACCAATTTTAAAAGGAAAGTTTTAGGCTCAATTTTCTTTCAAAATTGCTTCATTTACTTTCTATTTTTGCTTTAAAAACAAAAACCTAGAAAACACAACTTTTTCACAAATTCTTTTCTTTTCTGTTATTTCTTTCCAAAATTAAACCCCAAAACAACATTAAAATTTGGATCTACTCAAAATCATAGACATATTGTTTATGAATTATATATCAGTTATAGTTTATACATTTTAAACCTATACATAATACATCTTTCTATAAACCTTTTCACAAATTACTTTCTAATTTAAGTGCAAATTTTTCTTAATTTTGGTTTCAAGATCAGATTATCCTATTCTTTTTACTTAAAAAGTGAGAAAATTAAGGTCGAAAATTGTGCTCGGCGTGAATGACACGTTCAGTGAGTCATCGAGGATAATAATTAAGTAAATGCCTGCGTGTTTCATCCATGTTACTTGTTGAAAATTTTACTGACACCCATCAATGCTAGCTGCATATCCATACTTGTTGAATCGTTTCTTATTTTATAGGACCATTCCATGTTCCCTAGTAAAGATTTTATTTTTAATGATAGATTCTATAAGATGTAACATGTTGAGATAAAATTTTAACCTCCATTATATTTCAAACTTACCTAAGAATATACAAATGCTACCAGTTATAGAGGGTTATTTGAGACCGGTTATAGAGGGTCATTTGAAGATTGACCAGGGTTCGAACCCGACTAATTAAATCGTTGGGACTGGAGCTCACTGCCTGGGCAGTGTCCTTAGGGAACAGTTTTGTTGACATCAAAAGATGCATGGAATTGGGGTGTTCGCACCGAGTTGCACCTTTTTGACGAATATACAAAACAAGTTTCTGCATCACATTTTGAATTTATCAGGCTACTTTAGATTTCATATTTTCGTACTTGGTCTTTGGTCTTGTTATCGAATATTAAAAGTAAAAGTTGAACGAGATCCACTAGGTTCTGACTCATTGACTATAAAAAGTTATGGCCAAGATAGACTTTAGGTTTAGATGAAGTCTAAAGGAATCTTGCCATTCTGACACCGAATATGATAAAGAGATTCTTTTTTTTTGTATCGAATTAAAAATACAATACTTTTTGAGTCAAGATAAACCAACGAATGTATGGATGTAGATAGATATCCATTGTGACATTTTAAATAACCACTAGCTAAGATAATGGTTCCAAACTATAATCCCCCTTTTAGAGATCCATTGTGAATGTATACTTATATTTGAAAAAAATGTGATTTGCACACTCTCGATTTGGACACAAATGTGATTTGCACACTCTCATATTTGATTTGAACACTTCAAAACGTGCATTAAAAATAAAAATTGTTTCCCTATTTTAAACAACCACTAGTTAAGAAGCCTAAGATATGGTTCAAAGTATAATCCGGATTAACCTTTTAGTTTTTTTTTTGTTTTTTTTTTATTAATCTTGGTCTTTCTAGGTTGCCAAACCCGAATGTCCGCAAGTACCGAAGTACTTACAATATCACAAACAACTTTGTCAACAATTAGAGGTTTATAGATATCTAATGCCGAATTGGCTATAGTGCGAGTCTGTCACATTTTCACTTGGCCGGTAATGATATAATTAGTTAGTTACGAACATTGTGAAGTATGATTATTATGAAACTTGTGACACGATATTGTAAAGGTAGACAGGATGTTTGAGATTACTTATTAAAATTGTGCATCTAATTACCTCTTTTTTATTTAATTTAAAATATGTTATGATTGAGCGAAAATGATATAAGAAATAAAATGATGAGTATGAAGCATGAACAATGAAACACGACTCTAAGTGACTAATGAGACACCATGGCTGACTCTAACTTTGTTTTTGTTTTTGTAAGTTTTTTCAGTTTCTATGCTTCTTTTTTGTCTACTTTAAGATTTTAACCTTTTTTTTAACTCCATGGCCGACTAATGAGACACCAAGGCTGACTCTAACTTTGTTTTTGACTCTCTGTCTTCATTTTAAAAACCAATTTGTTTAGAAAATTAGAGTGACGGTACTCTAATACCAATCAAGCGTGATGCAATATGATAAGTGACAATAATAATTCTACAACTATAATAATACTAGAAAGCATGAAAGGTAACATATCACCACAATACAAACACAAATATAAACACAAAACAATAATATGAGATTGTCTCACATATAAGCTTACATGTGAAAAACTAAAAAACATCAAAATTACATCATTTTAATAATGTCCTTTCACAATATTAGTGTTTTCTTTTAATTGCACATAACATCTTTAAAGATGTGTTCACTCTAGATTCTAGAATACGTTTTTTCTACATCACACTGTTGAGCGTTTTATATTATTGAACCAAGTAGTACTAATTGAATGATGATTTGATCTAATTCGCAATTAAAAACACTTCCATTACTCGTACATTAGTTACACTACTCAAAATTTGAATTAATTTTAATCAAAGTGACTTACGTTTTGGTGATTTTGAGTAGTTTCACATGTAACATGTGAGACAAACTCGTATTCACTTCACTCATATTTAAATGTGAATTACTTTTACATGTTTATAAAAGTGGTATTTTGTTCATCACAATTTTTATTTTATTTTTATTTATTTATTTATTTATTATTATTATTATTTTTTTCTTCATAATCTTTTGTATCCTACTATTCTCAAATGTACACCCTGATTATAAGTATTTTATTTTTTGTTTCTATATAGGTGCTGGAATATTTGGGCATTTATCGGACTCGAAACTAGGACGAAAAGGATCACTAATAGTCGTATGCATACTCAACGCTATATTCGGTCTGCTAACATCCCTTTCCCCAAACTACCTCACATACGTCCTCCTCCGCATACTCACTGGTTTCAGCACCGGTGGGGTCGGCCTTTGCGCCTTTGTTCTCGCCACCGAGCCCGTGGGACCCTCTAAACGCGGTATGGCAGGGATGTCCACTTTTTACTTCTTTTCAGGAGGGATAGCATTACTATCTGGTATCGCCTACATTTTCCAAACATGGAGATCTTTATACATCGCTTCATCAGTCCCGTCCATTATTTTTGTGCTTGTTATCTTACCTTTCCTTTCGGAGTCCCCTCGTTGGTACCTTATTCGTGGACAAAATGACAATGCCATGAAAATTATGCGCGCGATTGCAGTTACTAATGGAAAATATCTACCAGAAAATGTGTATGTTGCTCGTGACGAAGAGGTTAATGATACTGATCAAAAGAGCATCGAGGACCGGTCAAAAGAAGTGATCACAGGATCGATTGTAGACGCGCTTAAATCGCCTTTAACAAGGATAAGATTATTTCTCGTGGTGGGAATTAACTTCACATGCTCCATAGTGTACTATGGTCTTAGTTTGAATGTGGTCAACCTCGAGACCAATTTGTACATCAACGTGTTGGTCAACTCTATTGCGGAAATGCCTGCATATTTCCTCACTGCTGTCATGATTGATAGGTTTGGGAGGAAACCGTTAGGAGTCGGGACGCAATTGTTTAGTGGAATCTTTTGTATAGCGGGTAGTTTTATGGGAAGTAAAGGGAGCTGGAAGGTGGTTAGGATGGCGTGTGGTGTTTTGGGGATATTTGGGATGGCGGGAACTTACAATTTGTTGTTTATATACGCAATGGAGTTGTTTCCAACGGTTGTGAGAAATGCTGCCCTTGGATGTGCAACACAAGCGGCACAACTAGGGGCGATTTTGGCGCCTTTTGTGGTGGTTCTAGGCGGCGGCATACCGTTTATGATTTTTGGAGTGTGTGGAATTGTAGGCGGCTTTCTTACATTTTACTTGCCGGAGACTTTGAACAAGCCATTGTATGATACGATGAACGGAATGGTTGATGGAGAGAGTGAAGCATAACATCAAGATTGCTATGTTTTTCTCTTTTTACCTTATCCCATATCAGTTATATGATATGTTGTTTCTCGTTAGAATCAGAACTTGTATACATATGCTAATTTAGATTCATATTTGTATATTATCTAGTATTATGAAATCAAGCACCCATGAAGGTTTTTCGTAACTGTCAAATTCGCGCAGAGTCTTGAGACATGCGTCCGCGAATAAAATGGCAGCAATGTCATTTTAGAGTATATCAGAAATCGTAACAGCTACAGCAATACATAACAATCAATACTTTCGTGTTCAAAAGGATTCAATGTTAATATCCGCGGAGTCGCATATAGATGACTAAAATGGCGATAATTATAGTTTTCCAACTAGGAAACCGAAATTTGTCCATAAGGTAACACATGAATATATCAGTTCTAAAAAGTAAAAGCTCTCGCAACACAGTTTGAAGAATATGATAAATAATCATAGATGCACATGAGCATATGCAGTTCATCGATTGGTCTTCATTGTTAATAACACTTTTTCTTATCTCATTGGTGGCCGTATCAGTTGTAGTTCCCGTATTGGTTGTTCCCGTAGGAAGGAGGTGGAGGAGGAGGATTCTCTCTTGGTTTGGCGTACTCCGCAAATATAACCCAACCATCCAAAAACTGCAACGAACACATTAAAAAAGGGATCAGTATATCGAATAGCACACGTTTTAGAAAATTTATCAGGAAAACTGACAGTAAAACTTTGTTATGATGATTAAGAGCATAAATGTTGTGCACAAAAAGAAACAAGAGCGAATATATAAATACGTGAAACCTCAAATCTTTCACTTTAATCGGCGGATTTAAACAAAATTTGGAGAAAACAGCCTTTGAAAATATATAAAACTAAAATTATAGTTCATATAAGAGAAAGTTCAGTTGGACTATTATTGCAGTCATATTTGAAGCATTGATAATTACTAACAAAAAGGCTTTGAAGGTGACAAAAAAAGTATTTGCGTGTCAGGTCAACCTTCAACAAAAAACTGGTTATTTAGAGCAAAACTGTTACCAACACCTGCATATATCCAACTCTACAGATGACCAAATTTAACAGAAAGTAGCCACAACAGATTTGATAACTTGAAACATTCCAAATACACCAAAAAGTTGCGTGCGATGAGCCGATGACACTGAATCTAAGACTTACATGGTTTTTAACAAAAACATAACGTATCTTGGTGCAAAAGTATGTTGCATTATGCATTAATCAACAACGACAGATTAGTCGTTATCACAACACGACCATATTTAGTCCTAAGTAGTTTAAAGTGTACATAGTTACCTTGCCATCCATGCCCTCTATACCGGCAGCAGCGCCTTCCAGTGTAGAATATCGTACAAAACCAAACCCTTTCGACCAACCGGATGCACGATCTTTTACTACTCTAGCTGCAGAAAGTAACAAAAATGGCAATCAAGGTTCTAAATTTCTAAGAACATACTCATGACTCAGAATCATAACTTATGGAGAAGAAGCAAACCATGTTCCACTTCACCAAACTTTGCAAAGGCTTCCCTAAGTCCATCATCAGTTGTACGTTTGCTGAGACCTGCACAGCAACATACATTCAATTAAATACCCATAAGCAACCAAAGGGTAAGATGAATAGAACAAAACGAAATAAGTAATCAGATAAACAGTAGTAAGCAACCAACAGGTAAGAAATCAAACACTATAATTCAAAATAACTTAAGTGCAACAGCAAGTCAAACTCCTTAGCATTTTAAGAAACGTTGAATCGCAGCACACTGCATTAACTAAGCTAAGGCGGAAACATGGTGGTACAACAGAACTGGTAATAGTACTATCTTTAGACTATAAATTCCTATCTTTATGCAAAATAACATATATTTATATATCTAGGAGACTAGGATCCACAGCATATGCATACATAAGACAAAAGAAAGGCGGGTAATATCAGTGTTCTAAAAGGCGCGCCAAGGCGTCGCCAAGGCGCGAGGCGTGGCCTCGACGCCAAGAAATGGACCAAGGCGCGATGTCAAGGCGTCGTGTGAAAAGGCGTGGGATAAGGCGCGAAAAGGCGCGCCTTTTGGTAAGGCGTGGCGCCATTTTTAGAAGCATTTAGTGGATTTACGGATTTGGGCTTGAATTTCTAGTATTTAGGCTATTTCCTTCTTTGGCCTCGTAATTTCAAAACTTAATTCTTACATGGTCCTCGTATTTTGGCCTGGCTATTTGGGATTTGGGCTTTAGTATTTGAAATTGCTCTTAAAAAATGATATAAAATTATAAATACATAAAACTGTAAATATTTTTTTGCCGCCTTATGCAAGCCTTAAGAAACGCAAAGGCCTCGCAAAAGCTCGTAAGGCTTGAGGCGTGGCTATGCCGCCATGCCACGCCTTACGCCTTTTAGAACATTGGGTAATATATAGCATAGCATAAACCGTTTGTCAGTATGTTTATTTATTTAAATGAGAAACAAACGTTAAAAAGTCAAAAAGATATTCCCTTTCATTTATGAACTTGAATGTTCGTCAAGTTTCATTTGTTTATGTTCGAATACTGTATATCCTAAAGCTTTGTTATAAAATAACTAAGCTATAAATATGAACTTAAGACATTTCGATACTGATAATCTGAGTATAGATGCTTCGGAGATCTTAGTTTGTTCACGAAGTATATATGTTTGATTTTGTTAACGCATAATAAGGACATGAAAATATGTTCATTTATGGTTCTTGTTCAATTAAACTTTAACCAACAAACGCTAACAAGCCCTGTTTTACTGTTCGTGTCTGGTTAGTTCGTTTACAACCCTATTCCTTAGGATACCAATAATCAATATATGATTCATCTGAAACCTACAATAATCAATAAGCTTATCTTTACCCTTTTACCTACCCATCTTCCTGTGCACAATATATTAGTAAAGCACTTGTAGCATTGTCTTAGCTATCACTGTAACACATGCTAAAAGAACATTGCTATTTTATCAGATTGCTTATTTACATAAAAAGGTTGGCAGGCACATTCTTTTGACAAATTGCTTATCTGAAATGAAACTAGAAATTACTTTTTCACAAAATCCAACCACTGTTTCTTGAATTGCTAATTACTAAGCAGCTAAAAAGTGATTATTTATAAGCAGAAGCATAAACACCCTCTGAGTAGTGAGATTAATTTGCTACAATAATAACCACGCAACTATTACTAATCATGTTGATAGTGTGTAAAGTATGTCTGGAATTTCATTTTCGCTTTCGCTCGTTAACTTAACTGCTTAGCATAGACGAGATATTTTTACCTAGCTGCTCCACCAAGGGGGTGTTTGTTTAAGCTTATATGTGGGTTTATGAGCTTATTTGTGTTTCGGCTTATATTTCATAAGCCACAATTTTCGGCTTATTTTGAGATTTATATGGTTATATAAGCTTTTATAAGAAGTCTCAAAATAAGATGGAAAATCGAGGTTTATGAAATATAAGCAGAAACACAAATAAGCGCATAAGCCGACATATAAGCTTAAACAAACACCCCCTAAAAAGTAAAACCATCATGAATTAACGGTTTGAAACTTATTATTAAAACTAACAGGTCCAAATAAATCTAGGAAATAAAACTAGTTATAAAATAAATATGAAATGATTTAAGTGCCTGAAACGAAGAGATTAGTAGAGGGATCAGCCATGACTCTTTTAGACGGTTGATCAGCAGCGGGGAAAGGGAAGTTAGTTGAAACAGTTGAGAATAGTGACCGGAACCGAATGGGTCCGGTGGCGGCTATGTTCCTTGCTGCTATCTTCATCGCCATTTTTTAGACAAGGGTTTAAGGTTGCTGCTCCCGATCTGAAAGGGTTTATGAGGAGTTGTTGTTTGGTTGAAATGTAACTAGGGTTTATGACGTTTGGCTTTTCTTATCTAGACTTTTCTAAGTGGTCGGTTTAGTTTTAACCATTTTTTTTTTAATTGTTCTATCGGAATTGAATTATATTACTCTGTCTTATCAAAACAAATGTATAATTTCTATTTTGGGTTATCCTAAAATAAGCGTACATTTTTCATTTTAAATTTTCAACAAATTAAAAAAAGTTTTAGTAAATAAGGGTGATATTTGATTGATATAGACTATATAGTGTATTTAGTGAGAAATTTTAAGACTGTGCAATTAAAATCAACATTTATTTTTGAACAAATAAGACTGTGCAATTAAGACTGTGTAATTGATAAGTTTTTTTTTATCGATAAAAAGTCATTTCCACTATTACATTTGTTATATAAAATTGAATGAGTAAATGATGCAAGTTTGATAATATATATATATATATATATATATATATATATATATATATATATATATATATATATTCTTTATTATTATATATAAATAAAAATTGGATACTCTTTTGAGGTAAATATAAATAGTAAGGTTGACATTTTTTTAAAGGCGGAAAGAGTATTAGTTTAAGAAATGTGTAATATTTTTTTTAATGAGAATAGTGATAATAAGAATCTGAGATATCTGTAATTACTTGATTGTTTCATATTTCAAAAAAAAAAAAAAAAAAAAAAAAAAAAAAAAAATGTTAAAAGAAACCACATAAAGTGCATGAAGTATGTTTGATTAAATACTTAAAAAAGTAGGATAGTTATACATGTAAAAATTGAAAAAAAAGAGAAGCTTTTCTGTTACACGAACGATGATTTGCCAAAGAGCTCGAGAGATGAACGATGAAGACAAACGATTATGCAGCTTGGTCGATGGACGTGTGCCTTATGTCCCGAAGTGAAGGTGAAATGAGGTTTGCAAGGTTCCAATTGCTATTAGAAATTCTTATCGTGATGAGTTGTCTTGTGATGTCGTGAACTTGGGAGCTAGTCATGTCTTGCTCGGAAGACCGTGTTAACATGATGTGGATGCAATACAAGGTAAGAATAATTTGTATGTGTTTACTTGGTATGAAAAGAATATAACTATTCTATGTATTTACTTGGTAATTGGTATGAAAAGAGTATAACTATACTTCCCAATGGTACGCGACCACCGGATTTGAAGACATTAACCAGCACAATAAGCTAGCAAACACTATATCATAGTTAATTGTTAAGAGCTATAGGTTCCGAATTTCCATAGACTTTGCAAAAGAAATTACTAGTAAACCTTTGTAAAGGGATTGATGTTCAGACTCAACACAAATTCCAGGTTATAGCTTACATTTTTTCAAAGCAGATATAACTGTAAAGCTCGAAAAACATCAACACCAACAAATACGATAAGGTCTCATAATCAGTTTATTACTGCAAAACTTCCCAACAAAATATAATGTATGTTATTCAACATAGATAAACACGAATAAACTAACGACAAAAGTAGCAGATTCAAAGGTTCCAAAACTAAAATCAATATTCATAGCAGTAGTTTATCACTTATCAGCCTTCATGGCTGCAACAACGGCTTGACCTCTGAGACGACCAGTCCTCCTAGCGGCGGCTACGATTGTTGCTATCTTCATCGCCATTTTTATGTTATTTAGAGGGTTTAAGGTTGCTGCTCCCGATCTAAAGGGTTTATGAGTTGTTGTTGTTTGGTTGAAATGTAACTAGGGTTTATGACTTTTGGGTTTTGTTATCTAGAGTTTTCTAACTGGTCGCATTAGTCATATATTTCAAAAAAAACACGACTGTGTTTTTTTGATGGGTCTGCAATCGGAGCGCTCTAGTACGAAAAAGCATAAGTAAACAGGTCTCGAATGCTACGCCTGCCTTGCAGCAGAGGCTAAGGGGCTGTTTGATAGTACATTATTATTTAGCGCTGAATGATACAAAATGCTGAATGATTCAAAGTTGCTGAATGATTCTTGTTCTTATTGAAAATTACCGGTTGATAGTTGTTTTTATCAGAGAATGATTTTAGTAAATTAACATTGTCATTTTATATGATTTTGTAGTGTACGAAATAAAAATTGTTCGACGTTTATAAACATAGGTAAAAAATCGTTCGAAATCTAATTTTTATGCGTCTAATGAAATGCATATAAATCTAGTTCGGCACTTGATTTCGACATTTATATATTGGGATCATTTCAAATCAATTCATGTTGTTTGACCATTGCTTTCCTATTATAATGTGGAGGTTAGTAAATCAAATAAATTATTATACTTATCAAAGTGCAGCTAAATAAATACAAACATACAGTATATATAATATGTGTAGATAAATATGATGCTGAACGGAAGAGCATAACTTTTGAGCTGGGCCACTCAAAAGTCATTTGGGCCAATCAGTGTCATCATTTTTCATATCAAACAAACTCTAATTGACCGACTAGGTAACTCATGCTGAATCATCCCACTAAATAGTCATCAAACACCCCCTAAGCCAAAGCCAACCAGAGATGCGCAACAGTTACGACTTACGAGTAAAATACACAAGCAAATAATGTGATGATAATATTACTATTTCGCTAACATAGTAACTAATAATTACATTTCAAATTATCAGACAACTTTTAGTTGTTTGCACAATGAAAACATTAGCAAACACAAGTTTCTGTTTTAAAAAGGAAAAAATGTTATTTCTGAAATTACTTCTTTGCGTGAGCAGTAAGTATGCTAACAGACAGATGGTATATCAAATTTCATAGTTAACTTACTAGTAAACCTATACACAGAGCACCGGATGCAGATTCAAACAGATCCAGGTAGTAGCTTAATAATTTCCAAAGCAGGTATAAATGTCAAGCTCGAAACACAAGGTCTCATAATCAGTAAATTACAGGAAAACATCCCAACAAAATATAATGTATGTTGTTCAGCACAGATAAACAAACTAACAACGAAAGTAACAGATACAAGGGTTCCAAAACTAACGGTGTAACTTACCCCTTCTGATAAACTAACTGGGTTTGGGACTACCTTGCCAAACCGCCAACTAATTTAGATAAAGATTTGTAATTTGTATACTGTTAGCTTACTATACTAGTTACTGCTTCTTATGTTTATTTCGCATACTTTCAATTAACACAACTTGTGCCTATTTGACAGGTCTTGGTTCTAATACCAATAAGCATAAGTAAACAGGTTTCGATTGCTAGAGTGTTCAATGGTTTGGTTCTCAGGATTATGGGTTGTATGATTCATGTTCATCAGTTTGCCACCACTGATCTGCAAGAGAGTTTAACCAACAATATTACGTAGTAAATTTCAAGTTACCAACACCTTTTATTGGTTTAGCAGCAAACAGTCTTGAGCATTGAAAGTAAATAACAATATCATGGTGTAACATTGACTATGCGGTAGTAATTACTAGTAAACCTTTGTAAAGGGTATGATGTTCAGACACAAACAGATTCCAGGTTATAGATTATAATTTTGCAAAGCAGATAAAACTGTAAAGCTCAAAAACATCCAACACCAAGAAATACGATAAGGTCTCATAATCAGTTTCTTACTGCAAAACTTGCCAACAAAATATAATGTATGTTGTTCAACATAGATAAACACAAATAAACTAACCACAAAAGTAGCAGATGCAAAGGTTCCAAAACTAAAATCAAGATTCATAGCAGTAGTTTTATCACTTATCAGCCTTCATGGCTGCAGCAGCAGCTTGACCTCTGAGACGACCAGTCCTCCTAGCAGCAATAAGACCAACCTTTTGACCGGGTGGTGCATCACGACGGACGGTACTTGCATGACCAATATGTTGATGGTTACCACCACCATGGGGATGCTCAACTGGATTCATAGCAACACCACGAACCTTAGGCCAGCAGTTTCTCTTCACACGGAACTTGTGGTAAGCGTTACCAGCCTTGAGCATGGGCTTCTCAGTACGTCCTCCACCAGCAACCTGACCAATCATAGCACGGCATCCACTTGGGACAATTTTCTTGGCTCCAGATGGAAGCTTCACTCTACAATAAACAATAGACAACAAGAGGTCAAATGTATGACAATTTCAAAAAATGCGAAAAATGCGAACTGTGTTGAAAGGTTTAGATTGTAATTAAATAAGCTGAGCAGTAACAGATTAGGAAATCCAAATACATCAATATAAAAGAGTTCTGGTACGCAAGGTAACTCACTGAGTAAAGCACACGATCGATTAAGCTAAAGCTACCTAAGTGAACAATTGTGAGAACACAATAGCGTTAACTCACACTTATCCAAATACCTAACTAAGGTTTTGTGCGCCAGACAAAGCAAGCTAATATGCTTTACCCAAAAAAAATGTTTTTTATGCTCTTATTTATAAAACGCGTCATTAAGATTAACCTAACATCCTCTAAAATAAGTAAATTAAATTACAAAAAATATAAAAGCAATACCTTTAAAACAATTAGAGCATAGTTCATATCAAGACATCAATTACAAATAAGGCCATGAATAATACAAGTTTCATACATCAAATTCAGACATTACATGGTAACTATTGGATAACTATTATCACAAACACAGACAAAATATTAAGACAACAATAACCTTAGAACTTTAAAAAAAGTGATTAGATTAACTCAATATTGAAGTTTATAAGCTAATTAAAGTTTTATAAAAGCCAACAAATTTCAAACTGACAAAATCAGTTGCATGGACTGATAAACAAAACCATTAGTTTCCATTACATAACATCCTTTAGACTAAATTTAATACCTCAAGAACAGTTTTCACAAAAAGCTATATATTAACCAAATTAATAGCATCAGAACACAAAACAGCAATATGAACACCCTGAATCAAATGTAAGCCACATAAATATCCACTACAAATTATCTAACCAAATATAAACCAATCTCTAATTCACCTAAACTACATATACAACTACATACACAACAAGTATCCAAATATTAGTCATTTTAGCTAAAACATTACACACAACAAAAACTCAGAATCCATTTAGTTCTAAATACTAAAACAAAAAAACATGCATATAATTTTTATAAAAGCTAAAAATATATACCTTGAGGTACCATTATCAGGATTGTGACTAATAACAATAGCATAATCACCAGACGCTCTCGCGAAAGAACCCCTATCTCCAACATGATGCTCCACGTTACAAACAACACCTCCCTCGGGTATCATACCAATAGGCAACACATTCCCAACCATTAGATTCGCCTTCTTCCCACAGAAGACAAACTGTCCTGTGTACATACCCTCAGCTGCTACAAACAGCTCCTTTTGATGCTTGTATCTGAATGGGTGACGGAATGTCACTTTAGCAAGTGGGGCACCACGACCTGGAGAAAAAACACTAAACAAATAAGTAACGCTGTTTGACTAAAAGGGGTGTTTGTTTTAGCTTATTTGGTGAGCTTTTGAGCTTATTCAGATTTTCATAGGCTTGTAAGCTTATTATCAATAGCTTATAAGGTTAAGATTATGAGCTTATAAGCCATTGCTTATAAGCTCACGTGGGTAAATTTGTTAGATATTAATAATGAGCTTACAAGCTTGTGAAAATATCAATAAGCTCAAAAGCCAACCAAATAAGCTAAGACAAACACTCCCTAAAAGTAATATTAATTTTATGGGTTAATTAGCTTATTAGTTTTATGAGCTTATTTGTTAAAAATAAGTGGGCTTATAAGATTATTTGCTAAAAAAAATATGGGCTTATCTTATTTGTTTCAAGGGCTTATGAGCTTATTAGTTAAAAAAATATTATATGTTAAGGGGGTGTTTGTTTAAGCTTATATGTGGGCTAATGAGCTTATTTGTTTTTCAGCTTATATTTCATAAGCTCCAATATTCCAGCTTATTTTGAGACTTCTTACAAAAGCTTATTATAAGCTAATAAGCTTATATAACCACATAAATCTCAAAATAAGACGGAATATCGGAGCTTATGAAATATAAGGCGAAAAACAAATAAGCTAATAAGCCCACATATAAGCTTAAACAAATACCCCCTTTGAAAAAGCAACTAAAAATGGTACCTGGGTCATGGATGATTTCAGTGATGACACCCTTGAGGTATCCATTGCGTTCTCCGAAGTCGAGTGATCTGAAACGGGCGGGTCCCTTGCGGTGGTGGGTGTGGGACTTGAAGACGGAGCCTGCTCCCTTACGTTGTGCTCTGATGACTCGACCCATTTTTAGGGTTTGTGTATGACGGCTTGTGAAGATGGAAATGAGGGAGATTGGGGTGATGTGAGGTTTTTATATGAAGGGTTTGTGACCTAGATGTGTAGTGGGCTTGGATTGGATGGGAATGTTTTGGGCCTTTTCATGGGTTGGATTTGAAGTTACTTGGAACTTTGGAAGTGATCAACTTTGATAACTAAATTACTCGGCCGGCGTGTGTTTGGCGAAATTAGTTGGAGCTAGCGATGTATATAAGACAAGATAGCTAGTGATTTATTCGAGATCTCGACTTGTAAATTACCTGATTTAAACGTGTCGAGCTCGAGTTGCTCGAGTATATTTTCAAGTCGAGTTTGAGCTTCAAAATACTTGGCTCGGGAAGCTCGCGAGTCTTACCGAGCTTCGATTAAATTACACTTCTACTTTTTTATTTATATGTAATTACTTAGTTTTCATATTAATAAAGTTGAGTCGTGTTTTGAGCTCGAGTGTTAGTACTCAAGTCGAGCTCGAGCTTTATAGTAATCGGCTCGTTTACACCACTAGTTGAAGTTGGTTTATATAAGTGTTTTATAAATTAGTCAGAGATGAAGCTTATTTGTAAAATTTATTTATGAAGCTAAAGTTATCTATTTATAAAGGTATGTATTCAATTACTTGGAGTCAGAGCTTGTTATTGTAAAATGGCATAAAAGTATATAAGACAAACTCACGTATATTCCAAGTTTGTGTGTGTTCATCCGTTATATTTCAAACATATATAAGTAATTTGACTAACCATATGTTCTAGTTATTTCTAAAAGTTCATTTCAATTTGCTTGAGCTTATGAAAGCTTATAAGCTATAAAACTTTCACAAACTTGATTGCCAAACAAAACTAAATCAATTGATAGTGTATGAAAGCTCCAGCCTAGCTGGCTAAAACTCATACACTCGAAACAAGCCCGCTAAAGCTAGGCCCCCGCCATAACATGTTTGGGAAGCACTTTCCCAAGCCAGGCACAGTCAAGGTCAGGCCTGATAAGCATGTTCAGGCCGCGACCCTTGACAACCCAAGCTAAGATCGGTACAACATACACCACGTGTCGATACCTCATTCGAGCGGAGGCAGCGCCACAAACATTTCACATATACGCAGTATTGTGCATAGGGCATTCCATGATATGTGATTAAGGTTGGTTTGGGGATGGTTGTGTTGTTCGGTTTCCCGTGTTGAACGGTAAAGACCCAAATATGTGATTAAGAATCACGAGATTGGATAACACTCACAACAAACCATGTTGTAAAACCCTAAAAATCTCAAACGCGTGAAATGACAATTTTGCCCTCAAACTTAAAATTATGTAAACTCGGAAAACACGTCAACATCGTTTAACAAGTTATATCATTAATAATATACACACATTATGAAAATAATTAACTTATGTTATGAATTAATAGAACATAAATGATTAAACTCTAAGTAACAAATAAACATGTCAATATGTACACAATTAACTTGGACTACAAAGGAGACTACATACATAATAAAGAGATAAGTTGGAAAGTTAAAACTTGGTCCTTTCCCCCTCCTCTATGGCCGGCCTTGATATCTCCCTCATTATTATCCATATCAAATTTACTTAATCTCATTTACACATTTCCATTTCATTTCAAAAACACAAAGTAAACCCTAGATCTCCTTCTTTCACAAAAGTGGCGGCACTCTTATTATTTCTTCATTTCCCATCCGAAAATCAAACAAGCAAGGTGTTCCTAGGAGGCTTGTGATCGTGTGTGATTGATTGGTGGACTTGTGATCGTGTTTGGAAGCTTGGACGTGGGTTTGATTTCTAGGTCGTGGGGTTTAGAAAGCCAAGAAGGCTTGGTTTTGATCGTGGTGGTTAATTCTTGTTTCTTTGTCACGTACACGCTACTAGGGTAATGTATCATCATCTCACGTCTTCTCTCTTTTGTTTTCTTATTCCAACGTGGCTATGGAGTCCATTCTAGGGCTTGTTATACGAAAATATGTTACATGAAATAATGAATACGTTTGTCACATGAAATGATAAAATGGATTACATAAAATCATGATTCTAAACCTATATGATTCGAATGATATGTAGCATGATAATCTTAATACAAATCTGATTTTGGGTCTCTCATTAAGTCGATTTATATGAATTACATTAAAGGGTTAAATGAGCTTGTGAAACTATACGTATACGTAGGTGATAAACGGAATCGATAACGAATGATTTACGAGTTGTTTTGGTTTTGTATATGGGGCGTACATATATGGTCTTGGTGAAGGATGTCACGTACAAAATGGGGTGTTGGTTAATATGTTGTGTAGTCTATGATAATCGAGTCTACATGTGTTAAAACCTATACGTTAATTATAATCAAAAACTAGGGTTTTGTAATTAATGATTTAATAAAGATAAGGGGTTAATTTGTAAATTATGAAACTTGATGGATTAACTTGTTAATATGTTAACTAAATGGATTAAATGAGTAAAATGAGTAAACTTGCTATATTTACACTTTTAACCCTAAACTTTGCAATATTGACATTTTAAACCCTAAACTTTTATAACTTGTCATAAATGATCCTTAAATCATAATAACACTCATTTTCACTATTTAACTTAAGATAAGTAACTAAACCTGCTAATTATGGAAACCTGCTAATTATGAAAACCTGCTAATTATGGAAACCTGCTATTTCTGGAAAGTTACTAAAAATAGAAAGTTGCCTAAAATAGAAAGTACTTAAAATGGAAAGATTACTAAAAGTGGAAACCTGCTAAAAATAGAAAGCCGTCTTAAACTAGTGATCTGATTCTTATAGAACGTTATCTAATTCATATAGGTTCCGGGCGACGGGTTTGATATGCTTTCTTGATTTTACTTTCGTTGTGATTTGCTCAGAATAAGGTACATATATTCTATCCCTTTTCAGTAGGGGTTTCTCATGATTCGCATTTCATCTTCGATATTCGTTTGAACTGTTATGCTTTACTCTAAGCCTCCTTATTAGGGCTTCCCTATGACTTTGCTATGCTCCATTTGATATGAACCTTTGATATGAACTATGATATGAACTTTGATATGAACCCTTATGATATGATATGATATGATTATGCTTTGACCCGTCAGTTTGATACCCGAGCCAAATATGTGTTCCTAGTCGTGAAGGTAACATGACCATGTCATTGATGCACCAATGGCATGACTCCAGTGTGCACGAGTGATGTTGTACACCGTCCCCATTATGATATGATATGATATGTATATGATTTGGCCATTATGTTCCGGGGGGCGTATGGATGCATCCTAGATATGATATGTTTCGAGGGATTTGATCTGTTTTGAGATGTATATGGTGAATGATGTTGGGTGCAATCCGCGTCTTCACATTTCCGGGAGTTGATCACTCCACTGTTACTTGAGGTCTCCCCTCCTATATATGGTATTCTGAGGTCACCCCTCGGGATACAACTGTTATGATATGATATGATATGTGTATGATATGATATGGGCTCGTGGTTGATGACTGACCTTTCATTTTCTTTCTATTCGTTATCCTTTGTTATGCCTTATGATATTCCCATTGCACCTTATGAATTGATATCCTCGTTACTTATCCTTCGATTATTCGTTTTGTTATATATATATCTGTTCACTGGGCTTTTTAAGCTCAGCCGCGGTTTCTTTCCATGCGGCAGGTAATTAAGCTAGAAGCTGGGATCTTAGCTATGGGTTTGAGTGATGAGCGGTTATGTGGATCTATGGCTCTAGTCATCTTAGTTCTGCTTGATTATGTTGACATTATTTTAGACTCGGATTATGCTTATTTAAGTCTTGGATTTATTCCTTCTCCTTTTGATGAACTTATGTAACGTTTAAGCCGTGTTGGCTGGATTTCCCTTTGGTTATTTATTTAAGACTTCCGCTGCTTTATTATGTTCATTATGTATGCTTTGATATGACACCATTTTATAATACTTCTACCCTTATCGGGTTGGGGTGTTACAATTATGGCATCAGAGCCCAGGTTTACGACTTGTAGTCAGGACCTGTGACATATGGACCCTAAGCGTTAATCGGTAGAGCTTAAGATTTGACTGGTGAGGTTTGGGTAGATTCTAGGTTCATTATCATCATTTCCGTTCATGATCTCCATCTTACTTCCTAACCTTTGCTAATCGTTTAATGAACTCTTCAGATGGTGACTACTCGAAGGAATGGCGACGATAACGGGGATGGTAATCCTAACTTCGAAACTTTGATTGCGCGCGCTCTGGCCTCTGCTATGCCCGAGATCGTTGCTACCATCACTCAGAATGTCCGAAATGGCGCTAGCTCTTCCGGTGGGGATAATGGTGGGGGTGCCAACCCACCTACACCCATTCATGTTTGGATCGAACGCTTCAACAAACTTAAGCCAATCCCTTTTCGCTCGGCAGCTTCACCTAATGATGCAGAGGACTGGATAACGCACATGGAGAAGTTATTCAATGTGCTGGGTTGTGATGACGAGGTGAAAACCAGACTAGCGACCTTCAAACTCGAGGGTGATGCCCTTAACTGGTGGAAGGCCTATCTCTTGTCCAAGGAAGAGAACTTTCTAGATACTTGTGTTTGGAATACTTTTAGGGACATCTTCTACAAACAGTATTTTCCTGAATCAGAATAGCAGCGATATGAAAGAGAGTACAACACCTTACGTCAGCTGGATAGGGAAACTTCCCACGAGTACATGCAACGTTTTATGAGGTTGGTTGGGTTCGTAGGTGAGATTGTTGGAGATGCACGTCGTCCGCTCGGAAGTACAAATGGGGTTGAAGAAATGGGTGTTAGACAGGGTGATTAATAACGAGTACACTGAGGTAGCCGCAGTTGCGGATGCTGCCCGCAACATTGAGTTGCTACATGAGGAACAGGGCTTCAACAAGAGGAACAGGGACGATGATCGTATTTATCATCGGGGTCGACAGGACCATACTCGGAGTTTAGGGTGGTTACGACCGTGGACGTCAGGACACACGGGCACAGGGTTCACAGAGGTATGACAGATCAGGAAACGACCATCAGGGTCGTGATAGTGGGGGTCAACGTCAGGTTCGGGATCAACCTTATCGTGGTGGTCAGCAGGACCGTTCTTCTGGCTCTTCATATCATAAGAAGCCAGCTGAGATTTTGCCTCCTCCTCCACTTTGCAACACTTGTGGAAAGCCTCATCCGGGCGTTTGCTTCAAGGCCACAGGTGGATGCTATGCATGTGGGTCTACTACTCATAGGGTGAAGGACTGCACTCAAGGGAAACTGACTACTCCAGGAAACACGGCCAAACCAGCTCCGACCAAGGGCCGTGTGTATTCTGTTACTCGGGACCAAGCGGCGAACTCTTCAGGTACCATTACCGGCATTCTTTATATTGGTGATATTACTGCCTTTACTTTATTCGATACCAGTGCTACACATTCTATGATATCTACTTCGTTACTAAGGAAATTAAATATGACACCTACACCTTTGTTTAACCGAATCTCTATTTCCACCCCTATGAAAACCCAAGTACTTATTGACCGTGAATACTTGGATTGTCCCCTACGTTTTGATGATGGTATTCGTTCGGCTAATCTTCTTCCTTTGGATATGTTTGATTTTGATATTATTTTGGGTATGGATTGGTTGGCTTTGCATAGGGCTACCATTGACTGTTATGCTCGAAATGTTATCTTTGGTAATATTCACCAACCTGATTTCGTTTATCACGGTGCTCAACCGCTCAAGTCAGCTAAGATCATCTCGGCTATGAAAGCTCGCACTCTCATTTCTCATGGTTGCCTTGGTTTTCTGGCATCCATTAAGGATACTTCTCTTGAAGTTCCTACCATCGAAAGTCTTTCCGTCGTACGTGAATTTTCTGATGTTTTTCCCGACGAACTTCCTGGTATTCCTCCGGCTAGGGAAGTTGAATTTGGCATCGATTTGATTCCTGGTGCTGAACCTATATCTAAAGCTCCTTACCGTATGGCACCGATCGAATTGAAGGAATTGAAGGAACAGTTGCAAGAACTGTTGGAGAACGGCTTTATTAGGCCTAGTGTTTCACCTTGGGGCGCACCTGTGTTATTTGTTAAGAAGAAAGATGGGAGTATGAGGTTGTGTATTGATTACCGCGAGCTGAACCGTATCACTATCCGTAACCGTTATCCTCTTCCGCGCATCGACGACTTGTTTGATCAGTTGCAAGGTGAAAATTTTTTCTCTAAGATTGACCTGAGGTCTGGTTATCATCAATTACGTGTGAAGGAGCAAGATGTTTCTAAGACCGCATTCCGTACTCGTTATGGTCATTATGAGTTCCTGGTTATGCCTTTTGGTTTGACTAATGCGCCGCAGTTTCATGGACCTTATGAATCGTGTTTTCCACGAGTATCTCGATAAGTTTGTGATCATTTTCATCGACGACATCCTCGTGTATTCTAAGAATGAGGCTGAGCACGAGCAGCACCTTCGTATTGTATTGGAGATTCTTCGACAGCAGAAGTTGTATGCAAAATTCTCTAAGTGTGAATTCTGGCTGAGTCAAGTTGCTTTCCTTGGTCACGTTGTGTCTGCTGATGGTATTAAGATGGACACATCTAAGGTTGAGGCTATCACAAAATGGCCGAGACCTACTACTGTGACGGAGATTAGAAGTTTTCTGGGGCTTGCTGGTTATTACCGTCGTTTTGTTGAGGGTTTCTCTCGATTGGCTACCTTTGACGAATTGATGAGGAAAGGAGAAAAGTTTGAGTGGACGGATGAGCGTGAACCGAGTTTTGAGGAGTTGAAACGGAGATTGGTTACTGCGCCTATTTTGACACTTCCATCGGGTTCCGGAGGTTTTCAGATTTACAGCGATGCATCGAAGAAGGGTTGGGTTGGTATTGATGCAGCATGGTAAGGTGATTGCCTATGCTTCGAGGCAATTGAAATCATATGAATAAAATTATCCCACGCATGATTTGGAGTTGGCTGCGGTGGTTTTTGCCTTAAAGATCTGGAGGCATTATTTGTATGGTGAATCGTGTGATATCTTTACTGACCACAAAAGTTTAAAGTATATATTCACACAAAAGGAGCTCAATATGAGGCAACGGAGGTGGTTAGAGCTTCTTAAGGATTATGACACGAACATCCAGTATCATCCGGGTAAGGCTAATGTAGTTGCTGATGCGCTGAGCCGAAAGTCGGGTATGATTGCTAGTTTGGAGATTGAACCCAAGGTTCTTCACGATCTTGAGCTTATGGAGGTGGAATTGTGTTTCCGGGGTTATGATGGTTATTGGGCTAGCTTGAAGGTAGAGTCCAACCTTATGTTACGATTAAGGAAGCTCGAAGGATGATGGTGAACTTTGGTATGTGGTTCAGAATATCGAGGCGGTAAAGCAGACGAGTTCAGTGTTGATTGTTTCGGCGTCGTATGGTATGAGGGTCGACTTTGTGTTCCTAATGATCCTGCTTGCGTGAAGCTTTTTGGCGAGGCTCATAGTTCCCCTTTCACTATCCATCCTGGTTCTACCAAGATGTATCGGGATCTTAAGCAGCATTTCTGGTGGAATGGTATGAAACAAGATGTGGCTCCGTTTGTGGCTAAGTGTATGACCTGTCAGCAGGTTAAGATTGAGCATCATAGGGCTAGTGGTTTGTTGCAGCCGTTAGATATTCCTACATGGAAGTGGGAAGAAATCTCCATGGATTTTGTCGTGTCACGGGTTTTCCTCCTACTCGAAAGAGACATGATGCGATTTGGGTGGTTGTTGATCGACTAACCAAATCCGCTCATTTCTTACCTATCCGGAAAGATTATCGTGTTAGTAGATTGGCGGAGATTTTTCAGCAAGAGATTGTTAGATTGCATGGTACTCCTACTGCTATTATTTCTGATAGAGATCCGCGTTTCACGTCACAGTTTTGGAAGAGTCTGCAGAAAGCTTGGGGTACGCGTCTTAAGTTCAGTACCGCTTTTCACCCTCAAACTGATGGTCAGACGGAGAGGACCATTCAGACTCTTGAGGACATGTTGAGGGCTTGTGCATTGGAATGGACTGGGAACTGGGATGAGTATCTGTGCTTGGTGGAGTTTGCCTACAACAATAGTTGGCACGCTAGCATCAAGGGAGCACCGTATGAGTTGTTGTATGGGAGGAAATGTAGAGCACCTATTTGCTGGGATGAGGTAGGTGAACGTTTGATTGAAGGTCCAGAACTCATCGAGATTACTAATGAGAAGGTGGCGATTGCTAGGGAAAGATTGAAGGAGGCTCGTTCACGGCAAAAGAGTTATGCTGATAAGCATAGGCGCGACTTGGAGTTTCGTGTTGGTGATCGTGTTTTTCTGAAAGTTTCACCGTTCCGTGGTGTTAAGCGTTTTGGAATCAAGGGCAAGCTCAGTCCTCGATTCATCGGACCTTTCGAGATTTTGGATCGTGTTGGGGAGGTTTCCTACCGTTTAGCTCTACCTCCTCAGTTATCTCATGTTCATGATGTGTTCCATGTATCTCTGCTGCGGGGATACAACTATCATCCGTTACACGTGGTTTCCTATCCTTTGGATCAGATTCAGCCAGATATGTCCTTACCGGAAGAACCCGAAACTATTTTAGATCGACGAGATCGAGTCATGAGAAACAAAGTAATTCCGTTTGTTAAGATTCTTTGGAAGAATCACCCAGAGCGTGAAGCTACCTGGGAGACCGAGGAATCTATGCAAGCTAGTTATCCACATTTCTTTTCGTCATCTGGTATGTCTTCTTTTATTGCTTCGTTTCCTTTCAATTTTCGAGGACGAAAATTTTCTTTTTAGAGGGGAAGAGTTGTAAAACCCTAAAAATCTCAAACGCGTGAAATGACAATTTTGCCCTCAAACTTAAAATTATACAAACTCGGAAAACACGTCAACATCGTTTAACAAGTTATATCATTAATAATATACACACATTATGAAAATAATTAACTTATGTTATGAATTAATAAAACATAAATGATTAAACTCTAAGTAACAAATAAACATGTCAATATGTACACAATTAACTTGGACTACAAAGGAGACTACATACATAATAAAGAGATAAGTTGGAAAGTTAAAACTTGGTCCTTTCCCCCTCCTCTATGGCCGGCCTTGATATCTCCCTCATTATTATCGATATCAAATTTACTTAATCTCATTTACACATTTCCATTTCATTTCAAAAACACAAAGTAAACCCTAGATCTCCTTCTTTCACAAAAGTGGCGGCACTCTTATTATTTCTTCATTTCCCATCCGAAAATCAAACAAGCAAGGTGTTCCTAGGAGGCTTGTGATCGTGTGTGATTGATTGGTGGACTTGTGATCGTGTTTGGAAGCTTGGACGTGGGTTTGATTTCTAGGTCGTGGGGTTTAGAAAGCCAAGAAGGCTTGGTTTTGATCGTGGTGGTTAATTCTTGTTTCTTTGTCACGTACACGCTACTAGGGTAACGTATCATCATCTCACGTCTTCTCTCTTTTGTTATCTTATTCCAACGTGGCTATGGAGTCCATTCTAGGGCTTGTTATACGAAAATATGTTACATGAAATAATGAATACGTTTGTCACATGAAATGATAAAATGGATTACATAAAATCATGATTCTAAACCTATATGATTCGAATGATATGTAGCATGATAATCTTAACACAAATCTGATTTTGGGTCTCTCATTAAGTCGATTTATATGAATTACATTAAAGGGTTAAATGAGCTTGTGAAACTATACGTATACGTAGGTGATAAACGGAATCGATAACGAATGATTTACGAGTTGTTTTGGTTTTGTATATGGGGCGTACATATATGGTCTTGGTGAAGGATGTCACGTACCAAATGGGGTGTTGGTTAATATGTTGTGTAGTCTATGATAATCGAGTCTACATGTGTTAAAACCTATACGTTAATTATAATCAAAAACTAGGGTTTTGTAATTAATGATTTATTAAAGATAAGGGGTTAATTTGTAAATTATGAAACTTGATGGATTAACTTGTTAATATGTTAACTAAATGGATTAAATGAGTAAAATGAGTAAACTTGCTATATTTACACTTTTAACCCTAAACTTTGCAATATTGACATTTTAAACCCTAAACTTTTATAACTTGTCATAAATGATCCTTAAATCATAATAACACTCATTTTCACTATTTAACTTAAGATAAGTAACTAAACCTGCTAATTATGGAAACCTGCTAATTATGGAAACCTGCTATTATTGGAAAGTTACTAAAAATAGAAAGTTGCCTAAAATAGAAAGTACTTAAAATGGAAAGATTACTAAAAGTGGAAACCTGCTAAAAATAGAAAGCCGTCTTAAACTAGTGATCTGATTCTTATAGAACGTTATCTAATTCATATAGGTTCCGGGCGACGGGTTTGATCTGCTTTCTTGATTTTACTTTCGTTGTGATTTGCTCAGAATAAGGTACAGATATTCCATCCCTTTTCAGTAGGGGTTTCTCATGATTCGCATTTCATCTTCGATATTCGTTTGAACTATTATGCTTTACTCTAAGCCTCCTTATTAGGGCTTCCCTATGACTTTGCTATGCTCCATTTGATATGAACCTTTGATATGAACTATGATATGAACTTTGATATGAACCCTTATGATATGATATGATATGATTATGCTTTGACCCGTCAGTTTGATACCCGAGCCAAATATGTGTTCCTAGTCATGAAGGTAACATGACCATGTCATTGATGCACCAATGGCATGACTCCAGTGTGCACGAGTGATGTTGTACACCGTCCCCATTATGATATGATATGATATGTATATGATTTGGCCATTATGTTCCGGGGGGCGTATGGATGCATCCTAGATATGATATGTTTCGAGGGATTTGATCTGTTTGGAGATGTATATGGTGAATGATGTCGGGTGCAATCCGCGTCTTCACATTTCCGGGAGTTGATCACTCCACTGTTACTTGAGGTCTCCCCTCCTATATATGGTATTCCGAGGTCACCCCTCGGGATACAACTGTTATGATATGATATGATATGTGTATGATATGATATGGGCTCGTGGTTGATGACTGACCTTTCATTTTCTTTCTATTCGTTATCCTTTGTTATGCCTTATGATATTCCCATTGCACCTTATGAATTGATATCCTCGTTACTTATCCTTCGATTATTCGTTTTGTTATATATATATCTGTTCACTGGGCTTTTTAAGCTCAGCCGCGTTTTCTTTCCATGCGGCAGGTAATTAAGCTAGAAGCTGGGATCTTAGCTATGGGTTTGAGTGATGAGCGGTTATGTGGATCTATGGCTCTAGTCATCTTAGTTCTGCTTGATTATGTTGACATTATTTTAGACTCGGATTATGCTTATTTAAGTCTTGGATTTATTCCTTCTCCTTTTGATGAACTTATGTAACGTTTAAGCCGTGTTGGCTGGATTTTCCTTTGGTTATTTATTTAAGACTTCCGCTGCTTTATTATGTTTATTATGTATGCTTTGATATGACACCATTTTATAATACTTCTACCCTTATCGGGTTGGGGTGTTACACATGTAGTGTGTTAATATGTGAAATATTATGTGTGAAATATAGAGAGAATTCTGGGCCCTTTGGAGGGTGTGGATGCCTTCTATTTATAGAGAGGTATTTAAGGTTTACGAATAAGCCATGAGGATGATCAAAACGACTATAAGACATGCCACATGTTGATCATCCAACGTGTAGGCAAGAATGACAAGTGGCAACTCCTCTTTGGTTCGTACCAAGTCGTGCCCTTCTCAAATATTCCCGTTTGTGTGTCTGTCATTGTCATATGTCAGATTATACATCTTAACCATTAGCGACAATTTGGAGACAATGTCTCGCGCTTGTATTTGACACGACCTGAAAGGCATTCCCAGACCAGGCATGCCCTGGGAATATGGTTGGTCCTATCGAGTCTTGATAAGAGACCATGTTTAAATGTTTATGATGAGCATGACTTAAACGTGTAATTAATGAGTTTGGGTAATAAATATCGATACACTATCAACCAGTTAAAAAGTAAAATCGTTATTTCGCAAAATTACAAAGAAAACACACCAATAATTATGTTTTTTTTTTTAATTTTATATTTTTTGTGTGACATTAATCTATACTACATAAAATGGAAAAACAGTCAAAATGGAAAAGTGAAAAAGTTTAATGGTCAAATGAGAGAGAAATATATTTGTGTAATTAATATTCTTATTAAAACACCCCATTACTTAAAAGTACAATAATTTATTCACATTGTACAACCAATTAAAAGCATATCTACCAAATTAAAAACAACCAATTAAAACACCCCTTATTAAAAAGTACAATAAAATTTTCACAATGTACAATTTAAACAAGCTACAACATAATTCTAAATATAAAATAATTAAACAAACTAATTAACGTTATTTTTAAAACACCATAAAATGAAAAGCACATGTTATTATACACATTATACAAATTAATAAAACACACAAAGCTTCATACAAGCTAACAAGTTGATGGTACATATAGTTTTAAAAATCGGACCAGACCAACGGGTTCAACCGGAAACCGTGTCGCCATCGGCCTCGGCTAACCAATAACAGTCATCCGGAAACGAACTAAAGAGGACCCGTTAAAACCGATACAAATTGGTGAATCAGGTCTCATCGAGATCTATTTCTCCGGTTAATAGTCATAGGTACTCGCCACGCAACGCGCGGGTACCTTGCTATATTATATATAAAGGAAAAACCAAAAAGTAAAAAGTAAAAATTTGAAACTATTAACACATGTTGATAACCGGGTTGACACAAGACGCTTCAAATCCAAAGTGGGTTGACCCGCTTAATTTGACCCGCTTTTGACCCAACATGTCATATTGACTCGGTTTAAATCGACCAGCTTTTTTCGACGGAACGGTTCAACTGGTTGAACCACCCGGGTCGAACCGTTCTTCAAAACGTTATGTTTAATCCCCAAATCTTCAAACTTTTTTTATTTTTCGTTTAGAACCCATAAACTTTTTTAACACAAAACGATCTGTCGCTATATAAATATATTATCTATAAGTTTTTCTTCAAAAACAATTATAATGTTTTACAATTATGAGAAAATATGTGCCCGTTAGTGCACATTTAACTTTTCAATATGCTAAATACGCTCATTTCAAAAAAAAATATGAGGCTAAATGTGCCTAAATCTTTTATAAAATAGCCAAAATTAGCCAATTTTTATTTTATTTTGGGCTAATCATATTCACGCTAATTTTAGTCACCATTAATCTCATCCTTGTTAGTTTTACGCTAAAAGTAACGTGTGTTGTTAGTTTTTATCCTATAACTGATGTAATGTTTACTTTCATTTTCATTAAATGATTTTATATGTTGTTTGATAGATGTTAAGAATTCTGTCTAGACTTTAATTATCGTATAGTACAACCATTTGCAATTGTATTTTCATCGGTTCACGTTCTATTTTAAACGCTACACAAAACACTCACCACAATATCACAAATCATTAATTATCTGACGCTAGAAACAGCTGCCGCTAGGCGCGAGTACTCGTCTAGTTATTTTACGATGAGCTGAGTAATTTTTTTTCACCAATCTCAAAAAGTAATAAAAAGTTGACACTTGTACCCTCCGGTTGTCTAGTCACAAATCACAACCGACCCACAAACAACAACAAAAAGCTTAATAAATAAATAAAACTTGAATTCGCATCTCTGTTCTTCACATCGAAGCCAACCCTAATAGCTTTATTAAACTCACATACCCAAAATCCCACTCTTATTATTATTTTCCGGTAAGCCCAAACAAACAATCAATCATTACAATCACCACAAATCATTCAATCATTAATTACACTATAAAAACTAAATTGATGATTTTATTGGTTCCATTTTTTATATAATTTCATATCAACTTTTATAGGAATTTAGTGTCTAGATGCAGATATAAACTTTTATATATTAATCATGATATATAATCTGCTCATTTTTATCGTATTAACATTTGCTTTATAGTTACATAACCTAGGGGATATTTTTATAAGCTTAGGGGGTATTTGTTTAAGCTTATATGTGGCTTATGACCTTATTTGGTTTCGGTTTATATTTCATAAGCCCCAATTTTCTGGCTTATTTTAGAGACTTGCAGGGGTATATAAGCTTATTATGACATAATAAACTTATATAAGCTCGTAAGTCTCGAAATAAGCCAGAAAATTGGAGCTTATGAAATATAAGCCGAAATCAAATAAGCTCATAAGCCTCATATAAGCTTAAACAAACACCCCCTTATTATGATATACTACTAAACATATATAAGTCGTAAAATAAGCCAGCTTATGAAATATAAGCCGAAATCAAATAAGCTTAAACAAACACCCCCTTAACTGGAGTGTTGTATTATTTAAGGTTCTGCTTATGATTTTGACTATAATTATGATATGTGATTGTTTGTTAGAAGGGCGTAAGATGTTTCGTATCGAGATGTTTATGATCGTACGGTTTGATATTTAGATGTAAACATTAATTGCAGATGTGTTATTTAAGGGTATGGTTTATTTTTGCTGTAATCATGGTATATAATTGATGGCACTGTGTGAGTAATTATGATCCAATTTTATTAACATATACTTATAGATAGATACAAACCTCAACTGCACACGACTCAACAACAATAAGTCGATTGATGATTTGTTATTTATGATGATATGTGATTGTTAGTAGAGTGTAACGTGTTTTGTATCAAGTAGTTTTTGATTGAAGTCTATACATACGGTTGTTGTGTAGATACTTGTGATTACTAGCAATGAAGAGAAGCCATCCACATTCATCGTCTTCAGGGGTTTCGTATGGACCTCCTAAATCAAAGCTCAGATACGATCCAAATGGTAATTCAACGTTTGATATAGCTTCTGTTCGATTTGATTCGTCTGTTTTTGGTTCTTAGTAACGTTCATGTCATTCCCGCATTAAAAAACCAGTAAAAAGTGTCGCTTGCCTTTGCGTTTTGATAGTGATGTTACGGCTGTTTTAGTATTTTGATAAGTTCTGTTTCTCAAGGATTTTCATGTAAATGAGAATCAAAGCGTGTTGGGATTGCTTATTGGAATATTTATTGCTTATGAAATAAGCAAACTCAAATCTTCCTATTTCAATCTCAAGCAATCAGATTAGCAATATATAAACCGTCTTAAACTGCTTATCTGCTGTTTCATAGCGCCGTATTAAGCAATCCCAAACACCCTGTTGGTTTGTTGCAACTACCCTTGAACTGATTATGTGACATGAAACACTCAGAGCGAGTTTTGGTTTTAAAATAAATGCCAAACACCCACCCCCATAGTTTTTTAAGCACAGAGCAACAAACGTTCGTTTTCAATTTTTGTGTGTGCTACTGTGCTGGCGTCATTTTTTCCAAATGCAAAAAGTCGGTATGTTTTGTTTTTGTTTCTTACGTTATGTTGTATTGTACTTTACTGCCAGGTGATGCGTTTCGAGAGGATGAGAGCACAAAAAATATTGCAAAGAAAGTTGCAGATCATTACAGTGCAAGGACTAACCAAACATTGGAAGAGCGAGAAGCGAGTCCCATTATTCATTTAAAGAAGCTCAATAACTGGGTGTGTAGATAAATAATGAATTGACATATAGTATATATCGTGATTTGTGATTTTATTAATTTGGTGTTAATGTTACGTTATACACAATGAGCAGATTAAAAGTGTTTTAATTCAACTTTATGCGAAGAAGGGAGATTCAATTCTTGATCTTGCCTGTGGTAAGGTACTACACGCTGCCTTATACTTGATAGATTTCCAATGTTTGTTTTCGACAGTTAAATTGAGCTTTAATCTTAATGTTAATTTAGGGTGGTGACTTGATCAAATGGGACAAGGCAAATATTGGATACTATGTCGGCATTGACATAGCAGAAGGCTCAGTAAGTTTCTTCAACTTCTTGCGGAGGTTTAATGCATATATGACGTTTATGTTGATGATACAGTAACATATTAAGAACTTATGTCATTCAACTTTTAAAGAATTATAATCTTTTCAATCTACTATTTATAAAATAACCTCCAATAAGACTAACTATTGACATTGCTTGAACCGGTGCTGGAAACAGTCTCGAAACTGCTTATCTGTTTTATCACAATGCAATAAGCAATCCCAAACGCCTCCAGTTTGTTGCAACTCGCAACTAGTCCTAAACTGATTATATAGTATGAAACACATAGATAATCAGAATGAGTCTCACTTTTAAAACACAATGCCAAACACCCACCCCTTACTTTTTTAAGCACACCTTCTTTGGTAATGTTCTTAGTTATGCTGTTTTGGGTGTAAGTAATTCGTTACCTATAGGTTTATTTTCATCTTTTCTAATCACATTTAAATACATGCAGATAGAAGATTGCCGAACTCGTTACAATGGTGATGCTGATCATCATCAGCCGTGAAAAGTTCAGCTTCCTGCTCGACTCATGAGTGGAGATTGTTTTGAGGTGACTAATAGTGTAGAACCTAGTTTGTTATTCATTCAAACACTGAAAATATTCTTTTGTATTAAGGCGTAACTGCTTTCAACTGCTTTCAGGTGAGACTGGATAGAGCCTTAGCTGATGACGCACCTTTTGATATATGCAGTTGCCAGGTGAGTAAATCTTCATTCAACTTTAGGTGAAAGTCAATATTATAATTATTGAATCAAATATATGATTGTCACTTGCAGTTTGCAATGCACTACTCGTGGTCTACAGAAGCACGTGCACGGAGGGCCTTGGCTAATGTATCATCATTGCTTCGTCCTGGAGGAATATTTATTGGAACAATGCCAGATGCTAATGTTATAGTGAAAAAGCTACGAGCAGGTTACTAAACCCCTCTATTCTACTGTTCTAATTGTTTTGATTAGCATAAGATTAGAGGTGGCAAGATGGGCTGGTCGGTAACAGGTCAAAACGAGTTGAAATGGGTCATTTTTGGTGATAGCACTTTTTGCCCAATTTAAAATCCTTAAAATTTATTTAGTGTGTTACTTAGATTAGAATGAAAATAGATGGCTTATGTGCTCATGAGTTGATGTCCAATATCCAATATGTGCTTAATACGTGATACGAAGTATTAATTTTCAGTGAACACACCCTTTGTTTTTATTGCTAACGACTTGATACTTTTTCTATATGGTACAGCTGATGGATTGATTTTTGGCAATAGTGTCTACTGGATTCACTTTGATGATGAATTCTCAGAAAAGGCGAGTTCTTGAATTATTGTGGCCTACTAGAGGTTCTTTTGCACTAGTAACTTTCAATATTCTCGAAAGGACTAACAGTTGTACATTGTTTCATGTTTGTTTCTCAGAAGTTCAAGTCTTCACGCCCATTTGGCATAAAGTATAAATTCCACTTAGAGGTATGTCCTGTATATTACATGTCTGAGTTTTCGACTATGTTATTGACAGTGTCACAGTAGTTGGAATATCTGAATGTTCCAGATAGTGCAACTTTGGATGATGTAACTAATAGAGAATTGAATCTATAATACAACAACAACAACAACTGTGACACTGAAACTCGGATTGTTTTTACATGAAAGCCTATCTTTTATTTTATACATGTATTGAGGAATATAAATACACAGATCTTATAATTCAACATTGCTTTGAAGCTTTACTACATTGACTTCCATTCTTAGTTAGTATAGTAGTATATACATGTATCATTGATGTTGCAATGGGGGCTCATTTTTTGCAGGACGCTGTCGACTGTCCAGAGTGGGTGGTGCCATTTCCTGTCTTTAAAGCACTGGCAGAAGAGGTAACCTACAATTTACTTGACTATTTTTAATCAAATTTACTGATTGGTATCTCCTAGTACAGTAGTATACATGTATGACTGATATTGCGGGCCAACAAAAACCTCATTGTTTCTAGGCAAAATTAGGGTAATAGTTGGCCGTAATTCATAAGGCTATTGAAACTTGTTTCATTGCATACACTTAAATATTGTCTTGTGGATTTATCTCATCCCATCTCTTGACTCTATTGTAATACCACATCCGTTCCTTTCCTATTGACGCTGACAGATTTACTTCATCTACTAACTTCTCTTCAGTACTTATCTAGAACTTCTCAATTTCACTTATTGGGGCTTATCTAATTTGCTTACATCCTTTTTTTCTAGCTTTGCTTATCGCTCGTTACCAACCCTTTTGCACGATTTATTATTTCTTTCTATGTTCTCTACGCTTCACAAATCACAATCATGTCATTTTTTTTTGCAACCATCTTTCTCCATGGTAGCATTTTGAATCTCATAATCGTAAATCCATATCACCAAGCGCGTGCCCTACGTTTTTCTAGTTGCCTCTTTGCTACATCGCATCTTAGGAAGGACTTTACAAACCATGCAATGATATTTGATCCCTTTTCTCAATAATAATACAAGTCTATTTAGCTGGATTTATGACTGCTGCTATACTAATCAAAATTGTCTCAAATGATAAATAAAGACGGTCGATTGTACAATAGCCGTGGGTTTTGTTCACTGATCATACAGACTGTGTTTAAAATTGCAGTATGATTTGGAGCTTGTTTTTGTGAAGAACTCACATGCATTTGTTCACGAGTACATGAAGAAGCCAGAGTTTGTCGATCTCATGAAGAGACTAGGTGCGTTGGGTGATGGAAACCAAGACCTGAGTAAGCTGCTTTTTTGCAAGTCATTTGATACTAACATTATTTGTTCCATAAAAAAGACTTACTTTTTTTGTATGTAATCTGCAGCTACACTTTCACCAGATGAATGGGAGGTAGCTTATCTATACCTTGCATATGTCTTGAGGAAGGTTAGCTTCAATCACCCTTGCTACACATTTACAGACACGTATAGTTTTTTTAAGAAAGATTACACATCTAACTTATTTGGTGTGCGGCCTATTACAAACTGTGCCCTTTTTCTGAAAGTTTATTAGTTAATAACCTTATATTTGGCAAATCAACTTAAATTTCATAAAAAAAAAACTCCCCACATAATATGTATTTTATGTATAGGTGACAAACTTTGCACATATTGCATTTGTTTTTCTCAAATCATCCAATATTTTATCTAGGTTTGTATTTTTTTTGCGAGTTTATTAACATCTGTAAAATTACCCGGGAAATTTTGAAAATATCAAGTTTTGACGATTTTGGGTCCTTTATGACATGTAAGGTCATTGTGCCACTAACTTGAAAAATACGGAGTAGTACATTTTGTAATTGGTCTCACTAAAAAAGTGTACATATGTGATTCTCTGTTTCTTCTAATCATGTTTGTAAGATTAATAGTTTATCTTGAATTGCAGCGAGGTCAACCCGAGCAAACAAAAGGAAATGCTCGAAGAAACAAAGGGAAGATGCACCTAGAAAAGGATGACATAACATATATCAGTAGCTGATTTCTAGTGGGATTTGTGCAGATCATAACAAATCTCAAACTAAACAGCAAGTTTGTGCTTGCAGATCTTCCGGATCGAGTTTGTTTTTAGAGGCAAATGTTCTAAAATAAGTTTAGTAGTGTTATGGTGATGCTGAAAACACAGAAAGCTTCATGCCTCGGTTCTTGTATTTTCTTGCATAGGATTTACACATGCTGTAAAATTATATTATTACAGATGTTATATTTATAGTCTCAGTCAGCGTCACATTTGGTTGGTATGAATGTAAAGTAGCGGATTGGTAGGAATCGATGATTTAATTTGACATAAGTTCCTATCTCTGTTTCTTTTATGGATATCCCTGAAACGCAAGTAACGATTTATTTTCTGACAAATTTTCATGTGAAAATAAGCTATGTGCAAAGTCAATTGTTGCAAGTTTGAGGGTGTTTACATTTATCAGGACGGATTAGGTTCCTTATTTTGAAGTGAAAATGTAAACATTTTATTGAGCAAATCTCAATTAGCAATTTCCGTCCATTTATTGTCATCGGGGTCTTTCTAAAAACATTCAGTTTACGATAAAACCTAGCTGGCAATCTAGACCCGTTTGGGTCTATATGAAAAATGAAACTTATGCTGCTAATGTTCGCCTAAAACACCCTCATGGGTCTAATTGGGTCATTTTAAAGTTGTTAGAAGAAGAAGTATGTGGGGTCTACCGGTTTGTTAGACTAACTCAACGTCAAGTTATCACTTTTTGTATATACCCATCTAGACCCAAACGGGTCTAGATTGCCAAACCCTTTCAGAAAATCAGCTAGACTTCGCATAAAAAGTGTACAATGTTATTATGACGATATTACAAATCGACTGATCAAATTAGAGAGGAGTGAAAGTCTCAAAGTTTATCGAACAACTCTATTATTACTGAAATTTTATTAAAAAGTGTGGTTTTTCGTCAACTTTGAAAGGCTGTGGTTTAGGCCGTGGTTTACTCGTTAGAGTTGCGATCCTCTACAAAGGGAATAAAAATAAAAAGTTTGCAAAGCCATTCAGCTCGTGCCACGTGTCCTCCACCTACTCCCTCCTTTTTTTCTTATTAAATTTGGTTAGGGGGTATTTTTGTCATTTTAACCCGTTTTTATATTCCACCCCAAATTTCAAACGCAAATAACTTTCAAACGACAAACTTTTACGAAAAACCGATTTCACCATATTTTTTAAAATTCGATTCTCTTTAATTTGGTATAAATCTTGGTAAATATTTCGATTTTTTTTTTTTACATATGAAATTGTTCTTGATTTTCTATTTTTATGGCATTTTCGGCCTATTTTTCACGTCATAAATGTCGAATCTTGAAAAACTTAAAACATGAAAGTTATAGATTTTTGTTCACTCTTTACCCAGAAATTCAAATCACTCAAATTCGATGTCATATGGGTAAGATATAACACGTTAAAGATGGTTTTTTACTCATATTTGTTGCATACAAGGTGTTTGATGAAATGTCTAGCTTAGATTTTTAGTGTTAAAGTTGAGCTAAATGCACTAAATTTTGTCCCACAAGCATCATATTAATCATTTTATTAATGTAAGATTCAAAAAGTGATGTTTTAATAGTTAAGTTTTTAACTATTAAACTGATGAAACAAAGTGATGAACTGATGAACCAAATCAAACTGTTAAAAAAAAGAGCATAAAAGCAAAACTGATGAACCTAACTAAACTGATGAACCAAACCAATAACTGATGAACCAAACCAAAACTGAAACCATGATTATTGAATCAAATCAAAACTGATGAACCAAACCAAAAACTGATGAACAAAACCAAAAACTGATGAACCAAACTAAAACTGAAACTGTGATTGATGAACCAAAATAAACTGATGAACAAAACAAAAAAAACACCAACATGTTAAGCTGAAACTATGATTGATGAACCAAAATAAACTAATGAACTATGTTTGATTTGGTTCATCAGTTTTGGTTTGGTTCATCAGTTCATCAGTTTGGTTTGGGTCATCGGTTTTGATTTGATTCATCAGTTCATCAGATTGATGAACCAAGATTAACTGATGAACAAAACGTGCATTTTATTTTAAATTAAGTACTAAAAAAAATCACTTTTGAATCTTACATTAATAAAATGATTAATGATGCGTTGTGGTACAAAATTTAGAGCATCTAACGCAATTTTAACACTAAAAATCTAAGCTAGACATTTTATCAAACACACTGTGTGCAACAAATATGACTAAAACGTCATTTTTAACGTGCGATATCTCACTTATTTCATATCGGATTTGAGTGATTCAAAAACTTGTGTAAAGAGTGAACTAAAATCTACAACTTTCGGGCTTTAAATTTTGCATAAATCAACCTTTAAATTAGATAAAAGTAGGGTCGAATATGCCGAAAATTTCAAGAAAATCATAACCCACTTGAAATCTTTAAAAAAAAAAGTTCCTATTTATGAATCAAAATGTATATCAAATTAAAGAGGATTAAATTTTAAAAAATTATGGTGAAATCGGTTTTTCGTAAAAGTTTGTCGTTTGAAAGTTATTTGCGTTTGAAGTTCGGGGTGGAATTAAAAACATGTTAAAGACAAAAATGCCCCTAGATGAAATTAGTAAAATAAAAAGGACGGATGTAGAATATTTGTTGGTGGACACGTGTCAAGTTATAAGAGGCTTTTTAGACTTTGCAAAATTTCCTCTCTTTTTAATAGATCCGCTACCTTACTCGTTATAAGGATTCATGAGGCGTGTAAGTACTACTTTTAGAGGTGAGTGCGAGGACTACGTTTTCTTTGTTATTTAAAAAAATTCGGACATTAAAAATGTCAAAAGTAGACTTGAACTTGCGACCTCATAAATAGAGTAAATTGCAAAAATCGTCCTTAAAGTTTGGCCAAATTGCAAGTTTCGTCCCAAACGTTTAGAAAGTGCAAGGATCGTCCCTGTGGGAAACTTTTGGGGCAAAAATCGTCCCTCGCCAACAACAAATGACTAAAATGCCCTTTCTAAACGTTTGGGACGAAACTTGCAATTTGGCCAAACTTTAAGGACGATTTTTGCACCACCACCCACAACCACCACCGCCACCCACTCCCACTACTACAACCCCATCCACCACCACTCACAGCCACCACCGCCACCCACCGCCACTGACCACCACCACCATCGCCACCACCCACTACCACCACCACTCACAGCCACCCACCACCACTGACCACACCACCATCGCCACCTAATACCACAACCCCATCTACCACCACTCACAACCACCACCGCCACCCACCGTCACTGACCACCACCACCATCGCCACCACCCACTACCACCATCATTCACAGCCACCACCGCCACTGACCACACCACCATCGCCACCCCACCACCGCCACCTAATACCACAACCCCATCAACCACCACTCACAGCCACCACCGCCACCTACCAACGCAATGGTGAGTGACGGTGGGTGGTGGTGGTGGTTGTGCGTGGTGGTGGATGAGGTTGTGGTAGTGGGTGGCGGTGGTGGGGTGGAGATGGTGGTGGTGGCGGGTGGCGGTGGTAGTGAGTGACGGTGGTGGGGTGGAGATGGTGGTGGTGGTAGTCGGTCGCGGTGGGTGGCGGTGGTGGTAGTGAGTGGTGGTGGATGAGGTTGTGGTACTGGGTGACGGTGGTGGCTATGAGTGGTGGTGGATGGGGGTGGTGGTAGTGGGTGACGGTGGTGGCGTGGAGATGGTGGTGGTGGTGGGTGGCGGTGGTAGTGGGTCGCAGTGGGGGTGGTGATGGTTAAAAAATCGGGACTAACATTGTAAAACTTTGTACAACACAGGGATCATTTATGTAAGAAAACTGAAAATAATATAGAAAAGAGTAAATTGCAAAAATCGTCCTTATAGTTTGGCCAAATTGCAGTTCGTCCCAAACGTTTAAAAAGGGCATTTTAGTCATGTTGTGGTCCAGGGACGATTTTTGCCCCAAAACTTTCCCACAGGGACGATCCTTGCACTTTCTAAACGTTTGGGGCGAAACTTGCAATTTGGCCAAACTTTAAGGACGATTTTTGCAATTTACTCTCATAAATATAAGCAGTTTTTCACTTTTCATCAAATTTTAGTGATTTTCAAAAGGGCCTGCTCATCCATTCATTATTTCATAAGACATGAATAAACATTGACAATTATGAAATAAATAAAGATAAAGAAAGAATTAATAAAAAAAA
Source organism: Chrysanthemum makinoi (assembly GCA_910596185.1). Classification (NCBI taxonomy): domain Eukaryota; kingdom Viridiplantae; phylum Streptophyta; class Magnoliopsida; order Asterales; family Asteraceae; genus Chrysanthemum; species Chrysanthemum makinoi. Next base: position 11,281,844 of record OU343222.1, read on the forward strand.
AAAAACATGAATCCTTGCTAAAACATAATTTTTTTTTTTTGAACTTTGCTAAAACATAAATGATACAACACTCAGCAATCGGACCGATTTCATGCAATGAGAAGTTGTACTTGATGCATAACATCTTGTTATTAGGTGGTTCATCATAATAATCTTCACGAAACATAATGAAAATACTTTGAATCAATACGTACTTATCGATTCAGATGTACTTGTGTCACATGTAATTGTTTTGAACCATTTCCTAGTCATGACATGTTTAAAAGGTTCTGAATGATCATCGTTAAACAACCTACTCAAAAGAAAAGAGTATCTACTGGCTCAAACATCATCTTGGACATAGCTCCAATTGACTTTCACTTCAAAACAGCAATCAGTCCCTTTTAAAATATTTTGGCTGCTTCTTTCGGTTTGTGAAGGGAAAACGCAAGAGGTGCGCAAAATTTTACTCCATGAATTAACTTCTATCAAGTGTGCTTCAATTTTAAGAGAACCTTTCCTGGGTACGGCCATCTGAGATTTCCGAAGTTGAATCGGACCACTCTTAAGAATAGAATAATTGAGTTGAAGGAGTGATGCCGTGTAGAAAGTCTTCTCAAAAGCATCACAGTCAAAAGGAAATCCACCCTCATAATACGCAACAATTACCCCACAAACTTCTAAATTTTCAAGGCTCGTACTAAAAGTTACCTCCAGAGTAGCATCTACTGCATCTCTCAATAGAATGTAATTTATCTGTACTTGCCCACCCTCACCCTCTACCGCGGATTGACCACAACTACCATCTAAATTGCTGTCCAGAAATCTTGAGAAGTCCAAATCATACAGGTAATTGCAGCAAATTGGAAAAAAATCATCCTCCTTTTCATTAATAGCCACGAGATTCAAAGCAATTCCCATTGATGAGGAGATTGGGACAGAACGGCAACAACTAGGATTGCGAAAGCTCAAACACCCACCATTGATCATGTCTATGGGATCAGTCCAGAGACGTCTGAATAACTCAACATAACAAACATCAGGTTCTTGTGTTAAGGTCCACCCATCAGACCGTAGTCCGTATGTATCAGCCACATCAATGTACCCGAAGAGCTTGATGACTCTAAGCTCACAATCTGACTCAAAATCTGGATTTACATTGAGAAGAATCGAGAATGGCTCAAACCGGGTATTTGGAATTCTCGGTAGATTTCTGTGAAAATCAAAACAAAAGCCACAAATTAAAAGTAATAAAATTACGACCATAGATAACTGAATTGTTTTGAACAGTAAACAAAAATTATGCAAAAGAGGTTGCGAGACAACCGAAAAAAAAATAATACAGTTCTTAAAATTTTGTTTCTCTATAATATTACAAAACGGCCCAAACTTTACACAAATCATTTTAAAAGGCATAATGGGCAGGTACAATACTTTATGCAAACAACACTATATTTTACTTAAATTGCATGAGATGAAACAAAATTAGCATTAGAAAATTTCGAAACCGGTAATTACCTGCAAACATCAAGGGGTCGTTCCACGGATAGTTGTGCTCCATATATCAGTTGGGTCACTCCTAACTCGTTTTTAAAAGATTGCTACACACACAAAAAAAGGAGTTTAAAACTGGTTATAGATTGTGGAATTGTGACCATCTTTGTCTTTTTATGCTACTGTAGTACTTTTAGTGGATAATGCACATACCGGAGTGATCTCCAAAAGATGAAAACACTTATCCATCACCACTGCAGTTGCCTCACACAACAACAAGAAAAATCTGCTTCTCCAGCCTGCCAAAACTTCCAAAGTTACGCTAAATCTCAACAAAAATGATCACGCGTCTAGGAGCGGAAGTTAAATTCAATTTTGTATGAGAAAAACCATATGTGCAAGTAAATATACCTCGCGCAAAAGTGGAAACGAAGTAACGGTTGAATATCTCAGAAACCCTCACGAGACTTCACTCGTCCACTTGGGACACCAAGTGGTTTAAAAGGCTTGTTGCATGCGCTAAATGCAACCGTGATTGCTACGAAAGTGAGTTAGGTTTGTTTTTCGTTTTTTTCATTTTTTCTTTTTAGGATTATGCTTGTCGGTATTGTGATTTCAGGGATTGAAGTTTGTTCATGACGCTTACACGAAGGCACGTTTCTTTTTCGTGGGCCTTCTTTTTTATGGAGCAAATTTCAGGGAAGTTCTCGCTTTAATTCTACCTTTCTCTTCACCTCTATTTAAATTCCTAGTACAAAAGGGACTTTGTACAATTCAAGTGGGGGGATGGGAGCAGAGAATATCTCTTGAACTTTATTTCGCCCTTATTTTTCTAGTTTATTTTGAAAAATTATGCCATCTTTAAAATTTTGACATGCTTTTCTTAACCTAACTGGATTAGACCTTAGCCGAGCACATACAACCCTTGATATTATATGGTGAGATTAGCCTTATCCATTTCCAACATTTTACCCCAAATCCACCAAATTATGAGTGTGCCGGTAGCTTGTAAACTTTAGAACTTGGCCTTTGCATCATTTCGAGACCATATACGAGGTATGTTGAGTTAGCTCGATGTATTTGTACTTTTCAGTTTTAGAAGGCAATATTATAGGATTATCACCCAAACAACCTATCATTGTGAGTCTATCGATTAGTCACCTCGACTCTTCGACTCCCATGTGAAACCCTTTTGTTGCACTCATCTTTAGTGTAAGATACCCCTAGATACACCCTTCTGAGCCATTCCTTTCATTTTGTTAACCCGATATATTGTTTCGATACACCTATACACCTTAACCTACCCTGTAGTCTTTATTTGTAATTGGGAAGTCATCATTTGCCTAAGTTCAAGGTTCGAGTGGAAAGGTTTGGAAATCACGCTTTAACCGACAACATTTCTGAAAATCATTGAAGACCCCCCGAATTCCCATTGTTCATCTCAAGTGGGGGGGGGATATTATGTTATTATTAAGTTGAAAAAAAAATAAAAAATAAAAATAATAATAATAATAATAATAATAATAATAATAATAATAATAATAATAATAATAATAATAATAATAATAATAATATTGTTATGATTATGTTATTGTAAAGTGCGTTGTTATAAGCACTATTGTATGAGCTTTCTGGATTTAGTATCGAGGAGGCCACCTCGGTCACATTTGAAGATTGGAGTTGGTAGTTATGCAAACAGTTGGAGAAAAGGTAGTGTGCTCATCACGACGTCCTCTAATGACACATCTGCCTTGCATTTCATGATCAGGTTTCTTGGCTTCTAAGCTTGAACTTTGGGCGGACGGTAAGTGGTGATGACTTGGTTATAGGTTTAGACTACCTGCTTGTTTTTTATTTTACACCAATTATATATCCCATGTATTATCCTACCCTTTTAGTCATAAAGCGTGTCTAGGTGATGCAGCGAGCAATCTTTGGTGTCTTGGCCATGGATTTGGTCATGTATCATTGATTTTGTCCACTTCGCCGTGACATGTTAGTAATGACGAGTCACCCCTTAACCGTTGTCGTGTCTACCCATATTGCCTTCGAGAATTTTTTAGCCCTTAACTCTAGTGGTGGAGATTTGTGTAACCGCCAAGCTTATGATAGAACACATGCTATGACTGTGCGATTGAGTGATCACCCGAAATTGACACTTAGAATAGTTGAGAGATTTGAGTGTTTGTTCCCCTTTCGTGAGGTGTTCGGCTTTGTTTTATTCTAGCATAAGGGATTTGTAAACTCATATTTTCCAGGTTATGGGAGATATCTTTTTAGAAATCTATCTAATAAGGTCTACTTGAGGGCCAGTAGAGTTCAAGTGAGGGGATATTTGATAACATCAAATAGTCCTGAATATTAAATGTCAATTTCCCCTGATAATGCTCGTTATTTATATCATTTATATGGATTTACGCTTGTTTTCCATTGTTTTCCACTTTCAGGTAAATTACGAGCATTGGAGCTAAAGAGACGCGGAAATGGAAACATATCTAAAGATTTATCACAGTATGCTATTTTGAAGAAGTTACAGCGTAAATCGTCTCTCACATTACGCCGTAACTATTGCGTGACTCAGTATGCCAACATATCAGAAGATTACGGCGTAACTCCTTCCAGAGGTTACGACTTAACTACATTAGGTCAAAAGAGGTTCCACGCCGCTGATACTTACGCCGTAACTACTGCGTCACTTACGACGTAACCGAGATTATTGAAGACTACGGCGTAACCACTCATAAGGTTACGCCGTAACCAGCAGATCTAGTGCATTTTACGAAGGAATAGAAGGTTACGGCGTAACTCCTATATTGGTTACGCCGTAACCCAGATCTGGCCTATAAATACCCGACAAATTCCAGCATTTCTAATCATCCCATTCCACACACAACTCTCTGAGAACGTGGGAAAAAGCTCAAGGCAGGTCTTGGGGAGCATACGGAACTGTTTCCAAGGGAGAAGTCACTCCATTACGATAAGCATTAGCGTTTTATATTTCTTTTACTTTCAATTCATGTATTTCGTAACTTTGAATATTGAATTGATTTGCATGATTAATATGAGTGGCTAAGCACCTTTTGGTGCTAGCCTAGTTATGATTCCTTAATTGTTTTGTTTACGTTTACCTTTACTTCCGTACAATTATTTCTAAGTGTATGCATGCATAGTTCTTTGGTAGTTTTGAATGGTGGTAGAGGCCAATTGCCTAGGAGATATGACCAACTGACCCTAGGTGAGCGGACTGAGACGCGAAGGGTAAGATATGACCAACTGACCCTAGAGGTTCAAGCTACTCATGAAGTTGTTAGAGCTAAGATTTTCGAGTCAAATTCTAAGTAAAAAGCCGCTTCGGATGAGCATCATCGTGTAAAGCTATTCAAAGTAGGTGATGAAGTGATGGTGTTCCTTTGAAAAGTGCGTTTTTTGGTTGGTGCGTATAGCAAGTTACAACCAAAGAAATATGGTCCGTACAAGATACTTCGGAACATTAATGATAATGCTTATTTGGTGGATTTTCCAAATACTATGAGTATTTCGAAGACTTTCAATGTGTTGGATATTTATAAGTTTTATCCTAATGATGTGAATGAAGGAGAGAACTCGAGGACGAGTTCTTCTAAAGTGGGGAGGAGCGACGAGGACAAGATTGAAGAACTTGCAGAAGAGTACATGAAGCATATCGAGGGTAGTAGAAGTTCCGGTAACCGAAAATATATATGTTGCTAAACTACAGCGTAACATCGAAGCCATGATTACACCGTAGCCTCTGCTAAAACTTTTGAAGCATTCTGTAATGAAATTACGTTGTAATTGATTTAGTTTAAGAGAGTTACGCCGTACTTTAGTCGCGTTACTTTCCTTATTTTAGTTTTAGAGTCGGTCTTATCCGAATTTACTTTTCTTTTTCCCCAAGTTTGGCTTTTCTATAAATATAGGGCTTGGGTTTAATGTAATTCATTCAGTTATTCAATAAATTCAAGACTTTGTCTTTAAATCCTTTCTGATTTGCTAAAACCTTTGAAAGGTTTTGTGTTACACGCTTCCGTCCTACGTCACTTTTGCAACAAAATTACTTAGAGCACCAAGAGGTGCAGTAACACAATCCAAAGCGCTACCTACGTTTGTAAATCATCACGATATTTGGTCCTAGCACGGTTCCAAACATCTATCTTGTTTTACCCACTATGACCCAAACATTTGCAACGTTTGTAAATCGCGTTGAACTTTTGGCAATTAAGAAAGCATTCTTGACATCGAGGTGATGAACATGCCAATGCCTAGAAACAACAAGACAAAGGACAATCTGAATAGTAGCCAGTTTAACAAGCGGACTAAAGGTCTCATCAACATCAATACCAGAAGAAAGTTGTGTGTTGTCATTAACTACAAGACGAGCCTTGTAACGAGTAAGTGTACCATTCGTAAAATACTTGTGCTGGAAGAGCCACATGGAACAAACTATGTTCACATCCTTGGGTCGCAGTACAAGTGTCCAAGTATTATTTTTAATAAGTGCATTATATTCCTCACGGATGATACCATTAATTTTGCCAATTACAGTCATTTAAGGCTTCAGTACTGTAGGACTTGGGTAAAGGAGAGAAAGTAGACACATTTAACGTTAGACGATCGGGATTTCACATCTACTAGTTATAATTGGTTAAGGTCCTAAATTGGCAAAGAACCAAATATAAATTTTGGGCTAGTGGTTCAAGCCTAAACTTAACGACTGCATTTGTATACATGATATATTTGTGAATTCACACTAACACAACTAAATGAGTTGCCTAGTATCTGGATTAGGTTGACGATTCTTCTTAGCTCGTTCATGGCATATGCAGGGTCTATACTTATGTTTCAAGACCTTTCCTCAATATTTGATAGGTTTGCAAGAATGAAAGCTCAAGAACAAGTTGACTCAAATGCTACTTTGCCTCTAAAGGTATATATACCTAAGTACTTGTGACTTTTTATTTGGATTTGCCTAAACTTTGGATTAATGTTAATGTTGGCACGTCAGTTGTTGTAGCTGCGTTTTGGATGAATGTTGATTTGGTTCCTTTTCACTTCAAAGTTTTACATAATGGATGTACATATAGCATTAAAAGTTTTTTTTTTCATTCAGATAGAGCCTTGTTTTATACTCCGTATTTGAAGACCGGGCTCTATTCTTTATTTTTTTATAAAAAACTATCATAAAACCCAATGTGGTTTTCGCATAGAGTCCCCTCCCCTTTAAGCCCGAAAGAAATTTCAGGCTTTATTACCCTTTTCAACCGGGCTCTATGCCCTTTTTCTGTGGTAGTGTAAACTTTTTGGTCGCATACCCCTAGAGCTTGGAAATCTTCCGGAGCTTCAAGCTTTGAATATTTCATACAATGAATTGGAAGGTTTGTTGCTGTCTCAACTGCCCGATTGTAGCAGGTGTTGGGATTTAAGAACTATGTTAGCCAAGTAACGCATATGAGTACGTAGCGGAATTAGATCTAGTTAAGTAATTAGGTTAAACACGTATTTAATAAACAATAACGTATAAATGGTAAATAAGAAAACTAACCTTTGGCGATTAATGAACGCAAATGAACGAATAAGAAAACAATAGAAACCCTAGTATCAAAATTAGGTACCTTGATGAGTGTCTAAATACTCATCATTTTTATACTATCTAGACTGCAAAAACATCTGAAAACACTTTCGAAATGCTTCAAAATGATAAAAATATCACAAACAAGTGTTTTATATGTTTTAAATGCAAAAATATCAAAATCAGATGAAAAAACGTATCAAGTTTGCATAATTGGCAGTTTTAGTCCCCAAGTTACAAAAGTTGTCAAATCTAGTCCCTAGTAATTCAAAAACTTGTAAAATGTCAATTAAGGTCCATGAGATTCAAAAGTTGTCAAAATAAACCCTTCAAAGTTTAAAATTTACAAAATGATAACTTTAGTCCCTCAAGTTGGAAAATGTCAAATATAGTCCTTGGTTAATTTAAAAAGTGAAATTTATCAAAAATAAACCTTGTACTATTTATAAATGACAAAATTGGTCCTTATGATAAACTTTTGGAAAATTACAAGTCAGGCCCTTAAAGTTTCAAAGTTGACAATTTTAGTCCTTGGACTTATAAAAATGGAATTTTATGAAACATTTGTCCTTGTACTAACCATATTTGGCAGGTTTAGTCCTTATTATAACTTTGGAAATGTTACAGGATCAGTCCTTATACTTTCAAGAATTACACAAATGGTCCTTGTGTTCTAGCTAAACCAAGCCGGACCCTTGTATTATTATTAGTCCAATCAATCCTTAACCAGGTGTGTCTTTCACCCAAGCCCAATTCCACTTAAATAATTAAAACCGGTCAAACAAACCCAATCCCGCCTTCACTATTCATCTTCTCCAAAAACACCCGGTCACCATACCGGTGGTTTTGCCACCTCTTCACCTCCATCTCACCACTACAGCTCACCAACCTACTCCCTCCACCACCTCTGTCTCCCCACCTTTCCATTAAATAAAACCACACTACTTTTTCTCCAAAGCTGCATCAAACCTCTGTTTTCTTCCAAACTCTCCCAACTTGCCAAAATATCTCTCATACTTGTTCCCTAAGCCTCTACTACAATCCTAAATGCATTAATTGAAATATATCAGGCTGCAAGCAACCTTTTGGACTTTGGCGCCAAAATCATTTAAACGGGTAGGATCACTTTGACTGCATCAATGGTCAAATTGAGGCTTGGGAAAGAGCAAGGAACGTGGGGAGATACATTTGGGTCATCCATATAAGAGAGAGGAAGCAGTATGAGAAACCAAGTAGTGTAGTTTTAGTTTAAAAAATGTCGTTTTAGTTAAAATTTACTTTTCAGTATTTATTAAAGCTTCCAAGTACTTTGTAATCTCAGTTCAGTGTAATAAAAACATATTTGCATTTTCAATTTCAGTTAAGGAATTCGAATTAAGTTTATGCCATTTTCACTTTAAAAATTCTCAATTTGGTCAAATGATGTTTGTGGTTGTTGCTTTAAGCTTATAAGCTTATATAAGCTCATTATATAAGTTTAGAAGCTATTATAACCTTAATAATTCAGTTTAGTGTAAAAACTCAAAAATTCTCAAAAATTCCAAGAAATTAGTGAAAAAATAAAAAGCCTATGAGAAATGATCAAAGCTATGGTGCAGTGTTGATTTTGGAAAGCTTGTTGGTTTAGAGCTTATTGGTAAGCCATAGGAAGTGGTATTTATCACTGGTTCATTGTTTATTGCTGGAAAACAATTGTAAGCTTTTTCTAAGCATTTTAGCTTTTCACTGTTCTAGTAATTCATAAGCTTTAATCTCTTTTTGTTTATGTTTCTTAGTTACATTTAAATAGAATTAAACATTAAAAACAGTTGCCTGTTATCTTTAAGTTGTAGTTAGTAAGAATTTTAGTCTAACAATAATATTAGCATATTAGTCATTACTAAGTTTTATGCTGTCATTGTTCTTGTTTAATACTTCAATAGTCTCATTAATTGATAATACAAACTCTGGAATCGATGTTAAAGTCTAAATCATCAAGTTGCTTTGAAAACCAAAAATTCAGTTTATATAAGTGGTGTTTGGATCCTTTGTATAAACTATGTTAGAGTTTGTTCAAGCTCTACTTACGGTTGCTATAAGTTATATTAGGTCCTATTAGCTCAGTTAGACCATACAAACCTGTCCTTATTGAGTAAAAAGTCAAAATCTCTGTTAAATCTCATTTTAGTGTCCACTGTTAGGAATTTGATTTGCTTAAATCATCATATTAGTTTAAAAGTTGTTAACATAGCTTAATATAACCTTATTATAGCTTAATATAACATATATAATCAGTAAAATCAATCTTAAGTTCATAAAAGTCAACTAGTTAGTGTATTTAAAAAGTCAAAATTTTCTAATACCAGTTTTTGAATAAAACTTAGAATTTTACTGTGTGTTTAATAATAAGATTTAGTTCATAAGCTTCTAGGATGTTAAAATACAGCTGCTAAAATAAATTAGAAAAATATTAGATTGCTTTTATTCAGCTGATAGAGTGCTTATTTTTCAGCTTGATTTGAACACCTTAACTGAGAAAGTGCCCTGTGCACAGATTTGGTATCTAGTTTCATAAGCTCTCAATGAGCTTATTAGTTAACTTCAAATTGTGTATTTTGGCTTTTTGAGAAGCTCACCTAGCTAACTCAAGGTACCAAGTGCTTAATTTCCATAATTAGCTTATTTACCTAGCCTGCAATAGCTTTTTAGTTTTGTCCATTTTGTTTAAAGTTAATCGGTTATTCGTGTTTTCCAATTTTCAAAAGCTTCTCACAAGCTCATTTGTGAAAGCCAAATCTGTACTCTAGCTTTTTGGAAAGCTCAGTTGCTTAGCTTGTTAGTTCCATTATTAGATTTCATTTCCTAGCTTATCTTAGTGCTTAAAAAGCAGCTTAAAGGTACATAGAAAACAAAGAAGTGCCCTGTTAAACAGTTAGTAAGTGCTTATTTGGATTGTTTAGTGCTTATTTACAATTCACTGTGCTTACTCAGTGATAAATCTAGCTTATTAACAGTTATATAGCTTATTTCTTATTAGCTTTTGCTTATTTTTAGCTTATAAACCATTTTAGCTTAAATCTTGTGCTTATTCATTTATTTTGTTAACTGTTGAGTATTTTAGGCTTATTCAGTGCTTATTAGAAGTTTTTATAAAAAGTCACAGTTATATAAACTGCTTATTTTCTTGTACTTAATTAGTTTGTAAAATAAAAATTGAAAAAAAAAATGTTTGCAAAAAGGTGGGGAGGCAGGCTCGAACCTGAGACCTCCCACCTTTACAAGAGTGTTAGAGTGTGTACCTGGATAGACTGCGCCCTTGGGTCTTTCTTGTCATGGTTTGCATAATCTATATACTTAAACCAATTTTTGCCTTATTAGCTTATTTAAGCAGTTAGCTTATTACCAGCTTATCCAATCCAGCTTTTTCATGTTTTTTATTTTTCTTATCTTTGTATTAGTATAAAGTATTTTATAAAAAAGTTTCAGATTTTTCTCATTAGTTTTAGTATTTTTAAACATTTAATTAGTGTAAAACCTTATTTAATTCATAATAAAAAATATAAAAGTCTAAAAAATATAAATATTTTTTCTAAAATTTTCTTTTATCATATAGAACGTAAGAAAATTGTTTTTACATTCGTAGGCCTTTTATTTCATAAATTTTACGTTTTTGCTTGCGCACTCGCGTAATTTTTAGACTTAACATACGTTTTCATTTTAAATCTAGTTTTTAGATAATTTAAGTTTACGTTTTAGTTAAAATAGTTTATTTAAGATATTTTGTTTTATAAAATCACTAAAACATCATTGTAAAAATAGCGATAGCGTTTATTTAATATATTTTAACTTTTTAATTTTCTTAATTTGCATTTAAGTCGCTATAATTTGTAAATCTTTTCTTTAGGTAATTATCCATCAAAATCCTTACTGATCACTATCCTTAGTGATCATTCTATCATCTGAAGTTGTTTAACACCAATTCATCCTCCGTGGGACATAACGACCCGGGAATTCATTATATTCTCTGATCTTCATTGAGTTTGTGCTTGGACTGTTTTAAGTTTGTTACGATCGGCCATTCACAAGTGGCCGGCTTGAGTGATAAAACTTGACGGTTTTTGCACAGATCATACCTCTACGAGTATGACACACAAACACGAAAACCGAATACGTTCGATAAAGAGCTAGTCGAGAATGTACAAACAATCAACCCTTGAATTCACTTGAATTACACGAACAAGAAAACCCCAAGAACACGTCTTTTCTTTTTCTGACCCAAAATTATAAGCTTTCCGATCATATGGAAACTCAAGGCCCAAGGAAGCTCCATATTCGACCCACTTTAGGACTTAAACAAGTCCATAGGTCATGCAAAGAATTGGGTCAAGTTACATGCATATCGGGTATAATAATTCAAGTATTAATATACGTTCAACACATACTCTCGTGTTTATCGTGTGTGCCCCCATAGGCTCATACACTTTTAACGTTTACGTGTGTTTTAAACTCCCACAAACCAACAACAGGTTGTTGGAATTTGATGCAAGTCATAATGTTCTAAGTGGGTTGATCCCAACCAAACTTGGGAGGTTAACGCAGTTGTCAACTTTAAGTCTTAGTGATAATAATTTGTCTGGGGGAGTTCCGCATTTCATATCTCAGCTCCAAGGTTTGATTACTCTCCAACTTGTTGGTAATTCATTCGGTGGGACTATCCCTTCATCAATAGTAGATCTCCATAGTCTCAGTAAGTTGAATCTCCCAGCAAAGCAACGACAACATGGTCACATTTCGGGAACATAATAATGCTTGAGCATTTGGATGTTTCACACAACATTCTGACTGGTCACCTAGTGATACCCATGGACTGGTCTACTTGAATATATCGTACAATCATTTCACGAGGTCCAATACCATCAGATTTGCTGACATCTCTCAACACATCTGGCTCATCCTTCTTAGGAAATTCAGGCCTTTGTGCCGATTGTGGCTCAAATTGTGTTCAAAAAGGCAATGTCAAACCTTGTCTTTGTTGATACGCTTGCCGCGTCGAGTCAAAAGAACTTCCTTTTCGTCGAGCAAGTTTTTCAACACCCTAGGCAGTGAACCTTGTTAATACAAATAAGCCGTAAAAACGTTTATTTATATTTTACGATCTTCTAATGTTTTGTTGATAACAAAAGTAAAATCATTTTAACGAAACAAATAGAGTACGTAAATAGTTTGAGTTAATATTTTTCTAACACAATTAAGTTGTCACATAAAACACTAAAACAAGTATAAGTGATTTTATGATTTAGATACATATGTACAACAACTAGTGTTTACATATTGGGTTAAACATATACTTAAACTAAGTATACTAAAATGGGTAAAAACTAAGTGTATGCTAAAATGGGTAAATACAAGTATATACTAAATGGGTAAATACTAGCAAATGGTTTTGACCCATAACCCATGGTTTATATATACCACTTAACCAAGTTCATTGTATCTAGAAAGAAAACCATGGATCAACCCATAACCCATGACCCATGACCCATAACCAAAAATACCCATGGGTAAAGAGGAGCGGACCACGGATCCCTAGCTTTGTGCTAGCCGGATCCCTTGTGTTAGGGATCCGTGGGATCGAGAGCAGAAGAGAATTTTCTCTATAAATAGAGAGCCATTTCTTTCTCTCTACACATGGTTTTCACACATACTTCCCCAAAGTATTCTAACCCTCTAACCTCAGATCTAAGTGATCTATGTAGTTTGTCTTTTGTTTTGTGTGATCTACTAGGTTCCTCTTAAAGGAGAGATCACCGCCTCTTGAAGACGTGCAAGCTCAAGTCCATGAGTTGCCATGCTTCGTCATCATCAAGACTACTAAGGTTCTCTTGTTGATAGTTCTTCCTTTCTCCATAGATGTTGGGTTGAAGGCATTAGTGAAGAATGCCGAAAGTGTCAAGATGAAAGCATTAGTGAAAGGTGCTCATCATCCGTGTCAAAGCATTATTGAAGGATGCTAAAGGTGTCAAGACGAAGGCATTAGTGAAGGGTGCCAAGCGTTGTGTCAAAAGCATTAGTGAAGGATGCTAAAGGTGTCAAGACGAAGGCATTAGTGAAGGGTGCCAAGCATTGTGTCAAAGGCATTAGTGAAGGATGCCAAAGGATCAAATCAAGTAGCGTTTGGGGAGAATGCTTGGGTAGGTATAATCGATGAGGTGCATCGTTATACATATGCGTATTTGTTTATCTACAAGGATGGTGATATCCTTGATGGTGTTGTAACAAGGAGTAGATCTCCTTGAGATTAGGTGTTGTGTCGTGAAGGTGTAGTTTACCTAAGGTGTGAAAGAACTAAGGTGCTTGCCTAGTACCTAATAAAGGGTAGGCGACGTTGTGATAGGATTAGTTCTCCTAAGGTGTGAAAGAACTCGATGGTTAGCCTAGCACCGTATAAAGGGTAGGCGACGTTGTGTTAGGTGTGGTTCGCCTTGGTGTGAAAGAACTCGGTATTTAGCTTTGTACCGGAAAAAGGTTAAGCGACGTTGTGAAGGCTTCTCCGCCACAAGGAGTTGATGTAGTGCTTACGAACTCTCGAGTAGGTGACTCGGGGAGTGGAGTAGGGCAAGGAAGGTGTCCTTATAGCCGAACCACTATAAATAACTTGTGTTGTGGTGATGAGCTTCTTACTCTTTATATTTCATTTCACGTTTATATATCCATCTATCAACGTCCAACATAAACAATTAAATGGATTGACATAAGTCGATCTAAATATTTAAAAGGAAGTTTTAAATTGGTAAAACTATTCAACCCCCTTCTTGTTTTCCACAATTGGCATGAGTTTACCAAGTTTCTTAAAGTATGTTGTACTTTAAAGACTTGATCCGATCCGTGTATGTTTGAAAACTACAAAGAAGGATTTTTCTTGTTGGTCATATTTTCTTTTAAATCATTTTGTTGGACATTGATAGATGATTCTAATCATTTTTGCTCTTAAGAAATCTTCGTGCTAGAATCTCTTCAAAGTTTTCATTCAAAGATTAATGAAGTCAACATTCAAGGAAGGATCTAAAAAGTAATCACAACCTATGTACACCAAGTACAAAGGATTACTTTAAAAGCTCATGAAGTATTTTTGGCATTATACCAAATCAAGAAGCATGAGGTATGTTTTACTCTTCACTAGATAGGTTACATGAGTACCATTTATTGTCATAAGTTATCTTTGCTTAACTAATCACTAACATCATTAGAAGTCTCTTTCGTCACCTTTAGTCTTTTTCAACATAGGGGATGATATTATTTTTTTCTCGTCAAACTAACACCGTCATCACATATGAACCCTCGATATGTAATTCATCGAAAATCATCATTCAAAAACAATCCTCATCAAATACCTCCATTTTTTTTGGGCAAGCTAATTTATAAGCCTACTTCAAAAATATTACCAAATAACTTCCTTTCTGTCCACAGATGGTAGGATCCTCTAGTTTTACTAGCCGGATCCCAAATACAAAGGATCAGGGAGAACCGTGGAGAGAACTCAGCTATACGCTTTCAAAAAATTCACCACGATCTTTTTCCCTCTATTCATAACACCAAAACGACTAAGCTACTGAATCCATCCTCATTAGCTTCCATACTCTCAAGTATTCCTTCCTAGAACATCATTGTAAGTAATTACATTAACTTGTTCTAATTTTCATCATCCTCATCCTAGGGTTCATGGTTTCTTAATTTTTAATCAATTAATTTAATTAGGGCTCTTTAAATTAATCATGAAAAGGGGCTTTTAACAACATCACATTGTGTTCACAACATTGTTAATACAAATCAAAACCATAAACCCATCCCAACTAACTTTACCTAATTGGAAAATTTGTATTTTTAGGACCAACCATGCCCAAAGCTACTCAACAAGATCATCGTGACACCGTCTTACCTTACTCATTACTATCGTAAAAAGGGATTGACCAAACCGACCGTAAAATTTTCAAAAGCCTTGTAAAACGACTTATCCACGAAGGTCGTGTAGTCAAGGAATGTTTCCTTGAAGATACCGACATTCGTCAAGTTTCTCGACAATCAACTTTGATTGTCTCCTTGACATAGATGAACAAATTTGTCCGGTTTTTCATTTTTGAATTTTACAAAAGCTTTAGGATCATTCAAAACGTCGATGATAGCATTTCAATCACTTTCGTCATCAATAAACAAAACTTCACTCTTCCTCTCAACACCTTTGCTCAAACTCCTCGCATTCCTTGTGAAGGAATTTGTATGTACTCTCAAGATTGGGCAATTAACGCTCAAAACCTTGCACTTGATCCTAAGCCTCTCTATAACACTCCCATTGATGAACCCGAAACCATCCAAGACACTATTTTCAAAATAAGAACCACCAATCCGTTTAGACCTGCCGAAACAAGAAGCTCATTCACCGTAATCCCTTTCAAATGGAACTTTCCGAAATGCACCCCATGTTTAGAAAATGGGAAGAAATCCTTAGGGAAAATGTCATTAGCCTATTTGGAAACAAAGATCATCCAAACGCATGTCTTGTGCAAATGATCTATTGTCTTATCCATCAAAGGCCATTTAATCTTGCCTCTTACATGGTAAGGAGAATATTTGGGGTATTCAAAGCTTCAACATGGTACTTCGTATGGTATGCTCCTAACACGACTTTGTAAGTATGTTGGTACATTGCAACCATCTCCTATCAACGATGATCATTATCTTTCCGACCCCGTCATGGTACCTCTTACCAAACGACCCTCTAAACGGTTCATGGTCAATAGAGAGCACCGGAAGCTCTCTGGACTCCTCGGCCGATGAAGAAGAAGAAGATGAAGAAGATGAAGAAGATGAAGAAGATGTCGACCCCGTAGCCAATATCAAATTGGAATTCCTTGAATACCACAAACAACTTCCGACCATTCCAAACGAGACCGCGAAATTTAAGCAATTGAGGGGCATGATTCAAAACCTCGCATACAACCTCACTAAGTCGTCAAAAAGGAAAAGAAAGGATTGACGAAAGAGACAATAGGATTGTGCTTGTTTTATTTATCTTATGTTTAAATGATTACATTTTAGCTCTTTCGGTTTATGATTACTTGGATATTGTCTTTAACTAGTGTTTTGTGATAAACATGCTTGTTTCTTCTGTTTATCTGTGGATTTACTAGTGTGCATAAACTGCGCATCATTTACGTGTAGGTTACGTGTTGGTTACGATCTGCGAGATGCCGGATCCCTAGGATTAGCCTAGCCGGATCCCTCCTTGAGGAACCAGGTGGGATCCGTGACATGAATCAGCAATACATCATTCAATACATCAAAGCGCTTTCTAGATAACATCACATTAGCTTAGCATATGATTTTAGAACCCAACTAAGTCCACTTCTAGGATGAGAAAGGCTTAGACTCACTAAAGGCTTACTTAAGATCTTAGTCTTATTTTATCAACACATCTAAACTCACCATATTTCCGCTTCGACTACTCATAAACTATTTCTCACCTCTCAAAACACTTTAAGAAGACAAGCTAAGCAATTTTAGGAAATTGCTTCTAGTCATTATATCTCAAATAAGACAAAATTAGTTTTCAATTTTTGTAGTTTTAGAATTTTTCTTAATATCACCTCAAGCCTAAATCTGATCACTAGGATCATTTTTTATAACTTGACACCTTCATAACTCTTAATGTTATCCTTAGACAACCATTGGTAGTCATCTTGTCCCATCCCCTTCCATAAAAAGCAATCATTTGCTACAACACTTATTACCTCTAATCATTCAAGTACCCTTTCATCCTAAACCTTTAGGAAAACTGAAACATTCAAAATAAGATAGGCTTTAGCTCCTAAAAACCTCATTTCAAACACGAGTCATAGCTGCTGAGAGCCGGATCCCTAGGATTAGCCTAGCCGGATCCCTTCAAGGAAGGGCATGGGATCCGGTGTGACAGTTTATGTCAAACATAGCTAAAACAATCATCTCAACTCATCTTCCTAACTCAAACACTCCATCTCATCTTAAATGAGTTCCTAGATCAATGAAACTCTGAATCTCAACCTTGTGCATGTTAATCATCACATTTCCAAGAACATTAGTGGATTAAGTCTTAAATTCAATTGCAAAACTCTTACTCACTTATAACCCGTATTGCCAAGAACACTTTAGTCATCAAACACAAACATAATTATCAACAATTGCAACCATTCTTCTTAGTCATCTCATCATGTGAAAAGCTCCTAGTGCTTACTCATCCACTCAAGAACCACCAAAGAAACTTGCTAGAATCATGCACGAAGTTTCCTCAACCGAATCATCTCCGGTTAAGTCCACCAATGCTAGGATTTTCCCTACACCAAGGAAACCAATCAAACTAATCCCCAAGAAGAGTGTTCCCACTAAGATTTCATCACCAAATTCTACTATACCAAACATACCCTCCATAACTCAACCAACATCATTAGTGCTGAAAGCCACTCACAATCATCTCACACTCTCACAATGTAGAAGATTTACCCTCTTGGCCATCTCATCTTTCACCATTACCAACTAGTTCACTTGAAAAGATTGAGCAACAAAATCAAAGTGTTGAATCAACACTTGCTCCAAAAGCAAACTCTATCATTCCTCCCAATAATCCATTTTGGATTATGAGAAAACATCAAAGGCAACCACCCAACCAAATGGAAGTTGATGCTTCCTCACCTCTACCCTCAAACATTGTAGAACCACCACTTAATGAACCTCCATCAAATCCTCCTTCATTTGAAGATCCTCAACCCACTTCACTTGAACTTTTACTTCAAGAAACTCAAAACCATGACAAGGATTGCTATCATTGTAAACATGTTGAAAGGTTGATACATGAACTACGTGAAGAGCAACGTTTCATGTTCTATCACCTCCTCAAAGCGTTTGAAGAGGTTAATAAGCCTAAACTACAATGAGCATCACATTCAAAAACTCAACTTAGAACGTTTAGGAAACCTTTTTCATCCTTGATCATCATTTAGTTTAGTTGAACCTTGAATTGGGGTAATTCATTAGCATTAGTAGCACTTGTTTGGCTAGTTCATTCTCTTAGTTTTAGAGATTTGGTGGTGTATCTCTTGTTTTATTGAATGAATACTTATATGCTATGATTATTTTTGTGTTGTGCTTGATATATTGTACATATATCTCATTCTCTCAAAATAGCATTCCTTGACATTTATTCCTTCTTGAAGACAACGTCCAGATAGCCGGATCCGCCGAGATAACTAGAGCGGATCCCTTCTTAAAAGGAACCGTGGGATCCGTGAAATACGAGGAAACAAATTTATACTAACTTGAGTCTTCTGCAGAAAATTATGCACTATACTCTTGTTTTTCTAATCTTTGTTTTGTAGTTATTCAAAATACACATGAAGATATTGACACCATAAAGCTAGGGGGAGCTTTGTGTCAAGCGACATTGCAAAATCATTTGCAACTTAATTCAATTTTGGATTAACACTTCATGACACCCCATTGCAACATTGCAATATTCAAGGGGAGCACATTCTCGTCACTTAGACGAACCATTTGCAAACTTAGTTGCAAACACAATTAGTTTATTCTACGTTATGTCCTTGGCATGCCGCTTTACATAGGGATGGACTCGTCAAGGGGAGTTAAGACGAGTACCATTCCCGTCACTTGCTCTCTTTTACATTTTTACATTTTTTTCTTATAAAAATTGTGTTAGTTTCTTTAACACTTTTTGTTTCGACAAAAAGGGGGAGAAGAAAAGTAAAAACTACAAATTCAAATTTTTACGAATTTTAGCTTTTTCCTTAAAATAATTTTATGTTTTGTCATCAACAAAAAGGGGGAGATTGTTAATACAAATAATTCGTAAAAACGTTTATTTATATTTTACGATCTTCTAATGTTTAATAGATAACAAAGTAAAATCATTTTAACGAAACAAATAGAGTACGTAAATAGTTTGAGTTAATAGTTTTCTAACACAATTAAGTTGTCACATAAAACACTAAAACAAGTATAAGTGATTTTATGATTTAGATACATATGTACAACAACTAGTGTTTACATATTGGGTTAAACATATACTTAAACTAAATATACTAAAATGGGTAAAAACTAAGTGTATGCTAAAATGGGTAAATACAAGTATATACTAAATGGGTAAAATACTAGCAAATGGTTTTGACCCATAACCCATGGTTTTATATATACCACTTAACCAAGTTCATTGTATCTAGAAAGAAAACCATGGATCAACCCATAACCCATGACCCATAACCAAAAATACCCATGGGCAAAGAAGAGCGGACCACGGATCCCTAGCTTTGTGCTAGCGGATCCTTGTGGCGATAAGGATCCGTGGGATCAGAGAGAATTTTCTCTATAAATAGAGAGCCATTTCTTTCCCTCTACACATGGTTTTTCACACATACTTCCCCAAAGTATTCTAACCCTCTAACCTCGGATCTAAGTGATCTATGTAGTTTGTCTTTTGTTTTTGTGTGATCTACTAGGTTCCTTTTAAAGGAGAGATCAGCCCTCTTCGAAGCGTGCAAGCTCAAGTCCATGAGTTGCCATGCCTCGTCATCATCAAGACTACTAAGGTTCTCTTGTTGATAGTTCTTCCTTTCTCCATAGATGTTGGGTTGAAGGCATTAGTGAAGAATGCCGAAAGTGTCAAGATGAAAGCATTAGTGAAAGGTGCTCATCATTCGTGTCAAAGCATTATTGAAGGATGCTAAAGGTGTCAAGACGAAGGCATTAGTGAAGGGTGCCAAGCGTTGTGTCAAAAGCATTAGTGAAGGATGCTAAAGGTGTCAAGACGAAGGCATTAGTGAAGGGTGCCAAACGTTGTGCCAAAATCATTAGTGAAGGATGCTAAAGGTGTCAAGATGAAGGCATTAGTGAAGGTGCTTAGCGTTGTGTCAAAGGCATTAGTGAAGGATGCCAAAGGATCAAATCAAGTAGCATTTGGGAAGAATGCTTGGGTCGTATAATCGATGAGGTGCATCGTTATACATATGTGTATTTGTTTATCTACAAGGATGGTGATATCCTTGATGGTGTTGTAACAAGGAGTAGATCTCATTGAGATTAGGTGTTGTGTTGTGAAGGTGTAGTTCACCTAAGGTGTGAAAGAACTAAGGTGCTTAGCCTAGTACCTAATAAAGGGTAGGCGACGTTTGTGATAGGATTAGTTCTCCTAAGGTGTGAAAGAACTCGGTGGTTAGCCTATCACCGTATAAAGGGTGGCGGCGTTAGTTAGGTGTGGTTAGATGGTGTGAAAGAACTCGGTATTTAGCTTTGTACCAGGAAAAAGGTTAGCGGACGTTGTGAAGGCTTCTTCGCCACAAGGAGTTGGTGTAGTGCTTACGAACTCTCGAGTAGGTGACTCGGGGAGTGGAGTAGGGCAAGGAAGGTGTCCTTGTAGCCGAACCAATATAAATAACTTGTGTTGTGGTGATGTGCTTCTTACTCTTTATATTTCATTTCACGTTTATATATCCATCTATCAACGTCCAACATAAACAATCAAATGGATTGACATAAGTCGATCTAAATATTTAAAAGGAAGTTTTAAATTGGTAAAACTATTCAACCCCCCCTTCTTGTTTTCCACAAACCTAATCGTTGTAGTGTAGTATTAGGGTAAGCCACGGGTATTGATATCGTTCTCTAGGGGAATAGGAATGCTAGTGAGAAGTTACTACGCTAAGGTTGGGGTTGAGAAAGATTATTTTTTATCTTTTTTACATTTTTAGAAAATTGAAATTACGAATCTCGAGGTATTGGATTTGGGGGTTTGGTATTTCTACCGGTTACTCTACTTATCTAATTATCTAATCCTAAGGTGAGTGTAGTCTATGTCTATTGTTGTGTGCTCATATGATGATTAAGAATGTGTTTACTTAGGTGTTATTACTCCCTAGTTATCTCCTATTGATGGTTGAATTGTCATGTCCTTATTCTTAATCGTGTTTTGTCTCTAAGGTTGTAGGGTATGCGTTTATCCCTAACTCTTTGAAGCTACCAAAGGTTAATGACTACAAAATCTCTAGGATTCATAAACTTAACACTAAGGTATTCTTTGGATGTTTAGCCTACAATTACTCTAGGTGATTATAAACTAAGGTTCAACAAAGATTAATCAAGCATTGATAACCTGAATGACCTATCGCATACTAGGTCAATCACAATTAAGATAAGAGACAACCAATCAATATTCAATAACTAAGTTTCATATTACCTAAGCAAACACACAAGTAAATTAGCCGGACATGGAGAACATGCAAGCATACACACAATCAATTGAAGACATAATTAAATTAATGAAGTAAAACACTTATCTTGATGTAAAATAGGGAATGGAACCCTAAAATACTGTACAAGACAACCTTGGTTTGGTTTAAGTTTTTACTCCACAAAACTACCTCTCTAAAAACTGAAAAATTTGGATTCTATTTATAATGTTACAACTGCGACGGCGTCACTCTTTAATTGTGACGCCGTCGGGTCACCGCCATTAGGTTTTCATCTTGGCCACGTTATCATTATGACAAAGGTCACCTTATGCACTGTAGGCCGCCGAAACCTTGAGTCTCGGCGCCCTCGGGATCAAATCTGGCGTCAGCTGCGACGCCCTACTCTTTTAAAACCTGATGCCGTCACTTGAAAATAAGCAATTTGGATACTGAGTCATCACAAGATGTGCGCGACGGCGTCACAATTAGAACCTGCCGCCGTCCCCTTTAGTTTCAGCAGCTTGAGTTTCTCGATTCTTGACTTTGGCCATTTTCTTCGTATATTCACGCCTTTTTGTCCGAATAAGTGTCATTCTAGCAATTTGCCTTCAACAGACCTAAAAAGTGAAAAGGAACGAAATTAAGTAATAACGGATACAAAAGTGATCAACTAAGGGCTTAAATGACCCCTCAAAAAGGTACATTTTAAATCCTTATCAAATATCCCTACACTTGGTATTTGCTTGTCCTCAAGAAAATGTGCTTTTAGCCAATTAATTTATAAGTTAGGGGTCATGAAGCATTAGTTTAGAACTATTCACAACACATATAAGCCCCGAAAAAGTCATAACAAGCACGGAAATTACATACTAGCACCTCACATGGGGTGTTTGGATACTCACATCTCTCGGGTGTATATGAAATATAACAAGTTGGAAATAGAAGATAAACACTCATTAACCGGTCCTAGTACATAGATTACCATAGGCTTGAGACTAGATGAAACCTCCATCGCTTTGGCGTAAGCACCTAGGAAAGACTATCCAAGAGGTATTTTAAAGGGTTGTAATGTTAGGCTTACGGTAGGGAAACAAAGGGTTTGGTGTGATTGGCGATTTAGTGGTGGAAAGTCAAAAATCTTTATGTTACAAGTATGCGAAGAATAGCGTTGCTAAGCCAAGACTCGACACTCTACACTATAGATAACTGAAATAAACAAACATAAATTTAAAGATAGATGTAGGATGGTAGCCCGTATGTTTCTTTTTTTTTTAACACTCTATTTTTTTCTTTTTCTCTTTTTTTTCTATTTTTTTTCGATTTTTTTTCCATACACTTTTACTCTACCATCCTCTACGATGACATCAAAATGATAGGGATTTATAGGCACATCCCTACACTTGAGTTTTTATTACTCTAATACTAATATGACCCGAATTGAAAAGATCAAAACACTTGGAGTACATTATTACGCAAATAAAGGGAATTTCAATTTAACGTTCCCTTCCCGTCATTTCATAAAATTTAACTTTGCCCATAAGTCCCAATCGTCCCAAAACTGTGTAAAAAGGATATGACTCGACTTACCAACTTATGCAAGCAACAAGATAATTGAACTAAGGGTTTAGTGTGATAACAATAATGCACTAAAAGTGAGTGCATTCAAGGTAGGCTAAGGCGATTTGGGTGTACATTTGGGGGTGGATTGTAAACAATGCTCTTCATTGATATTCCGGAAAACCGAAACATCACGAGAACCGCGAAAAGGATAGGCTCTGAGGGGTTAACTAGGGGTATCGTGTACTAAAGATGAGTACAATGCAAAGGTGTGGGGAAATTACTCAACCGATGTGGAAGAAGTAATTATATTATGGGTATCAAACAGGGGTTATCCTAATGCCTCTTATCATTTAGTTATTCCTAACTACACAAGTGTAGTCTTACTAGCGATCTCGGAATGCATCACAAAACAAGTTCTAGAATCTATTATACTACCGGTTCACACTCTAAGCATTAAAGATGAATGCTTTAATTCCTACAAATCTAAGGGTGATCCTTACATTTTTGGGTGGAATTTAAGTGGTAAAGGGTTTTTGTGCTAGTCATATAATTTTCTATCCATGAGACGCTTTATTAAGACTAATGGCCCACTCCTATATGTTATGAAAAATTTAAATTTGGTGCCAAAATTACCCTAACCGATATTTCTCATGGTTTATTACACAAATGAAATTGGACAAATCAAATAGTCAAGGATAAGCATAGTTTCAAAGTTCTCGTTTTATTTTCCCTCCCTACACTTAAAATGAACATTGTCCCCAATGTTCCCCGAAAGTATCAAAGTTATGATAATAGAAGGTTATTAAAAACGAAAGAAACTAATACTCCCCTGATTAGCTCGGTAGGATCCGTATGAAGTGGTCGTTACATATTTCTTCAAAAAGAATGTTTGTGTGAAAAGCTCCTTCCAATCTTATGTATCTTCCTCTTGGTAAATTAAACCTGCACACTTGAAGAAAACCAACGAAACCTTCGCGTAAAATCGGCGGTAACAATATATATAAGACTCTACTAAATTAATATATAATGCTTGTGGAATGGATGTTTCTGATTTTACGGAAAATTAAGACTTGGAAAATTCAAAAATTTATAAGTAGCTCGAAAACGAGAAAAGTTATAATTTTGTTTTGTTTTATCTCCTTCACCACAAAAGTGGGATTTTGCGATCTGACGCCGGTCGATTTATCTGACAGAAATTGGTGCATGATTTTCTGAAAAAAAATCTGGAAAATATTTATCTTTAAAATCTGGAAAAATTTCTTGCAAAACATCCATTATGACTCGATACAAGCATTTGACTCGAACAAACACACATGTATATCTTTTAAATAATTGTAATTCTCATGTTCACGTTTCTTTTGAAAATGTGTGTAATCCTCCCTACACTTATCCCTTATGTAAAATACCTTTATATGTAATTAAGACGAGGTTAAAGACAAAATTAAAGCATTTTTATAAATTTAAACATGAGAATAAACAATCAAATAAAAGATACACGACAATCAAACAATTAAGCATGGGTTGCCTCCCACGAAGTGCTTTTCTTTATTTATGAGTCTTGTAGCTAGACTCGAAGTCGTGCCCCTACGTGACTTCATTACCGTCACCTTCTTCCTCATGAAGGTCTCTATTGGGGGATTCCATGTTGTAAAAGTGCCCTATGATGCACCTTTCTAAGAGGTCGTCCTCTCCCCACTCGGTTCTATATTTCGGTCCTAAGTTCAAGCAATCCTTATAGAACCCGAAAATCTTATTCATCACATAATCAACTCCCTTCTCCTTATCTTCCTCATTCCTATAGTAGACCGATAGCTTAAGTTCTTTTTTTTATCATTGGATAGTGATGAAAATATTTCAATCTTAAAGGGCATTTGGTAGGCTACATCATCGGTCTCATCCTTGAATCTCACTATTCCCAACGACGGATCATAAGTCATCTCGGTGTTTTCTATGAAAGGCTTTCCTAGAATTACGTGGGACAAGCTAGGATCTATGGCCGTACTAATATCGTTCACAATTATGAAATCCATAGGAAACGTGAAACTACCCACATACACGGGAAATCCCTTAACTCAACCAAGAAAATTGCAACCAACCCTAGGATTATCTGGAACTTGCCTAGTTGGGATAGGCTTCTTCATTACCCAATTATAGTAGGTGCTAGTCATGATATTTATCGGGGACTTGCGATCAATGTAAGCCTTTGCCACGAAAAGGTGTCCTATGCAACACGGTATGTTAAGATTCCAAGGGTTCCCAAACTTGATCCTAGGGCTTCTCCTAACATACATGTGACGGAGGTCACGTACAAAGTGTGGATGTCAAGATAGTTCTTCTTCCGTAGGAAACTTATTGAAATAGTCATTGTCTACTTAATCTACTTCCCCGGTTGTTTCATTCCTAGGTGTTTAACTAACCTCAAGTATCGTTTCATGGTTCGCTTCGTCATTTGTTCTATTAGGTCACACTAAGTCTACACCAGAAGCTTCAGGAGTTGAGATAGCATTAACCTTCCTATCACTATTGGTCATGGATTTCAAGAGGTTATCTATCTTCCTATCCATCTCGGCTTGTTGTTGGTTAAAACGGTCCAGAATTAGCTATTTGAGCTTCTTGGGATGCGACTAGGTGTTGCAATATCCCTTCTATGTTTTGTTGGTTAGGGCCGTGAGATGGGGCCACGAAATCATTAGATGTGAATTCTTTGGTTTGTCCCCAATAAAAGTCGGGCTTGCCCTTCCATGCTTCTCGGGTGTCATTAAAAGTCCTAGTTCCGGGTGTTGTAGGGAATCTTCCTCCCGTTCCATTGGTATGCGAGGATGCGTAGTCAACAGAAGCTTGTTCGGGGAGTCTTGTGCAATCTCGAGTGTCGCGGGAACCACTACACAATTCACAAGGTAGAGTGATTTTGTTCACTTGGTGTGAATACTTAGGATTTTCATAGGAGCTCATTAGGAATTTAACTTGATCTTCAAGCTCGAGCATCTACTGGCCGGAATATTGTGAGTCAATGGGAGGCAAGGAGATTGCCTTTACGGTTTTGGCCAACTCACGGGGGTCATTCCAACTTTCGTTGTCATAGAGAGCAAGGTCCTCTATTATACCCCACGATTCTTCCGCGGTGAGATCACTAAGTTTTCCACCGGCCGCTTGGTCAATGGATCGCTTAGTGGGGAAGCTGACATGATCGTAGAAGATTTGGACTTTAAGCCAAAGATCAATTCCGTGATGAGGGACTCTATGAAGTAAGTCCTTGAATCGAGTCCATGCTTTGTAGAGAAATTCACCTTGACGTTGTTGGAACATCAAGATATCATTCCTAACCTTAGTAGTTCTCCCTGGTGGGAAAAATTGAGCAAGGAAATGAGAGGTGAGATCATCCCAACTTGAGATGGAGCCTGTGGGAAGTCGCTCAAGCCAATTACTATCTTGGTCCCGTAGAGAGAATTGGAAGAGACGCAGACGCGTGGTCTCCCGAGTAGTAGCATCGAGGTCGATGGAATCGACAATTTTAAAGAAATCCCTAAGATGCTGATTAGGATCTTCAGAGCGAAGTCCATGGAATGCACATCCGTTTTGCACCAACCAGATGGTGTCGGATCGTAGGGCTGTAGTTTGGGCTTGGTCGGGAAGCTCAATGGTGTTCCTATAGCCTTGGTGTCTAGGTCTAGAGTATTCACCAAGAGTACGGGCTCTTGGCGGGACAATGATTTGAGAGGGGTTATCACCTTCCATAATGAAAAGTGATGGGTTACGAACAAAGGTCACGAAGAAGGGGGATAGACTATGAGGAAGCTAAAAATGAGAAAAAAGCTTACTTGATAGGAATCAAGCAAGGAAACCTAAACAAGGTGGACTCCTAACAAGCTATTCTATTCCCCGCAGCGTAGTGCAAGTTAAAAACTGGAATACGCTTACACAAATAGCCGTTGGGTCAAAGGAACTTCCTTTTCGTAGTAAAGTTTTCAACACCTTAGGCAGTGAACCTAATCGTTGTAGTGTAGTATTAGGGTAAGCCACAGGTATTGATATCGTTCTCTAGGGGAATAGGAATGCTAGTGAGAAGTTACTACGCTAAGGTTGGGGTTGAGGAATATTATTTTTTTTATCTTTTTTATATTCTTAGAAAATTGAAATTATGAATCTCGGGGTATTGGATTTGGGGGTTTGGTATTTCTACCGATTAATCTACTTATCTAATTATCTAATCCTAAGGTGAGTGTAGTCTATGTCTATTGTTGTGTGCTCGTATGATGATTAAGAATGTGTTTACTTAGGTGTTATTACTCCCTAGTTATCTCCTATTGATGGTTGAATTGTCACGTCCTTATTCTTAATCGCGTTGTGTCTCTAAGGTTGTAGGGTATGCGTTTATCCCTAACTCTTTGAAGCTACCAAAGGTTAATGACTACAAAATCTCTAGGATTCATAAACTTAACACTGAGGTATTCTTTGGATGTTTAGCCTACAATTACTCTAGGTGATTTTAAACTAAGGTTCAACAAAGATTAATCAAGCATTAATAACACAACTAATGACCTATCGCAATACTAGGTCAATCACAATTAAGATAAGAGACAACCAATCAATATTCAATAACTAAGTTTCATATTACCTAAGCAAACACACAAGTAAATTAGCCGGACATGGAGAACATGCAAGCATACACACAATCAATTGAAGACGTAATTTTAATGAAGTAATACACTTATCTTGATGTAAAATAGGGTATGGAACCCTAAAATCTTGTAAAACGACCTTGGTTGGTTTAGGTTTTACTCCACAAAACTACCTCTCTAAAAACTGAAAAATTCGGATTCTATATATAATGTTACAAGCTGACGGAGTCACTCTTTAATTGGACGTTGTCGGTCGCCGCCATTAGGTTTCGTCTTGGCCACGTTATCATTGTGGACGGCGTCACCTTACTGTGGCCGTCGCCTTGAGTCTCGACGCCCGTCGGATCAAATCTAGGCCGTTTGAGCGGCGCCCTATTCTTTTAAAACCTGATGCCGTCACTTGAAAATAAGCAATTTGGCTACTGAGTCGTCACAAGATGTTTTGCGACGGCGTCACAATTAGAACCTGACGTCGTCCCCTTTAGTTTCAGCAGCTTGAGTGTCTCGATTCTTGACTTTGGCCATTTTCTTCGTATATTCGCGGCTTTTCGTCTGAATAACTGTCATTCCAGCAATTTTCCTTCAAGAGAACTAAAAAGTGAAAAGGAACGAAATTAAGTAATAACGGATACAAAAGTGATCATTTAAGGGCTTAAATGACCCCTCAAAAAGGTACATTTTAAATCCTTATCACTATTCAATCAAGCAACTTGGAATTTGTCTAATTGTTTTGGTTATCATTCTAGTACTTTATCTAGTGGTACTCTATCACAGAAAACAAAAGCAGGAAATCGACTTGCTGGCAGAAGCTGTATGTGGTTCGTCTTTGCTCATAAAAGTAGTGGAAGCTACCGAGAACTTAAACGATAAGTATATTATAGGGAGAGGATCCCATAGGACAGTGTACAAGGCTTCATTGGGTCATGATATGGTATATGCTGTGAAGAAGCTTGATTTTGGAGGAATGAAAGGATGGCATACAAGTATGAAATAGGGAGTTGAGATGGTTGGGAATGTGAGGCATAGGAATCTTGTGACGGTAAAAGATTTGCTGATAAAAAAGGATTACGGTTTGATCTTGTACAATTATTTGGAAAATGGTAGCCTTCATGTTGTTCCCCGTTCACTATTGTTAAAAACAGTTTAAGTTTATAAAACAAGTTAATAGTGAACTATGACTGAAATTAACATAAGGAAAACACACTAAGTAATTTTCAACATCATATTCTTATTAGAAATAAATCAACAAAGAATACGTTACCCAAGTACTTGCGGAATAGTACTTGGGATTGAAATGACAAAGTTGGGTGACTCCTCTCTAAGCTCAGGCTATGTTTGAGCACAACTCTTAAACTCACCGAGCTATCTCAGGAACTAAGTTGTATTTGGAGGAGTGAAAAGATGGCTTGCGTGTATGTGTGTTTTACAATTCACAAGCTTAATCTTTTCACTCCATCTCTTATGCTATTTATACATGTATGAGTTTTAACTCTTGCCTAAGTGACAAATCGACATCATACTGAAGACAAAATCTTGATGTATTTTGTCTCTGTTTACAAAGACTATTCTAAGTAAAGGACAAGGCTGCTTTCCATATTTGATGATGACGAGCTTGTAAGTTAGCCATTCAGAGAAAGTTGACTTATGTTGATAAGGACTTCTTATCTGATTCAAACTTCTCCGCCTTGTCCCTTCTTTCTTGATCTGTTTATCCTTCAGTCTTCTTCTTCAGGTTGTCTTGGTAAGTAGTTGGAGAGGAGTCTTAGGGATTCATTGAGTTATTGTCATCACTCACTGAATCCATCATCTTCTTCTTGACTCAGTCATCACCCTTTAAGTTCGCCTATACCACCGAGTGGGAGACTTCTTCTTTGCCTCGTCGAGTATCCTAAAGATGACTCACTGAGCGGCTATGCACTCAGCGACCTGATTGTGTTTAACGGATGAGTACTTGGGCTATTTTCTATTCAAATCCTAGATTAAGGGGTTTGGGTATTTTCTGAACCCAACACTTCATAACATTCTTTAAGAAAGAAGTCCCCCGTTAATCTTAGACTGGAGTAGTCGATACAAGATAGCATTAGGAACGGCGGAGGCGTTGGCTTATCTCCATTTTGACTGTGCCCCTGTTATTGTGCACGCATTGTTATATCAAACCCATGAACATTCTACTGGATGGTGACATGGAGCCTCATATCTCAGACTTTGGGATTGCCAAGCTCCTGGATTACCCTACCGACTAGCACACTTATGGGCACTATAGGTTATACATTGTTGGACCTTTAATGTTATAGAAATAAAGATTAGGTTATAAGTGTATATATTTTATGTATATCTGTAAATTTCGGTATATACACCGAAATTATGTATGGGCTGGGTCATAGATGTCAAGAATATAACCGTTTCGAAAGGTTATAATGTTTAGAATAGGTTGTGTCATTTACTTTATGTGAAACAATTTTCCTCTCTTCCATGTAGGTCATGGTCTTTGTGAATGGTCCTATCACGCCACTTTGCCTCCAAGAATGTATTTGTGTTTACCATGCTTGCAGACAGGGTGTTTGGCAATCGGTTTTACAGTGGGTAAAATTAGGTCAAATATGATATAAAGCACAAAGTAAACAATACAGAACTATATATAGGGTAATATGTATTCTTATTATAATTTACAGAGTTTCTACCTATATATAGATGGTGAACAGGTACAATGAAAAGGTATAATGGTTCATAAGAGACATACCTTTTCATGATAACTGTCTACAACTGAAATTAACTGTAAATAACTACCCTAACTATCTAAATATGCCTGTTGGCCTTTGGCCCAGACTTTCTATGCATGCAGGCCTCTATTATAGTCTTTTGGGCCTGTAGCCTATCTATAAATAATAATACATATTAATTCTAAGTATATACAAATCTAAGAAAGTTCTTATAACCTTAATAGTCCAATATTCTCCTCTTTAAGGTTATAAGGGCTTGATGATGTTCTTAAAGTGACAATGAAATCTTCACTTGATGTGCTGTGTGAGTCCTACTCTGAAAGCTTTGATGTAGATGGTTCTTTGTAAGATGAATTCTTGATTTGATCCTTCCCTTTGTTCTTGGTTGGACACTCTAAAGTATGGTGTCCAAAATCTTGGCATCTGTAGCATGTGATCTGTGAATTCCCGTAGTATGCATTTTGTTGTTGCTTGCTATCTTCTTCTTCCTCTAACTTGATCCCGAAGTGCTCAAGCTTCTCATTCCCCTTTTCCACAGCAATATGTGCACCCTTCTCACCAATATTCCATTGGTATTCTTCAAGACTTGAGTCTTCTCTTCCTTTCATAGGATGTTCTGGTGCTCTAGCTGTTTTGTAGTAAGAGATAAATACATCAAGGTAATTGATGTAGCACTTCCTTATTTCTTCTCCATCAGATCTTGTTAGTCCAAGTAACTCTGCAAGTGCACCAAATTGAAGGCCAAAGTGCACACTAAGGTAGCCTCCCATACAATCTATTAGTTTATAGAGATCAAAAAGGTGTATAGGGACTCCATGAATAATTGGTGGTATTGTTCCGGGCAGTGGTCTTTTCAAATAACGGTTAAAAAAACATTTGAGGACCTTATAAAATCTTTCCCTGTAGATATCCCACCCTTGCTTATCATCAATATTCTTGATCAAATTCAGAAAGGCGACAAATTCTTGAAAAGTGTGAACCTCTGATGTATTTGTGTCTTCCAAATACCTTGGCAAATCTTCTTCCTTATCTGTTTTTTCCTTGTTCAATGATTCAAAATAATCATCCAGATAATCATTGTGCCTTTGTCTCATCTTATCTTCATCCATGTTCTATCCTTGTTGGTTCTTGAACATGTATTCTAAAATGCATTTATCTTCCTCAAAGATGACATTAATACCTTGTTGTTTCAAAAGGTTTATTGAGAGGATATTGAGAGTGACTTTAGGGGCATAGTGTACCCCTGAAATCAAGTAACCATTGCTTCCATCTTTAATCTGGGCTTCCCCCAAATCATATGTGAATAAAAACGTTCCTTGTCCCTTTAATTTAAGACTTACTTTGGGATGGTCTTGATTTTCCGGTGGACACTTGTTTGCAAAGTGTCCATGTTGTCTGCATTTGAAGCATAAGATCTTGTTCTTGTCTAGAGTGAATTCGGATTGAAGTGGATTACTCTTGTCTCCTTCCTTGATTCCACCAGAGATGTCTTGAGTACGTGCTTTATCATCCTTGCTCTTGGTTGGACATGTTTTCATTATATGTCCATTCTGGTTGCAGTAAAAGCAATTATAATTCATGTATTTGTTTTCTGGAAGTGATGAATTAAAGGCTTCAATATCTTCTAGTTTTTTCTTTAACATGATTCTGCAATCTTTTGTTATCTGTCTCATACATCTGCCAATCCTCTGTTCTCTTTCCCTTTTTATTTGTCTCTACAAGAACTCAGTCTATGACAATTTTCTTGGCGGCTTCCCATGGATTTTTCTCTGATACCACTGTAGGTCGTGGTCCTTGTGAATGGTCCTATCACGCCACTTTGCCTCCAAGAATGTATTTGTGTTTACCATGCTTGCAGACAGGGTGTTTGGTAATCGGTTTTACAGTGGGTAAAATTGGGTCAAATATGGTATAAAGCACAAAGTAAACAACACAGAACTGTATATAGGGTAATATGTATTCTTATTATAATTTACAGAGTTTCTACCTGTATATAGATGGTGAACAGGTACAATGAAAAGGTATAATGGTTCATAACAGACATACTTTTTCATGATAACTGTCTACAACTGAAATTAACTATAAATAACTACCCTAACTGTCGAAATATGCATGTTGGCCTTTGGCCCAGACTTTCTATGCATGCAGGCCTTTATTATAGTCTTTTGGTCTTGTAGCCTATCTATAAATAATAATACATATTAAGTCTAAGTATATACAAATCTACAGCAAGTTCTTATAACCTTAATAGTCCAATATGTGTCGTGGTTTATATTATCCATCTGGTTCGGTTTTATAACATACACAAACATATTCTCATTTCTAAAATATGATTTTTATCCGATATAAGATTTTGACAGAACCGTCAAAATAATTCAATCTGAAAGTATTTACACGACTCTCATATTTCTTTGATCCTATTTTCAAACATGATGTTAATGTATTCTTATAACTAGACAGAAGCTAGGTTATAGACACTGAAAATGTTGACATTGTGTCGTGGGTTAGGTCAACTAACATGGAGCGAGACTCAGGAAGTTGAGATGGTTGTAGATGAAAGGCTCTTAGACGAAGTAAAAAAAGAAAGCGAGCATGGTAAGGGAACAAGTGGTGGCGTTGATATGTATGGAACTAGGAGACCATCGATGAAAGAGGTAGTGAAATGTCTTCAAGGTACAACAGATGTTCAGCTCAAAATTAGCACGTGCCAGTGGCGGAGCTAGAAATTTTGGTTAATGGGTCAAACAATAAACGGAGTTTTAGATATGTCTTTTTGGTATAACTAAAAAATAAATCAGGCCGGGTCGGGTCGAATTTTGGTTAAATTTTATGTTGAAATATGTCATTTTTTACTATACTTTAAAACTGTACTTCAAAAGATTAATACTAGTAATAATTGGATCTTTAGAGCATTTGCTATCATAACATGAGTTAAACTTTAACTCAGTGCTACGTTAGCGTCACATCATCTTTAACATTTCACCTTAACTCACCCAAAAAATACCTACTATCATAACTTACCATAACTTAACCATTTTGAGCCCAACTTTTAAAAAATAAAATTTACAAATTAAACGTCTAAACTAATACTACTTATTTTAATAAACAATATAACACTTAAAAAAATACAAAAAACAATTATAAATAACAATTATAAATTTAAATAGTTTTTAATGTACGCCTCCTTCCTCTCACTCCTTCCTCCTTCTGCACACACACACACACAAATCGTTACAAACACACACTGAAAAACACATACGCACACACCCGAACCCATTTAAAAAAAATCAACTTTAACGAAAGTTACCATGGTAACTTGCGTTATAACGCCCAAGGTTAACGCAATCGATGGTCTGGTAACGCAAGGATAGTGTTGTCCACATCGGCATAACGACGAGTGGGGCGTTACCATTGCAAGTGCTTTTAGAGTGAGACCCAATTAAATGTGGTATAGATCAACGTACCACGAACGCATCAACTTTGGTGGTATTTTTTCTTCAAGGGTACAGTACAAAAAGATAGTATTTACATCAAAAACTTAACGACGATGAAAATTGAAAGGGTAAATTGTGAAGGTTTACTAAAGTATATTAACTTAAACGAAAGACAATAATAGTAATGGATATATTATTTCATTTTAATATTTGTCTTCCCCAGTCATCAGTCCCCATGTACTACCCATCTTCCCCAAACGAATAGTCTTCCCCACGACCCTTCTTCTTCACAAGAAAATAGCAGTTATTATTTTTTACACAAACAAAGCCAGAGATGCGTATGGTTATGGGCACAAGACGTCTTTTTAGCACCAAGAGTGTTGGTCTCTTCTTCATGATGAGTGTTGGTTTGTAGGAGTTACAAACACGACAAAACGACTAGAAGTGTGTGAGCCGATGGGGGCACACACGATAAACACGAGTATACGTGTTGAACATATATGATACTTGAATTGTTTACCCGATATGCATGACCCGATTAGATTTTGATGACCCATGGGCTTGTTAGAGTTTTATGTTGGGTCGATTGAGATATGCCTTAGGCCTTAGTCTCCTATAACTGATCGGGCAAAGATGGAAGGGTAGCTTGGGCTTGTTGCTTGTCGTTCAAGCCAGGACCCAAGCTAGTTTGTTTTGGTTTTGCTATAAAAGCATACATGCCCTTCTACCATTTATACGATAGAATGTATATCCCTAAAACATCACATGCATGTGAAGACACATGCATTATTAATAAGATGATATACTATCCCTAAAACCAAAAAGGAAATCTATCCAATGGGCTTGTACTATTTCCAATTGGTTTTAATACAAAGCAGTTAGGATTTATTGGTTTTAATACAATCTTTGCACTTGCAAGTCACATGATCCAAGTTGTGTCAAAGTATTGTTTTGGTTATACCTTGCTAGTTCCATGCGATCAGAAACATATAGTATATATATCGGACATCACTGTCGGATATCGGGTAAAAGAGAGAAAGCAGCT
The DNA here is from genome assembly GCA_910596185.1 of Chrysanthemum makinoi. NCBI lineage: Eukaryota > Viridiplantae > Streptophyta > Magnoliopsida > Asterales > Asteraceae > Chrysanthemum > Chrysanthemum makinoi. Next base: position 11,316,525 of record OU343222.1, read on the forward strand.
TCTTGGCTGTTTTTGGTTCTCGGACAGAAAAGCAGGAGGGTTCTTGGGTTTTTCTTGTTCATGATTTTATTCAAGTGGTCACTTGTTGATTGGTTTAATATTACGTTCTCGACTAGCCTTATATCGAACGTATACATTATTGGGTTTGTGTGTGATACTCATTGAGGCATCTATTTTAGGTGCTAAGTTTCGTATTGGTTTTATTGTCCGTTACTAAAGACCAATTGCCTAGCAAGGTTAGGTTTTCTAATCCCTTTTATTAATTAATTATTTGTTTATTAATTACGTGCTTAACATAATTGCAATAACTAGATCCCGTATCCGCTGCGTACTCATAGAGGTTACTGGTTAACTTGTTCTAAAATCCCAACAGTGGCATCATGAGCCATCTCGTTTTTGCGATTATGAGTTACACGTTTCTTATTAATAAACATGTTTAAAAGGCTGCATGAAACCTAATTTAGTTATTCGTTTTATTTTGTTTTGACAACTATATGCAATACTTGTCAATTTTAATAAAAAATAACTAGTCACACACAAATTAAAATTATATTGATAATTATAATTAATTTGTTAATAAAATTACATGTTAATTAGAATTACTTTGCTAATTGGAATTAACTTGTTAATCAGAATTACTTTGTTAATTGGAATTAATTGTTAATTAGAATTATAATGATAATTAGAATTACATATTGTTTATTAAATACGTAAAATTGCGTAATTACTTGTTAATTGAGGGATTGTCATCATGCGTTTTTATGTGTTTCCGAACCACAAGACCCACTCAATTGCTTTTGCGATGTATGATCTAGGTATTGTATCCTAGTGATGCTTATGGTTTCGTTGTCAGTTTGGGAAGACTCATGAAGGACTCGAACAATATGTGTTTTACATTGATGTTTATGATTATATGTTTGTGATTCCTATATGTGCATTATTACTTGCTTTGACACCTAATTGTATGCAATATGGAATAATACATATCGTAACCATAACATTAATATTGGTCTTTATTTACGCGCCTAAATAACATGCTCAGTGTGATCTGCTATTTGATTCGTGGAAAATCGTTTTTTGTAAAATAAAGTGAGCTAATTTAATGAAACACGTTTTCAAGAATTTAAAAACTAGACGCTATGTACACTTGGGATGTACGGCTCACCCACTAGAACAAACTCAAAAGGGGGTTCAAAGAGGTGCGCACAGTCGCATCGAAAAGATGTCTAGGTTATGCTTCAGCTTACACGGTCCTCTGCTCCACGTAGCGTTCGATTGGAGCTACAGTGAACCATGATGATCACTACAGTGTCATTACCAAAAGTTTTTAAAATTAGTGTTACAAGTTGTTTTGCATGCTTCTTTGTACACGACTTTTACCACATTTATATGTAAGTACCTATTTGTTAATTTTAAGTATATGCCATCCAACTATGAACACGTGCACTTGGATTGACTTCTGGTGGAACCTAAGGGCCTTTCCAACCCATAGTAATTATTTCTCACTGGTCCGGCCTATGGTTATTTTTACACGTTCATACTTGGTCGACTTATCTCGAGTTAGCTTGGTCAGACCTTGAACCCGAGGCATAAGACGAGAACTAAACATGCTTTTGACATTATTACTTGATACTAATGCCTTAAACAGACTCATAAATCTAAGAGTTGCATTAATGCAATTAACGCTCGTCGCTTACCTCGTGTCCATTTATTTTATACACTGGTCAGACCTATGGTAATTAGGTGGGTTGCAAGATGGATCGTAGTCTTAATTAGTAATTAATTGGGTAGTTAATTCTTTTAAGAATGTAATTATCGAAAATACTAGAATTGAACTTTTTATGTTCTGATTAATTGTCTTATTGCAACATAATTCGTAAACAAATTTGTTTTTCTTTGAAAGACAAACTTAGTCTCTTTTCCTAGTAAGAAGAGTGAGACTTATACCTATCTTTTTTCCTTAGTTGACAAACTAAGATGAAAGATCATAAATGAGTTCATTGATTTGTAATCCTAGTAAGAAGAGTGAGACTTATACCTATCTTTTCTCCTTAGTTGACAAACTAAGATAGGATTACAAATCAATGAACTCATTTATGATCTTTCATTACCCTTTTGTGGTCTAGAGTTAATGGAAAGATAGAATATTTTATGAACTTGGAAACATTGTGTTTAGAGCTACCAAAATAAACAACATCCTGCAATTGTCACGATGTATGAGTTTAAACCGCAAAGATTAAAGAAATTACTAGCATATTTGCTAGGTAATCTTCTTGGACTCTTATTATTCCTAAAATGCTAATTACCCTTGGGGCTATGTAGAAGATAAAAGAGGAATTGCATGCTAAAGATTCAAGTTAATTGAATAAAAAAATGGCTAGTCCATTGACTACATAAGTAGAACTTCATATACTCTGTTCAATACCTAAGTACATGCTACTCGTAGGCATTTGAAGAGAATAGGAAAGTATATAAAACTGCTATATGCTTTCTACCGGAAATGTAACACTTACAATGTTGACAAATCCAGTGGGAGCAGTTGCATTTTATTACTGAAATATCATTCATGTAATGTTGTCAATTTCAGTGGGAGCTACAGGATTTATTTTCTGTTAATCACCCATATCATTTCAAAATAGCTTTGAAATAATCCATTACTTTCCGAATATGAACAACCATTTCTTAAAGGAAAATTGCATTTTATTTTATAAGATAACACATTGCCTTCCTGCTATTCGCTTCTCAGCGTTATCTATAGAATAATAATCCACAATTCCTTATTAAAGGTTATGGTTCTAAAACTACTTATGATATCGATGACATTATCATATCGTTTTAACGATCAATCACGTGTTGTTTGTTTTCATAATATGATGTTGTACCTTTCACAAGTGGGAGAAATCTCAAAGTGTGCAAGGAACAACAATATTATTGGTATCTCTTGACCGCAAAGGAAACTAATAATTCTACTAGGACTTAAACACGTTAGATGTTTAATGCCCTACTACATGTAAATAATGATTCTACTAGGACTTAAATCGTGAGATGTTTATTGCCCTACTACATTCTAAAATGATTCTACTAGGACTTGAACACGCTAGATGTTTGTTGCCCTACTACATTCAAATGTCATGATATTATGTATAGATACTTCAACATTAGACTACATGTTTTAGTCAACATAATTATGGTTATATGATAATGATCATAAATCTGAAGTATAAAATTAACTTGAAATTACTATAGAACTCAATAGTTTGCGTTCATGATTACTTATGTTAGTATAATTATGCTTACATGTTAAGACATAATTATAAAGTCCTTGAATTAATCAATGACTTATAACATAAAGTATATATAGTAAAAGTGTTATGTCTTCTAGTTAACACATAAACATAAGGCCTTTGAATTATTCAAAGACTTACAATTTATTACTGAAATGTTCTGTTTTCTTGTTAACACATGAACATATAATCCTTGAATAGTTCTGTCTTCTTGTGAACACGTGAACATAAGTTTCTTGTATTGTTCAATGAATATACATTATTGCATGCACTTGGTTCATAAATACTTAATATGCAATTTGGCTCGACCCAATTGACAAGTATTTGGTCCAAAGAGAATTAAGTTATCTATAGAATTCTGATATAGTTTAACAATTCTAATAACTCATATGATACCACTTCATTATGGTATGTCTAATGTGTTCGATCAAACCTTATTCATATTGTTTGGTTCCTGATAGCTTTAATTGCTCTACCTCCAAAAATATATCAAGGTTAGAAATTGCGTGTGTCATGGATACACTCAATATAGTTCAAACCTAGAATGTATTCAAGACAATCTATAGCGAAAACCTAATTCATTAGGGATTTGAGGTTTTACCACTCAAACCAATTGAATCATAAACCCTTTTGGATTTTTGATTTTTATACACTTTCTAGCTTGAAGATTGTAGTTTTGGTGTTCTTTCTAGCTTGACGAAACACAAAACTATTGCTAGAACTTTTGGTTAAAGAGTGATACTAAATTAGAGTTTTTCTATAAACCCTAATTAGAGTTGTTGGAAGGAATTCCATTATGTCTTGATTTAAGTTCTGAATTTGTTAAAATCTTATGAAGCATTTTATTAACAAATCTTAAGATGAGAACTTAAAATGTATTTTGTGGTTCTCCATAAAGAACAATTTATTGTTGCTTAAATACTTTGTATTTAGAGAATTGTCTCTACTTACAAAAGTAAGGTGGAGTATATACATGTCTCAAACTTTTTGAGAACAAAATACTCAACCTTCTAAAATCCACTTATTAATGTCATACTAAGGTTAAACATGAAAATTTCGACCGAAGTATAATGATTACTCTCATTCATAAATCCGAAAGGATGCCTCATCACTTGAGTGATATTTTAAATAAATGCTGAGGGATATAAGTTAGAAGATTATTATAATCAGCTAACTACTAAAATATATTATCACATCTTGAATCTGATAAATGTTTTAGAAATATGAATGATAAGATGCAGTCCTTAAAAGGCAAATCGAGTTTTAAGCTTGATTGTTATTTTGCCTAAAAATTAAACCTATGAGGTTGGAATGAGTTTCTTTTGGAGAAAGACTCACAAGGACAAAATTGTATACATATTAATGCATGGCATTTTATAAGAAGTTTTTAATCATACTTAAGCAATTGACTGTGATTAAATTTTATTATATATATACACACATTAATTATATAAAGATATTTAATTGTCATACATGTGATTTGTAGGTTGAATATGACAATTAGATTTTATAACTCTTTCCTTATGATTACCTTTTGCGAGGACGGTGTGTAATCAAAAGGGTTATGAATCGATATAATCTTTATGTAGTATACAAGATTTATGCAATCCAAGTTTTGGATTGGATCATGTATCTAAGATCTGATATCTTGAATTTAATCACAATATGATTCTGACTAAATTAAGACAACTCTTGAGTACATCTGACATTGAGTGGGAGCATTGTGTTTATCCTTAAAATTTACATGTTAAAGATATCATTCTCTTTAAGCTAGATATTGATCTTTGAGCTTGGAATGAAACTTCAATTGGAATTTAGGGAATAAAACAAACAACATTGGAATAAATGTTTATCTAGAATAAACAAATGCGAAAAAATTAAGTCTGACACAAATGCAATATATCATTTGAGCAAGTCTTAAATGATATATTTTACTTGGAGTAATTTATTACATGGATGGAAACCTTATGTTGTTTTAACTAAGGATTCATCATGTATATATTATATTGTGTATAAGACTAGTTGTTGCTTTTGTATAAGAACAAAATGAGTTGACAACAACAATATCTAATTGAGAGAGTTTAGATTATTGTTAATATAGATGTTTACGAATTATAAAGCATAGTGTTGAATAAGTACAAATGATGCTAGAGGATTATTTATACTAGTTGTAGTAGAATTTTATCATTTATGATAAATCTGCTAACTAGCTATGCTCAACATAGAGCATTGTTGCATTACACAATAAGGAATGAGAATACTTTACACTTTTAGAAACTGTAAAGATGATTGTCAGTATGTCGTTGACTTCTAATACCTCATGCAAGGTAAGACGACATCTCCATACTATAATTCTTGCAATAGTATGAGCATATGAGATAGACACTCATCTTATATTTCAAATCACTCACTATATGTGAAATTTGAAACAAGTATTCGGAAAGTTTACTCGGATGACTATTTAGTTTTTCTTTTAAAGAAAGGTTGAGAATGTTGGAAACATTAGGGTTCAACTTACTAAATGAGTTTCATGCATATCTCTTTTAGTATTTGGATAATTGGGATTGATAGACAATTTTTACTTTATGATGAATAAAGATACTTAGTTTTTGTTATTCATTCATATAATAATTGTTGTCCTATATTTGCATGTTTAATCCTTGAATAATTTTATTATTCTAAATATGTCCATTAATTGTCGGGTTAACAATGTGGGAATATTGTTATGATAAGGCAAATGTGAGTGTTGGTTATAATTCTAACGAGAATTGGGATTGTTCCGAAACTCATATGTATTCACTAGAGATGCATATTGGATTCCTCAACTTTCAAACATTTACTTTTGGATCCTTGTCATAAGTAAAATATTGAAAATGGTTTGTTATCTTCATCCTTAGAATTGAGATACAAGCAAGTTACATTACGTGTGGATATCATTTTTGTAAGTATATCAAATACGCTATCTGAACAAGGTAGTTATAAAAGCTATATTTGAATTGATGTGAAGCGGCATCCACAACACTTGTAGTCAATAAAGGATTTGTTACTCCACTTGATATGTGCAGAAAGATACCATGGCACCTCTCCAGATTTAATCAGATAATTGTTTGACAAAACCCAAAGGGTAATGCAAGATGATTCTTGATTACATTTGGTATATCTGAATTAAAATCTTTAACGAGATTCTAAATAGTTAAACTATATGGAATGATTTGAGATCCATAATCCATGGTTTAACGGTATCTATAACAAAGGATGATTAGAGCAAGACATTGAATGACCATGCTAATGAGAAACTTTTACGAAACTATTATCTCAGACACTTTTAGTTAAAAAGCGAGTGAGAGCGTTTGTTAGGCGTTTCCGTCGTTAGTTTTGTGTGCCATTCGACACACCAACTCCCAAGTGGGAGCTGTTGGTTTGTAGGAGTTACAAACACGACAAAACGACTAGAAGTGTGTGAGCCGATGGGGGCACACACGATAAACATGAGTATACGTGTTGAACGTATTTGATACTTGAATTGTTTACCCGATATGCATGACCCGATTAGTTTTGATGACCCATGGGCTTGTTAGAGTTCTATGTTGGGTCGATTGAGATATGCCTTGGGCCTTTGTCTCCTATAACAGATCGGGCAAAGATGGAAGGGTAGCTTGGGCTTGTTTCTTGTCGTTCAAGCCAAGACCCAAGCTAGGTTGTTTTGGTTTTGCTATAAAAGCATACATGCCCTTCTGCCATTTATACGATAGAATGTATATCCCTAAAACATCACATGCATTATTAGTAAGATGATATACTATCCCTAAAACCAAAAAGGAAATCTATCCAATGAGCTTGTACTTTTGCCGATTGGTTTTAATACAAAGCAGTTAGGATTTATGGGTTTTAATACAATCTTTGCACTTGCAAGTCACATGATCCAAGTTGTGTCAAAGTATTGTTTTGGTTATACCTTGCTAGTTCCATGCGATCAGAAACATATAGTATATATATCGGACATCACTGTCGGATATCGGGTAAAAGAGAGAAAGCAGCTTGTGGCTGTTTTTGGTTCTCGGACAGAAAAGTAGGAGGGTTATTGGGTTTATCTTTTTCATGATTTTATTCAAGTGGTCACTTGTTGATTGGTTTAATATTACGTTCTCGACTAGCCTTATATCGAACGTATACATTATCGGGTTTGTGTGTGATACTCATTGAGGCATCTATTTTAGGTGCTAAGTTTCATATTGGTTTTATTGTCCGTTACTAAAGACCAATTGCCAAGCAAGGTTAGGTTTTCTAATCCCTTTTATTAATTAATTCTTGTATTAATTATTTTTTTATTAATTACGTGCTTAACATAATTGCAATAACTAGATCCTATATCCGCTGCGCACTCGTAGAGGTTATTGATTAACTTGTTCTAAATCCCAACAATGAGGGCACGCGGGATTCTAGGTCGAGGGCACTGTAAATTTCTTCTACCAAATTGAGTATTTTTCTTACTGATTTTTCCTAGTGATTTGTCTTTCAACGAGAACATGGTTGGGGGCATCTCCCCCCACTCCTTTCAACATGGTTCCGCCCCTGGCACGTGCTAAAAAATGGAGGGAGAAATATAATGCGTACTAATGGATGCTGAATATGATTTAATTTTTTATTTTTATTTTATTGATGTAAAGAAGCTCGTGCATGTTAAAAAAAGAAAGAATAATGTTGTGGGGGTCAAAAAGCGCTTTATTGACGAAGAATAAAGTGATATGATATCATTCATCCATACAAAGAGTTGAGGTTAAAATCTGTCACTGTCAAGAGAGTCCCAAGAATACAAGAATATATCTGTTTGGGGTTGGATAGCGACCCGTGTGGGGGTTAAAAAGTACATATAATAAAGTGGTGGTCAGTAAGAAAGAAAGAATGATATGATTTCGTTTCGATCATTCATTTCATTCATGGAATTAGGAACAGCTTAATCAATTTTTGGTAGTCTGCGTAGTTGACATGCATCTGTTTGGTTGCATTTGCTATACTGTAATGAATGTTGAGTATGCGTGCATGCCTTCTATTTTATTTTTATTTTATTGATGAGAAGTAGCTCATGCAAGCTATTGTTGATCAGTTTCACAAGTGACCAATAAGTTTCAAGATGGTTTTGTTTGAAACCATCCCAACAGATGAGATGAGATCCAACAACTGTTACATGTTACAAGAGGAATATATATATATTGTGTTTTATAGAAAAACGATACAAGAGTTGAGGTTAAAGTATGTATGACATGATAGGATATGTCACTCACTTAGTCACAGTGAAGAGAGTCCAAATAATCTGTTGATCGTGTTTGGGGGTCAAAAAGCCCTTTATTGACAAAGAATAAAGTGATACTATGAGATATCATTCATTGCCGGAAGGAACTCTCGAAGGCCAAAAAACCAAAGTCTTTCTTTCTTATATATAGGTGTTCAGCTTAATCTCTCTCTGTGTGACATCTAACCAACCAAACACCACCCTTTCGGTTTCAGTAAGATGATGAATGTTTTAGTTTACTACTACTATTTGTCGTTAGCCTCTCTTGTTGTAGTATCTGGTTTGAGCCCTGATGGTCAAACATTGTTGTCACTCTCGACACGCTGGGTGAGTTCTTCTTCACCATCCCTTTTGTCATCTTGGAATGCTTCTCATGCCAATCCTTGTATGTGGGCTGGTGTTTTCTGTGACCCTAATAACCACCAAGTAGTCGCCCTCGATTTGTCAGATACTCAGATATCAGGAGAAATAAGACCAGAGATATCACACTTGTCGCAACTCAAATCCTTGAATTTAAGCTACAACCATTTCTCTGGTCCAATTCCTTCACAGATAGCCGACTGCACTCGTCTTCAATACTTGGACTTATCTATCAACTCTCTTTCTGGTAACATTCCAAACACCCTTTGTAAATGGCTCACTTTGAAACATTTGAATCTTGCTGATAATTCACTTAACGGCTCCATTCCCGAATCCATCTTTCACATTCCCACTTTGGAGATTCTTTCCCTCAGCTTCAACCAACTCACTGGTTTCATTCCATCTAACTTGGGAAATGCAACCATGCTCCAAAAACTGTTTATCGACAACAATCAGTTTTCTGGATCGTTGCCTTTTAGCATAAACAATCTTGAGTACCTTACTTCTTTAGATGCTAATAGTGCTGGTCTAGAGGGTCAAATTCCTTTGGGCTATGGCGGATGTAAGAAATTGAACTATTTAGATCTTTCTTTCAACGGTTTGTCATCTTCCACCTCGGTTGGGAACTGCACCAACCTTGGTCAATTTGCAGTTGTGAGGAAGCAGGTTAACTGATGCGATACCCTCTTCTTTGGTCACTCACTAAGATGAGTTCCTTTACCTTCGAAAACTTCTTGTCAGGAAAAATACCACCTGAGATAGGCAATTGCACGTCATTGTCTGATCTCCAACTTTACACGAATCAACTTGAAGGTAGAATTCCGAGTGAGCTTGGTATGCTCAACTTGACAAACCTTTCTCTGTTTACCAACCGTTTTGACAATTGAGGTTCCAATGAGTATTTGGAAAATCAAATCACTAGAGTACCTTCTTCTTTATGAGAATAGCCTTTCGGTGAATTACCGTTGAGGTTGCCGAGCTTAAGCTATTAAGAAACTTTACTCTCTTTAGCAATAATTTCTCTGGTATGATACCTCAAACTATTAAGAAACTTTATATCTGTGGTTACAGGGTCTCGATAGAACTTACGACGGTGGGAATTCGTATTGGTGGAACCATACCTTCATCAATAATAGAGCTCAAGAAACTCGGAAAATTGAATATTAGCAACAATGGAAAATTGAGTAATGGTACAGTTTCCCAACTGAGGTGGAAGACTGACAAACTGGTTGAAAGAAAGATCTAAATAGTTCAATTTCTTACATCCGCCATAGCCCAAAGGAATTTGACCCTCTAGACCAGCACTATTAGCATCTAAACAAGTAAAGTACTCCAGATTGTTTATGCTAAAAAGGCGAACGATCCAGTAAAGCGATTGTTGTTGATAAGCTTTTGGAGCATGGTTGCATTTCCCAAGTTAGAATGGAATGAAACAGTGAGTTGGTGAAGCTGAGGGTAAGAATCTCCAAAGTGGGAATGTGAAAGATGGATTCGGGAATGGAGCCGTTAAGTGATTATCGCAAGATTCAAACGTTTCAAAGTGAGCCATTTACAAAGGTGTGTTGGAATGTTACCAGAAAGAGAGTTGACAGATAAGTCCAAGTATTGAAGACGAGTGCGTCGCTATCTGTGAAGGAATTGGACCGAGAAATGGTTGAATCTTAAATTCAAGGATTTGAGTTGCGGACAAGCGTGATATCTGGTCTTATTTCTCCGATATCTGAGTATCGACAAATCGAGGGCAACTACTGTGGTTGTTAGGTCACAGAAAACACCAGCCCACAAACAAGGATTCCAAGATGACAAAAGGGATGGTGAAGAAGAACTCACCCAGCGTGTCGAGAGTGACAACAGTGTTTGACCATCTGAGCTCAAACCAGATACTACAACAAGAGAAGCTAACGACAAATAGTAGTAGTAACTAAACAAAAACAACGTTCATCATCTTCTGAAACCGAAGGGTGGTGTTTGGTTGGTTGGATGCACACAGAGAGAGATTAAGCTGAACACCTATATATAAGAAAGAAAGACTTTGGTTTTTTGGCCTTTAATTTGAGGCCATGAATGATATCTCATAGTATCACTTTATTCTTTGTCGATAAAGTGCTGTTTGACCCCCACACGGATATTCAACCCCAAACACAATCAACTGATTATTGGGACTCTCTTAACAGTGACTAAGTGAGTGACATATCATATATGTCATACGTACTTTAACCTCAACTCTTGTATGGTTTTTCTATAAAACACAATATATATATATATATATATATATATATATATATATATATATATATATATATATATATATATATATATATTCCTCTTGTAACATGTAACAGTTGTTGGATCTCATCTCATCTGTTGGGATGTTTCAAACAGACCATCTTGAAACTTATTGGTCACATGTGAAACTGATCAACAATAGCTTGCATGAGCTTCTTCTCATCAATAAAATAAAAATAAAATAGAAGGCATGCATACTCAACATTCATTACATTAGAGCATTTAATTCAATAACGCAAGTTAAAGTTTAACACCGTGACATGTCAGCGCCACATCAGCTTTAACATTTCACCTTATCATCTCAAAAAACATCTACAACAATAACATTCCCAAGTTAGACTTGAACACTCCAACAATTTACAAAAACAACCCCTCATTTAAAGGCATAAATGAAAAAAGAAAAGAAAAAAATAAAAAAATAAAAAATAACGGGCGTTAGGGCTTTAACGGTTCACCTTTAACGCCCATTTAACACCGACCCTCCATCAATAACACCAAATAATGCCGCTTAACGCCGGTTCAGGCGTTATTGATGTGAATGCTCTTATAGCAAATGCAACCAAACAGATGCATGTCATGTCAACTACGTACTACCAATAATTGATTAAGCTGTTCCTAATTCAATTCCACGAATGAAATGAATGATCGAAACGAAATCGTATCATTCTTTCTTTCTTACTGACCACCACTTTATTATTTGTACTTTTTAACCCCAACACGGGTCGATATCCAACCCCAAACAGATATATTCTTGGGACTCTCTTGACAGTGACAGACTTTAACCTCAACTCTTGTATGGATGAATGATATAATATATCACTTTATTCTTCGTCAATAAAGCGCTTTTTGACACCCACAAACATTATTCTTCGTTAATCTTACCCACAAACATTGTATGGATGAATGATATAAAACTAATCCCATCAACAGTATTCTTTCTTTTTTTAACATGCATGTTTACTTGCAATTTTTCATAGGAAAATAAATTAAATAAATAAAAAAAAAAAACGAAAACTGTTTACTTGCAATTTTTTAACAAATTTTCTAAAATAATGAAAATCTCATTTCTCAAAGTTTAACTAATAATCTAAAAAGTCCATTTTACCTTCTTTATTTTTCTCTTCACTCTTGCCAAATGAAAAATATAACATAATCTAAACGGGTTTTCCATGTTCTTAACTCTTTCCATGTTCTTTCATTTCTAACATAATCTAAACGGGTTTCTTTTTTCATTTTCATGAAAAATTCCCATCACCAACTAATTAACACACCCTCTTTTATTTAAGCATTACAAAACGAAAACATGGACCTGATATACGGCTGTGTGTATGCATGAAACTAAAAGAAAGTTGAGTCACAACATAAGACCGATCGTAATGGTGATCATATACTCGGCCGGTCGACCTTAAGCGATCACGTCCCCTCTCCCCAATGGAGACATAGTAGAACGTCCCCCCCCCCCAAGAAAGTCATATGAAAGGCCAGTTGGTCGAACAAAACAATAGGGAAGATATATTAAAAAAAAAAAAGAGTTAAAAATTTAAACCCACTTTATTTTCTCCATTTTTTTCATGCTTTCTCTTCTATATTTATCAGCTATTTACCAACTCAAAAAATGTCTCATAAAACTCCCAAAAACAAAATAACAAAATCTTGACGACAATAAAACGTTCCAACAACAATCGACCCCAATTTTATGTTAATCATCCATTCACCACCGATTAATTTTCAACCCGCTAGTTTATTCTATACCAATCAATGCATAAACAATCTATTTACGCAAATAAGTCATTTTCTCCTCCGTATAACCAACAACAAAATCAAATGTATCATCTACAAATGTCATCACCGCCTTATAACCCACATTTTCAACATTCTCAACCTTTTTTTCCGGTTAACCCTTTGAATCTTATGAAGAGTTGGATCCTTTATGGGTTCAACCTACTCAACGTCTTTCAACTCAAGCTTCAGATGGTCCATTCGAACCCGTCGGGAGCAAGCAGGTTGGAGAGACTAAGGCTTGCACATGAGGAAAGAATGGAACAACAGAGGCATACAAAAAGGGATTCAAAATTAGAGCTTCAACGTCAAATGTTTGAATTTAAAAAGGTAGCAAAAATGGAGGAAGTGATAGCGGAGATTGGGGTCGAAAGACTTCCTTTTCTACTAGCAAGCTTTACAACCTACTAGGCAGTGTACCTAATTGTTGCAGTGTAGTATGGGTAGGCGCAGGGGGTTGATCGTTCTCTAAGGGAATAGAGATGCTAGCAGAGATGTATGACGAAAAGGTGAGGTTGAGGGTGATTATTTTTAGCTTTTTATATTTTTTAGAAAACAAGTAAATATTTCGGGGTATAGGAGTTGGGGGTGGTATTTCTACCAATTTTAACTACTAATACTTCAAAACTAATAACTAATTAAACTAATGAAAAAGAAAAGATAAGCTATGTATTGATTGGTGTGTTCTTATAATAATTAAAAGCGTGTTTACTTAGATGTTCTTGCTCCCTAGTTATCTCTTATTGGTCAGTTGAATTGTCATATCCTTATCTTAATTGGTGCGTTGTATTCCGTGTGGTCATAGGGGGTGCCTAATTCCCTAGTTGTATGAATTGTAAGTCTCCTCTAGACTATCCGGGATCGTCAAGTACGTAGTATCTCCCCCGAATACTCTATTATCCTAAAGCTACAATTCACACAATAAACACAACGATGACTCAAGTTTACTCTCAAGCTTTATGTTATTTAGGACGTTCAAGCTCGCAACAATTAAAGAAGAAGCCAGCTTTCTTTACTCTAGTGTCTACCGATTAAAACAAGAGACAACCTAACAATAATTAACAACTAGGTTTCATAGATTTACGCAAACACAATAGTAATTTAGCTACTCATGATAGATAAGCATGCACACACACAAACATAGGACAAACATGGAGATATAATGTATTAACAAACTTATCTTTTGGTATAAAGAAGGGTTTGGAACCCTAAAACAATGCCCAACTCAGACTATTAATGAACTAGGGTTTGCTCTCTAAAATTCTACTCTTTAAATGCAGAACTATCGAATTATATGTATAGATTTATAAATGCGACGGCGTCGCCGTTTTCTGGTGACGCCGTCTAGTCTCCGTCATTAGGGTTTCGTTTGGGCCAAGTTATCGTTGGGACGACGTCAATTGAGATGTTTGACGCCGTCTGTCTTCATAAAGGACGTATTTTTGAAATGGTTCTTGGACGTCTGGTGTAAAACAAAGAGAGACGCCTTCCAGAAAATAGGCATGACGCCGTCATGTTGTAGAACCAATTTCACATGAGCCGTCACTTGAATTTTAATTAGAAATCGTTCTTAGCGACGGCTTCGCCCTTTGGGTTGGGACGCCGTCAGGCTTGCAAAACAGTCTTGTTTTTTGACTTTGCCGTTTTCTTCATGTTTTCGCTCCTTTCGTCCAAATATGTAGCATTTTGCTTCCAAAATACATAAAATGTGAAAAAGAACAATTTTAAGTAGTAACGGATATAAAATGTATTAATTTAAGGCTTAAATGACCCCCTAAAACGTATATTTTAAATCCTTATCAGAAAGATATCATCTTCTATAATGAACTCGATAACCATTTGACTCGGAAACAAAGAGAGAGGATCTTGGAGTTAAAGAAAAAATTAAGGAGCACAATAGTTAAGACTACTAGTTAAAGGTTTTTTTTTATTTTTTTATTATTATTTTTTTTTTAGTTTTTTTATTGTAATGTTTTTAATTTTGTTTGAAATACTATTGTAATGTTTTTCAATTCTTAATGAAATTTAATTTGAAAAAAAAGTGTTTGGTCATGCATTTGATCATCATTAAGGGCATTTGATCATGTATTTTGTCTTACAAAAAGAAAGTCGAGTTGACACTAAAATGACACAAATAAGTGTTGTCACTTGCGATCACCATTACTATTAGTCTAAATTAAAATGTCTACTATGCTCACCACTTATGAAAGATAACTTTTGATGAGTTAATTTATATAAAATCTAATTACTAAAAAGATAAGCGAAAGATGTAAATTGATGTTAGAACCACCTAATCACATACATAATTATCCTCTTAAGCTGCCATAATTTTTATGCTAAAACCGTAGGATAGATAACTTGAGACGGAAATCTTTTATATGTTTATCAGAAATAGAATAACGTAGGGATGAGCACGGTACTGGTCCCGTACCGAATTAGTGGTACCGATTTTTTCCCGAGCATAAATTAGTGGTACCGGTACCGTACCGAACGGGATTCGGATACCGGTACCGGTATCAGTACCAGTACCAGTACCGGTACCGGGAAATCGGGTTTTCCCCGCTTTTTTTCAGGAATATCCCGATTTGGTATTTGGTACCGTCCGCGTATCCGAATTAGTGGTCCCGATTTTTTTTCACCTATTGAGTAGTCCTCGGTACGCGTACCGTATTTCAAAAATCGGTACCGTTTCGGTATGGTACCGGTACGATTCCGGTTTGATTTCGGGATTCGGTTCAAAATGCTCATCCCTAGAATAAAGATAGTTGTTGAGCCTAAATGAGTACCACAATCTAACTATCTAATAAAGCATTAAAGCACTTTTAATTATTAAGTTTCTTAAAATTAAGTATTACAAGTTTTATTATTAAAGGTACAACCAATTAAAACATAATTCGGTATTAAATACTTTAAATTCAGCATTACAAGTTTTATTGTTAAAGATATAACATTTTAATGCACTAGGACATTAAATTAACACATAATTATTGCTTCTATTAAAACATCTCATTTTAAAAAAATACAATGATTTATTCACATTATACAATCAATTAAAATCATATATACCAAATTAAATACAACCAATGAAAACAAACCATTGCTAAAAAGTACAATAAAAATTTCACATTGTACAATCTAAACAAACTACAACATAATTCAAAATATAAAATAATAAAACATACTAATTAATGTTACTTTTAAAACACCCCTAAAATGAAAATTACATGTTATTACACACATTATACAAATTAATAAAACACACAAAGCTTCATAGAAGCTAACAAGTTGATGGTACACATAGAAGCTAACAAGGGGTTCAACCGGGAACCGATGTCTCCACCGGTTCGGCTAACCAATAAAAGCCATCCGAAAACGAGACAGAGAGGACCCGTTGAAACGATATAAACTGATAAATAGGGCCTCATCGAAATCCATTTCTCCGGTTAATCGTCACAAGGTATCCGCCGTCACAACACGCGAGTACCCTGCTAGTACTTATTCAATTCATAGAAATATATTCACCTAGAAAAAAAAAATACCTACATGAATTTTTATATGTATGTATTTCCTTGCATGGTAAACATGTAAATGTTTGTGTAACTTGAGGGCATTGATTTATATGATTAAGTAAGGAAATAATGAGTTTATAAAATTCAAAATCACATGTAATTAAGAGGAAAAGTTGAGTTCAGTTAACAATTTTTAATGATTGCCTTCAGAGCACACGTAAAACAAGCCCAACATGTAATTACATAAGTTGAATTAAGTACTTTGAGTTGACACAATGATAATGCCACTTTCTTCTGGTTTTAATTATGGTGGACGTTATCTTTAACCAAAATTTCATGGTTTGCAAGTCAATGTAAACCTTAGTGAACTTGGCGCAACTTTTATAAATCAAATCTAATGATATTAAGTAACGACACATTGATAAGGATTTAATTGCCATAAAGTCCGAAGTTTACTTGCCAAATCGCCAAATCGAAGTTGCATTGTATCCAAAAGTTACTTAATTTTTTTATTTTTATTTTTATTTTTAACAAGTATATCATTTTTGAAGTGGCAAACTTTTGATAACCGTAGATCTATAAAACAGAGTAACAAGATGTTAGCATCAAAAAAATTGATAGTCATTCTAGAGTTAGGAACCATGTACATTGTTAGAGAAAATATAATAGTTTAGTTAACGGTGTCTTGGACTTGGTAAGCTAAGTGTTTAGTTAAGTAATGTATGATAGCCTTATAAGAATATGTAACCCAAGTCTACTAGATGAAGCCCATTACAAGGCCCATTAGGGTGCCTCATCTTATGTATAAATACTTCTCAAATGGTCACATTTGAGGGTGTGCTTAAGAGTGTAATAGTGTGTGGCTTAGGCTTAATAATAGTTCTATACTTCTCTTCACAACCTCACGCCGCCCTCTTGTCACCATAGTTTATGTGTTTTAGTTAATCATCTGAGGTCTCGCAATTGGTATCATCGCCAAACATTGATCTAGGAGTGTTTGTGTGTTTGAAAATCACATTAAAATGGGTGTTCGGTTCGTCACTTTTTAGGGTAAAAAACACGATCAGAATTTGTGTTTAATGTTCATGGTTAACAAAGTTTGCGTTTTTAAGATTCCTAAGAGTGTTTAAATCATTCCTACGTATTTGGTTTGGATTAAAACACATTAAAAATAAGTTTTTGAGTTAGTTTTTGCTTCATGTGCACTTCAGCGAGGTTATCGAATTCATACATTTTTGTATTTACTGAATTCGGTAGTTTTGAAACCCTTTTTTACGAATTCGTATCTTTTCCGAATTCGTAATTGTTCCATTATTATCATTGTTCCGGATTCGTTACTTTTCTGAAATCGTCACTGTTCCGAATTTGTAACTATTCCGAAATCATCACTGTTCCCAATTCGTAATTATTCCGAAATCATATTTTCCGAATCGGAGTATCCTCATTTATAGAATTAAGTATTATTCCTCATTTGTGATTCCGGAAGTTGTTGATTGTGGGAATTCAGAAGCTTTAAAGGTAGAACCGAAATCTAGGAACCGAAAGTCAAGAACTGAAACTCCAAACCGAAATTTCAAGAACCGTATATTTGGAACCGAATATGTTGAACCAAAACTTATTGGAACCGAAATTTAACTTTCACAACAACAACTTAACTTAGCTTACAACAAACACAACTCCTTTATCATTGAACCGATCCGGATCAACATTTTCACATAAAAACTCATTAATAGCAACTCACCAAGACATTCACGTAGCCGGTGCGGAGTTTGGGAAGAACCCTTTCAACCATGACAAGTTCTAGACCCTGGAGATCCAAATGGAACCCCTCCAGTACAACCTTTTTGTAGAGATCAGACTGAAGATGAATACACCAATGAGGATAAGCTGTAAATTGAAGATGCTGATATTGCATTTCATCTAGTTGTTCTTGGACTAATCATTAAGACTTATACATCTGTAGAAAGCAAAGAGAGTGCACATGCAGTCTGGGAAAGAGTTTGTTAATGTACGGGACAAACATCGAGAAACAAGAGATGGAAACCCAGCAGCTGAAGGAGTTACATAAGTTCACTTTTACCTGGAGAATCAATAGAGTCTCACTACCACAGGTTTTTTAAGATCATGAATGACTTATCCAGACACACCTAACACAGAAGAACATAGCGAAAAACATCAAGTTTTTAAACGATGTGATGTTTGGTTACGGCGTAACTCCGCTGTGTCATTATCATCGATATTCTTCATAATGCCATGATCGCTATCAAAAATGTAGTTACACCGTAACTCATAAGAGGTGTTACGGCGTAACTTCATACTGTCACCGGAATTTTCACTTGAATCCGAACTTCCGGTGGGAGAATTGGCTTGTAACTTCGAGTCTTCATCAGAAAAGATGACCTTGCATTCTGATTGTACAATAAATTGCCCTACCAGGCTTTGATGATGATCAAAGGTATGAGGGGTGTATGTTCCAGCCAAGATTGTCTTTCACCTGAGAAGAAGAAATACGAAGACACTACGTTAAGTGATTACGCAGGGGTTGGACCCTGCGAACCACCTCCGGAGTGAGATTAAGTATGAGTTATGGTTGTATAAGTAACAACACATTGATAAGGCTTTGATGGTTTCAATAAAATGTCTCAAGTTAAAATCATGTTCGTTGCTAACTCTATTAGGACATTCGCTCTAGCCATGAAATCCGAAGTTTACTTGCCAAATCGCCAAATCGAAGTTGCATTGTATCCAAAAGTTACTTTTTTTATATATTTTTTTATCAAAATAGACACCATACATTACAAGTATATCATTTTTGAAGTGGTAAACTTTTAATAACTGTAGATTTATAAAACAGAGTGACAAGATGTTAGCATGAAAGAAAGTGACAGTCATTCTAGCGTTAGGAACCATGTACATTGTTAGAGAAAAAATAATAGTTTAGTTAACGGGCTCTTGGACTTGGTAAGCTAATTGTTTAGTTAAGTAATGTATGATAGGCTTATAAGAATATGTAACCCAAGTCTACTAGACGAAGCCCATTACAAGGCTCATTAGGGCGCCTCATCTTATGTATGAATACTCCTCAAATGGACACATTTGAGGGTGTGCTTAAGAGTGTAATAGTGTGTGGCTTAGGCTTAATAATATTTCTCTATTTCTCTTCTCTTCACAACCTCTCGCGGCCCTCTTGTCACCATAGTTTATGTGTTTTAGTTAATCATCTGAGGTCTCACAATTGGTATCATCGCCATACATCGATCTAGGAGTGTTTGTGTGTTTGAAAATCACATTAAAATGGGTGTTTGGTTCGTCACTTTTTAGGATAAAAAAACACGATCAGAATTTGTGTTTAGTGTGCATGGTTAAAAAAGTTTGCGTTTTTATGATTCCTAAGAGTGTTTAACTCATTCCTACGTATTTGGTTTGGATTAAAACACATAAAAAATAAGTTTTAGAGTTGGTTTTTGCTTCATGTGCACTTCAGCGAGGTTATCGAATTCATACATTTTTGTCTTTACCGAATTCGGTAGTTTTGAAACCCTTATTTACAAATTCGTATCTTTTCCAA
Source organism: Chrysanthemum makinoi (assembly GCA_910596185.1). Lineage (NCBI taxonomy): Eukaryota > Viridiplantae > Streptophyta > Magnoliopsida > Asterales > Asteraceae > Chrysanthemum > Chrysanthemum makinoi. The sequence goes on from OU343222.1 coordinate 11,336,601, forward strand.
ATTCGTAACTGTTCTGAAATTATCATTGTTCCGAATTCGTAACTTTTTCGAAGTCATCACTGTTCCGAATTCGTAACTATTCCAAAATCATAACTGTTCTGAATTCGTAATTGTTCCGAAATCATATTTTCCGAATCGAAGTATCCTCATTTACAGAATTAAGTATTATTCCTCATTTTTGATTCCGGAAGTTGTTGATTGTGGGAATTCAGAAGCTTTAAAGGTACAACCGAAATCTAGGAACCGAAAGTCAAGAACCGAAACTCCAAACCGAAATTTCAAGAACCAAATCTTTGGAACCGAATATGTTGAACCGAAGCTTATTGGAACCAAAATTTAACTTTCACAACGACAACAACTTAACTTAAAACAAACACAACTCCTTTATCATTGAACCTATCCAGATCAATCACGACAAGTTGTAAACCCTGGATCACACGTATAACAAACCCAACATGTAATTAAGAGGAAAAGTTGAGTTCAGTTAACAATCTTTAACGATTGCCTTCATAGCACACGTAAAACAAACCAAACATGTAATTACATAAGTTGAATTATTTACTTTGAGTTGACTCAATGATAATGCCACTTTTTCTGGTTTTAATTATGGTGGACGTTACATTTAACCAAAATTTCATGGTTTGCAAGTCAATGTAAAACTTAGTGAACTTGGTACAACTTTTATAAATCAAATCTAATGATATTAATACACTAAAACATCCATATTAAGTAACGCCACATTGATAAGGATTTGATGGGAGTGATGGTTTCAATAAAATGTATCAAGTTAAAATCATGTTAGTTGCTAATTCTGTTAGGACATTCGCTCTAGCTAGGGCTGAGCACATAACCGACCGAACCGAAGCTAATCGAACCAGAAACCGAGCGTAACCGAACCGAACCGATCATTTTCGGTTCATTTTTGGTTCTATGTATTATCGGTTTTTGGTTTTCGGGTCGGTTCGGTTCGACCAAAAACCGACCAAACCGAGCGTAACCGAACCGACACAAAACCGAACCGATTCGGTTCATGTTTTTTGTGATATCGATTCTTAGGTCGGTTTGGGTCGGTTTCAGACTGATACTCAGCCCTAGCTCTAGCCATGAAATCCGAAGTTTACTTGCCAAATCGCCAAATCGAAGTTGCATTGTATCCAAAAGTTACTTTTTTTATATATTTTTTTATCAAAATAGACACCATACATTACAAGTATATCATTTTTGAAGTGGTAAACTTTTAATAACTGTAGATTTATAAAACAGAGTGACAAGATGTTAGCATGAAAGAAAGTGACAGTCATTCTAGCGTTAGGAACCATGTACATTGTTAGAGAAAAAATAATAGTTTAGTTAACGGGCTCTTGGACTTGGTAAGCTAATTGTTTAGTTAAGTAATGTATGATCGCCTTATAAGAATATGTAACCCAAGTCTACTAGACGAAGCCCATTACAAGGCTCATTAGGGCGCCTCATCTTATGTATGAATACTCCTCAAATGGACACATTTGAGGGTGTGCTTAAGAGTGTAATAGTGTGTGGTTTAGGCTTAATAATAGTTCTCTATTTCTCTTCTCTTCACAACCTCTCGCGGCCCTCTTGTCACCATAGTTTATGTGTTTTAGTTAATCATCTGAGGTCTCACAATTGGTATCATCGCCAAACATCGATCTAGGAGTGTTTGTGTGTTTGAAAATCACATTAAAATGGGTGTTTGGTTCATCACTTTTTAGGGTAAAAAACACGATTAGAATTTGTGTTTACTGTCCATGGTTAACAAAGTTTGCATTTTTGTTTCATGTGCACTTAAGCGAGGTTATCGAATCCATACATTTTTGTGTTTTCTAAATTCGGTAGTTTTGAAACCCTTTTTTTACGAATTCGTATCTTTTCCAAATTCGTAATTGTTCAAAAATTATCATTGTTCCGAATTCGTAACTTTTCTGAAATCGTCACTGTTCCGAATTCATAACTATTCCGAAATCATCACTGTTACCAATCTTAATTGTTCCGAAATCATATTTTCCGAATCGGAGTATCCTCATTCATAGAGTTAAGTATTATTCCTCATTTGTGATTCCGGAAGTTGTTGATTGTGGGAATTCTGAAGCTTTAAAGGTAGAACCGAAATATAGGAACCGAAAGTCAAGAACTGAAACTCCAAAATGAAATTTCAAGAACCGAATATGTTGAACCGATACTTATTGGAACCAAAATTTAACTTTCACAACAACAACAACTTAACTTAACTTACAGCAAACACAACTCCTTTACCATTGAACCGATCCAGATCAACATTTTTACATAAAACTTCATTAATATCAACTCAGCAAGACATTCACATAGCCGGTGCGGAGTTTGGGAAGAACCTTTTCAACCACGAAAAGTTCTAGAACCTGGAGATCCAAATAGAACCCCTCCAGTACAACCTTTTTACACATATCAAACTCAAGATGAATACACCAATGAGGATAAGTGATGCAGGTTTTACTGACCAGGTCTTAATATTTATAGTGTCTCGCTATACCTATGGTCTACTCTAATGCACTAACGGGCAGTGTACCCGATCGTGTGTAGTGTAGTAAATGGTAAAACCGAGGTCATCCCAAGAGCTATGTGTGTCGGATAATTACTAAGTCTAATTGTCACAGAATATAAATGGTTTGATAGGGTTTCAAACAATTAAACTACTAATGCAGAATATGAAAGCAAATAAATGGTGGAAGAGAAATCAATAGAGTAATAGTGGTGCTAACCTATTTAATCCTCCTAACTAGTAATGTTTACGTCTACCTACTTCCAATTACTTCAGGTGGGGTCAAATTCGAGAGGACAGCATTTGGTCAATTCGCCCTAACCTATCAGCAAAGATGCCACCACAGGAGAAATCAGGCGCACCGTCATAAGTCCTGTTGTTCCTGGTCCCCTAAGCCGAGTCATTAAGTACCACTACATGCTAGATTCTAAATAGTGAGTGCCCGGCCGTTAGGAACTTAGACACTACACCCCCCAATTCTTAAGTTCATCCAAACGATAGGTGATCAGTTGGTCAAATCGCACAAGTAGAAAGGGTCGTCAGTTGGTCATATCTTACCCTTCCCGTCTCAGTCCGCTCACCTAGGGTCAGTTGGTCATATCTCCTAGGCAATTGGCCTCTACTGCCATTCAAAACTACCGAACCAGGGGTGACTACCAAAGAACTATGCATGCATACACTTAGAAATAATTGTACGGAAGTAAAGGTAAACGCAAACAAAACAATTAAGGAATCATAACTAGGCTAGCACCAAAGGGTGCTTAGCCGCTCATATTAATCATGCACATCAATTCAATATTCAAAGGTACGAAATACATGAATTGAAAGTAAAAGAAATAATAAACGCTAAAGCTTATCGTAATGGTGTGACTTCTCCCTTGGAAGTAGCTCCGTATGCTTCCCTAGACCTTCCTTGAGCTTTTTCCCACATTCTCAGAGTGTTGTGTGTGGAATGGGATGATTAGAAACGCTGGAATTCGTGGGGTATTTATAGGCCAGGTCTGGGTTACGGCGTAACCAAAAGATGAGTTACGCCGTAACCTTCTATTTCTCCGTAAATGCACCAGATCTGCTAGTTACAGCGTAACCTTATAAGTGGTTACGCCGTAGTCTTCAATAAACATGGTTATGTCGTAAGTGATGCAGTAGTTACGGCGTAAGTATCAGCGGCGTGGAACCTCTTTTGATCTAATGGAGTTACGTGGTAATCTTTGGAAGGAGTTACGCCGTAACCTCTTGATGAGTTGGACTTCAAGGTCACGCAATAGTTACGGCGTAATGTGAGAGACGAGTTACGCCGTAACCTCTTCAAAATAAGCATATTGTGATAAATCCTTAGTAACGTTTCCATTTCCGCGTCTCTTTAGCTCCAATGCTCGCAAAATATACCTGAAAGTGTAAAACAATGGAAAACAAGCGTAAATCCATATAAATGATATAAATAACGAGCATTGACGGGGGAAATTGACACTTAATATTCTGAACTATTTGATGTTATCAAATATCCCCCCACTTGAACTCTACTTGCCCTCAAGTAGACCTTATTTGCCCTCAAGTAGACCTTATTAGATAGATTCCTAAAAAGATATCTTCCAAAACCTGGAAAAGATGAGTTTACAAATCCCTTATGCTAGAATAAAACAAAGCCGAACACCTCGCGAAAGGGGAACAAACACTCAAATCTCTCAACTATTCTAAGTGTCAATTTCGGGGTGATCACTCAATCGCACAGTCATAGCATGTATTCTATCATAAGCTTGGCGGTTACATAAATCTCCACCACTGGAGTTAAGGGCTAAACAATTCTCGAAGGCAATATGGGTAGACACGACAAAGGTTAAGGGGTGACTTGTCATTACTAACATGTCACGGCGAAGTGGACAAAATCAATGATACATGACCAAATCCATGGCCAAGACACCAAAGATTGCTCGCTGCATCACCTAGACATGCTTCATGACTAAAGGGTAGGATAAGACATGGGATGTATAATTGGTGTAAAATGAAAAACAAGCAGGTAGTCTATATCTATAACTAAGTCATCACCACTTACCGTCCGCCCAAAGCTCAAGCTTAGAATTCTAGAGACCAGATCATTAAATGCAAGGTAGATGTGTCATTAGAGGACTTCGTGATGGGCACACTACCTTTTCTTCTTCAGTTGGTATAACTCCAACTCCAATCTTCAAATGTGACCGAGGTGGCCTCCTCGATACTAAACAATAAAGCTCATACTATAGTTCTTATAACATCGCACTTTACAAAATCATACTCAATCAACTATTTTTTTTGAATCAAAACATGATAACATAACACCCCCCACTTGAGATGAACAATGGGAATTCGGGAGTTCTTCAATGATCTTCATAATTGTTGTCGATGAAAGCGTGATTTCCAAACCTTTCCACTCGAATCTTGAACTTAGGCAAATGATGACTTCCCAATTACAAATAAAGACTACAGGGTAGGCTAAGGTGTAAGGGTGTAACGAAACAATATATTGGGGTGACAAAATAAAAAGAATGGCTCAGAAGGGTGTATCTAGGGTTATCTTGCACTAAAGGGGAGTGCAACAAAAGGTTTCACATGGGGGTCGAAAAGTCGAGGTGACTAATCGATAGACTCACAATGGTAGGCTTTTTGGGTGATAATCCTATAATACTGCCTTCTAAAACAAAAAGTCCAAATACATCGAGCTAACTCAACATACCTCGTCTATGGTCTCGAAATGATGCAAAGGCTAAGTTCTAAAGTTTACAAGCTACCGGCACACTCATAATTTGGTGGATTTGGGGTAAAATATTGGAAATGAATAAGGCTAATCTCACCATGTAATATCAAGGGTTGTATGTGCTCGGCTAAGGTCTAATCTAGTTAGGTTCGGAAAACATGTTAAATATAAAAAAGGCATAATTTTTCAAAATAAACTAGAAAAATGAGGGCGAAATAATGTTCAAGAGATAATTCTACTCCCGTTCCCCCACTTGAATTGTACAAAGTCCCTTTTATACTAGGCATTAAAATAAAGGTGAAGAGAAAGGTAGAATTAGAGCGAGAACTTCCCTGAAATTTGCTCCATAAAGAAGAAGGCCTACGAGAAAGGATCGTGCCTCGTTAAGCGTCATGAACAAACTTCAATCCCTGAAATCACAATACCGACAAGCATAATTCTAAAAAGAAAAAATAAAAGGAAAAATAAACCTAACTCACTTTCGTAGGAAACACGGTTGCATTTAGCGAATGCAACAAGCCTTTTAAACCACTTGGTGTCCCAAGTGGACGAGTGAAGTCTCGTGAGGGTTTACAGGGAACACACCCACAAAGTTCATTTAAAAACTAATACAAGGTTACTGTGTTTAAAAAATGAAGGCATTAAAGCAGAGGAGAGTTACGTCGTAACTCCAATAAGAGAGTTACGCCGTAACTTGCAAAACCTGGTATGAGCTGAGAAGTGAATAGTTACGGCGTAACCACTGAGATGGTATTACGCCGTAATTGGTAATGTGTCAAGAATTCTGCTGCTAAAATGTTGGTTACAGCGTAATCACCAAAATGAGTTACGCCGTAACTCTGTTTAGATCAGCAACTGCAGCAGTAATTACTTCATTGTCTCCTGCAAAAATGGTTAGAAAACACAAAACCCAACAGAAAGGAAATAAAAACAAAAGAAAGGGATAATTCGGGTTGTCTCCCGAAAGAGCACTTTTCTTTATTAACGAGTCTTTAAGTTAGACTCAGAGCCGCGGGGCTTCTATGAGGGTCTTTGAGCTTGCCTCACTTCTTCAATATCCTTCATCAAATTGTGCCTCATCCATGCAACATTAGAGGCATTTCGGAGGTATTCAATGGTTTTCGATCTTTCGACTTTTACAGAATATCTCCTCCGGACCTAGGTGGTAGGACGAGTTCGATTGGTCGTATTTTTCTACTATAATAGGGGTGGTCTTTTGTAGGGTATCCCCAGGAGCTTGCACCTTCTTTGCTCATAAGCTTCATCATCGTGAGTCAGATGAACTCTTCATTCTTGCAACTTAAGGTAATCTAGCATCCCTTCGTATCAATCGTCGTCATCAAAGCAGTACCCTGAACCATTCTTCATCAAGCAAATTCTCCACTAGAACGCGCTTGCATTCTTCTTTATCATTACTCACCCGCTCTATGTCTACATCAATTGTTATTTTACTCGTATTTTCGATACTTTTGTCGTTAGAATTTTCTTGATCCATGTATTCCTTCCAAATCTTATCTTTTGTTAATGCGTCCACATGCCCATACTTAATTTTTACCCAACTACCAAACCCTAGGTTGTCTATCCAAGGTAAACTCGTTCTCTCCTTGTCATTGGTTGAGGACCAAAAGAATTCATCTTTTCCTAATCTTCCAGAGTTGCTTCCACCATCACACATATCGTCATATGGGTTGCATGATGCCCAAAAAATTTTCCCAGGGGATTTTACTTTTTCGCACCAGTGACTGCGTAGTTCTATGTTGTCAGTTTCATTTAAATGCTCTTCCGTGCAGAGTATATCTTTATTAGTCTCATACTTTCGAATGTGCTTCGCGTAATCAACTTTTAGCTTCATAAGAAGATTCAGATTGATCTTGGCATTCCCAAATTGAATTGCGTACCAATCTTTAAAGGCCAAATTACCAAATTTAATCCCATGTCTTTCACGCTCATGAGGACATGTCCATTCTTTCATTGTCTCCTCCATTGCAATACTCGTGGAAGGGGCTGCATGTAGGCTATGCCCTTGTGGTTTCTTCATCAGTAATGGCGATAGGAGTACACCAGTGAGTGATAAGTGGCTCTTCTTCATCATCAGGGGAGAGTTCCTCGAGTTTTTCTGATCCGTTCAAGTCGAGGAATTTTTTTGCCCATGTATCCACAGTTACGCCGTAACTGAGATTCTTGGTTACGGCGTAATTCATTAGAGTCGTATTCCTCATTATTCATCACAACTCCGTTGTCGCTGTCAAACACAAGGTTACACCGTAACTCATTAGGTAGGTTACGGCGTAACTTAGATCTGTTGACGGAATCATCCCCTAAACTTGTATCACTGGCCTGAACCTTCGAGTTATCATCTGAGAAAATTACCTTACATTCCATAGCTGGTTTAGATCCTTCAGGTTTATCGTTATTCCTTCTTACTTTTTCGCTGAGCTTTATCACCATGGATTCAAGGTTTTTAAGAGTGGAGTCGTGTTTGGAAATGTTTCTATCAGTGTTTTCCTGGAATTTCTTCAACCATTCAATTTGCTCCTTTTGTTTTGGGCTGAATTTTCCAGAAATTTATTAATGTTTCTTCAAGACTGGGCTTTCTTTCTCCATAAGGCCCACGGTTGTAATTACTGCGATACCCATTTTGATTGTTACCATAAAATGGTTGATTTTCTCCATACTTAGCTTCCTCGATATCCTCCTCGTCCATATGAGGACAATTTTTCGTAAGGTGTCCTCCTCCACAGCTTTCACACCCCACTTGAATGGCATGAACGGTTTCCCTGACTTTCAGCATATCTCGACTGAGGCTTTCAATTTTACTAGCGATTGCTGCAATTCCGTCGAAATTTCCACCTTGGTTTCTTTTACTTCCACCGTCGTGCCATTTTTGAGAATGGTCCGCCATTTTTTGAATGGCTTCAATTACTGTAGTAGGAGTCATATTTGGGATAGGTCCTTGATAATCCAGCATCTGTCTCGTAGTTACATTTATTCCTTTGTAGAAAATATTGACCTTCTGCTGGTTATTAA
>OU343222.1:11344991-11411014 GCA_910596185.1 Chrysanthemum makinoi
AAACAGAGTTTAACCAACCAGAAATATGAGAGCAACATTAAATGAGTAAAACACACATACCACCAGCAAAAACTTGACAATGCCTCACCCATAGTATCTAACTATCTATTACATTTCAAATTACAACACCGTTATTGGTTTGTTAATACAACCAGTTCTTATAAAAAGCTACCCAGCCACAATAAGCAACACCATATCATAGTTAATTGTTAAGAGCTATAGATTCCTAGTTTACATATCATAGACTTAAACAGAAATTACTGGTAAACCTTTGTAAAGGGTATGATGTTCAGACCCAGTTCCAGATTATAGCTTGATTTATTTTAAAGCAGAAATAACTGTAAAACTTGAAACACATCAACACCAAGAAATACGATAAGGTCTCATAATCAGTTTCTTACTGCAAAACTTGCCAACAAAATATAATGTATGTTGTTCAACATAGATAAACACAAATAAACTAACGACAAAAGTAGCAGATTCAAAGGTTCCAAAACTAAAATCAAGATTCATAGCAGTAATTTATCACTTATCAGCCTTCATGGCTGCAGCAGCAGCTTGACCTCTGAGACGACCAGTCCTCCTAGCAGCAATAAGACCAACCTTTTGACCGGGTGGTGCATCACGACGGACGGTACTTGCATGACCAATATGTTGATGGTTACCACCACCATGGGGATGCTCAACTGGATTCATAGCAACACCACGAACCTTAGGCCAGCAGTTTCTCTTCACACGGAACTTGTGGTAAGCGTTACCAGCCTTGAGCATGGGCTTCTCAGTACGTCCTCCACCAGCAACCTGACCAATCATAGCACGACATCCACTTGGAACAATTTTCTTGGCTCCAGATGGAAGCTTCACTCTACAAAAGAGAATTAACAAGAGGTCAAATGTATGACAACCTCAGAAAATGTGAAGTGTGAAAAAAGGTTTAGATCGTGTCTAAATAAGCTGAGAAGTAACAGCTTATTTGTATGACAGCAATCCAAAGAAATCTATATAAGACTGTTTCAATAAGCTTATTCGTATCATGTAAAACAAAATTAAACAAGCAGAAAAAAATGTTTGGTAACGCACATCAACCTCAGTATAGCACACGACTGATTAAACTAAAGCTACATAAGTGAACAATTGTGAGAACACAAACTCACACTTCTCCAAATACCTAAGTAAGGTTGTGTGTGGAACAAAAAGCAAGTTAATATGCTTTACCCAAAGAAAGCTTTTTTATGCAAAACACAAATACATTTAAAAAACGTGACAATAAGATTATCGTAACATCCTCTATAATAAGTCAACAAAACTACAAAAAATTATAAAAGCAATACCTTCAAAAACTTTAGAGCATAGTTCATAGCAAGACATCATTTGGTAAATAATACCATGAAATATACATGTTTCATACAACAAAATTAGACAAAAAAACACATTTGTAACACTTTCGAGCTTATAAAATTAACAATATTGACTTATTTATCTCAATAAAGTTTCAAAATGAAAAAATCAGTTGCATGGACTCGTATACAAAACCATTAATTTTTAGAAAAACAAAAAACAATACTAAAATTCAAATCAATCACGTACAACATACCTATACATGAAAATTTGAAAGTATCATATTTCAATTACATAACATTCGAAACATTAAATTCAATACTTTAACAACAGTTTTCACATGAAGCTATATATTAACTAATTTAATCGCATCAGAACACAAATCAGCAATACAAACACCCTGAATCAACCGTAAGCCGCTAAATATCCACTACAAATTATCTAAACAAATATAAACCAATCTCCAATTCACATAAACTACTTACATAACTACATACAAAACAAGTATCCAATTATCCCTAGTCAATTTTATAATCATTTAAGCTATAACAGTAAACAAAACAAATACTCAGAATCCATCTAGTCCTAAAAGCTAAAACATGCATATAAATTTTATAAAAAACATAACTATATACCTTGAGGTACCATTATCAGGATTGTGACTAATAACAATAGCATAATCACCAGACGCTCTCGCGAAAGAACCCCTATCTCCAACATGATGCTCCACATTACAAACAACACCTCCCTCCGGTATCATACCAATAGGCAACACATTCCCAACCATTAAATTGGCCTTCTTCCCACAAAACACAAACTGTCCTGTGTACATACCCTCAGCTGCTACAAATAGCTCCTTTTGATGCTTGTATCTGAATGGGTGACGGAATGTCACTTTAGCAAGTGGGGCACCACGACCTGGAAAAAAACACTAAAAAAATTAGTAATGATGTATTGAATAAGGGGTGTTTGTTTTAGCTTAATTGGTGGGCTTTTGAGCTTATTGGGATTTTCATAAGCTTGTTAGCTCATTATCAACAGCTTAAAAGCTTAAGATGATGAACTTATAAGTCATTGCTTATAAGCTCATGTTGGTAAATTTATAAGGTATTGATAATGTGCTTACAAGCTTGTGAAAATCTCAATAAGCTCAAAAGCCAACCAAATAATCTAAGACAAACACTCCCTAAAAGTAATATTATTTTTATGGGTTAATTAGCTTATTGGTTTTATGAGCTTATTTGTTAAAAAGTGTGGGCTTATAAATTTATTTTCTAAAAAAATGTGGGTTTATCTTATTTGTTTCAAAGGCTTATGAGCTTATTTGTTAAAAAAAAAATTATAGGTTAAGGGGGTGTTTGCTTAAGCTTATATGTGGGCTAATGAGCTTATTTGTTTTTCAGCTTATATTTCATAAGCTCCAATATTCCAGCTTATTTTGAGACTTCTTACAAAAGCTTATTATAAGCTAATAAGCTTATATAACCACATAAATCTCAAAATAAGACGGAATATCGGAGCTTATGAAATATAAGGCGAAAAACAAATAAGCTAATAAGCCCACATATAAGGTTAAACAAACACCCCCTTTGAAAAAGCAACTAAAAATATTACCTGGGTCATGGATGATTTCAGTGATGACACCCTTGAGGTACCCATTGCGTTCTCCGAAGTCGAGTGATCGGAAACGAGCTGGGCCTTTGCGGTGGTGGGTGTGGGACTTGAAGACGGAGCCTGCTCCCTTACGTTGTGCTCGGATGACTCGACCCATTTTTAGGGTTTGTGTGTGACGGCTTGTGAAGATGGAAATGAGGGAGATTGGGGTGATGTGAGGTTTTTATATGGAGGGTTTGTGACCTAGATGTGTAGTGGGCTTGGATTGGATGGGAATGTTTTGGGCCTTTTCATGGGTTGGATTTGAAGTTACTTGGAACTTTGGAAGTGATCAACTTTGATAACTAAATTACTTGGCCGGCGTGTGTTTGGCGAAATTAGTTGGTGCTAGCGATGTATATAAGACAAGATAGCTCGTGATTTATTCGAGATCTCGACTTGTAAATTACCTGATTTAAACGTGTCGAGCTCGAGTTGCTCGAGTATATTTTCAAGTCGAGTTTGAGCTTCAAAATACTTGGCTCGGGAAGCTCGCGAGTCTTACCGAGCTTCGATTAAATTACACTTCTACTTTTTTATTTATATGTAATTACTTAGTTTTCATATTAATAAAGTTGAGTCGTGTTTTGAGCTCGAGTGTTAGTACTCAAGTCGAGCTCGAGCTTCATAGTAATCGGCTCGTTTACACCACTAGTTGAAGTTGGTTTATAAAAGTGTTTTATAAATTAGTCAGAGATGAAGCTTATTTGTAAAATTTATTTATGAAGCTAAAGTTATCTATTTATAAAGGTATGTATTCAATTACTTGGAGTCAGAGCTTGCTATTGTAAAATGGCATAAAAGTATATAAGACAAACTCACGTATATTCCAAGTTTTTGTGTGTTCATCCATTATATTTCAAACATATATAAGTAATTTGACTAACCATATGTTCTACTTATTTCTAAAAGTTCATTTCAATTTGCTTGAGCTTATGAAAGCTTATAAGCTATAAAACTTTCACAAACTTGATTGCCAAACAAAACTAAATCAATTGATAGTGTATGAAAGCTCCAGCCTAGCTGGCTAAAACTCATACACTCGAAACAAGCCCGCTAAAGCTAGGCCCCCGCCATAACATGTTTGGGAAGCACTTTCCCAAGCCAGGCACAGTCAAGGTCAGGCCTGATAAGCATGTTCAGGCCGCGACCCTTGACAACCCAAGCTAAGATCGGTACAACATACACCACGTGTCGATACCTCATTCGAGCGGAGGCAGCGCCACAAACATTTCACATATACGCAGTATTGTGCATAGGGCATTCCATGATATGTGATTAAGGTTGGTTTGGGGATGGTTGTGTTGTTCGGTTTCCCGTGTTGAACGGTAAAGACCCAAATATGTGATTAAGAATCACGAGATTGGATAACACTCACAACAAACCATGTAGTGTGTTAATATGTGAAATATTATGTGTGAAATATAGAGAGAATTCTGGGCCCTTTGGAGGGTGTGGATGCCTTCTATTTATAGAGAGGTATTTAAGGTTTACGAATAAGCCATGAGGATGATCAAAACGACTATGAGACATGCCACATGTTGATCATCCAACGTGTAGGCAAGAATGACAAGTGGCAACTCCTCTTTGGTTCGTACCAAGTCGTGCCCTTCTCAAATATTCCCGTTTGTGTGTCTGTCATTGTCATATGTCAGATTATACATCTTAACCATTAGCGACAATTTGGAGACAATGTCTCGCGCTTGTATTTGACACGGCCTGAAAGGCATTCCCAGACCAGGCGTGCCCTGGGAATATGGTTGGTCCTATCGAGTCTTGATAAGAGACCATGTTTAAATTAAACGTGTAATTAATGAGTTTGGGTAATAAATATCGATACACTATCAACCAGTTAAAAAGTAAAATCGTTATTTCGCAAAATTACAAAGAAAACACACTAATAATTATGTTTTTTTTTTTTTTTTTAATTTTATATTTTTTGTGTGACATTAATTATTTTACGATGAGCTGAGTAATTTTTTTTCACCAATCTCAAAAAGTAATAAAAAGTTGACACTTGTACCCTGGCTAATTATTACCCGGCAACCCGGTTGTCTAGTCACAACTCACAACCGACCCACAAACAACAACAAAACGCTTAATAAATAAATAAATAAATAAAACTTGAATTCGCATCTCTGTTCTTCACATCGAAGCCAACCCTAATAGCTTTATTAAACTCACATACCCAAAATCCCACTCTTATTATTATTTTCCGGTAAGCCCAAATAAACAATCAATCATTACAATCACCACAAATCATTCAATCATTAATTACACTATAAAAACTAAATTGATGATTTTATTGGTTCCAATTTTTATATAATTTCATATAAACTTTTATAGAAATCTCCAGATGAGCTAATTTATTACTATTTCAATGTTCTACTGATTAGTTTTACATGATATATAATCTGCTCATTTTTATCGTATTAGCCATTTACTTTATAGTTACATAACCTAGGGGATGTTTTTATAAGCTTAGGGGGTGTTTGTTTAAGCTTATATGTGGCTTATGACCTTATTTGGTTTCGGTTTATATTTCATAAGCCCCAATTTTCTGGCTTATTTTAGAGACTTGCAGGGGTATATAAGCTTATTATGACATAATAAAACTTATATAAGCTCGTAAGTCTCGAAATAAGCCAGAAAATTGGAGCTTATGAAATATAAGCCGAAATCAAATCAGCTCATAAGCCAACATATAAGCTTAAACAAACACCCCCTTATTATGATGTACTACTAAACATATATAAGTCGTAAAATAAGCCAGCTTATGAAATATAAGCCGAAATCAAATAAGCTTAAACAAACACCCCCTTAACTGCAGTTGAATGTCGTTGTATTTATTTAAGGTTCTGCTTATGATTTTGACTATAATTATGATATGTGATTGTTTGTTAGAAGAGCGTAAGATGTTCGTATCGAGATGTTTATGATCGGATTTTGTGCGTACGGTTTGATATTTAGATGTAAACATTAATTGCACATGTGTTATTTAAGGGTATGTTTGGCGCTAGTTCTGCGGTTTATTTTTGCGGTAATCATGGTATATAATTGATGGCACTGTGCGAGTAATTATGACCCAATTTTATTAACATATACTGTATAGATAAGTAGAAACCTCAACCGCACACGACTCAACAACAATATGTCGTTTGATTGTTGTATTATGTAATGTGTTTTGTATAGTTTTTGATTGAAGTTTATACATACGGTTGTTGTGTAGATACTTGTGATTACTAGCAATGAAGAGAAGCCATCCACATTCATCGTCTTCAGGGGGTTCGTATGGACCTCCTAAATCAAAGCTTAGATACGATCCAAATGGTAATTCAACCTTTGATATAACTTCTGTTTGATTTGATTCGTCTGTTTTTGGTTCTTAGTACGTTATGTAAAGAGGGAGTATTATGGGTGCTTGTCTTTGCGTGATGTTTTGGATGTCATTAATAAACGTCTGTTCTAGTATTTGACAAGTTCTGTTTTTTAAGGATTTTTATGTAAAATGAGAATCAAAGCGTGTTTGGTATTGCTTATTGGAATATTTATTGCTTATGAAACAAGCAACTCAAATCTTCTTATTTCAATCTCAAGCAATCAGATTAGCAACATATAAACAATCTTTAACTGCTTATCTGTTGTTTCATAGCGCATTAAGCAATCCCAAACACCCTGTTGGTTTGTTGCAACTACCCTAAACTGATCATATGACATTAAACACTCAGAGTGAGTTTTACTTTAAAAATAAAATGCCAAACACCCACCCCGTAATTTTTTAAGCACAGAGCCACAAACGTTCGTTTTCAATTTTTGTGTGTGCTACCGTGCTGGCCTGATTTATTCCAAATGCAAAAAGTTGGTATGTTTTCTTTTTGTTTCTTACGTTATGTTGTATTGCACTTTACTGCCAGGTGATGCGTTTCGAGAGGATGAGAGCACAAAAAATATCGCAAAGAAAGTTGCAGATCATTACAGTGCAAGGACTAACCAAACATTGGAAGAGCGAGAAGCGAGTCCCATTATTCATTTAAAGAAGCTTAATAACTGGGTGTGTAGATAAATAATGAATTGACATATAGTATATATCGTGATTTGTGATTTTATTAATTTGGTGTTAATGTTACGTTATACACAATGAGCAGATTAAAAGTGTTTTAATTCAACTTTATGCGAAGAAGGGAGATTCAATTCTTGATCTTGCCTGTGGTAAGGTACTACACGCGTCTTATACTTGATAGATTTCCAATGTTTGTTTTCGACAGTTAAATTGAGCTTTAATCTTAATGTTAATTTAGGGTGGTGACTTGATCAAATGGGACAAGGCAAATATTGGATACTATGTCGGCATTGACATAGCAGAAGGCTCAGTAAGTTTCTTCAACTTCTTGCGGAGGTTTAATGCATATATGACGTTTATGTTGATGTTACAGTAACATATTAAGAACTTATGTCATTCAACTTTTAAAGAATTATAATCTTTTCAATCTACTATTTATAAAATAACCTCCAATAAGACTAACTATTGACATTGCTTGAAATCCGGTGCTGGGAAACAGTCTCGAAACTGCTTATCTGTTTTATCACAATGCAATAAGCAATCCCAAACGCCCCGTCAGTTTGTTGCAACTCGCAACTAGTCCTAAACTGATTATATAGTATGAAACACATAGATAATCAGAATGAGTCTCACTTTTAAAACACAATGCCAAACACCCACCCCTTACTTTTTTAAGCACACCTTCTTTGGTAATGTTCTTAGTTATGCTGTTTTGGGTGTAAGTAATTCGTTACCTATAGGTTTATTTTCATCTTTTCTAATCACATTTAAATACATGCAGATAGAAGATTGCCGAACTCGTTACAATGGTGATGCTGATCATCATCAGCGCCGTAAAAAGTTCAGCTTTCCTGCTCGACTCATGAGTGGAGATTGTTTTGAGGTGACTAATAGTGTAGAACCTAGTTTGTTATTCATTCAAACACTGAAAATATTCTTTTGTATTAAGGCGTAACTGCTTTCAACTGCTTTCAGGTGAGACTGGATAGAGCCTTAGCTGATGACGCACCTTTTGATATATGCAGTTGCCAGGTGAGTAAATCTTCATTCAACTTTAGGTGAAAGTCAATATTATAATTATTGAATCAAATATATGATTGTCACTTGCAGTTTGCAATGCACTACTCGTGGTCTACAGAAGCACGTGCACGGAGGGCCTTGGCTAATGTATCATCATTGCTTCGTCCTGGAGGAATATTTATTGGAACAATGCCAGATGCTAATGTTATAGTGAAAAAGCTACGAGCAGGTTACTAAACCCCTCTATTCTAAATGGGTCATTTTTGGTGATAGCACTTTTTGCCCAATTTAAAATCCTTAAAATTTATTTAGTGTGTTACTTAGATTAGAATGAGAATAGATGGCTTATGTGCTCATGAGTTGATGTCCAATATCCAATATGTGCTTAATACGTGATACGAAGTATTAATTTTCAGTGAACACACCCTTTGTTTTTATTGCTAACGACTTGATACTTTTTCTATATGGTACAGCTGATGGATTGATTTTTGGCAATAGTGTCTACTGGATTCACTTTGATGATGAATTCTCAGAAAAGGCGAGTTCTTGAATTATTGTGGCCTACTAGAGGCTCTTTTGCACTAGTAACTTTCAATATTCTCGAAAGGACTAACAGTTGTACATTGTTTCATGTTTGTTTCTCAGAAGTTCAAGTCTTCACGCCCATTTGGCATAAAGTATAAATTCCACTTAGAGGTATGTCCTGTATATTACATGTCTGAGTTTTCGACTATGTTATTGACAGTGTCACAGTAGTTGGAATATCTGAATGTTCCAGATAGTGCAACTTTTGATGTAACGAATAGAGAATTGAATCTATAATACAACAACAACAACAACTGTGACACTGAAACTCGGATTGTTTTTACATGAAAGCCTATCTTTTATTTTATACATGTATTGAGGAATATAAATACACAGATCTTATAATTCAACATTGCTTTGAAGCTTTACTACATTGACTTCCATTCTTAGTTAGTATAGTAGTATATACATGTATCATTGATGTTGCAATGGGGGCTCATTTTTTGCAGGACGCTGTCGACTGTCCAGAGTGGGTGGTGCCATTTCCTGTCTTTAAAGCACTGGCAGAAGAGGTAACCTACAATTTACTTGACTATTTTTAATCAAATTTACTGATTGGTATCTCCTAGTACAGTAGTATACATGTATGACTGATATTGCGGGCCAACAAAAACCTCATTGTTTCTAGGCAAAATTAGGGTAATAGTTGGCCGTAATTCATAAGGCTATTGAAACTTGTTTCATTTCATACACTTAAATATTGTCTTGTGGATTTATCTCATCCCATCTCTTGACTCTATTGTAATACCACATCCGTTCCTTTCCTATTGACGCTGACAGATTTACTTCATCTACTAACTTCTCTTCAGTACTTATCTAGAACTTCTCAATTTCACTTATTGGGGCTTATCTAATTTGCTTACATCCTTTTTTTCTAGCTTTGCTTATCGCTCGTTACCAACCCTTTTGCACGATTTACATTTCTTTCTATGTTCTCTACGTTCTCACAAATCACAATCATGTCATTTTTTTTTGCAACCATCTTTCTCCATGGTAGCATTTTGAACCTCATAATCGTAAATCCATATCACCAAGCGTGCCTCTACGTTTTTCTAGTTGCCTCTTTGCTACATCGCATCTTAGGAAGGACTTTACAAACCATGCAATGATATTTGATCCCTTTTCTCAATAATGATACAAGTCTATTTAGCTGGATTTATGACTGCTGCTATACTAATCAAAATTGTCTCAAATGATAAACAAAGACGGTCGATTGTACAATAGCTGTGGGTTTTGTTCACTGATCATACAGACTGTGTTTAAAATTGCAGTATGATTTGGAGCTTGTTTTTGTGAAGAACTCACATGCATTTGTTCACGAGTACATGAAGAAGCCAGAGTTTGTCGATCTCATGAAGAGACTAGGTGCGTTGGGTGATGGAAACCAAGACCTGAGTAAGCTGCTTTTTTGCAAGTCATTTGATACTAACATTATTTGTTCCATAAAAAAGACTTACTTTTTTTGTATGTAATCTGCAGCTACACTTTCACCAGATGAATGGGAGGTAGCTTATCTATACCTTGCATATGTCTTGAGGAAGGTTAGCTTCAATCACCCTTGCTACACATTTACAGACACGTATAGTTTTTTTAAGAAAGATTACACGTCTAACTTATTTGGTGTGCGGCCTATTACAAACTGTGCCCTTTTTCTGAAAGTTTATTAGTTAATAACCTTATATTTGGCAAATCAACTTAAATTTCATAAAAAAAAAAAACTCCCCACATAATATGTATTTTATGTATAGGTGACAAACTTTGCACATATTGCATTTGTTTTTCTGAAATCATCCAATATTTTATCTAGGTTTGTATTTTTTTTGCGAGTTTATTAACATCTGTAAAATTACCCGGGAAATTTTGAAAATATCAAATTTTGACGATTTTGGGTCCTTTATGACATGTAAGGTCATTGTGCCACTAACTTGAAAAATACGGAGTAGTACATTTTGTAATTGGTCTCACTAAAAAAGTGTACATATGTGATTCTCTGTTTCTTCTAATCATGTTTGTAAGATTAATAGTTTATCTTGAATTGCAGCGAGGTCAACCCGAGCAAACAAAAGGAAATGCTCGAAGAAACAAAGGGAAGATGCACCTAGAAAAGGATGACATAACATATATCAGTAGCTGATTTCTAGTGGGATTTGTGCAGATCATAACAAATCTCAAACTAAACAGCAAGTTTGTGCTTGCAGATCTTCCGGATCGAGCTTGTTTTTTTAGAGGCAAATGTCTTCTAAAATAAGTTTAGTAGTGTGTTAAGTGTGGTGATGCTGAAAACACAGAAAGCTTCATGCCTCGGTTCTTGTATTTTCTTGCATAGGATTTACACATGCTGTAAAATTATATTATTACAGATGTTATATTTATAGTCTCAGTCAGTGTCACATTTGGTTGGTATGAATGTAAAGTAGCGGATTGGTAGGAATCGATGATTTAATTTGACATAAGTTCCTATCTCTGTTTTCTTTTGCGGATATCCCCTGAAACGTGCAACGATTTATTTTCTGACAAATTTTCATGTGAAAATAAGCTATGTGCAAAGTCAATTGTTGCAAGTTTGAGGGTGTTTACATTTATCAGGACGGATTAGGTTCCTTATTTTGAAGTGAAAATGTAAACATTTTATTGAAAAATGAAACTTATGCGTTAACGTTCGTCTAAACACCTCATGGGTCTAATTGGGTCATTTTTAAAGTTGTTAGAAGAAGAAGTATGTTGGGTCTACCTGGTTTGTTAGACTAACTTCAACGTACAAGTTATCACTTTTTGTATATACCCATCTAGACCCAAACGGGTCTAGATTGCCAAACCCTTTCAGAAAATCAGCTAGACTTCGCATAAAAAGTGTACAATGTTATTATGACGATATTACAAATCGACTGATCAAATTAGAGATGGAGTGAAAGTTTATTACTACTATGTATTGGAAGTTTATCGTGGAATATGATTTTGAGTGACACTTACTATTTTAGGAAGCTTTTGACTCGTCTAAAAAGTACTTAGACGCTACTACAATATTTCTCAAGGACTCTACGTCTCAATCGGACTCTAAAATGCTAACAAACGCTCTCAAAGTTTATCGAACAAATCTATTATTACTGAAATTTTATTAAAAAGTGTGGTTCTTCGTCAATTTTGAAAGGTTGTGGTTTAGGCCGTGGTTTACTCGTTATAAGGATTCATGAGGCGTGTAAGTACTACTTTTAGAGGTGAGTGCGAGGACTACGTTTTCTTTGTTATTTTAAAAAATTCGGACACTAAAAATGTCGAAAGTAGACTTGAACTTGCGACCTCATAAATATAAGCAGTTTTTCACTTTTCATCAAATTTTAGTGATTTTCAAAAGGGCCTGCTCATCCATTCATTATTTCATAAGACATGAATAAACATTGACAATAATGAAATAAATAAAGATAAAGAAAGAATTAATAAAAAAAAACATGAATCCTTGCTAAAACATAAATGATACAACACTCAGCAATCGGACCGATTTCATGCAATGAGAAGTTGTACTTGATGCATAACATCTTGTTATTAGGTGGTTCATCATAATAATCTTCACGAAACATAATGAAAATACTTTGAATCAATACTTACTTATCGATTCAGATGTACTTGTGTCACATGTAATTGTTTTGAACCATTTCCTAGTCATGACATGTTTAAAAGGTTCTGACTGATCATCGTTAAACAACCTACTCAAAAGAAAAGAGTATCTACTGGCTCAAACATCATCTTGGACATAGCTCCAGTTAACTTTCACTTCAAAACAACAATCAGTCCCTTTTAAAATATTTTGGCTGCTTCTTTTGGTTTGTGAAGGGAAAACGCAAGAGGTGCTCAAAATTTTAGTCCATGAATTAACTTCTATCAGGTGTGCTTTAATTTTAAGAGAACCTTTCCTGGGTACGGCCATCTGAGATTTCTGAAGTTGAATCGGACCACTCTTAAGAATAGAAGAATTGAGTTGAAGGAGTGATGCCGTGTAGAAAGTCTTCTCGAAAGCATCACACTCAAAAGGAAATCCACCCTCATAATACGCAACTATTCCCCCACAAACTTCTAAATTTTCAAGGCTCGTATAAAAACTTATCTCTAGAGTAGCATCTACTGCATCTCTCAATAGAATGTAATTTATTTGCATGTACCCACCCTCGCCCTCAACCGCAGACTGACCACAACTACCATCTAAATTGCTGTCCAGAAATCTTGAGAAGTCCAAATCATACAGGTAATTGCAGCAAATTGGAAAAAAATCATCCTCCTTTTCATTAATAGCCACGAGATTCAAAGCAATCCCCATTGATGAGGAGATTGGGACAGAACGGCAACAACTGGGATTGCGAAAGCTCAAACACCCACCATCGATCATGTCTATGGGATCAGTCCAGAGACGTCTGAATAACTCAACATAACAAACATCAGGTCGTTTTGTTAAGGTCCACCCATCAGACCGTAGTCCGTACGTATCAGCTACATCAATGTACCCGAACAGCTTAATGACTCTAAGCTCACAATCTGACTCAAAATCTGGATTTACATTGAGAAGAATCGAGAATGGCTCAAACCGGGTATTTGGAATTCTCGGTAGATTTCTGATAAAAATCAAAACAACAGCCACAAATTAAAAGTAATAAAATTACAACCATAGATAACTGAATTGTTTTGAACAATAAACAAAAATTATGCAACAAAGGTTGAGAGACGACCGAAAAAAAACTAATACAGTTCTTAAATTTATACATAATTTTAATTTTGTTTCTCTATAATATTACAAAATGGCCCAAACTTTACACATATCATTTTTAAAAGGCATAATGGGCTGGTACAATACCTTATGCAAACAACACTATATTTTACTTAAATTGCATGAGATGAAACAAAATTAGCATTAGAAAATTTCGAAACCGGTAATTACCTGCAAACATCAATGGGTCGTTCCACGGATAGTTGTGCTCCATATATGAGTTGGGTCACTCCTAACTCGTTTTTAAACGATTGCTACACACAAAAAAAAGGAGTTTAAAACTGGTTATAGATTGTGGAATTGTGACCATCTTTGTCTTTTTATGCTACTGTAGTACTTTTAGTAG
This sequence comes from Chrysanthemum makinoi, assembly GCA_910596185.1. Lineage (NCBI taxonomy): Eukaryota > Viridiplantae > Streptophyta > Magnoliopsida > Asterales > Asteraceae > Chrysanthemum > Chrysanthemum makinoi. The sequence goes on from OU343222.1 coordinate 11,358,747, forward strand.
ATAATGCACATACCGGAGTGATCTCCAAAAGATGAAAACACTTATCCATCACCACTGCTGTTGCCTCACACAGCAACAAGAAAAATCTGCTTCTCCAGCCTGCCAAAACTTCCAAAGTTACGCTAAATCTCAACAAAAATGATCACGTGTCTTTTTCAGAGGAGCGGAAATTAAATTCAATGTTGTATGAGAAAAACCATATGTGCAAGCTAGTAAATATACAGGGCGCAAAAGTGGAAACAAAGTAACGGTTGAATATCTCAGATAGATTATAAAGGTATTTACAAAGAATATGTGGCAAGACCGGAAAACAAGACACTCGAAGAACCTGAAAAGGAATGTCAGATTATTAATACAATAATATAATATGCAGAATTATTATTTAGGAAAACTTATAAAAACCGAACTTTCCACTTCAATTCAGCGTAAACTATAATTTTTTAGAGTAACCAAAAGAAATAAAACGAAGTTTCAACTACGCTTTATAACTTCAAATAGGATGTTGTATGTTCAAAGTAGTAAAAGTTCATTGAGATGTTCGTCTTGCCTCTGTTAAATCGAGTATGTGGAATCCCAACTCACGTTCTTCCCCCTTCATTAATAGGTCATCTTTCTCCAATATCCACTCTGAAGCCTGTTGCAAACAATTAGGGCCGAGATGAGAAAGTTGTAACATTAAATTACAATATCCGTGAACTTAATGTTCAAGAACAAGAAAAGAAAAAAAATTGGGGTCAATATGAGAAAGCTGTAACAGCATTGAAACGAAAAGAAATTCTTACTGTCTTTAAATCGAGGATGATTTGTTTACGATGTTTATTGGTAGTTGAACGGATCCGAGCTTGGGTATTCAGTAGATATAAAAAAGTATCTCCCTCTTTACACAAAAACAAGATCGGTGTAAAGATTTCGAATTGATGAGAAAAACTCCACGGAATGACATCACTTAGTAAGGGAAGAACGTCATTAGAATACTTGCTCATCAAGTATCTCATCTATATCAAAAGTACAGTCGGCCATTCTATGGGTTTTCAAGAATGTATACCTGTTAAGAACACAAACGCAAAGCATTAAATACGAAAGTAAGTATGAAACTTGACCTAAAAGTAGGGTATCTAGTTTTAAACAAAGAAAAAAGCCGGTGTAGACATTGTTGAATTCAATATAAAAAAATTGATTACAGCAACTAAGTATCATTAATACTGACAGCATAAGTACAATAAGGTTTATATTATGATAAAAGCATGAGAATCTTACTGAATGGCGCACTCTAAAACGCCTCGAGCAGTATAATTAGAGCATCACCTGATAAGAAGATTTTTTTTTTGAAACATAGCCATCTTAAGAAAAAGTATAATTTTTATCTCTAGTTGGTTAAAAAAGTATAAATTTGACTAAAAACAAAACAGGTCAAATGGGTTAAAAGTTAGATTGAAAACAGGTCTAGTTGGTTAAGAAAGTTGAATGATTTTTGTAACAAAATAATTCCGGTAATCACATTATTTATACACGAAAATAATAATAGAGAATAGTTGAACAATATCATGTATACCTCGTAAAACAAAAGAGGCCACCTTATGAAGAGCTTTAGCGTTGTTTAACATGTAAACCAACTTCTCCAGTTTAGTAGTACAACTTCGATATCCTACATAAGTTGCGCAGGGGGGTTTGTAAGGAGCATTTGAGAGCCACCCTGCACCTTTAACAGCCTGAAAAAAAAAAGTTTTCAATTTCACTCTTTTTTTGAACAAGTTACCAGTTATGCTGATGCAGAGAAGTTACTTACAGTAAAGCACATTTCAATATACTCCTTTTTGGCAACAGGAGTCACATATAGTAGCCACTGTGCGTTAAGCTTTTCAACTCCATAGCTACATATGCAGACAATTCATATAAATATATGCGAGAGGCATACACATGCGATATATATATGTTTTGATAAACTCAGCAATATAATTTAAAGTACCACAATGCTCCGAAATCTTTAGAAACATTGCCTAAACCTCGATCACTCTTCATTTCGACAAGGGGTTTCAGTCTTCCTTGAGCTTTATTGTAAATCACAACTTTTCCATCTCTTTCTTCAATCTTAATTATGTTCCGAGCTAATTCCATGTGACTCGCCTGAAATAAATAGAATTATTTTGAACTCATAAACTGCAAAGTAAGCCTATTATATATCAAACAGGAGAAAAATGTAATTTCATACTAGCATATATTATACTATACATACATATCATTATATATCAACTGAAAATATACCTCATGAGCACTGTTGAGCACGTGAATTTGACAATACTGAAGCATACAAGTTAACGAGCGGCTGATATAACGGCGTCGCAACATATCCATATGCATTCCCTCGGCTATATCCAGCGACGGAAATGCTACTATTGCTCTTTCCAAAAAAACTTCTGGTGCCCATGTTTCGATACCTTCTATTAGCATCCTATGAATTCTCTGCATGGAAAATGTGTAAACAGGAAAAATCTAGTTGAAAATTGTAATGTATGTTTTTAAAGAGTTGGAGAAGAGGGGAAAAAAACAAGAAACCTTTGCCATCCATTTCCCTGAAATCTTGAAAGATAGAAAACCAACACTATGCAAGGAGGGTGTTCCCTCTATCATGTCAGATTGAGGAAGATTTCTCTTGATTTCCTACAGATACCACATGTACATAAACATATAATTATACTCTTAAAAAAAATAGTATACTCAAAAAACATGATTGACAAAAAAACATTACCTTTCCAACATCTTTTGGTCCTTGAAGCTTCGTACCAATTTCTTTTAGTTCAGGCCATATCCTCAAGACATTTTCGCTATTACCAAATGTAAATTCCTCATCATTCAGAAAAAAAAATGTAAAACAAAGTAAACACGCACAAATATCATAAACAACACATACCATGTGTAATCACCATACTCCTTCTTGGCGCAAGAGAAAATCAAAGCCGGTCGTTGTTTAATATTACTGAAATCACATTGTTCCATTGAGGCATCAAATAGCTTCGCGGCTGCTTCTCTTACGGTACCTATCTTAGACTTGTAATATAAAACCAAGTGTAAATTAAGTTTATATATAAAAAAACATGATAAAGTGTACGTTAATAATAGAGTTACATGTTTCGTTCTTGATGTAGAATCTGAAGCCATTGATGATGTATTCTCCTCCTCCTCTGATTCTTTGATCTTTTCAATATTCAAAACGTCTGCTTCCTTTCTCATTATCTCGACTACCATCCTTTCCAGACACTCTGCTTCGATCATGTTCTTGATCTTTTTTATAATCTCAGCTTCCTTCATCTTTTCTTTATTCTTTGCTTCCTTAACCTTTTTCATAATATCCTCTGCTTCCTCGAGCCTTTCCGTAACCGTCATTTCCCGATCAACCATTTCCATTTTCATAATCTCTTCAATATCATCTGTTGTTTGATTAGGCCTTTCCAAAATCTGTTTCATATCATGTTCTTCATTGGGCTTTTCTATATCTACTTCCTTGAGCTTTTTCAACACCATATGCATTTCCATAATGAACTTTCTCTCGATCTCCATTTCCTTCATCTCTGCAATATCCTCTGCTGTCTTGATGCTTCTCAAAAACCTTGTTTTCGTTGTATTTAACTCCATTCTCACAGACTCTACTACCATTTCATTGAACTCTTTCATTTGCTTTGCTGCTTCTTTCTTCATTTTATTTTTTATTTTTTTATCCTTAAGACGTGACCTACTGCTTAAATCCTTTATTATATCCCCCCATGTCATTTTCAGAAACTCTACGTCCCCGACTCCTTCGATTAACATGGCCACCGCACCCCCCGGAATGCTCATAATACGAGAGATAGAATTCAATTTCATATTTGCTAACCTTCTCCTATCAATATCATTGATCTTTTGAATATCAAGCATACTTAAATTATATTTCTCTGGATATTCGTTCTTTTCCACATACTTTTGCCTTTGCGACGGTGCTTTATACCTTCTCCCCTGTGTAAGAGCTAGTGTTATCCAAACTAGTAACATGTGTAATTTATAAATTTAAGATGATAAAACATGCATAATTCAAACTAAAAGATACAATCAAATCAGAAATTATAAAAGAAGTGGAAATACACAATAATCATACAAATACAAAGAAGAGACAAGATCAGTGAAATGATCAAAGAGAAGAGAAGAGTGTGTGAGAAAATGACTGCACACTCAAGTGTGTATAACCCTAGATTAAGGGACTTATTAAATAGGAGATTAAGTTACACTAAGACCTCTCTAACGGCTATAAATGACTCATCAGCAGAAATGAGAATAGCTTCAGCAGAAACGAGCATCTTGGAACTTTAAACCTTTTATTCTTTGTCCATGATTAACCCCTGTAATAATCCTGCACTGAACATAACTTGAAAGCCATTAGCAATTGATAGAATGACATGTTTGCCACAGATTAATACCCCAAAATTTAACATTCCCCCTTAATCTGATGAGCAAACATATCAAACAGTATCAATTTTTCACACAAGAATTTATGCTGATAAACAGGGAGGGTTTTAGTAAGTATGTCTGCAGTTTGGTTTGAAGAGCCAATCTTTTTGGCACTTATAACACCTCTTGCAATTTTTTCCCTGATGAAGTGGACATCAATTTCAAAGTGTTTTGATCTTTCATGGAAAACAGGATTGACAGCAAGTTGTAAAGAAGATTTGTTATCACAAAAAGATTAACAGAAGATTGATATCAACTTTTAGATCCTTTAAGATTTTTTGAATCCAAATGATTTCACAGGCAGCAGTAGACATAGATCTATACTCTGCTTCTGTGGAAGATTTTGAAAGAGTGTTTTGTTTTTTACTTTTCCATGAGATCAAACAATCATTAAAGAAAACACAATAACCTGTGACAGATTTTCTGGTTTTCTTGCATTTGGCCCAATCTGCATCACTATATCCTTCAAGATGATTTTCAGAGTTGCTGAAATTGTACCTTAGACCTTTTCCTGGAGCTCCTTTTAGATATCTCAGAACATTGAGGGCACATTCTAGATGAGATTTTAATGGAGAGTGCATATATTGTGCCAGACAATGAACTGAGTATGAGATGTCAGGTCTTGTATGGGTGAGATAGATAAGTTTCCCAAGTAACTTCTGATAACCAGTGATGTTGACAAGAAGGGGATCATCAGCAGTGGGAATGTATGGAAGGACAGAGTTGGGTTCCATAGGAGTAGACATAGGTTTGCACCCAAGAAGACCAAATTCTTTGAGGAGTTCAAGACAGTATTTTCTTTGGGAGAGACAAATGTCATTCCCAGTTTTTAAAACCTCAATACCAAGAAAGTATTTTAAGTTCCCCAAGTCTTTGATATGAAATTTTGATTTTAGAAATTCTTTGAATAGGTTTATCTCATCAATACAGTTTCCAGTGAGGACTATATCATCCACATAAACAAGCAGAGCAATAAACTTGTTATTCTCTATTTTGGTGAACAGGGAATGATCATTGACAGATTGAACAAAATTATTTTCCTTTAAAACACTGACAAGTTTTTCATTCCATTTCCTGGGAGCTTGTTTTAGGCCGTATAGGGATTTGACAAGTTTGCAAACTTTATTTTTATTGTTCTCATTACAGAACCCCTTAGGGATGGTCATATAGATATCTTCATCAAGATCTCCATACAAGAAAGTATTGTTAACATCAAGTTGGAAAAGAGGCCATTTGTTTTTCACAGCTAAAGCAATAAGACATCTAACAGTAGACATTTTCACAACAGGAGAAAAGGTTTCATCATAGTCTATTCCTTCCCTTTGATTATAACCTTTAACAATTAATCTAGCCTTGTATCTATCAACTTCACCATTGGCTTTATATTTGATTTTAAAGATCCATTTGTAACCAATGGGAGTTCTATTAGGTGGGAGATCAGTTATATCCCAAGCATGATTTTCATTTAAGGCCTCAATTTCAGAGTTCATAGCATCAACCCAATTACTATCAAGGATAGCTTCTTCATAGCAGGTAGGTTCAATACTTTTATTAAGACTAGAAGCAAAGCAGTAATTATCTTTGTTTAAATTAGAATAATTAACAACCTTTTCAACACCATATTTGACTTTCCCTTCTACAATAAAGTCATTAAGATTACTGGGCAACTTAGAAACTCTGGTTGACCTTCTAACAGTAGTGGCTGGCAAGCCTCTTTCTTGTTCAGCAGAATCAGGTGATGTATCAGCAGAATCAGAAGATGCATCAGCAGGATGTGATTCATGTGATATGGTGCCCTCAGGGTGTGTATTATCATCTATAGATGTTGCAACCGGTTCATCAATCCTAGAAGGATGACTTACCACAGTGCCATCATCATAGGATGTCACTCTCCCTTCATCATTGGGACTTATTTGTGAGTCAAATAAATTTTTGTGATTTAAATCTTTAGGCACATAAGTTTCAACAAAAGGTTTTGACAAAGAATTTTTCATTTTGAAGGGAAAAACAGTTTCATAAAATTTGACATCTCTGGAATAAAAAATATTTTTTGTTTCTAAGCTCAAGAGTTTGTAACCTTTTTTCTCATTTGAATAGCCAATAAAGACACTTTTTTCAGACCTACTACCAAATTTATCAGAGATGTTGAGAATGGTGGCATAGCATAAGCAGCCAAAGACTCTAAGGAGAGAGAGTGAAGGGTCATGCCCATACACAAGGAAGAAGGGAGACTTGCCAGACAACACAGAAGAGGGTAACCTGTTTATGACATAAGCAGCAGTTAGAACACATTCAGGCCAAAGATATAGAGGTAATTCCCCCTGAAACATAAGGGATCTAGCCACACTAAGGAGATGCCTATGTTTCCTTTCTGCAATACCATTTTGTTGAGGTGTGTAAACACAAGAGGTTTGATGTAAAATTCCCTTTTCATGAAAGAAGTGTTGAAGTTTGTTATTGACAAATTCTGTTCCATTGTCACTTCTGAATATCTTAACATTGTGTTCAAATTGATTTGATAGCATATGAGTAAAGTTAACAATGGAAACACAAACATCATCCTTTCCCTTAAGCATATAAACCCAGACTGCCCTAGAATAGTCATCAACAATGGTCAAAAAATATTTGTAACCATCTCTGCTAGTGACTTTATATGGTCCCTATACATCTAGATGAACTAGTTGACCAATTTTAGTTGATTTATGTTCACTTAAAGGAAATGGTTCCCTGGTTTGTTTAGCTTTATTGCAAGTATCACAAAGATGGTCAGATTCAGAGGTTCCATCAAGATTAAGTGTGGACTTAAGTATATGTAGGACTTGGTCAGAGGGATGACCAAGTCTTTGATGCCAGAGATTTCTAGAAACATGACAAACAGAAATGCAGTTATTAGAAGCAATCTTACATGTGGAATCAATATCAAACATATATAACCCATTGCATTGTTTACCAATCCCCACAATCCTTTTTTGATGTAAATCCTGTATATAGCAGTTAGATTCATTAAAGCCAACAAACATTTTATTGTCTCTAGCAATCTTATGAACAGACAGCAGACTGACATTGTACTCAGGAACAACCAGAACATCAAAAAGAGTTAGGTCATTATTGACTTTTAAATCACCAATTTTAGTAATTAAGGCCTGAGTACCATTGGGATGACCAACGGTTAGACCAAGATTTGAAATATCAACAACATTAATTAAAATTTTTGCAGAAACAGTCATGTGCTGATTTGCACCAGAGTCAACAATCCAACCAAGACTTATGTTTCCAGATAAGGTTTTAGTGTTGTTGTTAAAGAATTTATCAAAGTTTATATTAAACTTGACACTGCCATTAAAGAATGTTCCTGAAATTTTTTTACCTGCTACGTTGGCATTAGCAGAAGACACATTGTTGTCATTAAGCAGACTCATAAGTCTGGAGAGCTGTTCATTAGACAAAGAGACAGGAGAGTTGCTAGTTCCATTATTAGTGGAAAGATTAGTGTCAGCAGAAACATTGTTACTGCTGAAGGGTTTGGAATTAAAATTCCTTTTAACATATCCAGGTGGATAACCAACCAGATCATAACATCTATCAACAGTGTGACCAGGTTTTTTGCAGTTAGTACATTTGAGATTCATGTTTGGTCCTCTGTTGTTTGAGCTGTTACCAGCATTAAAACCAGAATTTTTAAAATTGTTGTTGTTGTTAAATCCTTTTTTGTTATCAAAAAATTTTCCACCATCAGAAGTTTTTGCAGCAAAAGCTGTAGCATTGGGTTTAGCAGAGCTATTCCCAGATGAAACATTTCTGTGAGATTCTTCTCCAGAGACAACAGAGAAAGCAGTTTTGACATTGGGCAAAGGATCCCTGGTTAAAATATTGCTTCTGATGGGAACATAGGAGTCATCAAGACCCATAAGAAATTGCATTAACTTGATTAGCTGATTGTGTTTTTCAAAATGTTTTGCAGCCTCACAAGTGCAAGGAGGCAAGCTAATCATACAATCAAATTGTTTCCATAAAGAGTTAAGGTTGTTATAGTAATCAGCAAGAGAGGACCCACTTTGACTAAGAGAGTTTATATTTTTATGCAAATTAAAGATAGCCGAACCATCAACCTTATCATAGGTATCTTTAAGGTCATTCCACATTTCATAAGCAGTTTTAGCATATATAGCACCAGCAAATAGTTCAGGGCTGAGAGAGTTAAGAATCCAAGTAACCACAACAGAGTTACAAATATCCCATTGATTAGCAAGACTAGGGTTTGAATCATTTCTTATGCAAGTACCATCAATAAACCCTAACTTATTATGGTTCCTTAAGGCAAAGGTCATGGCCATGTTCCATATTTTGTAATTTTCAGTTCCAGTGAGTTTGATAGTAATAATGGGTGTACCATTTGTGTTATTGGGGTGTAAATACAAAGCATCACCAAAGGTTAAGCTTTTCTCAGTGGAAGAGCCACCACCAATATTATCATCACCAATAGCCATAGTACAAACAATAAGACAGACAGATAAGATAAGATAGACAAGGCACAGACAGAAATAAAGACAAGAGCAGATAGACAGATAAAGAAATAAATAAGACTTTGTAATTAAGAAACAACAAGCACCAAGCCTGTGAACTGGGGTAAACCAGAGCAGGTATTCATACCACTCAGAGGTGGCAGATCAAGATGTTAGTTTACCCGTTTGCACCCACAAAGACTTAAGTACTGTTTGTTTGAAGAAGAGATTAGACTTAGACTTACAGAGCAATATGCAGCGGAAAGAACAAATCACAATAAGAAATAACCAGTGATTATGCCAATAGCAATAACCACAAACCACCAAGTTGTTGCTGAAGAGATGTCCCCAAGTTTCCACAAAGAAACCCTTGGATGTAGAATCAATAATTATGAGCCTGAAGCTCTGAAACCATGTACGAAAGTATCATCAACAACAAGTAAACTGAATAACTTTTATTCAAACCTAAGCCTCAATAGTCGGCTTAGATTATATCAACAATAGTATCCAAAATGTTACAAGGTTAGATTAATGTCAATGAGACAATAATCATACAAATACAAAGAAGAGACAAGATCAGTGAAATTATCAAAGAGAAGAGAAGAGTGTGTGAGAAAATGACTGCACACTCAAGTGTGTATAACCCTAGATTAAGAGACTTATTAAATAGGAGATTAAGTTACACTAAGACCCCTCTAACGGCTATAAATGACTCATCAGCAGAAATGAGAATAGCTTCAGCAGAAACGAGCATCTTGGAACTTTAAACCTTTTATTCTTTGTCCATGATTAACCCATGTAATAATCCTGCACTGAACATAACTTGAAAGCCATTAGCAATTGATAGAATGACATGTTTGCCACAGATTAATACCCCAAAATTTAACAGTTTTTCATATCATCCACTACCTTGAGCTTTTCCATCACCATATGCATCTTCATAATCTGTGCTTCAATCTCTTCATTGAACTTTCCCTCAATCTCCGCTTCCTTGATCTCTGATATATTCTCGGCTTTCTTGATACTTTCCATACTCCTTTTCACAATCTCTTCTTCCAAGAGCTTTTTCATAGTCTCTGCTTCCATCGTCTAGTAACAAATATGTAGTTATTTGCATGTAATAAAAATAATGCCAAATCCATGAATACATTCTTAACAGTACAAAATTTCAGTAATCTCAGGTGCCACGACAACACAATCTCAAGTGATTATAATGAAAAGTCCTAATTTGCACAAAATCCAGATATGCATGATAGAGACTTACGGTGCAGTGGCACTGCTACTGCATACGGTGCAAAAGAATTATGCTGGCATTGCATTTGCAGTTAAAGTAGCAAGTAAAAGGGTAATGCATGTAGTGACACAAAAAAGAGAAAAACGAACAAAAAGGTTGAGGCAGGGTGCAACTAATGGTGGTGCGTGTTCATGCACTTTGCTGCACCATCAAGAGTATGAGAATACCAGATCATTCTTGGTGCGAGAAGTGTGACTTTCATGAAGGGTATGTGGTCACAACGACCATGTAAATCTATAGACTTCAGACTACGTTTACTTTTTAAAAACATATCAATTGCTCATAGACTTAAGTACTGTTTGTTTGAAGAAGAGATTAGACTTAGACTTACAGAGCAATATGCAGCGGAAAGAACAAATCACAATAAGAAATAACCAGTGATTATGCCAATAGCAATAACCACAAACCACCAAGTTGTTGCTGAAGAGATGTCCCCAAGTTTCCACAAAGAAACCCTTGGATGTAGAATCAATAATTATGAGCCTGAAGCTCTGAAACCATGTACGAAAGTATCATCAACAACAAGTAAACTGAAGAACTTTTATTCAAACCTAAGCCTCAATAGTCGGCTTAGATTATATCAACAATAGTATCCAAAATGTTACAAGGTTAGATTAATGTCAATGAGACAATAATCATACAAATACAAAGAAGAGACAAGATCAGTGAAATGATCAAAGAGAAGAGAAGAGTGTGTGAGAAAATGACTGCACACTCAAGTGTGTATAACCCTAGATTAAGAGACTTATTAAATAGGAGATTAAGTTACACTAAGACCCCTCTAACGGCTATAAATGACTCATCAGCAAAAATGAGAATAGCTTCAGCAGAAACGAGCATCTTGGAACTTTAAACCTTTTATTCTTTGTCCATGATTAACCCATGTAATAATCCTGCACTGAACATAACTTGAAAGCCATTAGCAATTGATAGAATGACATGTTTGCCACAGATTAATACCCCAAAATTTAACAGTTTTTCATATCATCCACTACCTTGAGCTTTTCCATCACCATATGCATCTTCATAATCTGTGCTTCAATCTCTTCATTGAACTTTCCCTCAATCTCCGCTTCCTTGATCTCTGATATATTCTCGGCTTTCTTGATACTTTCCATACTCCTTTTCACAATCTCTTCTTCCAAGAGCTTTTTCATAGTCTCTGCTTCCATCGTCTAGTAACAAATATGTAGTTATTTGCATGTAATAAAAATAATGCCAAATCCATGAATACATTCTTAACAGTACAAAATTTCAGTAATCTCAGGTGCCACGACAACACATTCTCAAGTGATTATAATGAAAAGTCCTAATTTGCACAAAATCCAGATATGCATGATAGAGACTTACGGTGCAGTGGCACTGCTACTGCATACGGTGCAAAAGAATTATGCTGGCATTGCATTTGCAGTTAAAGTAGCAAGTAAAAGGGTAATGCATGTAGTGACACAAAAAAAGAGAAAAAACGAACAAAAAGGTTGAGGCAGGGTGCAACTAATGGTGGTGCGTGTTCATGCACTTTGCTGCACCATCAAGAGTATGAGAATACCAGATCATTCTTGGTGCGAGAAGTGTGACTTTCATGAAGGGTATGTGGTCACAACGACCATGTAAATCTATAGACTTCAGACTACGTTTACTTTTTAAAAACATATCAATTGCTCATAGACTTAAGTACTGTTTGTTTGAAGAAGAGATTAGACTTAGACTTACAGAGCAATATGCAGCGGAAAGAACAAATCACAATAAGAAATAACCAGTGATTATGCCAATAGCAATAACCACAAACCACCAAGTTGTTGCTGAAGAGATGTCCCCAAGTTTCCACAAAGAAACCCTTGGATGTAGAATCAATAATTATGAGCCTGAAGCTCTGAAACCATGTACGAAAGTATCATCAACAACAAGTAAACTGAAGAACTTTTATTCAAACCTAAGCCTCAATAGTCGGCTTAGATTATATCAACAATAGTATCCAAAATGTTACAAGGTTAGATTAATGTCAATGAGACAATAATCATACAAATACAAAGAAGAGACAAGATCAGTGAAATGATCAAAGAGAAGAGAAGAGTGTGTGAGAAAATGACTGCACACTCAAGTGTGTATAACCCTAGATTAAGAGACTTATTAAATAGGAGATTAAGTTACACTAAGACCCCTCTAACGGCTATAAATGACTCATCAGCAGAAATGAGAATAGCTTCAGCAGAAACGAGCATCTTGGAACTTTAAACCTTTTATTCTTTGTCCATGATTAACCCCTGTAATAATCCTGCACTGAACATAACTTGAAAGCCATTAGCAATTGATAGAATGACATGTTTGCCACAGATTAATACCCCAAAATTTAACAGTTTTTCATATCATCCACTACCTTGAGCTTTTCCATCACCATATGCATCTTCATAATCTGTGCTTCAATCTCTTCATTGAACTTTCCCTCAATCTCCACTTCCTTGATCTCTGATATATTCTCGGCTTTCTTGATACTTTCCATACTCCTTTTCACAATCTCTTCTTCCAAGAGCTTTTTCATAGTCTCTGCTTCCATCGTCTAGTAACAAATATGTAGTTATTTGCATGTAATAAAAATAATGCCAAATCCATGAATACATTCTTAACAGTACAAAATTTCAGTAATCTCAGGTGCCACGACAACACATTCTCAATTGATTATAATGAAAAGTCCTAATTTGCACAAAATCCAGATATGCATGATAGAGACTTACGGTGCAGTGGCACTGCTACTGCATACGGTGCAAAAGAATTATGTTGGCATTGCATTTGCAGTTAAAGTAGCAAGTAAAAGGGTAATGCATGTAGTGACACAAAAAAAGAGAAAAAACAAACAAAAAGGTTGAGGCAGGGTGGTAACTAATGGTGGTGCTTGTTCATGCACTTTGCTGCACCATCAAGAGTATGAGAATACCAGATCATTCTTGGTGCGAAAAGTGTGACTTTCATGAAGGGTACGTGGTCACAGCGACCATGTAAATCTATAGACTTCGGACTACGTTTACTTTTTAACAACATATCAATTGCTCATACTCGAGCAGACTACAAGGGTTTTCTCACACATTCCTAATTACACAACTTCAAGGTTGGTGAAATTCATCCTTAAATTACTCTACAATCTAGGTAAACATTCCACCATGCGGGCGACATTTGGCAGTGTCGGATCAGTCTCAACTATCTCCTCCTTGCACACCAACATGTTCGTTCAAAACATATCTAAAAGTTTTTCTAAACCCTTATCCAAATTAAACTAGTTATATGGTTAATTAGTTTCTTACTTTTATAAAATTTATCAAAGAGTAATAATAAGATGATAAACATGCATAATTCAAACTAAAAGATACAAGTAACAGATTTCAAATCAGAATTTTTATGGAAGTCGACTTTATCACGACAAACCTCAATGCTAGAGTGCGGAACTCGACTTCGAAGAACACGATACACACACACAATCGTTATCACGACAGAAGATAATTATGTACACACTGCACGTAATGTCCTCAAACGTTTAACACCTCTTTTTATAGAGATGAGGGGCGACAATACAATTGTCCAAAAAGAACTCATATAGTCGGCTGGAAAAACAGAAAATAAGGAAAGAGTTTGAAACACTCGATCCTCTTTCCTATTATAGTTTGACGAACTTATATACTAATCTAACACTAAGACCCCTAAACTATCGACTATTATGCATGCTAATACTAACAAATACTACTAGTTATAAATTATCAAAGTCAAAATACAATACCTCTTGTTTGGCAATGTTGACCTTTTCGGGATTTCACATCCTTTTATGAGTCAATTGCATATCTCCCCTCTTCAAAATTCAAAATTTAATATTATCCAAAACAAGGTTTAACAACATTGTACATTAGGCCGATTATGGGATAATATACAAGAAAGTCACTCAAGTACAAAGTTTTTTTTAACAGGTCGATCATTTACAAAACTTAACTTATAGGCCAACTATATGTTTATTTACGTTTACACTGATTTCAGTTAGATTTAATCTAAATAATCATCAAACAACAAGAATAAACTTAATAATAACATACTATTACAATTTTACAAACAAATAGTTAGTCACAAAATTTCCATTAATTTTATCCTTCTAAATTACTTTTGACAATATATAATTACAAAGATATAATTGGTACTTTACTCGAAACTTGTCAACTGGTTCCTTATTTCGATACGAATTGCAATTTTTTGGCATAAATTTGGTAGAATTGATGTAAACGAAAACAAAACATAGTTGACGGCCTAAAAGTTAATTCCAATAAATGGGTGGCCCATATATAAAACTTGAAAACTTAGATGGCCCTCACATACATTATCCTTATCATTTTTTGTTCTACAAATCAATTTCCTATTGGATACTAACACCGCCAACAAGCTAGATATGTAAACTACGCTATGCTTTCCATACAAAATTTTGATGCGCATCCGGAAAACAAGTAATACGAAAGAAGCTAATCCTAACCTAAACCAGTATAACCAAAACTAGGGTGAACCAAACCAAGGTGAATGTTACAACCAAAACCAAGGACAAAGTTTTATCCAAAACCAACCTCAATCGAACTTTAACCAAGCTCCAAGTAGTGACACCAAGGTGAATGTTACAACCAAAACCTGGAGGAGCTGGAGCTTGGTGGCAAAACAAGCAAGACAACCATAGGAGATAAGATAAGTATTTATTCAACACATGGTAAAAGATGAAGAGAATGATCAAAGGTAAGTTTCTAACCCCAAACATTGAAAAAAAATTATATCAACAATATCATACATGTGTTCTAGGGAAAAGAACCATGGTGGAATACATGGGTGAGTTCTTGAGGTTGCGAGCAAGGTGTATCTTGAAGGAATCTGAATAAAATACTCCTATTGTTGGTTGGTAACAGCCCAACAGTAGGGTAAGATAATCAGTAGCAATGCAATACCACTAGGTAGTTACCGGATATCACTTGGAATCGTGTGATCACTTTCCAAAGTAAACAATTCGACCCTATGCCTGGGTTACACGAATATCTACTTGGGATAAGACCAAATGTTTGTTGTTGAATTAGGCACAAATCAATAACCCTTGCGCATATAAGTGTTTAAGCTTTTGTTTGTTTCTCCTTTTTTATATATATATATATATATATTTATTTTTTTATTTTTATATATATATATATATTCATGCTGATGATGACATTCTCTATATATAGTAGAGAACACTCAATCCTAGTCAATGGACTTTATGAGTAATTAACGGCCAATTAATCACCCATAATAAGCCTCCATTATCATAGGAATAGTGGTTACATGACCAATTAAACGTGGTCATAAAGCAGTCATAACAGCCACTTGAATGAGTCAAAGCTGTTACAAATTAATCACTGCAACACTACCGGTAGGAACCATTACACTAGCAGCAGGAACCAGAATACTACCAGTAGGAACCATCAGTTACTACACTAACAGTAGTAACCAATATACTAGCAGCAGGAACTAATACACTACCAGTAGGAACCATCAGTTACACTAGCAGTAGTAACCAATACACTAGCAGTACTAACCACTATTGAGTCAGAGTGTTCAGGGACCTCATTGGTGTACACTATGTACCTCCTAACCTAAAACCAGGTGTGAACTCATCCCACAAGTGCACTAAATTTTCCAACAATCCTCCCCAAATTTAGTTCACTTCCTTTGCATTAAAAACAAACATTAAACAAAACATGTGCATAAACAAAAATATCATGAGGATTGAATTTCCATCTTAGTAAATTATACTTTCAAATATTCGAGAATCAAGGTGTTCTAAGAATTGAACCCTTCAACCCATTTGAATACCTGAAGATAAAATACACACAAGTTTTCAAACACTTAAACGCACCTGACACTTTACAAGCCATGTGTCCATATCCAAATTAATAAATGTTGTTAGAGCCAAAAGTCCAAAAGCTCCCTGAAGCAGCAAAACTTCAACATTCACATAGGTGGTTCCTCTTTATTCATGCTCCTGCCAAGCACTTTTTCAAAGAAAATTAACCATTAAGAAGTAAAGACTTCATACTCCTTTCAGCAGGTTCTGAGCACAACCTTAGGATGTAAATAAAACATGTGCTCCAGTCCACTTAATGTTCAACTTTCCACATTGAACTCAACTCCCAAGTTTCCTTAGGAGGAAGTTGGGTGTCTTAGCATTCAGTGACTAAGTTGGACTTAAACCCATCCCTTTAGCAGACTTTATAACCAAGTCTCTAGCCAAACCCTTCGTCAAGTGATCAGCTAAATTTTGTTGAGATCTAACAAACTCTATAGATACCACCCCATTCATGATAAGCTCACGAATCATGCTATGTCTGACACCCAAGTGTCTATACTTCCCATTGTACATCTGGCTATAAGCCTTTGCCAATGTAGCTGCACTATCACAATGGATAGAAATGGGTGCTATAGGTTTAGGCCACAATGGAATATCAAGAAGCAAGTTTTTCAACCATTCAGCTTCTTTACCAGCAGCTGCTAAGGCCATAAATTCAGATTCCATTGTTGAACTGGTGATGCAATTTTGCTTCTTGGATGCCCAAGAAATTGCACCTCTACCAAGTAGGAATACCCAGCCACTAGTAGACGAATTGTCTTCAGTGTTACTGATCCAACTTGCATCAGTGTATCCTTCCAATACTGAAGGATAACCAATATAAGAGAGACTATAGTCCATAGTTCCCTTCAGATACTTCAGTACCCTATGAACATCTTGCCAGTGATGAGCACTAGGATTGCTAGTATACCTGCTCAGTTTACCCACTACAAAAGCAATATCAGGTCTTTTACAAGTCATGGCATACATTAGACAGCCAATTACCCTAGAATACTCAAGTTGAGATACAGCCTTGCCTTTATTAGGCATCAACTTCTCACAAGTATCCATAGGTGTACTCACTGGAGTACAATCAAAGTAATTGAATTTTCTCAACACCTTCTCAACATAATGAGACTGAGAGATATAAATTCTTTTACTTTCATGTTTAATCCTTATACCAAGGATAACATAAGCCTCCCCCATGTCTTTCACGGAGAACCTTGATGACAAAAATTCCTTTGTCAAGTTAACCTGATTTTGGTCAGTGCCAAAGATCAACATGTCATCAACATATAGAAAAATGTTGACTCCTTTACTAGATTCATCAAATTTGCTATATACACATTTGTCAGACTGGTTAAGTAAATAACCATTAGACAAAACCACTTCATCAAATTTTTGATGCCATTGCTTAGGTGTCAGCTTAGTCCATAAAGAGACTTAATCAGTTTACACACCTTGTTTTCATTGCCAGGCAAGATGAAGCCCTGAGGTTGGTTCATATAAACCTCCTCATCCAATTCACCATTCAAGAAAGCTGTTTTCACATCCATCTGATGAATAACCAGATTGTGAATTGATGCCAAAGCAATCAGCATTCTTATGGTACTGATACGAGCCACAAGAGCATAAGTATCAAAATAGTCTATTCCTGACTTTTGTTTAAAGCATTGAATAACTAGTCTAGCCTTGAACTTTTCAATAGTTCCATCTACCTTCATTTTCTTTTTGAAAATCCATTTGCAACCCAAAGGTTTGCAACCAGGTGGTAGATCAACCAACACCCAAGTGTTGTTGCCCATGATAGAATCCATCTCATCATTGATTGCTTCTTTCCATAAAGAAATATCCTGGGACTTCATTGCTTCTTCAAATGTCTTGGGATCATCCTCAGCAATGAAGCAATAGGAGTATTGGTCAGAGACCTCATTCCTTGTTCCTTCAATTAGATATAATTGAAACTCAGGTCCAAATGACTTTGGATTCCTGACCCTTTTGGTCTTTCTAAGCATAGGTTCAGGTTGTTGAACCACAACCGCATCAGGGACCTCTGATACACCAGTGTCATGAGTTCCATTAGGAATCCTATGACTTGGTCTAGGGACTGATGAGAATATATTCTCATCAAACATTGCATCCCTTGATTCAATTATGAAGTTAATTGAAACATATTCATTAGGTTCAATAACATAGAACCTAAAAGCCTTGGAATGCTCAGCAAATCCAACAAAGATGCAATCAATGCCTCTTTCACCCAAAGTTTTCAGCTTTGGATCAAGGAGTCTTACAACAACCCTACAACCCCAAACCTTGAGATAGTCCAGGTTGGGTTTTCTTTTAGTCCAAAGTTCATAAGGGGTAACCTTGTTCCTTTTGTTGGGAACCCTATTTAATAAATAGCAAGCTGTTAACATAGCTTCACTCCAGAACCCTTGACTCAGTCCTGAATAGGACAACAAGGAATTAACCATCTCCTTCAGCACCCTGTTTTTCCTTTCAGAAATACCATTTTGCTGAGGAGTATAGGGAGCAGTCGTTTCGTGGATTATACCAACAGACTGAAAATACAGAGTATCCATGTACTCACCTCCCTCATCAGTCCTTAATCTTTTGATCAAAGACCCAAGTTGTAATTCAACTTCAGTTTTAAATACTTTGAATTTATCTAATGCTTCATCCTTAGTATGTAACAGATAGACATAACAAAACCTAGAAGCATCATCAATAAATGTCACAAATTACCTTTTATTCCCCAAGGAGGGAGTGACATGCAAGTCACACAGGTCACTGTGTATTAGCTCCAAGAGCTTAGTTTCACGACTAACACCCTGAAAAGGTTTCTTAGTTATTTTGGTCAACATGCAAGTTTTACACTTTTCAGTGTCCGTGTCAAATGCTGGGATTAACCCATCCTTAGACATACCTTGCATACTTTTATAGTGTATGATTCGTTCCGAACGGTCTATCTTTTATTAGTCAACCACTTGTGAATGGTCAACCATAAAAGTCAAACAGCTCAGAACAGAATGCAATAAATTCCAGAGGAGTATAGTGTTTCCCCGGGTCGTTAAGTCCCAACGAGTTGTGCGATTTGAATAGCTAAACGCGTAGTGATCGGGTGATATTGAACAGGAAAGGGGTTATGATTGATTATACTAAGGAAATTAAATCTAATAAAGACTTTGAAGTCCTTCTAATTCTATATTTAAAAACGTTTAACGGTTAAAACCTAAAACGCGTACGTTTACTGAATTTTACGTAAACGTACAAAATAAAACGTAAATTTAAAAGAATAAAACACCTACGGATATGAAAATGATATTTTTACAATCCTAATAATAAAAGAAAATTATTGGAAAATTAAAATTATTTTTAAAACTATTTATTTAATTATTATTAATTAAAAACTATTTAAACTAATTAAATTCTAGAAAATAGAAGATGAACACTAAAAATTATGAAAAATTTTCTAAAATTATTTTATATTATATAAAAGCTAGGAAAAATTTAAAAACATGGTTTTACTTAATAAAAATTAATTTTACTATTTAATACTTTAATATTAATTAATTATTAATTAAACTATTATTAATTATTTAAAAATACTAGATGACAAAGGAAAAATCTGAGAAAATTCCTAAAAATACTTTAATATGACAGAAACTTAAGAAAAATAAAAAAACATATAAGTGCTTAATAATAAGCTGAAAAGAAAATTAAAAAGCTAAATTATATTAAATAGAAGCTATCACTATTTTAAAAAGTGGATTTTTCTGGTTTTTCTTTTTGAAATCTATCTAACTACTTAAAATAATAAACTTTTAAAAAGACAAAATGAACAGAGCTTAAAAATAAGTAGTTTAGACCTTAAAACCCTTTAGTAGTTGACTTTTGTTGACCACAGCTAGAAATAAGCTTGAAATAGCTTATGTGGGGTCCACAGGGGTATATTAAGGTGTAAACAAGAATAGTGGACAAATATAAGCAAGAAACAACCAAATAAGCCAATTGAATAAGCCACAAGCTCAAAATAAGCACTTAGCTTTCTTGGCTCAACACAGTTCTGGGACCGAACTTGCAGACCCAAAACAGGTGGGGTCCACAGGGCTTAAGGTCCAAACTTTGGTTGAAATGTTGAGACAACAAGGTGGTGAACACAATGGAAACAAGAACCACCACTGGGGCCCACTGATGTGGCCTGTGGGACCCACCAAAGTGGTGGTGATGGTGACTGTGGTGGTGGTGCAGCAGCTGCACAGGGGAGGTAACACTCCCTGCAGCTTACTTTGAAGCTGTGTGGGGCCCATAATAAAAATCACAAAAATATAATAAAAATACAAGCTCAAGCACAAGCTGGGGGACTATAATATTGCAAAAGATGATAAGCTAAAACTTCAAAACAAAGTTATTAAAAATCTACAAAGATCAGACCATTTCAAAATACAAGCAACTTTTGACTTTTTGAGAATAAGAACAAGGCTGACTTTTATGAACTTTAGACTTGATTTGTTCACTGATTATGTTTTATTTAGTTAATTAAAGACTAATTTAAGCTGAGTCAACTAATTATGCACCAACATGAAGGATTTGGACTTGTAAATCCTTGACAGTTAACTGTCAAGGGATTGGATTTGGAATTTTGACCTTAAAGTGAACAAGCCCTGGTTTTAGTGGTATGACTGAGCTATCTTAGCCTAATGAAACATGTATAAATCACAAACAACAACTAGAATAAAGAACACAGTGGTTAAAACCACTGTTCCAAACACACCTTAAAAATCATGAAAATGAGATTTTCATATAGAAACATTGATTAAGACCATGAATTTGAATCACAGAGCTCTAATATGATGCAATAAGCTTATAAAAGCATAAAAACACAAACGTAAACAGAGATTAAACTAGTCTGCATTATCAAGCATAAAATTGAAATATGAGCTCACAAGTGATCAAGGGGTGGAAACTGTGAACCATTGACAAATAACTATCCTAACACCTCCCCTGAGGTACTAAACCAGCTTCCATCCAATATTCAACACTGCTACAGCTTCCTTGTTTCTTTTTCCTTGATTTTTGATTTTTCAACTATTTATCCTATTTATATATATATATATATATATATATATATATATATATATATATATTTATATATATATATATTTTTAAGTTTCTTAAATTAAATTGCTTCAAATGACTTGAAAGCTTGAGAAAGCTTATGAATGAGCTTGAATGAGCTTAAACAAACACTGAACAATAACTTTTAACAACTATAATTGGATTTGAGATTTTCAAGTAAAAATACATAAACTGAATTAAGCAAATGGAACTCTGATTAACTGGTTGAAAATGGTTTCTAGTACACTGAAAATGTTAAGGATACAACTTAGAAGCTTAAAAATACATTGGAAATTTGGAAATTAACTAATACGATATTGAAAATAACTAAAAATCTACATACATCTTCACAGCTTCTTTTTCCTTGATATATATTGACTCTGAGGCTTCCCCACTTGATTCTGAACATATCCCACTTGCAATCTTGGCCATTGGTGTAGTCAAACGTATCCTAGCCTTTAAAATGCAATTTGGCGCCAAAAGTGGTTTATGTAACTTGTAGCCGAATTTTTGCAATTAATGCACTTTGGAGGATTGTAGAGGTGGAGGAGACAAGGAAAATAAGGTTTAGTGGCCAAGTTGGTGTTTTGGTGAAGAAAACCAGTTTTGTGAGGTGGTTTTGAGGTAAAGTAATAGAGATGCATTAACTGCGTCATGGGCTAGTAGATGAGGTGGAAGGAATGAGAGGGGAGAGTAGGGGGACAGGAAAAAGTGAGTTGGTGATGAGGTGGTAGGAGCAGGTGGCAAAACCAGGTGGCTATGGAGGTTCAGTGAGGTGGAGGGAAGGGATAAGTGAGGATGGTGTTTGACCTGTGGTCAAACCACAGGTTTAGTAACTGGGTTTTGTTTTGGTGGGCTTTTGGTGTTGGGCCTGAGGAGTTATAAGGGGTATTGGGTTTTGTTTTGGGTTTATATATAATAAAAAGGATCCGTTTGGTTTAAGTGGTAAAAATCCAAGGACCAAAATTGTAATTTTCTGAATTGTGAAGGGTTGAAACTGTAAATTCCCAAAAGTTATCAAAAGGGGTAATATTGCCAATTTTAGAAAACTTTCATCCAGGGACTAAAAATGAACAAGTTTGATATCCCAAGGACTTATGTTGACTTTTCTTCCAATTTAAACATTCAGGGACTAATTCTGCCAATTTGTGAAACTTCAGGGACTGAAAATGACAATTATGTGAAATTTGCTTGTTTTTCACCTGTTTTCAATCTTTTTGTGTCTGAATCACATAAAAACACATTCCAATGATATTTGTAGTATTTTATGACTTTTCAAAGTGTTTTTGGCAGTTTTTGTAGTTTAAATGGGAACAAAATGATGAGTATTTAGACACTCATCAATCCTCCACACTAAACTATTGCTAGTCCCTAGCAATCTTTTATGAAAATTTAATGGATTTTATCTCTTTACCAAAAGCCATTACTTCTAGAGTAGCCAATGTTTTAGTATGTGATACTTTGGTACAATGATAACCAAATGATTTTGAGCAAACCATCAGCTGTAAACGGATTTGATTTGTCTTTACCAAAAGCCGTTTGCTTCTGGACTAGCCAACTCTTAGATAAAATATCTTTGGTGAGTCGATTACCAATTATGGTTTTCCAACTGCCTTTACTACAAGCCATAAACTTGCGGGCTAGCCAACTCTTCACTAATTAAAGATATGGTGAGCTGAACACCATACAATTTTGGGCAAATTGCAAGCCGTCAACGGATTTGAGATATCTTTACCAAGAGCCGTTTGCTCCTGGATTAGCCAATCCTTTTGTTTATTAGACATGGCGGACTGATAACCGTAAGCTGAGTAAGTGCAAAACACTTACTCCAAAAAAATTTTTTTTTGCCAAAAATGGGGAATTGGGTGGTATAATTACATGATAAAATTCGTGAGAATTCCCCCCCACACTAGAAATGAATATTGCCCTCAATATTCAAAGTACCGGCGGTTATGCCGAAACATAGAACGTAAAAGGGAAATACTACGGTCATTATTTTTTTATTATTTTTTTTATGAAAACTTATATACAACAGCGGGGGGCAACTCCCCCACACTAGGGTGGTAGAAAGTAGAAAGAAGTCAGAAATATGGGTGAAAACCCATATGGTGTGCTACTGTTTTTGATTCCCGAGTCGCTAGCTTGACTCGATCCCCGCATTCATTGGTTCATGGGGAAAGTTTGTAGATCCGGGACAACCACAGGTGGAATGTTCTCTCCAAAATAGTGCTTCAATCGATGACCATTCACTTTAAAATTTGGACCATTGGGTTGAGATAACTCAATGGTTCCATAAGGAAATACTTTAGTGATGGTGAATGGTCCACACGGGATTTTAGTTTTCCTGAAAAAATCTTCAATCTTGAATTGAAAAGAAGGACTTCGATCACCGACGCTTGAAAACGCGGTTCTTGATTTTGGAGTCATGAATCTTCTTTTTCTTTTCTTTGTAGATCAAAGAGTTTTCGTATGCTTGATCACGGAGTTCATTTAATTCATTCATTTGAACTTTCCGGTGATCACCAGCTGTCTGAATATCGAAGTTGGCATGTTTCAAGGCCCAGGATGCTTTGTGCTCAAGCTCAATCGGCAGATGACACGCCTTTCCGTACACTAGCTTGTATGGCGTACACCCGATGGGTGTTTTATAAGCTGTACGGAAGGACCAGAGTGCGTCATCTAGCTTATCCGACCAAGATGTCACAATTCTCAATTTTTGGTCATTTCTCAAAACAATTCATGCCTCACAATTTCAACATTTATCGTAAACTAGGTTTACGTGTTCCAAATTCGCGTAACCTTAATGGTTTAGCGGCGAATCCATGATCATATCATCACGAACATTTCATATGGACTAAGTTTAGTCTACATTTCATTAACATCATTTGCATCATGTTAGTTCATTCATGACTTTACATTTCACCTTAAACGCGTAAATTTTATATTAAATAAACGTTATCGCGTGAGTTATTATTTTAAACATTTAATCCGTTACTTCCAAAAATGATCCCGATATATTTTTATACTTACATTTAGTTTATAAAAACTACAGTTTGAGTTTACCTAGTGTTTTAAATTTATTTTGTATATAAATCGTTAAATTTATATTATTACGACGTTTTTCTTAAAAACTACACGATAATTATTATATCACTCAAATTTCACAAGGAATGTATTTTTACAATTTTTATGATATCATTATACTCTACTTTGATCTATTAAAAATTACTTTCACCAAAAATTTCCTTAAATACACTAATGTATACAAAACCTTACAAGTTATTATTATTTACACTTTACTTACATTCTTTTAACAAATCTTACACATTATTAAAGAAAAAAAAAATATACTTTGACAAATGCTTCCCCCCTTGGCCGACCAAGGGGGGGTTGCCATTAATATTTGGTGAAAATTTTTCCTTGATTGTGTATATCTACACTCCAAAGACCTTTACTCATTCATTCCTCAAATAATTCTACAAGTTAGTCAAAAGCTTTCTTTCTCTTTGTTCTTCCTCATAACCGGTTCTACCAAGGGTTTTCAAGGGATCATCCAAAAATTTTCTCAAGCAAGCATAAACAATCTAGAATCACACTCTTATTAAGGTTTTGAAATAAAAACCTAGAGTGTTTAGGCTATCCTTGGTTCTTATCACCTCATCATATCACTTGTAAGCATCTCATATTTATTTTTCATCTTACATATTCATTTCATACTCATCTCATCATTTTTGAGCAAAAACATGCAAGATTTGTGTTGTTTATACCATTTTTACCATTGATTTTTAGAGTTGAATATATATAGTCATCCTATAATTATTCCCTTGGTATATATTGGTCTTGATGATGTTTAGGAACCCATGACACCCTAAGAAGGTGTATGGTAGGATTAGATTAGCTTTGGAGTTGATTTGAAGGGATTGGAATAGGTTTAGTACGAGTAAAACTATTTTCGACTAGTATAAAAAGTGTTCTGTCCTTATTTTGTTTTTCTGGAAAATCCGACAGTGGGCACAAATTTTTGGCCTTGATATTTAGAAAATATACTTTAAAACGAATCCGTGGCCGCTTGAACGGATTAAAACGGAGTTATAACGAAGAAGTTATGAATTTTTCAAGTTTGACGACGAAATATATATTTTCTGAAATTTCAGCAACCTATTTTAGTTTTGTACGAGTCAAAAACGAGTCCTAAGCTTTACAAATTATTTCGACTTATCAAAAATATATTAGTATACTTTGATACGAAGCTAAGGACATATAATACGTAGAAAACGGATTTGAAACGACTAAGATATACACGTTTTCATAAACTTGCCGTAACTATTATTTTTAGAAAAACTATATTATTTTTACGAGATAAGTGTTACGGTAACTAAAATCACCATATTTAACCCCTATTATCTTTATGTTCGAGACCTCTATGACGAAAACTCATGTACTAAAACTTCTAGATTTTGATACAAACTTTTCAAAACCGTCGAGTTCGTTTCCTAACGATCGACGTACACCATTTTACGACTAGTTTTTCGGAGCCATTTTTGTTACTTTTATAAATTTTCCGACGACATTGTTTTACGACGAAAAGTGAAAATTTCACAATAAATCATTACGAAACCATTGTAGGATGACATTTTGACGTGAATACTTGTAAAGTGATTTAAGAATGGTCAAGACGTCAAAAGAGTATTTTTCGACGATAAGTATTATTTTTTCCAAAAACTCGCAAATGGTATAAATAACATACGAAATGCATGCATATCATAACATCATAACTCATTACGTATCATATCATTCACAATAGGTCAAGGGTAAAGCATTACATTATACCTCGGTGTACCCACTTTTGTCATCATAATCATTGCAACAGGTGAGTTCATAGCCCCACTTTTACTCTTTTAACTGTTTTACAAACTCTTTGGGGAGATACATGCTACATTTTTAATCGAACACAAATGCTTTGAACTGTATGCTATATCCGAATGTTTTATTGTCACTAAGTATTTGCCATGTTCGAAGTCCCTACATCATGAACCATTAGTCACTTGCGAGTGAGTGCGAATATTGTGAATAGGCCTATTGGAATTAACACTCCCGCTCTTATTGACCCAGTTAGGGGAAATCGAGCGCACTATATTTGAACCAGGAAGGTAATTTGGCAAGTTACCTATTAGGGCGGCGATGAAACGATGATTACCAATTTTTATTGGTGCGATGTTACGCTTTGGTGTCATGAACTTAGTGAAATAAATACGATTTTGTTTTTAACGATGAGTGTGAAACGATTTAACTCACACTACGATGATTGTGTTCAAACGAATTACTTAAACCTATGGATTTCACTCAACCTTTGTGTTGACCTTTTTAAGCATGTTTTATCTCAGGTATCTAAGGCATTCAATTCATGGCATGCATTTGGACACATCATGGAGTCGCGATGACGACGCGTCTCACTTGGGTTTTATGAACTTTAAAAACATCGTTTGTCTTGTACTAAACATATTTTCCGTGCATAGTAACTTTCATGTGGGACCTATCTTTGTAAACTCTGATTGTTTTATTTAATCAAACGATGTTCTTTTCAAACGACACTTTAGGTCGTTCAATATATCTGAGAATGTGATGCTATGACAGTCAATCCCCAGAATTCCATTCCTGCAAAAATGTAATTTGGGGTGTGACAGATTGGCATCCGAGCTTCGGTTATAGAGAACTAGGTTGCATCATTGACCCTAGACTATAACTACATCATCATAGCATCTCATCATATCATTATAAGTGCACATTCTTTATACATGCGGACTTATGACTCAACACCAAACATCATATGAGTCGATTAGTTCAAGCATTGCATAGTTACTCCTAAATTATACATAGCCTGATCACCTATGTCTAATTAAGGAAGAATCATGCAATGAAGGGAGTAGTAGTCTCATATGTGTAAGCAATTCCGTAATCAAGCCAAATTTTCAAAAGATTTTCTTCAAACCACTCGTTTCCAGTTTGATCCGAGTGACAGTTCTTGTTTGATGAGTTGCAAAGATCGAGCTAGAAACAAGTCGTTACCTAAACCGATTTAGCCTAATCGTATGACAGTTCTTGTTTGATGAGTTGTGGGATTAAGCAAAAATCGGTTACCAAAAAGTCTTTTAAAAATTTTGCTTGGGAATGGGAAAGCTTGTCTCATCGAGCCTAATCATAAGAAAGCATGTATTTAGGATGGGAATTGCTCACGATAGCACAGGAACGTATCTTGTGGGACGAGTAACTCATATGCATGAGCATTGACATAATCATTTAGACCATACACGAGCATAAACTTTTAGAACCCTTGTCGAGGTTCGAACCATAGTATCATCGATTGAATCACGAGGACGTGATTCCTCTGACATGGGAAGAATGTCACAATTCTCAATTTTTGGTCATTTCTCAAAACAATTCATGCCTCACAATTTCAACATTTATCGTAAACTAGGTTTACGTGTTCCAAATTCGCGTAACCTTAATGGTTTAGCGGCGAATCCATGATCATATCATCACGAACATTTCATATGGACTAAGTTTAGTCTACATTTCATTAACATCATTTGCATCATGTTAGTTCATTCATGACTTTACATTTCACCTTAAACGCGTAAATTTTATATTAAATAAACGTTATCGCGTGAGTTATTATTTTAAACATTTAATCCGTTACTTCCAAAAATGATCCCGATATATTTTTATACTTACATTTAGTTTATAAAAACTACAGTTTGAGTTTACCTAGTGTTTTAAATTTATTTTGTATATAAATCGTTAAATTTATATTATTACGACGTTTTCTTAAAAACTACACGATAATTATTATATCACTCAAATTTCACAAGGAATGTATTTTTACAATTTTCATGATATCATTATACTCTACTTTGATCTATTAAAAATTACTTTCACCAAAAATTTCCTTAAATACACTAATGTATACAAAACCTTACAAGTTATTATTATTTACACTTTACTTACATTCTTTTAACAAATCTTACACATTATTAAAGAAAAAAAAATATACTTTGACAAATGCTTCCCCCCTTGGCCGACCAAGGGGGGGTTGCCATTAATATTTGGTGAAAATTTTTCCTTGATTGTGTATATCTACACTCCAAAGACCTTTACTCATTCATTCCTCAAATAATTCTACAAGTTAGTCAAAAGCTTTCTTTCTCTTTGTTCTTCCTCATAACCGGTTCTACCAAGGGTTTTCAAGGGATCATCCAAAAATTTTCTCAAGCAAGCATAAACAATCTAGAATCACACTCTTATTAAGGTTTTGAAATAAAAACCTAGAGTGTTTAGGCTATCCTTGGTTCTTATCACCTCATCATATCACTTGTAAGCATCTCATATTTATTTTTCATCTTACATATTCATTTCATACTCATCTCATCATTTTTGAGCAAAAACATGCAAGATTTGTGTTGTTTATACCATTTTTACCATTGATTTTTAGAGTTGAATATATATAGTCATCCTATAATTATTCCCTTGGTATATATTGGTCTTGATGATGTTTAGGAACCCATGACACCCTAAGAAGGTGTATGGTAGGATTAGATTAGCTTTGGAGTTGATTTGAAGGGATTGGAATAGGTTTAGTACGAGTAAAACTATTTTCGACTAGTATAAAAAGTGTTCTGTCCTTATTTTGTTTTTATGGAAAATCCGACAGTGGGCACAAATTTTTGGCCTTGATATTTAGAAAATATACTTTAAAACGAATCCGTGGCCGCTTGAACGGATTAAAACGGAGTTATAACGAAGAAGTTATGAATTTTTCAAGTTTGACGACGAAATATATATTTTCTGAAATTTCAGCAACCTATTTTAGTTTTGTACGAGTCAAAAACGAGTCCTAAGCTTTACAAATTATTTCGACTTATCAAAAATATATTAGTATACTTTGATACGAAGCTAAGGACGTATAATACGTAGAAAACGGATTTGAAACGACTAAGATATACACGTTTTCATAAACTTGCCGTAACTATTATTTTTAGAAAACTATATTATTTTTACGAGATAAGTGTTACGGTAACTAAAATCACCATATTTAACCCCTATTATCTTTATGTTCGAGACCTCTATGACGAAAACTCATGTACTAAAACTTCTAGATTTTGATACAAACTTTTCAAAACCGTCGAGTTCGTTTCCTAACGATCGACGTACACCATTTTACGACTAGTTTTTCGGAGCCATTTTTGTTACTTTTATAAATTTTCCGACGACATTGTTTTACGACGAAAAGTGAAAATTTCACAATAAATCATTATGAAACCATTGTAGGATGACATTTTGACGTAAATACTTGTAAAGTGATTTAAGAATGGTCAAGACGTCAAAAGAGTATTTTTCGACGATAAGTAATATTTTTCAAAACTCGCAAATGGTATAAATAACATACGAAATGCATGCATATCATAACATCATAACTCATTACGTATCATATCATTCACAATAGGTCAAGGGTAAAGCATTACATTATACCTCGGTGTACCCACTTTTGTCATCATAATCATTGCAACAGGTGAGTTCATAGCCCCACTTTTACTCTTTTAACTGTTTTACAAACTCTTGGGGGAGATACATGCTACATTTTTAATCGAACACAAATGCTTTGAACTGTATGCTATATCCGAATGTTTTATTGTCACTAAGTATTTGCCATGTTCGAAGTCCCTACATCAAGAACCATTAGTCACTGCGAGTGAGCGAATATTGTGAATAGGCCTATTGGAATTAACACTCCCGCTCTTATTGACCCAGTTAGGGAAATCGGCGCACTATATTTGAACCAGTAAGGTAATTTGGCAAGTTACCTATTAGGGCGGCGATGAAACGATGATTACCAATTTTTATTGGTGCGATGTTACGCTTTGGTGTCATGAATTTAGTGAAATAAATACGATTTTGTTTTTAACGATGAGTGTGAAACGATTTAACTCACACTACGATGATTGTGTTCAAACGAATTACTTAAACCTATGGATTTCACTCAACCTTTGTGTTGACCTTTTAAGCATGTTTTATCTCAGGTATCTAAGGCATTCACTTCATGGCATGCATATGGGCACATCATAGAGTCGTGGTGACGACGCGTCTCACTTGGGTTTTATGAACTTTAAAAACATCGTTTGTCTTGTACTAAACATATTTTCCGTGCATAGTAACTTTCATGTGGGACCTATCTTTGTAAACTCTGATTGTTTTATTTAATCAAACGATGTTCTTTTCAAACGACACTTTAGGTCGTTCAATATATCTGTAACTGTGATGCTATGACAGTCAATCCCCAGGAATTCCATTCCGCTGCAAAACAGGTAATTTGGGGGTGTGACACAAGAGGCACGGTTTTCGCCTACTGTCCTCTCCAGAATTCTTTTAATCCCTCGGTTGGAAACTACCACTTGCCCACTTGTTTGGGGGTGGTACGCAGTAGAGAGACGGTGAGTTACACCATACTTTTGCATGACTCTATCAAACTGGTCATTGCAGAAATGCGTACCACGATCACTGATTATAGCTCGTGGAGTTCCAAACCTAGCAAAAAGAGATTTTAAGAATTTCACAACAACTCGGGCATCGTTGGTAGGCAAAGCTTTCGCTTCAACCCATTTTGACAAATAGTCAACGACCACGAGTATGTATTTATTTCCTCGAGATGAAGGAAATGGCCCCATAAAGTCAATGCCCCAGATGTCAAAAATCTCACACACTTGAATGGCGTTTTGTGGCATTTCATTTCTTTGTGAGATATTCCCGTGACGTTGACAAGCGTCACAGGTTTTGACAAATTCGTGGGCATCTTTGTAAATCGTGGGCCAATAAAATCCGGAATCAAACACCTTCTTGGCAGTGTAGTTGGGGCTATGATGTCCCCTAGTAGGTCCAGAATGGCAAGCCTTGAGAATGTCATTGGCTTCCCGACCATACACACATCGCCTGATGACTTGATCCGCGCAAATTTTGAATAAGTAGGGGTCGTCCCAGAAGTAATGTTTTACATCTTTAAAGAATTTGTTTTTTCTGTTGGGACGACATCCCTTTCACCACAAAGTTACCCGCATGGTAATTTGCAAAGTCAACAAACCATGGGGTAGAAGAGTCTCCACGAAAAGAAACCACATTGAGTGTTTCGAGAGGAAATGTTTCGTTTATTTCCTTTTTCTCGAACACATCCTGGTGAGGGTTTTCTAGACGGACGATGATCAGCTGACGGGTTCTCAGCTCCTTTTTATCACGTATAATGATATCAAATTCTTGCAGGAGGAGAACCCAACGGAGCAATCTCGGCTTTGCATCTTGTTTTGCAAAGAGATATTTGAGAGCCGAGTGATCCGTATACACCACGCATTTGGTCAAGATTAGGTATGGTCGAAACTTCTCAAACGCATACACCACGGCTAGTAGCTCTTTTTCTGTAGTGGTGTAATGGGTTTGAGCTTCAGTCATAGTCTTACTCGCGTAGTGGATAGGCTGAAAATGCTTGGTTTTACGTTGCCCCAGGACTGTACCGATAGCAAAATCACTTGCATCGCACATGAGTTCAAAGGGTAAATCCCAGTCGGGGGCAACGAGAATGGGTGCTTCCGTAAGCTTTTTCTTTAATGTTTCAAAAGCTTCGATGCACTCAGGTGAGAAGATAAAAGGAGCATCCTTCTCAAGGAGATGAGTCATAGGCCGGGCGATTTTAGAAAAGTCTTGTATGAATCTGCGATAAAAACCTGCATGACCCAAAAAACTCCTAATACCTTTGACGGTAGTAGGATGAGGCAATTTGGCAATGACATCCACTTTCGCTTTATCAACCTCAATCCCATTTTTGGAAATCTTATGGCCTAGGACAATTCCTTCCTTGACCATAAAATGGCTCTTTTCCCAGTTTAGACAAAGATTGGTGTCTTCACACCGTTTGAGCATTTTTTCTAAATGGGAGAGACATGTTTGAAATGAGTCCCCAATGACCGAGAAGTCATCCATAAACACCTCCATTGTTTCCCCGATCATGTCGTGGAAAATTGCCATCATAAATCGTTGGAACGTGCGGGGGCGTTACATAGGCCAAAAGGCATACGTCTGTAGACAAAAGTTCCGTATGGGCAGGTGAATGTGGTCTTTTCTTGATCCTGTGGATCAATGGGGATCTGAAAATACCCCGAGAAACCATCTAGGAAACAATAGTATTCGTTCCTTGCTAATCTCTCAAGTATTTGGTCCATGAAGGGTAGAGGAAAATGGTCTTTACGGGTGGCTTCGTTTAACTTGCGATAGTCAATACACACACGCCATCCCGTAACCAATCGAGTTGGAATTAACTCGTTTTCTTCATTTTTGACAACAGTTATGCCACCCTTTTTTGGAACACAGTGGATGGGACTGACCCAAGGACTATCAGAGATCGGGTAAATTAAACCGGCATCAAGAAGTTTGAGAACCTCCCGTTTGATAACCTCATGAATCTTAGGATTCACCCTCTCTCGATGTTGGCTGTTGGTTTGAAATCATCCTCCAATAAAATCTTGTGCGTACAAAATTCAGGGTTAATACCCTTGATGTCGGAGAGTCTCCAAGCAATTGCTTGCTTGTGCAACTTCAAAACCTTTATGAGAGCAGTCTTCTCATCTTTACTCAAATCTCGAGCAATAATGACGGGTAATTTATCATCACCCTCAAGAAATGCATACTCGAGATGAGGTGGTAAGTCCTTAAGTTCAACCTCAGGAAATTCTTCAGTTTTCTCAACTGACTTAACTTCCTTATTATGAAGCTCAACGGGAGGGAGTGGAGGAGAAGTGTCCTGATTTAACAACTTCTCAAGAAGAAGAATATCTCCCTCCAGATTAATCTCATTGTTATTAACCTCATCTGGAATTGAATCACTAGTGTGGGGGATTGATGACGGATCATCATTGAGCAACTTCTCAAGGAGAAGAATGTCCCCCTCAATGTCAATTGGAGCGTGATCAATTTCCCATGAAACCGAATCACTAGACAAGTATGCTTCAATCTCTTCCAAGATGAAGTCGCTTCCCTCAAACGGAGTGAGAGAAGGGGAAGGGTCGGAAATGATAGGTTGAGAAGATGTGGTGGGATCCCTACTCACAGAATTATGAGAATACCCAAGAAACTCTTGAGAGTACTCCTCTGAAGCAATATCAATTACATCGATTCGGTTAACCGATTCAGCATCATAGTTTGAGGAGTACCTCGAAGTTTGATCGAGGTTAAAGGTAACGGCTTCATCACCCACACGTAATGTGATTTCATGCTCAAATACATCAATAAGGGCATGGCCCGTCCTTAGGAATCCTCGTCCAACAATGAGAGGAACCCGTGGATCAACATCGAAATCAACGACTACAAAGTCAGCTGGAAAATGGAACTTTCCTACTTTCACAAATACGTCCTCGGCAATGCCAAGTGGACGGGATATTGAACGATCTGCAAGCTCGAGAGTCATGCATGTAGGAGTAAGGTCTGGAAGAGAAAGTTTCTTCCATACTGAATGAGGCATCAGGTTAATGCTTGCACCAAGATCGGCTAAGGCAAAGCATTCAACCATTCCTGGAAATACACAAGGTAAGAGAAATTTTCTAGGATCTCCAAGCTTATCGGGAAGCTTCTTCAAGATAACTGCTGAGCAATTCTCGTTTAGTGGAGTTTTCACCATCTCAAACAGTTTTTCCTTGTTGCTTAACAACTGTTTGATTGTTGATGCAAACTTGGGCATCAGAATGATAGCATCCGCGAAGCTGATGTCAAAGTGTAGTTCTTGAAATATTTGGAAGAACTTTTCCATTTGTTGAGTAGCTTTTTCGCGGAGCTTCTGTTCATTTAAACGTGATGGGTAAGGAATAGAGGATTTGGGTTTCTGGTTTTCAACCGGGATGTCATGTGAATCAAAAACAACTCCTGGCTTAGACTTGGGTTTCAGGACAACTTGAGGTTGGACATCGTTGGTACCTCCGTTATTAGTAGGAAGTTCCTTGTCCTTTGTCGCCTCATGTTCACGTTCCACTACCTTAGGAGAAGAAGAAGAAGAGGTAGGAGGAACAATGGGTCCTTCGTATGATACACCACTTCTTGTTGTGATCGCTTTAGCATCGCCCCTCGGGTTAGCGATCGTGTTGCTTGGAAGTTTTCCTGAACCCGAGGGTTGATCATTTAAAGACTTCTTTAGTTCAGCGATCTGAGTGATCAACAATCTGTTTGTCTCCTCTTGAGACTTCATGAATTGTTTTAAAAGCTCATCAGATGTTGATACTGGAGGAGGTGGAGGAAAATTTTGAGGTCGTATGTTTTGATTATAACCTTGTTGTTGAAAATTCCCTTGGTTAGGATTCACATTTCCCTGAAATTGATTCCCTCGATTGAAATTGTTTTGATTAAAATTTCCTTGATGTTGGAAACCTTGATTTGGTCCGGGATAGAAATTACCTTGGTTTTAATAACCTTGGTTCATTCTGGGTTGGTTCTGATTCCGGTTTTGCATGTTAGGATTCTGGTTAAAACCGGGTGGTCCCTGATAAGTATTAGCACGGTAGTTTGGTTCATTTTGAGGACGGTATTGATTACCTCCCTGATGTGAAGTACCGGCTATAGCATTGGCTTCAAATGGACTACCATCTGTGGCAGTACAGTTGTAGTATGCATGAGGGCCACCACAAGTGACACAGACCTCGACTTTCTTCACTTCACCATGTGATGGTGTTTGTGTGAAAGTGACTTTCTTTTGGTTAGCAAGAACCAAAGCCTGAATAGCATCCGTGAGTTTGTCAATCTTAGCATCGGTGCTAGATGTACTCACGTGAGATGAAGTAGAAGGTCCTGCATTAGACTGAGACTGATTTAAAGAGTCTTGGTCAGCTTGGCTCAGACCATTGTAGAAAGTATCCATTTGCATTAATTCGGAAAAACCATGATGCGGACACTTTCGGAGCAACTCTTTATAACGATCCCATGCCTCACCGAATGATTCATCAAATCTTTGAGTGAATTTCATTAACTCATTCTTAAGACTTGTAGTTCGGGATGGAGGATAGAATTCGTTAACAAACTTAGTGACTAAATCCTCCCATGTCTCAATGGAACGAGGGGTTGTTTCTCAAGCCAAATCCGGCTTGTCCTCTAAAGAGAATGGGAAGAGAAGAAGCTTAATTGCTTCATGTGGGACATTCTTGTATTTGATGGTCGATGCAATCTTGTTGAACCATCGAATATGTGCATGAGGGTCGTCCCGCTCAAAACCATAAAATTGGCTTTGGGTTACAAGATTAAGCAACCCGGTTTTGAGCTCGAAGGTATCAGCCACGATGGCTGGGACAACAATGGCATCTCCGTAACCCTCGATGGGTGCTTGGAGAAGCTCTTTCATCGGTTTATCTTCTGCCATTACGACAGGGGTGGTGGTGCTAGACGTTCCTCAGTCACGGCTGAAGGAGCAGAACGTCCTCTACGTCTACGTGGAATACTTACAAGCTCTGAAAGTGGACTTGCGGAGCTGGAAGAACGAGATGCACTAAGTATAAAATCAGTTTAAAAACAAATGCGAGGCAAAACGACAAGTGAACTTGAACCAATAATCACAAGATGAATGACTTCTTTGAAAAAGGTACACCACTCACAAGGATACAAAGGCAAGTTTTGATCTTTAAGATTGGGAACTTATTAATGTTCACACCCCCAGTTGGTAGGTGTTCTGCCTTGGTTTGCGGTGGTTGATTTTTATGTATTTATTAAGCAAAGAAAATGGAAAATCTTTTTTTTTTGTATTTTTATCTTTTATATATATGTAGAAACAAAAGAACAATATTTTTGTGTTTTATATGTTTTAAGATGTTTTTGGATTTTTGGATTTTTATAAGAAAATATAAATATATATATAGATGGTATGAACAAGGAGTGAATATTCAAATCACTAATCTGCTAAACGTAAGACTATTAGCACAGCTCCCCGGCAGCGGCGCCAAAATTTGATTCGTTCCGAACGGTCTATCTTTTATTAGTCAACCACTTGTGAATGGTCAACCATAAAAGTCAAACAGCTCAGAACAGAATGCAATAAAGTCCAGAGGAGTATAGTGTTTCCCCGGGTCGTTAAGTCCCAACGAGCTGTGCGATTGAATAGCTAAACGCGTAGTGATCGGGTGATATTGAACAGGAAAGGGGTTATGATTGATTATACTAAGGAAATTAAATCTAATAAAGACTTTGAAGTCCTTCTAATTCTATATTTAAAAACGTTTAACGGTTAAAACCTAAAACGCGTATGTTTACTGAATTTTACGTAAACGTACAAAATAAAACGTAAATTTAAAAGAATAAAACACCTACGGATATGAAAATGATATTTTTACAATCCTAATAATAAAATAAAATTATTGGAAAATTAAAATTATTTTTATAACTATTTATTTAATTATTATTAATTAAAAACTATTTAAACTAATTAAATTCTAGAAAATAGAAGATGAACACTAAAAATTATGAAAAATTTCCTAAAATTATTTTATATTATATAAAAGCTAGGAACAATATAAAAACATGGTTTTACTTAATAAAAATTAATTTTACTATTTAATACTTTAATATTAATTAATTATTAATTAAACTATTATTAATTATTTAAAAATACTAGATGACAAAGGAAAAATCTGAGAAAATTCCTAAAAATACTTTAATATGACAGAAACTTAAGAAAAATAAAAAAACATATAAGTGCTTAATAATAAGCTGAAAAGAAAATTATATTAAATAGAAGCTATCACTATTTTAAAAAGTGGATTTTTCTGGTTTTTCTTTTTGAAATCTATTTAACTACTTAAAATAATAAACTTTTAAAAAGACAAAATGAACAAAGCTTAAAAATAAGCAGTTTAGACCTTAAAACCCTTTAGCAGTTGACTTTTGTTGACCACAGCTAGAAATAAGCTTGAAATGGCTTATGTGGGGTCCAAAGGGGTATATTAAGGTGTAAACAAGAATAGTGGACAAATATAAGCAAGAAACAACCAAATAAGCCAATTGAATAAGCCACAAGCTCAAAATAAGCACTTAGGTTTCTTGGCTCAACACATTCGGGACAGAACTTGCAGACCCAAAACAGGTGGGGTCCACAGGGGTTAAGGTCCAAACTTTGGTTGAAATGTTGAGACAGCAAGGTGGTGAACACAATGGAAACAAGAACCACCACTGGGGCCCACTGATGTGGCCTGTGGGACCCACCAAAGTGGTGGTGATGGTGACTGTAGTGGTGGTGCAGCAGCTGCACAGGGGAGGTAACACTCCCTGCAGCTCACTTTGAAGCTGTGTGGGGCCCACAATAAAAATCACAAAAATATAATAAAAATACAAGCTCAAGCACAAGTTAGGGGACTATAATATTGCAAAAGATGATAAGCTAAAACCTCAAAACAAAGTTATTAAAAATCTACAAAGATCAGACCATTTCAAAATACAAGCAACTTTTGACTTTTTGAGAATAAGAACAAGGCTGACTTTTATGAACTTTAGACTTGATTTGTTCACTGATTATGTTGCATTGAGTTAATTAAAGACTAATTTAAGCTGAGTCTACTAATTATGCACCAACATGAAGGATTTGGACTTGTAAATCCTTGACGTTAACTGTCAAGGATTGGATTTGGAATTTTGACCTTAAAGTGAACAAGCCCTGGTTTTAGTGGTTTGACTGAGCTATCTTAGCCTAATGAAACATGTATAAATCACAAACAACAACTAGAATAAAGAACACAGTGGTTAAAACCACTGTTCCAAACACACCTTAAAAATCATGAAAATGAGATTTTCATATAGAAACATTGATTAAGACCATGAATTTGAATCACAGAGCTGTAATATGATGCAATAAGCTTATAAAAGCATAAAAACACAAACGTAAACAGAGATTAAACTAGTCTACATTATCAAGCATAAAATTGAAATATGAGCTCACAAGTGATCAAGGGGTGGAAACTGTGAACCATTGACAAATAACTATCCTAACACCTCCCCTGAGGTACTAAACCAGCTTCCATCCAATATTCAACACTGCTACAGCTTTCTTGTTTCTTTTTCCTTGATTTTTGATTTTTCAACTATTTATCCTATATATATATATATATATATATATATATATATATATATATATATATATATATATATATATATATATTTTTTTTAAGTTTCTTAAATTAAATTGCTTCAAATGACTTGAAAGCTTGAGAAAGCTTATGAATGAGCTTGAATGAGCTTAAACAAACACTGAACAATAACTTTTAACAACTATAATTGGATTTGAGATTTTCAAGTAAAAATACATAAACTGAATTAAGCAAATGGAACTCTGATTAACTGGTTGAAAATGGTTTCTAGTACACTGAAAATGCTAAGGATACAACTTAGAAGCTTAAAAATACATTGGAAATTTGGAAATTAACTAATACGATATTGAAAATAACTAAAAATCTACACACTTTCACAGCTTCTTCTTCCTTGATATATATTGACTCTGAGGCTTCCCCACTTGATTCTGAACATATCCCACTTGCAATCTTGGCCATTGGTGTAGTCAAACGTATCCTAGCCTTTTAAAATGCAATTTGGCGCCAAAAGTGGTTTATGTAACTTGTAGCCGAATTTTTGCAATTAATGCACTTTGGAGGATTGTAGAGGTGGAGGAGACAAGGAAAATAAGGTTTAGTGGCCAAGTTGGTGTTTTGGTGAAGAAAACCAGTTTTTTGAGGTGGTTTTGAGGTAAAGTAATGGAGATGCATTAACTGCGTCATGGGCTAGTAGATGAGGTGGAAGGAATGAGAGGGGAGAGTAGGGGGACAGGAAAAAGTGAATTGGTGATGAGGTGGTAGGAGCAGGTGGCAAAACCAGGTGGCTATGGAGTTTCAGTGAGGTGGAGGGAAGGGATAAGTGAGGATGGTGTTTGACCTGTGGTCAAACCACAGGTTTAGTAACTGGGTTTTGTTTTTGTGGGCTTTTGGTGTTGGGCCTGAGGAGTTATAAGGGGTATTGGGTTTTGTTTTGGGTTTATATATAATAAAAAGGATCCGTTTGGTTTAAGTGGTAAAAGCCCAAGGACCAAAATTGTAATTTTCTGAATTGTTCAGGGTTGAAACTGTAAATTCCCAAAAGTTATCAAAATGGGTAATATTGCCAATTTTAGAAAACTTTCATCCAGGGACTAAAAATGAACAAGTTTGATATCCCAAGGACTTATGTTGACTTTTTTTCGAATTAAAACCTTCAGGGACTAATTCTGCCAATTTGTGAAACTTCAGGGACTGAAAATGACAATTATGTGAACTTTTCTTGTTTTTCACCTGTTTTCAATCTTTTTGTGTCTGAATCACATAAAAACACATTCCAATGATATTTGTAGTATTTTATGACTTTTCAAAGTGTTTTTGGCAGTTTTTGTAGTTTAAATGGGAACAAAATGATGAGTATTTAGACACTCATCAGTGTACATGGCCAAGTCTAGCATGCCATAGGGTAGAGTCAGTCAGGTCATAGGTGGTCACAAAGGCTGAATTAACACAATCAATGACAATATTAAGCCTGAACATTTGATTACACAAATACCCAAAACCAATAAACATACCATTCTTAGATAGAACAAATTTATCAGATTCAATAACTTGTTTATATCCATGATTATTCAAAACACTACTTGAAACCAAGTTTTTCCTTATATCAGGAACATGAATAACATTAAACAAAGTTACAATCTTTTCAGAACTAAACTTAAGATCTACACAACCACATCCATGCACCAGGGCTGTTGACTCATTTCCCATGTGAAGAATAGAACCATCATTCAGTGACTCATAAGTCTTGAACCAGCTTCTATCTTTGCACACATGAACAGTTGCACAAGAGTCAACCCACCACGCAACATCATCATCCTACACATAATAAGATTCAGATACATATGTAACATAATAAATCTGAAAAGACTAATTAAACATATTCTGACCTTTCAGTGAGTTGGTAGAACCACCACTCCCTGAACCATTAGTGCCTGATCCATTAGCTTTACCACCAACCTTAACACCTTTGCAATCCCTTTTAATCTGGCCAGTTTTGCCACATTTCCAACAAGTAGGTGTTGCCTTCTTGTTAGGATCTGCCCTTGTGTTATCATGATGTTTACGTTTGCCTTTGTTGTCATTGTACCTGGTGGGGTTGTTACGCTCCACTAGGGGTGTCAATAGGGTCGGGTTGACCCGACCCGAACCCGAACCCGATCAGGCTTATCGGGTCGGGTTTAATCGGGTTGAAAAAGCTTATCGGGTTAATTTGACCCGAACCCGATAAACCGATAGTGTTATAGGGTCGGGTTAGGGTTGAGTTCTTTATGTTATCGAGTTATCGGGTCAACCCGATAAGACCCGAAAACATGATGCAACTTTTTTTCAGTATACGTGTGGAAGCCAAACAATATTTACGGCCACAGTTCGTTACCAATACAGTAGAAACTCTATAATATAATACACTTGGGACCACCAAAATTTATTAATTAAAAGAGTTATTAATTAATCGATAAATTAATAATTATTAATTTATATATTAATTAATATTTTATTAATTTATAGTAGAATACTTAGTTTACAAAGATGATATCGATGAAGAAGATGATGAAAGTTCTACAATGGAGCCCCCTTCGCGAAACGAAGCTATTAAAGCGGCAATCACATTGAACAATTTCTTGTTGAGCTATGAGAAAACAACACCAGAAGTTCTTACCATGCTAAGGAAAATTAGAGACGAGATTCAAGGGGAAATTGATTTCAACAAAAAACAAAAGACAATTGAGTCATTTTTCAAGAAACCTTCAAAAATCATTCATGTAATATGCTATATATAAGGAATTATTAATTTATATTTTATATGGGGTCTAAAGAAATTATCAAAAATGTATTATCTTATAATTTTAGCGAATTATTAATTTAGCACCCTATCCCCGAGTCGGGACCGACAAAAAATATTATCTTAGAGAGTTTATTAAATAATCGAGTATTAATTTATCGAGTTTCTACTGTACTTTATACTTCATTAAGGCTTAGTATAGTACTCTTAAATAGTATTAGTTTCATTCTTAGAGAATGTCGTTTCACTTATTGTATAACATTACATTAACATATTGAATTCACAAATAATTATTTTTGTTCTTATAATTTGCTGCGTGTATATAATAACATCATGCATATGTATGTATATTCCTTGGTCTGATATGTTGTCAAACTACTACTGTAATATCCAACTCCTACTACTGTAATATCCAACTAGAAGCTAATAACTCCGTTGAGCATGTAATATCCAACTACTACTGTAATATTAAAATTTAATACTTGTGTAGTTCACTAATTTTCAATCTAATACTATATTATAAACTTAAATTGTAGATTTATTTTTAAGAGACATCATTAAAATTATTATCGGGTCAACCCGAACCCGACTCGATATAACCCGAACCCGATTAGACCCGAACCCGATAACCCGATCTCTTATCGGGTCGGGTTGCGGGTCATATTTTCAAAAGGCAAAACCCGATTCAACCCGACCCTATTTACCCGACAACCCGACCTGATAACACCCCTATGCTCCACCATATTGACAACAGATGCACCAGTAGCATTGCTACTCTTTGGCTTGTCTTTATCCTGCACCCTGAGGGATTCCTCAATTCGCAGATGACTGCCCAACTCAACAAGAGTTAACTCCTCTTTCTTATGTTTCAAGGTATGCTTGAAATCTTTCCAAAAAGGAGGGAGTTTATCAATGACACAAGAGACTGAAATAGCCTCATCCATGTGCATATTGTGTTGTGTAAATCTTCCAAGTATACCAAGAAGTTCATTGTATTGTTCCATAACTGGTCTTGAATCAGTCATTTTGTAATTTGTGAAATTACTTACAAGAAACTTCTTACTTGATGCATCCTCAGCCATATATTTGGCATCCAAGGAATCCCATAGTTCTTTGGAAGATTCAAAATTCTGATAAATGTCAAAGAGTGAATCAGACATACCATTGAGAATTAAGCCTCTGCAAATGTAGTCATCATTCTCCCATTTGCTCCTCCTCCTGATCTGTTCCACAGTAGCATCATCCCCATCATCAGGAATAGGTGTGGTAAGAACATAGACCACACTCATGCTTGACAGTAAGAAGTGCATCTTCTTCTGCCATC
Organism: Chrysanthemum makinoi; assembly: GCA_910596185.1. Classification (NCBI taxonomy): domain Eukaryota; kingdom Viridiplantae; phylum Streptophyta; class Magnoliopsida; order Asterales; family Asteraceae; genus Chrysanthemum; species Chrysanthemum makinoi. The sequence continues at coordinate 11,401,250 of OU343222.1, forward strand.
TCCTAAAGTCCACCCCTTCAAACTTGTCCAGCTTGGCAAAGTTTGAAGCCATGTGTTTCATTGCAGCAGCAACCATTGATTATCACAAAATAGTTTACTTTGATTGTTGGTTGGTAACAACCCAGTAGCAGGGTAAGATAATCAGTAGCAATGCGATACCAATAGGTGGTTACCGGATATCACTTGGAATCGTGTGATCACTTTCCAAAGTAAACTATTCGACCCTATGCCTGGGTTACACGAATATCTACTTGGGATAAGACCAAATGTTTGTTATTGAATTAGGCACAAATCAATGACCCTTGCGCATATAAGTGTTTAACCTTTTGTTTGTTTCTCACGTTTTTATTTATATATTCATGTTGATGATGACATTCTTTATATATAGTAGAGAACAGTCAATCCTAGTCAATGGACTTTATGAGTAATTAACGGCCAATTAATCACCCATAATAAGCCTCCATTATCATAGGAATAGTGGTTATATGACCAATTAAACGTGGTCATAAAACAGTCATAACAGCCACTTGAATGAGTCAAAGCATTACAAATTAATCAACTGCAACACTACAGTAGGAACCATTACACTAGCAGCATGAACCAGAACACTACCAGTAGGAACCATCAGTTACTACACTAACAATAGTAACCAATATACTAGCAGCAGGAACCAATGCACTACCAGTAGGAACCATCAGTTACACTAGCAATAGTTACCAATACACTAGCAGTACTAACCACTATTGAGTCAGGGTGTTAAGGGACCTCATGGGTGTACACTCCGTACCTCCTAACCCAAAACCAGGTGTGAACTCATCCCACAAGTGCACTAAATTTTCCAACACCTACTAGGTATATTAGTGGGTTAAATTAATCAATCCAAGAGGAGTTAAGTTTGTTGTCAATTTAAAACGTTGATCAAGCTCAAAATTTAGCTATAAAGATAGAAAGATCAATGTTTAAACAAGCTTAGAACTTTAGAGAAACATTTGAAGAGAATATGTATTTAAATTCTACTAAGGCAAACCAATCTAATCAAACTCAATTAACTATTGGAACAAAAATATCTCTAAGTTTGACTTCTCCAATTTTGGCTAGTGGAAGTGGTGTGAAAAATCTGGTTGTTTCTAAGAAGACGGTGTGGAAAACTAAAAGGGGGGTTGAATAATTTTTGCGTTTTTAACTTACGTTTACAAAACTTTAGATTCTTCACTTGATATGAAATCAATCACAACACATAAAAGATATAAGCAATATGTAAATGCGACAAGTAAAGGAAAGATCAAACCAAATACATGGTCGTTTATAGTGGTTCGGCACGAAGCTACCTTCCTCGCCCTACTCCACTCCCAGATTACCCAGCTTGAGAGTTCTTAAGCACTATATCAACAAGCTCCCTTTCGGCGGAGAAAACCTTACAACGTTGCTTCACTTCTTTACTGATACTAAGCTAGATATCGAGTCTTTAACCAAGGAATGACCAACCTTCTACACTATGTATTTTGAGGCCTAAAATACCAACCGATCACTCTAACTTGATGTAAGATGATTTCTATCTCCTTTGAGATAAGATGGTGAAACACAACACAAATACAAATATACACAACAATATGTATATGGACACTGTAACTACAATAACACTTTGAAGCAATAAGACTTCTTGTGTTCTTCACTTGAGATAAAACTGGAAATCAATGGATCACTTTGAATGAGATATATAGCAAGTGAAATGATCAATTTATGTTTAGATGGAGATTTGAACTTATAGAAATAAGAGAGAAATCTGAAAATTGACCAAAGAGTGTAACTTCGGTGAGTTGGGAGAACCTCTATTTATAGTAGAGGTTCCGTCCCATTTTTCACCTTCGACGGATCCGCAGATCCGTCTGTGTTAATATGTGTATTGCTATTTAGCTAATGCATACAATTGATTGCAGTTGAGGAGTATTTCATTAGCAAGTCAAAGGTTAATGCCACGGAATTGAAAGAAAACTATCCAGAATTTGCCCTTGTGCTTTATATTAATAACCATAAGTATTTGATTACGATTAGCATTTTAATCTTCTAGCTTTATACTATACAAAAATATTCTATTGTCAGTTGTGTTCTTTATGCAAACAATTCTGATATTGGATTTTTGGCAACCATTGTTATCCTACCTTGGAAATTGTTGGGATGGTGCACCCGACTATATCCATGTATTAATTATGTTTTTCTACATTTAAATTTGTTTATTTTTCACTTTAGATAAATCTGTTTAGGCTGTTTTAATCATTTGAATACATGTTTAGTATTTTTGGCCTGTTTCACTTTTAGCTACTTTCTGCATATTTAACCCATTTGACCTGTTAACAATCAATTGCAACCCAAACTGACCTTTGAAGTCAACACGAAAAAGGAGAACCCAAGTATGGAGATGGAAGTACTATTGGTTGCTGAAACGGAGATTATTGATATTTGATATGATTTTTATTACCAGGAAACACTTCTTGTCTATGAAGGGTTGATGGATACCGGTGGTGTTAACGAGCTTCTTGTTGAACTTTAACTAAAGGCATGAAACTCTTTTAACTAACCAAGTATCAAATGATCTATTTATGATTATTAGTTTATCTGTTAGCATATCAGTATATCGATCTATGTTTGTACAACCTTATAGATTAGTAGGTTCCTTTTTCTTATAATTCCACATTTTTTTAATTATATCGATGTGTATATTATAGGTGTAAGTATAAATGGTGGTTCAAGGGTATGTACCTTGCTTAATCTCCCAGCAGTGCCATCATTTCATCACGAGTACAGTTCACTAACTTGCACAATTGAAATTGTCGATGATGTGCGTGTTGGGAATTCATATTGATTAAACCATCAATACCACGAGTACGCAACGGATGGATCTATATTTAATGTTATGAATTAAAACACATAAATTAAAACACATAAGAATACTAACCTCGAATCTATTGAAAAATAGATAACGACCAAGTCTTGATCTTGATCACGAACACTTCAATGGATCTCGTACCACCACGAAACCCTAATCAACTATAATGAGTTGATCTCTAACGTAAACACACACTACACGTCTAACGAGAGCGTTAGGATGCTAGTGCACAACCCATGAGCTACGACCTTAACACAAATGCTAGTCGTAGAGAAGAAAAGATTCCAACTCCTTAAACAAGAGGTGTTGTACTAGAGAGAGCAAGATAGAAATCAAAGAATGCTTTGATCTTATGAGAGGTGTGTATAAATGAAGACCTAAAGGCCTCCTTTTATACTAAATACCTATCTTAGGGAAAAAGCAATCCTCCCTTCTACCCTAATGGGTATGGCCGGCCAACATGGGCATAAATGGGCCCCCATTTTGCTTTTGGTCCTTTTAAATTAACATGTTCAAATCAAGCCAATTTTCGGACTTAACGACAGTTAACTGTTACACTAACGGACTAATGACCGTTATGTTTATTTCGTGGATTATATTAATTATAATTAATAGTATACATTAAACATATTAATTATATTTAATAAACGCTCTCTAAATGTATACGTGTGTGCCCCGATATGCTCACGTAATTTCCGGCCGATATAACTATTGATTCTGGCGCATAACAAACAGCTCCCACTTGCGATCGTAACTATCAATAATGTATACTAACAATGCTAAGTGTCTAGCAACACCGCATTGCTCCCAGAAATACCTGAGTGTGGTTTCATAAAACAACTAGGTAAATGGTTTACAATTTTAAATTATCCTTTTGTTTCAGATACTTATTGAACTATGGATATGGATCAAAGTCATTCCATATTGTTCAATTATTGTTTCGTTTCGTTTAGAAATTAATCAAGATTACCAAACTTAAAACAAGTATCATCTTGATTTACACTTTGGGTACAGCCATGCAAACATTTTGATTAATTCAGCGAGGGGCCCAGTAGTATCATACTCTAGAAGACAAGTGGAGGAACAAATTCTATTTTGACTACACGTGTCATTCATGCGCTTCAACCAACTTCTGAGAATAGCCTTTATAACCACCTTGTTCAGGATATCGTTTGACTATAGTCAAGAAGAAAGATCCACACATGCAAGACCTACTTGCATCTCAACTCAGAGGACAGATAAAATAACCATTTGCGAGATATCACTTAATGATGCCGATCCATAAAGTGATGACTCATAGGTTTGGGGAAATCCAATGTCTATAGCACGTGGATAACATGTGAGTTTGGCAAACACATCCTTAGTATTCATAGAATATAACCAATCTCTCACATTTGCCTTAATTCAACGATACTCCCATATCATTGATCGACAATGGACAATTTAAAGTAATAAATTACTTAAGGATTAAACATGCAAATATAGGACACATTTAATATATGAATGAATAACTCAAGTACCACGTATATTAACCATCAAATTATAAAATGTTTTACATATCCCATTATCCAAATACTAAAATCAAAACAGATTTACATGAGACTACTAACTGAACGAAGTCTAATACCACTAGCACGCTCAACATGCTTGTTTAAAGGCAACACCTTAGTAAATGGATCAGCTAAGTTGTCATATGTGTGTACTTTGTTAAGTACTACTTCATTATCTGCGATAACCTCACAGAGATAGTGAACCTTCCTTTTGTAATGCTTGGCGCCTTTCTGAGCTCCAGGCTTGTTGGCGATAGTTAATGCTCCAGTGTTGTCATATAGCATTTCCATAGGTTCTTTATTGGTGGGGACTACTCCAAGCTCATCAATAAACTTCCTTATCCAAATAGCTTCCATTGCAGCTTCTGAAGCAGCAGTGTATTCAGCCTCTGTAGAAGACATCACAGTGATGCTTTGCTTGGCACTCTTCCAGACTACAGGCCCGTTTAGAACGGCGAAAACGTATCGGTTTGCGAATTGGTGTCATCCTTGTTGGTTTGCCACCCGACATCAGTATAACAGGTAACTCAGGCTCTCTGTTTGGGTCTCCACAGTAAACAAGAAACATATCTTTAGTATATCGAGATACTTGAGTATGTTCTTCACAGCAGACCAGTGACACTCACCTGGATCTACTTGAAATCGACTTGTTAAGTTTTGAGCGAACGCAACATCAGGTCTAGTACACCTCACCGCATACATGATGGATCCTACAGCCGAGGCATAAGGAATCCTTTTCATGCGTTCCACCTCTGCAGGTGTTGAGGGTCCTTGAGATTTTCTCAACTCAAGTTTTACTTGCATTGGGGTAGTTCCACGCAGAATTCGCCATATTAAATCTTTTCAATATTTTCTCAATGTATGCACTTTGACACAGTCCAATCAACCGCTTAGATCTATCTCTGTAGATCTTGATTCCTAGAATATATGCAACTTCACCTAAATCCTTCATAGAAAAACAATTTCCAAGATAGGCTTTAATAGCTTGTAACATTGGAATGTTGTTTCCCATGATTAATATGTCATCAACATATAAGATTAGGAATGCTACATTACTCCCACTAGCCTTACAGTATACACATGGCTCATCAAGGTTTTGAGTGAAACAATACTTCTTGATCTCCTCATCAAACCTTTTATTCCATTTCCTAGATGCTTGCTTTAATCCATAAATGGATCGTTGTAGCTTGCATACACAGTTAGGATATCGTGGATTGACAAATCCTTCAGGTTGGTCCATGTAAACCTCTTCGGTTAAGTGACCATTTAAGAAGGCAGTTTTGACATCCATTTGCCAAATCTCATAGTCATAGTACGCTGCCATGGCTAAAAGAATCCTAATAGCTTTTATGTCTGCGACAGGCGAGAAGGTTTCCTCATAATCTACACCGTAGGTTTGAGTATAACCTTTTGCCCCAAGATGAGCTTTATAGGTGTGTAACTTTCCATCAATGTCAGTTTTCTTCTTTAAGAGCAACTTGCTACCAACGGTTTTAGCGTTAGGAGGGAGGTCAACTTCAATCCAGACTTCATTGTCTCTCATGGATTTCATTTCCTTGTTCATAGCCTTAAGCCATTTTTCTGATTCACGATCTGCTAATGCAACTTTATAGTTAGTAGGCTCATTAAGATCCCCTAACTCATGCTCCTCTGAATCGACGTATAAACACATTCGATCAGGTGCACGTATTGTCCTTGAGGACCTACGAACATGAATGACTTCACTTTCTGGTTCAACACTTTCATGTTCAACCATCTCAGGAAGTTGGCTAGTATTTTTAGAAGGGTGAGTATCTTCTTGAATTTCATCAAGTTTTACGATCCTCCCACTTGCCTCTTGTGAGATGAGACGATTCTCAAAAAACTCAGCAAACCTAGCAACAAATACCTTGTGCTCAGGTGGATAGTAGAAGTAGTAACCCATTGTTTCCTTTGGGTATCCTACAAAGACACACTTAATAGATCTTGGTTCTAGTTTGTCAGGCATGTCACGTTTCACGAATGCCTCACAACCCCATACCTTTAAGTAAGACAAATTAGGGACTTTACCATGCCATAGTTCATATGGTGTCTTTTCAACCTTCTTAGATGGAACCATATTGAGAATACGTGCAGCAGACTCAAGAGCATAATCCCAAAAGGACATTGGTGGAGTTGTTTGACTCATCATAGATCTTGCTATGTCAAGCAGGGTTCGATTCCTTATCTCAGATACACCATTATGTTGTGGTGTACGTAGAGAAGAGAGTTGTGAGATAATCCCACACTTCTTAAGATGATCAATAAACTCTTGACTCATATATTCGCCTCCACGGTCAGACTGTAAAGCCTTTATGGTCTTTCCAAGTTGATTCTCAACTTCACTTTGAAATACTTTGAAAGTTTCAAAGACTTCATGTTTATGTTTAAGCAGGTAAACATAAACATATCGACTAAAGTCGTCAGTGAAAGTTAAGAAATAGCTGTATCCTTGTTTTGACACAGTTCTAAAAGGGCCACATACATCAGTATGTATGAGTCCAAGCAGATCTGTAGTTTTCTCCGTTTTATGCGAAAAAGGCTTTTTCGCCATCTTCCCAGACACACAAGATTCACACTTATCAAAAGACTCAAGGTCAGTTGATTTAAGAAGCCCATCGTGTTGCAGCTTCTCAATGCATTTCTTGTTAATGTGCCCAAGTCGGCAATGACACAAGAATGTAGAATCCAAGTTACGCTTGGATCTTTTACTATTTATAGAATACATACAACAATCATTTGAAACAGAATCATGCATATCAATTTCAAAAATACCATTCCTAGAAACAACATTAAAATAAAACAAGTTATTCATTGAAACTGAAATACCAATGTCCGTAAAACAATGAGTAAAACTGATAAGGATTTAAAAGGTACCTTTTTGAGGGGTCATATAAGCCCTTAATTGATCACTTTTGTATCCGTTATTACTTAATTTCGTTCCTTTTCACTTTTTAGGTCTCTTGAAGGCAAATTGCTGGAATTACACTTATTCGATCAATTAAGAAAAGCGCTGAATATATGAAGAAAATGGCCAAAGTCAAGAATCGAGACACTCAAGCTGCTGGAATTGAAAGGGGACGGAGTCAAGGCATAACTGCGACGCCGTCGCGACACATCTTGAGATGACTCAGTAGCCAAATTGCTTATTTACAAGTGACAACATCAGGTTTAAAAGAGTAGGGCATCGCAACTCAGACGGACTAGATTTGGATCCAGACGACGTCAGAGGTTGAAGCCGACGGCGTCACGAGCATAAGGTGACGCCGTCACAGAGTTGACGTGGCCAAGACGAAACCCTAATGGCGGCGACCCGACAGCGTCACAATTAAAAGTGCAGCCGTCGCATTTTGTAACACTATATATAGAATCCGATTTTTTCAGTTTTAGAGAGGTAGTTTTGTGGAGTAAAAAACCTAAACCGAACCAAGGCTGTCTTGGGCAATATCTTAGGGTTCCATACCCTATTTTACAACAAGATAAGTGTTTTACTTCATTGATTCAATCATGTTTTCAATTGTTTGTGTGTATGCTTGCATGTTCTCCATGTCCGGCTAATTTACTTGTGTGTTTGCTTAGATAATATGAAACCTAGTTATTGAATATTGATTGGTTGTCTCTTATCTTAATTGTGATTGATCTAGTATTGCGATAGGTCATTCGTTGTGTTATTAATGCTTGATTAGTCTTTGTTGAACCTTAGCTTATAGTTACTAGTGGAATTGTAGGCTAAATATCCGAAGACAACCTTAGTGTTAAGTTTATGAATCCTAGAGATTTCGTAGTCATTAACCTTTGGTAGCTTCAAAGAGTTAGGGATAAACGCATACCCTACGACCTTAGAAACACAACGCGTTAAGAATAAGGACGTGACAATTCAACCATCAATAGGAGATAACTAGGGAGTAATAACATCTAAGTAAACACATTTTTTATCATCATAAAAGCACACAACAATAGACATAGACTACACTCACCTTAGGAATAGATAATTAGATAAGTAGAGTAATAGGTAGAAATACCAAACCCCCAAATCCAAACCCCGAGATTCGTACCTTTCCATTTTCTAAAAAAACATAAAAAAGATAAAAAATAATCTTCCTCAACCCCAACCTTAGCGTAGTAATTTCTCACTAGCATTCCTATTCCCCTAGAGAACGATATCAATTCCCGAGGCTTACCCTAATACTACACTTCAACGATTAGGTTCACTGCCTAGGGTGTTGAAAAACTTGCTCGACAAAAAGGAAGTTCTTTGACTGACAGCTAGCGTTAATGCGGCGTATCAAAACCCTTGTCTTTCAAAAGTGAAACTGAAACAATACCCTAGTAATACTAGGAGCATAATGACAATTGTATAAACAAATTATTAAACCACTAGGAAGTGACAAATCAAAAGTTCCTATAGCTTCAACAGCTGCACGGTTTCCATTCCGTCTGAACTTAAAGCTCCGGCTTGATTTCTACTTCCCCGAGACCTGAGTAGTATTACGGATGTGAGTACCACAACCGTGTCATATACCCAAGATTTATGAGAAAAAGTATAAAGTTCTATGGCGAAGATACGATGTGCTAGCATTGCTACCCACATTGCACTTCTTCTGCATCAACTCGGCTAAATAGGTAGGACAATTCCTCCTCTAATGTCCAATGATGATGATGACACTCGGTGTCCTTAGCGGATGCCCCTTTTTAGGTGGAGGGTCTTGACCTTGGGGGCATAAGCTTAGCCTTGCCATTACCACGATTCTTGCCACGAGCACCATTATGTGGCTTCTTGTTCTTATTGTTCTTCGGATCTTTCACGCTCTTATAGCAAGTACAGCAGGGGAATGCTTTCTTTTAGGAAGCCCTTGTTGATGCGGCAAGCATTGCATGCGCCATTCAACATGCTTCCCGTGCATTGCATATTATAATGGTCGAATCCAGCAAAGTCCTTGTTCGGAGGTAAGAAATCATGCTCACTTTGCAAGGCCAGGATGACATGGGGTGACCAAGGCGTTCCACTCTATCTAGATAGCCCTTCATTTTCTAAACATAGGTGCTAACAGATTGACCCTCCTCATGCTTACATGCATGAAAGGCTCTACGATCTCAAAGAGTTCTGATCGCTTGGCGAGCAAACATGGTCTTCAATTCCTTAAACATGTTATATGCATCAAAGTGCTCCAGATTCTTTTGAAGTTACGGAGTCATCTGCTATGAGCATAAGGCGGTCTATATCCTTGGATGCTTTAACCCATTGGGCATGACGTGGGACATCAACGAGAGACCTCTTGTCAGGAGTTGGAGGAACAAAAGTGGCGAGGTATG